>BPTQ01000008.1:70389982-71123491 GCA_019973895.1 Chrysanthemum seticuspe | reverse complement strand
TCAACCGAAGCAGAATATGTAGCCATGTCCGCGTGTTGTGCTCAAGTCATTTGGATGAGAACACAACTCAAAGACTATGGTTACGTATTTGACAGAATCCCGATGTACTGCGACAATCGGAGTGCCATTGCAATCTCGTGCAACTCAGTTCAGCACTCGAAATCAAAGCACATCGATCTTCGCTATCATTTCATCAAGGACCACGTGGAACAGGGTACTGTTGAATTATACTTTGTGGGTACAGAATACCAATTGGCAGATCTTCTCACCAAAGCCTTGCCTCCCGCTAGGTTTAATGAGTTGGTCCACCGGATTGGTATGAGGTATTTGACTCAAGAGGAATTGGATGACGTCTTAAAACAGTCTTAAAAACCTGTCAAACACCAAAACATCTTTTGTAAATAAATTTTCAAAAAAAAACAAAATACAAAAATATAAAATCTTATAAAACAACAAAAATATTCTTCTAATCTATAATCTTTCAACATGGCAAGTACAGGTCTTCCTTCAACACTATAATCTTTCAAAATTCAGTATTTTTTACGATCAAGTGTTGAGGAGGAGAAAATTTTCACTTAACTGTTTCAAAACATCTGTGTACTTGCATGTTACCATATCTCGGTTGTTTCATTTTACAATGGTGGTAAATTTTCTGGTTAAATGACACTCCTCGGACTAAAATTAATAACTTTTCATCAGTTTTTCTTAAGTCGAGGGGGAGTGTCGTCAATTTTCTATCCTAAAAAAAAACTTTGTTTGGTAACCAAAATGGAAGTTAAATAGCTTTGTTTGAAAAAGGAAAAGGTGGAGGGACCAAAACTGTCAAAATGTTAAAGTTATCTTTAATAAATACCTTCACCTAACTTCCACTTCACATTTATTACTCTAAACCTAACAAGATCCTATGCCTAAAATTCGTTCAACCTATCTATGTTTTTTATCATCATACTGTAAGTGGATTAATGTTTCTAACATGTTTTTGAACATTGGTTTTGATTTTCAAATGAATCCAACGGTCAAATCTACTGATATGGGTGATTTTGTGTTCTTCACTTACGCGTAAAAACACATGATCATGTGTTATGTGTTTGTGGCTAAAAAGATAATGTCAAAATGTTTTAAAAACATCAATGATATGTTTTCTATCCTCAAAACAAACCCAGAAACACGAATTGATGAATTTTGAAAATTAGGGTTTATGAGTCGAATTAGGTATTTTTGAATGTGAAGTGTTTTGGTCAAAAAGATTGTTGGGTTATGCTCTTATGTTGTTGAATTGATGATTTCCAAGGTTTCTAACCACCCAGATACACGAATTGGCTAACAATTTGAAATTAGGGTTTAATGTTCATAACTTTTGGGTAATTTTAATTCTCAACAAACTAAGTGTTATAACTTGGCTTATAGACTCTCAACATATCTTAGGACTACCAGAATCAGTATGGTGCAAATTCCATGGCTAAAAGTGATACGCGTAAATCTCAACCCTTAGGGTTTTGACCTACACGTATGACTTTCTACGCATAACTGTTCCATAATTGTTCTTGCCATAAATTGTTGAAGTATTGTGTTAATGATAATGACTTGATGAACTTATTTCAGGCTTGCTACGCTTAAACTTCAGAATCAAGGTCAATTGTAACTCTACGCATAAGGATTACCCTACGCGTAGTCATGTTACGCGTAAGAATAATCCTACGCATAACAGTTACGCGTAAGAATAATCCTACGCATAACAGTTACGCGTAAGGTTCTACAATGGACTACGCGTATCCTGTGAAGGATATGCGTAAACAGTGACCTCTACGCATAAGGTCTATGATGCGCGCAAAACCGTCAAGTTCTCTCACGCAAGCGTAAGAAAACTTAAAACAGCTCAAGCACGAAATCAATGAAGATCTGGGGAGTACAGTGTTTCCCCGGGTCGTTATGTCCCAGCGAGCTATGCAATGGAAAATCAAACGTATAGTGATCGGGAGATTTGGACGGAAAAAGAGATTGATGATTATTATAACTACAGGAAAAAGCCAACAGATAAAAACGGCTTAAATGCAAATTAAAGGAAATTAAAAAGATTAAAAATATTAAATAAACGCTATCACTATATTTAAAGTGATGAACGTTTAAAACTTAAAACTAAAAACTTACGTTTAAATAAAAATACGTAAACGTACAAAATAAAAAGTGAAATCTGAGAAATAAAAGTCCTAAAAATATGAAAAATACATTTTTACAAACCTAATGATATAAGAAACTTTATAGAAAAAGAAAATTATTTTTATAACTATTTATCTAATTATTATTAATTAAAAACTATTTTTAACTAATTAATAATAACCTAAAATGAAAGAAAATAGGAAATAAAGCTTGAAAAATAAAATTAAGACTTAGAAAAGTCTAAAATGTCAAAATAGACTTTTCAAAACTATTTTTGTATTTTTATGATTATTTTTCTATTTTTTATGATTTTTAAACTATTAAAAACTAATTAAAATATTTAAAAATACAAATTTAACTAAGAAAAATATGGAAAAATACTTTTTTGGCTTTTTATATTTATCGTAACTTAATAAAAATGAAAAATTATTTTTTTTAACCTTTTCTTAATTATTTGTATTAAATACTAATTAAAAATGCTTAAAAACTATTTTAAATTAAGAAAAATAGCAAAACACCTTAGAAAAATCTGAAAATTTCAGGGAAAGTCTAAAACAATATTAGGAAACTAGTAAAATTAGAAAAAGAGGTGCTTATGTGGAGGATATAGAAACTGAAGAATAAGAGCTTATAGAAATAAGCTCTTGAATAAGCAAATACAGTCCAAAAGGCACCAAACTGAAAACAGAAGCTATAGACTGCTAAAAGTAACTAAATGCAACATTTCTCAACTGCTTATAACCTATGGAATGCAAGATTAACAGATTTGAGGAAATGAGAACAAGTGCTAAGAACAGGCTGAGGGTACTGAGTTTGGGCTCAAACACAAGCCACTCAATAAGCTAAGACTTAAAATGGAAACTTGGAACTTGAAGTAGACCTGGCTAAGAGCTAATAAACCAAAGATGGAACCTAATGGAGCTATAATAAGCTTTGTGCATAAGCTACAATTACTGCATAATCCCTGTGCAGTTAACAGGCCCTGCACAGGGGATTTAGTAGCAGTTTGATAAGCTAATTTGAGCTTAAAGAAAAAATTGCAAAAATCTACTAAAATGACCATAGGAAAGTAGACCAGTGGAAGATTTCAAAGCAACAAGAATCACTTGATTTGACCAAGAAATGAGTGCAATAAAAATCTATCCATTTGGGCTCAAAACAGATTTTTCATTTTGACTTTTGGATAAAAACAATGAAAATTGACTTTCATGAACTTTGGAATCAATTTAAAGACTGGAAATGATATATAGTGATGAAATGACTTTAATGCAAGCAATGTTTAAGGAATCTAAACACAAAACAAGGATTGGATTTGCAAAATTCTCAACAGTCATACAGTGAGACAAATTTAAGATGAGACTTGACTTTTGTGGAGCTGCAGGCCTAAACTAAGAATGAAATGTGCTCAAATGAGCTTAAGACACATGAAGCAACAAGAAGCAATCACTGAATAAGTCTTTAAGACAGATAGATAAGTAAATCCAAACACCTATTTATCAACTGTTATACAACAAAAAATGATCAAAACACTGATCCAACTGGTATCAATGATCAAACCAAGTCCAACTGACCTAAGTACAACTATTTAAGCAGATATTAACAGTTTGTGACCACAGATACATGTATAAGCAAAACTGCAAATAAACTTGAAAATGAAAAATGAGGAAGTTACTCACAATTGTCCAACTGATGTGCAGGTTAAAACAAACTCCAAATCCTACTCTAACCTACCAAATCTAACCCATGATCATCACTGCAACACCAGTAACCATTCCAATTCCAATGTGAGTTTAAGAGTTGACTTTTGTTGACCCTGAACCTAAATTACTTAGACTTTGAATGTGAGCTGATACAAAGCTAAATTGAGCTTATACAAGCCTGACTTAGATTAAATATAAGCTTCTGAAAGTTTAAACATAGGATTTTAAGGTTGAAAATTTCAACAGTACACACAATGATGAGTGTGTAAATACTCATCATTTTTGTACAAAATAAACTGCAAAATCATCTGAAAACACTCAGAAACACATCAAAATGATCAAAATATCACAAATCAGTGTTTTATGTGTTTTAAAATCAAAAATATCAAAATCAGATGAAAAACATTTCAAATTTGCAAAAACTGCAGTTTTAGTCCCCCAAGTTTCATAAATTGTCAAAAATAGTCCCTGAGCCAAAATTTCAAAAGAAAAGTCACCAAAGGTCCTTTTAAAATCAAAAGTTGTCAAATTTAGTCCTTTGGTGAAAAATATCAAAAGTTTGAGAAATTTACAAAAATAGTCCTTCAACTTTCAAAATTGGCAAAAATGGCCCCTGGAAAATTGCAAAATGGCAATTTTAGTCCTTATACTTTTGAAGGTTGTCACTTGTGGTCCTTGGAATAACTTTTCTGAATTGGCAGCATTGGTCCTTTAAATTTCAGCAATTACACTTAAGGTCCTTGTAATTTAAAACTCTTTAAACCATTATGACCCTTGTCAAACCAAATGGACCCTGCCACAGCCTTGTGACCCCCCTGTCATAATTCATTTTGACCCTCCCCTTTATAATATCTGTTGGTCAAATCCAGTCAACCCCCCTTTCCCCGTTTTCCCTCCACCCTTGTCTGCCCACCATACCCAGCCACCAAAACACCACCCACCAGCCTCCTTCTCACCTTTCCATGTCCCCCCTCCTCAGCAAGCTTCCAAGAAGCATTAAATGCTCCTTACCCACCATTTCAACCCCCATTTGGCAGTTAAGAATTTTGGCGCCAAAAAAGTGTTTAAACGGTTGAGATTGATTCAAGCCATCCAACGGCTAGAAATTGTTGGGAATTCATCAGAGAAGAAAGAGAAAGGCCTTGGGTTATAAAAGACAGCATTTGGAAGCAAGTTGAAGGGTGTTCTAATTTTTAATTTTAACTTTAATGTCGTTTTTTATTTAAAAGTTTTAACTTAGTATCAAACTTGTAATCTTTTGTTAAAGTGTATCAATTTAAAGTATTTGAGTGTATTAAGACTGCTTTCAAGTATCCATTTCAGTTTATATTTCTAATGCAAGTTTCAAGTTTGCTATCTCAATTTGCAACTCTAATACCTTAAGTACAAGTGTTTGGTGATTTAATTCAAAGCAAAAATAAGCTTGTATAGGCTTATCTCAGCTTTTTACAAGCTCACATTCAAGTTTTAGGCACATTTGGAAACTGGTCAAAGAAAGTCAAACAGGGTCAAATTGGTGATGAAGATGGTCAATGGGTGAAGCAGCTATGGATGTGGGTTGATAATAAGCTAGGTTAGGGGTTTGGTTAGGTTAGAGGTCCATTGTTTCAGTATTGGCTAACCATTGTGGTTTGGACCCTTGTAAGTGAAATTTCAAGTTTCATTGCATAATGTGTTTTTTGTAGTTATAATCTGCTCAAATCTGTCTTTTCAGTAGTGATTAGGTTAAGTTAACTTAGATTGATCAAAAGAACAAGTTGGTTAAGTGTTAGGATCAATTTTGATTCATAAACTGTTAATTAAGGGGTGTTTGAAATTGCTGCATTTTCTGAATTAAAGGCCTAATCAGTGGTTAACTATTATTGATTCATGTTTGTTTAGTCTCATTTAACTCATCTCTGTCAATATTGAGTGCCTGCAAACTCATAAAAGTCAAATCCACCTTAAATAATCTCAACAGTTAACTGTTGAGATTTTTGGAAAAGCAAATCATCATTTTGTGTTTAAAAGTCATTAACAAAGGTTGTTATAGTTTCATTACATCATTTAACTTAATTATCAGTCATCAAATTGGATCCAAACTTCACTTTAGTCAAAGTTCCATCTGGTTTCAAAAAGTCAAAAATGTCAAAAAAATGGTTTTGTGCAGAAAGTGCAGCATCTGCACAGGTTTCATAATAGGTTTTTAAGGTTTGATTTTTGGGATATAAGTAGTTCACTAGGTGGTTTCCAAGACCTAATATCTTTTTTTGCTTTAAGCTTTTTGGATAAGCTTGGGAATAAGCTCAAAACAAGCCCAAGGTGCCCTGCACCAACTCAGTATACACTGAGTGATTTCTCAGTGTTTGTGCAAGCCTGCACAAGGCTTATATAAGCTTGTTAGAAGCTGGTCTTTTGGTCAGAGGTAGTCACTTAGGTCTAGTTGAGGTATCAATAGTTGGATTTTGGTTTGTAGCTTATTTTGGTGCTTATTTCTGGTCTGCAAGTAGACACCAAAAATCTGTTTAGCTTAAAATCAAAAACATCAATTCTGTTAAAAATTGCTTATCAGTAGTTATAGCCTGTTGATTTTAAGTGCATTAGGGTATATTTAGCTTATTATAGCTTCTGTATCAGTGTGGTAGCTTGTGGTGAGCTTTTGGCTTATTTTAGTGCTTATTTATAAGCACTTGTGAGATCAGTTGCTTATTTCTCCACATAACATACTGTTTTTCCATTTTTCTCAGATTCCTAATATTATTTTAGAATTTTCCTGAAATTTTCAGATTTTTCTCAGCTGTTTTACTATTTTTCTTGATTTTTATTAGTTTTTAGCACTTTTTAAATAGCATTTAATACAAAAAATTAGAAAAAGGTTCAAATAAATAATTTTTCATTTTTCTTAGGCTTAGATAAATATAAAAAGTGAAAAAAGTAATTTTCCATATTTTTCATAGTTCATTTGGTAATTTTTAGTAATTAAATTAGTTTTTAATAGTTTAAAAATCCTAGAAAATAGAAAAATAGTCACAAAAATACAAAAATAGTTTTGAAAAGTCTATTTTGATATTTTAGACTTTTCCAAGTCTTAATCTTATTTTTCTAGCTCATTTTCCTATTTTCTTGTAATTTAGGTAATTAATTATTAGTTAAAAATAGTTTTTAATTAGATAATTAGTTTTAAAAATTAATTTTCTTTTTCTATAAATTTTCTTTTATCATAAGGTTTGTAAAAACATCATTTTCATATTTTTAGGGTTAATATTGATTAAGTTTCACTTTTTATTTTGTACGTTACGTAGTTTTTAATTTAAACGTACGTTTTAGGTTTTAAACGTTCATCACTTTAAATATAGTGATAGCGTTTATTTAATATCTTTTATCTTTTTAATTTTCTTTAATTTGCATTTAAGGCGTTTTTAATTTGTTGGCTTTTTCTAGTAGTTATAATATCATTCAGATCCATTTTCGTTCAAATTCCTCAATCACTAGACGTTGATTGATCCATTGCATAGCTCGCTGGGACATAACGACCCGGGGAGACTCTATACTTCTCTGATCTTAATTGCATTAGTGCTTGAGCAGTTTTTAGTCTTTTAGACTTGACTGTTTAGCACCGATCACACAACATCAATACTTTTAAACAAACCTTGAAATTAACACTTGAAAACTGATTACAATGATACACTAACTTGAGTTTAGATCATAGAAATACAAAATTACAGATTTAAAACTAGATTAAGACATGGATAAAAAAAAACGACATTAACGGAAAATTATGCAAACTAGCTACCCCCTTAGCCTGCTTCCTTCTTTCTTCTTTTATACCCCAAATGCTTTCTTCTCTCTCATTCTGCAAATCCCACTGCAATTTTCGACCATTGGATCAGTGTAGGCAATCTTGGCCTTTCATTCAGTTTTGGCGGGAAATGGACATTTAACAATTTGGTGAGATTGAGTGTAAAGAAGGGAAGAAATTATTGTTTCTCTGATTGTTCTATTTAGAGGGGAGACATGTGAGTGGGATGAGCTGGAGGAGGGGGTGGATAGTGTGTTGCAGAGTTTGTAGCAGAAGCAGGAAGGGATAAGGGTTTTGGCGCGCTTGAGAGTTTTGACTAGCCATTTGACCAGGGCAGGATTATTAAAAGGTGAAGGGTCAATGGGAGGGGTCCAAAACAGGGGTCCAAAGGTTTGTGAAAGGGTCAAAAAGAGTATTAGGCTATAATGACAAGGACCTAATGTGCTAATTCTGAAAATCAAGGGACCCTTTCTGCCAATTCTGTAAAGTTTCTCCAAGGACCATAAGTGACAACCTTCAAAAGTATAAGGACCAAAATTGCCATTTTGCAATTTTCCAGGAGCCATTTCTGCCAATTTTGAAACTTGAAGGACCATTTTTGTAATTTTCTCAAAAGTTTTTATATTTTTCACCAAAGGACTAAATTTGACAAGTTATGATATTAAAAAGGACCTTTGGTGATTTTACTTTTGAAATTATGTGCTCAGGGACTGTTTTTGACAATTTTTGAAACTTGGGGGACTAAAACTGCAATTTTTGCAAATTTGATACGTTTTTCATCTGATTTTGATATTTTTGCATTTAAAACACATAAAACACTGATTTGTGATATTTTGATCATTTTGATGTGTTTCTGAGTGTTTTCAGATGATTTTGCAGTCTAAATGGTATAAAAATGATGAGTATTTAGACACTCATCAGTCTACTCTTACGAGTAAGCCTTACGCGTAAGGTATATAAATACGCCTACGCGTAAGCTCTACGCATAAGGTCCCCTTTTCCTACGCGTAACATTTCTTACGCGTAAGTTAGGATCCTACGCGTAAGCTTTCGTCTACACATATGTCAATACTGTTTACGCTTAACTTTGCCAATACTACGCTTAACCCTGGATTGACCTTCATGATGAATTGTTACGTGTACAAACTTGTAAATAAACTAATCATATCGTCACGAATCCAATAATGTCACTAATAAATCTAAAACGTTTGAGATGTTGTGAACCATAAGTGATAACATAAACTTTAAAACTTAAAGTTACTAACTCACAAAACATTTCACGACGTCATTGGACTATTGGACATACAAGTGACTTAGGACTCGTAACAATCATTGACACTGTACATTCAATAACTAGACAATAAGACCTTCTGTTGACTAACATTATGTCTTTCGATATGTTGGTTCTTTTGGCTAATGTTATTTCAGATCACGACATGGCTGAACAAATGAATGTGGATGCATCTGAAGTTCTCTCCATTGCTGATATATATCCTTATGGCTATCCAATGAAGATAGGAAAGAATAATCTCCGTGTTGACTTTGACACCCTCACTTGCTCAGAATCTTCGTGTTTAATTGCTATTGATATTCTGAGGACTCATCCGTATCAGAATATGCTCACTCACTCTGCAACTGTTCCTGAGATCTATATCCAACAGTTCTGGAACACTATGGAAAGGGTCAAAGGACGGACTGCTGTGACGGTGACTCTGAATCACAAACAAGTCACCATTACACCTGCAGACTTAAGGGCTGTTCTCCTAATTCCTGAAGTCGATCCAACCAAACTATATGCCACACCTGCTGAAGAGCTCACTCTCCAATTCTTAATCGATATCGGTTATGACGAGGCTACAGGAGTAATCACCAAGCATTCTCACGTAGAGCTTAAGAGTATTCCTCAACCATGGAGAACTCTCTACATGATCATCACCAAGTCTGTTTCTGGTCGTGACAGTGGCTATGAGCATCCTAAGCTCATGGAACTGCAAATATTTTGGGCATTGGTCAACATGAAACACATCGCTATCGAAGCTCTGATATGGGATGACATGATGTCATTTCTCAACAAGCTTGGCTCAAAGATTCCCTACATCAGATATACTAAACTGTTGATCCAGAGAGCACTTGGACTTCATCCTGATATTCCCAAGAGGCTCAATGACCCCGACAATCACGATATGTTGACGGAACCTATTCTATCTGTCAGAATCAAGGAATCGTCTACAAAGAAACAAGGTGCTGTGTTGCCAGATTTCCTTCTAACTGAAGATGTCAGAAAGCTCGAAACGTACAAAAGGTATCTGGAAGCAGTTAGACAAGGCAAAGTTGGTCATCTAGACGAAAAATCTTCTGGAACACCTGTAAGGAGAACCAGAAGAGGAAGTGCAGGAAGCGCAACAAGTACTGTGAGACAAAGGAAGTTTCCTAAAAGGAATCCTCGTTCTAAAAAGATTGTTCCCGTAAAGGAAGCCGAACCTATTCCCACACTTGAACCGCAAAGAAAGCTTGAGGACGAGAGCTCTGAAGATACTGATACAGATGAAGAGGTTCATTACTCTGCAACTGCAACCGAAGCACCTGCCTCAGTAGCAAAACCTCCAAGTCCTCCAGCTGTCCAAGGAAAAGGGAAGACTTCAGCAATTGTACCCTATGATGAGAGCTCTGAAGAAGAAGAAGAGCAACTGGATAAATCATACAGGAATAAGTTTAAAATCGTCAGACATCTTCAAAAGGCTAAAGAATTTGCTAAAGACCAAATGGGTGGCCCCGGTGGGTCAAGTGGTGCAGCTCAATCTTCACCAACTCCTGATGCGGTTAATCAACCCGATAAGGGAGCTGGTGCCACCACTCTTGTGCAACAACAAAAGCCTGTTGAGGATACTATTGTATATGATTTTGAGAAACCGGAAACTGAGAAAGATAAAGATGCTGCTTACGACGATGTGCTTCTGGATAGTCCTACACGCTTACAGAAGGAAACTTCTGAACCACCAAAGGACCCGGAATCTCCTCACATCTCATCATCATCGGATTCTTCATCTCATTCATCACAACCAAATCATCATCCAAATCCGTGAAGAAACCACCTAAATCTTGGATTTCTCAGACTCATGAAAGAATTGTGAAAGCTGTCCAACAAGTCAGAAAGAAGGACATACTTTACAGAAAACTGAATTGGTTTGCTGACCAAATACAGTACTTAAATGATGAGAAAGACAAGATGCAGAAAGAAAGGGAATTTGTTCAGAAGTTCATGAAGAGTCATCGTAAAGAGGAACTGAACGTAATGATCGAATGTTACACTAACAAGTACCTTCAGGATATCGTTCCTAAAGTCCAAAAGGAACTGGAGAAGACAGCAAGAGATCATACCCACAAGTTTCTTCTCGACACTGTTCCCGGTGTGACTAGAGAAGTATTTTCCAGACAACTCACCCCTAACATCGTCGCATTGGTTAAACATACAATGGTCAAAGAAGCTGATCTCTCTGAATCTGAGTTAATCGCTAAACTAGTGATGTAAATGTCAAAGCGATCTGGAACGTTTACTTCGGATGAAGCTAAATTTTTCGAAGGTCTACTTGCTTTTCAACTCAGATCATCATGCAAGGAGTCAGCCGATCAACCCAAACGGCCAAGAGATGACGATGATAAGGACAAGGACTCTGCACCAAAATGTCAGAAGCAGTCTAGTGAATCCTCTTCGATGCCACCTCCTCCACAACGGACTTCTTCTCAACAAAAGTCTCCTCCACCTCGGTCTTCTACTGATAAACCTCGGGACGATTCCGAGTTACCACCCCTGACTCAAAAAACAGGTGATTACTTTGAGTATACGGGTGGTGACGATGAAGAGGTCCTTGAGCCCCAACAACAACCCACCTCTCCCAAACAAGGACAGAAACCAGCATCATCATCTAAGCCTTTGAAAAAGAAGAAGAAGACGCTTCATACTGACGTCATATCATGGCTAGATGACGATAAAACTGAAGAATTTGAATGGTTTGCTACACTTGTCAACAACACTCCCTACCCTGAAGAAGGTCAAGAATTGGTAGACGGTAGTACCTTTGAGCATGCAAAGATTTTGCAAGAAAGGTTTCGGGTGAAGAAGATGACGAAATCTAAATTGAAGCGCATCAAGAATGAAGCATTCCTACTTTTGAAAGACAGCTCGGAAAGTGCAATCGAGGTTGAATATCACCTTGAAAACATTGCTCGGGCCATGTCTAATAACATGGATTGGCTCAACCCAGAAGCAAACATCGACTTCACCAAACGGGACAATCCTCCATATTACACCGACTGGTCTCGACCTCTACCTACCATTGGCCAACCTGATCAGCCTAGGATTCCTTTCAGACATTTCTTCAACAAAGACTTAGATTTTCTTCAACACGGTGGCGATGGTTCAAGGAAATACGATACATCTCTGACACTTCCATTCCCTGCCGCCATATACTCTGATTGTATAGCCATCGAGGAACGTGCTACCCACATGTTCTCCGACAAAGTGGTAGCATATGACCAAGACGCAATGTATGGGATTCACCATTGGCCGGAACGCCGAAGAATCTACTACAGAAGCTGCTTGGTCCAGAAGTCTCAACATGCAGTGTTCAGTACTAAAAGTATCGTGGCCATCCAACATGTTGGTCTATCGTCTAAATGGGACTACACTTTTCTCAAGAAGATTGTGGTCAAACGACAAGACGAAAGGGACTATTCATTCTCTGAAGCTGACTTTGAGAATTTGAACATCAACGATATTGAAGACATGTACCTTGCCAAAGTACAAGGTCGCATGAGACAATTTCCAACCGAAGTACAACGTGAATTCATCAAGTCACTGCTCATCTTCATCAGATGCATTGTCATCAAAGAACGTGTTGAAGATCTTCAGCTTGCCGTTGAATCATATCAGAAACGTGTAAACTTCACTCCACCACAGCTTGATCTTCCCGACATCAACCAGCTAACACAACTTACGCTCATCAGCAAACCTTTCGGAGTCGTTTACCGAAGTGAACTTCAACGAAACTGCTTAATGGCGTGTGACGATCTTCACAAATTTGGGGATCACACTTTGAAGCTGGTCAGGGATGGATTGGCTTATCGGTTGAAGGATATACATGAAAAGATTGGGAACCCAAAGCGATGGAACTCTAAGGACAGAAGGGATGTGAGAAGGATCATCAGAATGATTGATGAAAGGTTGTTCAGAAGAGATCAGTTCAGACGATTGGAGAGCTTTGTTGGTGGTCGACCCAGGATGAACACTACCGGCTTTCAACGCCCTGTTTGCAATCCTGGAAACATCACTGGACTCCCTGGTACTCCTTGAATTGTTTCTTCTCTATATATTTGGATGCATGATATAATATGTCAATGGCTTGTGCACACATAACAGTGTACAACCCGTAATTGTCAAGAAAGGACCCTGTGGTACGCCTCAGTGCCACAATCCTTATAAAAGGAGCGAAAGCTTATTATTTTTTGAGTAAAACCTATCAAACCTTTCATTTTTCAAGGTTTTGCTAAAAAACACAAGTACTTCCCCATATGATTTTTCTCAAAACCTCAACCGTTTATATCACTAGTTGAGGGGGAGTATTTGAATTAAAAACTTTGTTCACAAATTGTTCATAGTGGTCATCTTCCCGCAACACTCAAAATGGTCATATTTATTCTCAATCGTTTCAAAAATAACATTCTTTATGCCATTTTTGAGGGGGAGAAAATTGTGTGATAAGAAATATGTTGTGCAAAATGCAAATGAATCTGTGTACCTCAGACTTAACCAACGAATTGACGGTACTAAACTGTTTGTAACTCGAAAAGACTTGTCCTGGACGGGTAATAATTTCAAGCTAGTTCGCTAGTAATGTAAACGTGTCTCGCAAAGGACTTGTTCAAGTAGAAAGTACCATTCGAGATACTCTTGGTAGACATGAACTCTGACGGGTATGACAACCTTTCGAGGTTTGTCTACACCTTCAAGGTAGTTATTAGAGCTAGTTGTCACCTAAAAGCTGACAATGTAACTCTTTAACTATGCAACGTAACCGTGTCTCGCGGGGGATTGTCTATCTTCAGTAGATCAATTCAAAAAGTGCGCGCTCTTTCCTCACTGTGCATTTAAACCATTAATACTCTTAAGCACATGTGGAGGGGGAGTATTTATGCAAAACCTTATCTCTCACAATGGTTCAAACATGTTTTTCATTTACAAACCCTTTGAGAGATATTTTCACATACAGTGGTTTTAATGGCAAACATAGGTTAGTCATGGAGTTATAAGGTGACTAAGGTTAGGTATAACCGTCCTATGATCTGTCAGAGCCGGAGGGATCTACCCAAGGACACTACCATTAGTTAGTGTTAGAAGTCCTTAGGAATGATTGTAAAAAGGAGAAAATGAGAATCGGAGAAAGAAGGAGTTGAAGAATCAAAAAGAAATGTAAAGTAAAGGGTGAAAAGAAACAGCCCTCCAGATTATTAAACTTAGGGCAGACACCGGGTTCAATTCATATGCTACTGGCTGTCACTTAGTGACACCGGTATTGAAGATTAAAAGTCGTCATGGACCCAGTGACGCATGCACTAAACCTTCTTAGCCACTCAAGTTTCTCTCAACAGAAGCTTGTTTCATTCTCACAGGGAACCCTACGTAAACTACTGGCTTTCTCTTAGAGATCGCTGGTATTGAAGAAGGAGACCCTCTCCCTAGTCTCCGCTCAGGAAAACCAAAACGCACTATTGAGTCTAGAGCCACGAGATTCATCAAAAGATCTCTTAGGAACACTTGACATTTAATCACTTGATGATCAACAAATAAGATTATCAGTGGTTCATATCGAGTCCTTCACAGATCTTAGCAATCTGTCGAGAACATTTATGAGAGGTTCACATCTGTGATCCTCAGTGATTGAATGGAAACTCCTGCCAGGGTCAACATCAAACAGCCCTGACAGCAGGTCACTTCGGTAACTTCCCGTGGATTACGCGGAGTGTGTCTCAAACGGTCTACAGTCGTGAGGTGATGCTTCGGTGTACCTCAGCGACTCATCTGAACTGTAGATGTACTTCGGTACATCGCGTTATCTCACTTGTGGGACTCCAGTTCAGGAACGGCCTTTGTAAGAATTAGAGTTGTGTTTTCACACTATGCTGTTAACACTCTCGAAGTTCAAACTTGTAAGTGCCGGAACCTGCTTATTACTAACCGTTTGAAATGTTTTCTTCTTATGGAAGCTCCGGAGCAGGATGATCGTGCTGATTCTTCTCATGCTCACGCCAACATCATCACTAATGGAAGTTCTATTCAAAAGCAACACAACCGTCAGAATGATTCTTCGTCAAACCAAAGAATCTACAAAGTTAAAGACTTAGAGAACTTCATCAGTATTGAATTCCAACGTCAAAGAGCGTGTGAGCATGTTGAAGAATGACGTGGAGACACTGGAGCAGCGAAGCAGACCTGAGGCAGACTGATGCAGACAACAACATACTATCACTTTCACCACAAAGAACAATGATCAAAGAACAAAGTTAAAGATGACGTCGAAGCATAACTGTTCAAAGATAACTATCTCTCTACTCTGGGGAGATTGTTCGAATCAAGGCAATTCCTCTCACAAGAAAGAAGAATGTCAGAAGACGTCAGAGCTACTATTACATCAACGCCTTCACCGTTTACATTCATATATACTTGAGGGGGAGATTGTTGGAATCACTCCTAAACAGTATTTCAAGTATTTATATTTCATATGTAATAGGTAGCTTTATTATGGCCTTTATGTTTGTTTAAGGTCTAGCTTATGTAGAAGGCCCATAAGCTTAGGCCCAAGCCCACATAAGAAAGGATGGGAACTAGGAGTGTTGCCCTAGCTTCCCTCCTATAAATACTCTTGTAAACCCTCATTTGAGGGTTGGTTGTTCAAGTTTTTCTTTCACATACATCTTACGCCTAAACCGTCTTTAGTATATCGTGTGTGTGTGCTTGTTTACTTGTTCAATCGCCTTATCTCTTTCTATATTACTTGTGTTTGTAAAACTAGTGACCTAACACCTTCCTTCTAAGACTGCAAAACAACTAGAGGAGATTCATAATTTTAGACAAGAAGGTGACGAAACATTATACCAAGCTTGGGATAGGTATAATGATCTTCTTTACAGTTGTCCAACTCATGACCTTAACAACCATCAGAAGGTCATTGTTCTACAAGGGTATTAACATCGTGACAAGGCAGATGCTCGAGTCTCAGGGGCCGATCCCTGGAATGACTCCTACTCTAGCCCTTAAGGCTATTCAAAACACGGATGACCACTCACAAAAGTGGCATGAAGGAGCCAGTAGCAGAAGCATTGGAGGAAGTTTGGACGGTATTGCTGTTATTACTAAAAAACTTGAAAGTCTTGGCAGGGATACGAAGAAGTTAAAGGAAAATGTGCATGCTATACAAGTAGGATGCGACACTTGCGAAGGAGCCCACCTTGCTAAGGACTGCCCACTAAAAGAAGAGGTTTAGAGAGTTGAAGAAGTCAAATATGGTGAGGCTAATAGACAATTTCAAGGATACGGGGGTAACGGAGCTAAGTACAGGATATTATATGAGGATCGACAACATGCCTCCGTTCGAAACCAAGAAACCCAACCTCGAAGTAATGGTCAATAAACATATTGAGGATTCTTCAAGGAAAAATGACAAGTTTAAGGAATGGATTAATAAAGTAAAGGAAGACACGAACAGGAACTTACGAAATCAAGATGCCACAATCAAAAAATTTAGAGACTTAAATTGGGCAACTTGCTAAGGATTTCGAAACTAAGGGAGTCAAAACTGTCACTGAAGCATGTAGAGACGTTCTCACACATGATGAACAGGATGAAGTGCAAACCAATTCGAGATTTACTAATGAATTTTGTCGAATAAACTACTTGCGGGAAAATAATGACACCAAAGGTGATGGAAGTTTACCCTGCCAACTCCCTGAAAAAGAGATCAATCCTGAAGATTTTCTGCTACCTTGCACTATTGGTAACTTTAATACGCATGCTTTAGCTTGAATCTTTGTCAGAGATGCCGATTACAAACTTGAATCTTTGTCTTTTTCGACCGTTCTTCTTCAAAATGAGCCTACAACTTGTACGTTTTCAGCAAAAGCATTCCCAAACACCTAAAACTCACAAAGAAATAATTTGGGGCAATAGATAATATAATGTGCATTAAATTAAGGGCTAAATGACCTCTAAAAATCTTATGATTTGACATCTCATCAAATATCCCTACACTTGATATTTGCTTGTCCTCAAGCAAATGAGCTTTTAACATTGACAATAATACAATTTAGGGGCATTTAGCATTTAGAATAGAAATTAATCATGGTACAACTCGTTTGACAATATACTTTTGACAACTTCAAAGTATGGGAATATAAGACTAGCACCTCACATAATAAATGTTTGGATACTCACATCTCTCAGGTGTATACATATGACATAACAGTAAGAAAACGGGAAAATCATTCACTTACCATGTCATGGTGCATAATTTAACCATAAGCTTGATAAAGGATCAAACATCCACCTCTTTGACGTAAATACCTAGAATATACTATCAAAAAGGTATTTTACAGGATTTTAAGGTAAGGCTTCGGGTAAGGAATAAAGAGTTAGGGGATAAAGGAATTTTTACTCATGGAAAGTCAATTACCTAAATAATTACATTTACGTTGCCAAGTAAAAAATTCCAAACGATTCAAACTAAACATTGACTCTTTTGTTCTTATTGACTCATTCTTGACTTAACAAATAGTATGATGGCAGTCCGTATGATCCCTCTTTTTTCTTACACACATTTTTACCTTACCATCTTTGATCTGCTAGAAAAATAAACATAAACATCATAACATCAATTTATAACTTTAAACTTGAATGATAAGCATAAACATAAGTGATAGATGGCACGGATTAAAAAAATTAATATAATTGGAGTACTAATATGACATTCATAACTTGGGAGTAATATTTTTTCTTTCTTTCTCATTTCTCTATATACACAATACTAGCGAGAGTCTCAATCATCCCAAAATTACATATACAACTTTGACTTAGCAATATGCAATTATCTAAATAAATAACAAGGGTTTAACACATATAACACAATAAAGGTGGGCTAAGGCGATTTGAATGTAACAATTGAACTCTTTGTCCTCCTCTCTTAGTTATGTTTTGCTTTTTTCCATTGGATGTGACAAATGGGTTTGGACATACGATGCTTTTGGTTACTTTAAAGTTCAAATCTTATCCAAAGTTATTGAAAATTCTTTTCTTTGTGTTCATAGTTTGGGTAGCCATCATAAGTGGAATTCTTGGATTCTTAGGAAAGTGAATGTTATGGTTTGGAAAACTTCTATCAATAGACTAGCAACGCGTCCCAATCTTATGGCTCGTGTTGTTGATCTTCCCTCTTCTATTTGTCCTTTTCCCGAATCGGACTTAGAAGATATAGATCATGTTTGGGTTAACTGTTTTAGAGTGAGTGTGGTTTGGAGAAAGGTTTGGAGTTGGTAGAATCTTCCTCCCCCGGTCTCTTTTCCTTCGTTTTCCATTATGGATGTGGCAAAAGGGAATCTCCATGTTCGTGGATGTCCGAGCCTTGTCAAAGCTATGAATGAGGTTTTTCAAATATCATTTTGGGTCATTTGGAATTGGAGAAACCATATTATTCATGCCACGGGGATGACATTAAATCAACCAAGATTGAGGACATATTTTCGGGTATTCAATGTATGGCTATGATGTGGATGTTTGCTCGTAGTTTGCTCGAAGATGAGACGGATTGGTTTTGCTGAATTGCCGGATCTTGGGATTTATTCTCCTAATTATATATACATGTGGTCTTTTGTTTTGATTCTTTTTGGTTTGAGTTGTCTTCACACTCATGGTTCCCTTGTATAATACGTAGTAGTTCATGGTTTCGTGAGGTCCTGCTTTTTGGCTCCTCCGTTTACAAAATTTTAACCTTTGAAAAAAAGGGGGGCAGGTTTCGTTAACACCTTTTACATATTATGAAGTAACGTGATGATAAATGTGGGGCAACCAATGCTTCTCTTTTGGCTTCAAAGATTGGACATCGAAGATCAATCATTTGTTCTATCTATATACGATATATAAATCATTGACATGAAAGTATGACTAGCACTAAACATTTTTAAATAGTTTTATGCGACATTATCTTACTCCGCACTTTTGTTCTGTTATCTGTGTACAATATAGATCATTTACCTCATGCATCTTAAACTGGATTTGGTTCATTAAAGATTAAGAAATATTCAAAAATCAAATGAATAATTTGGTTCGTTATAGCGTATGAACTTTGATCGAACCAAATGTCAAGCGACAAGCGGGTTCGATTAAGACAACTTAATGTGATCAAGAGGGCAGTTCTTGATAAAGAAAGTGATACCATAAGAAACGTACAATTTGTGACACGTACTATTCATCAGGTGGGAATCAAGCTTTCGTTGTTCTTGTATATATTCTAGCTATACCATTAACACACATAAGAGTCAACTAATCGATATTTGAATAATTCCATTCTGTTTACATCCCAAAAACTATAATTTCCGTTCTTTTTACTTATTCTCCTAATGGAAAAACACCCTTCGACAAGGAACCTCCATATATTCGTTATGTTCCAACTAAGAACACATATTTGCACATTCAAGTTACGACACAAAGACATGCTAAATGAGTCAACTGTTCTTTATTGATGCTAATGCCACTATAGATGTTGCATTCTGTAAGCTAAATGTCTAGTCAGTTTTGGTACTCTTTCATTTCAAAATTACGGAGTAATTGGTATAAAGATTACATATTCGATGGATTCAAACTCCCACTTCAACTAAGATATGTCCCTAACATGTCAGCCATATAAGTAAAATAGTTTTTGATGCTTTAAAACACTAATATTATAACATGGCATGAGATCTGATGCTGGAAGATGTCTCACTAGTCTCGAACGTTGACGAACAGGTCGAATCTTGTTGAAACTGAGATTTATACACTATTTAAGAAAAGAAAAAATTAGATGTAATACATTTAAGAGAAACAAGGTCCTTCCCTTCACTTTATGCTTGCATTTATCGAGTGTGGTAGGCGTGTGTCATGCACAATGCCGTATATGAGGGTATCGGATGTTTGTTGTCACGTAGGGCCTTTAGATTATATATATTCTATAAAAATGACTACAAGGGTTCGTTTGGTAGGATGGAATGATATGTCAACTGAATGGAATAAACGATGTAATGGAATGAAGAGTGGAATGTAATGATTCATTGTAGTTATTAATCATGTTTGGTTTGTATGATAAGACGTAATGGAATCGATAATAAAAAGACTAAAATACCCATTAATGATAGAAAGTTTATTTAATATGGTTAATTAATGATGGAGTTTTATGTAATTTTGATTCCATTACAAGATGTAATGAAAAAAAAGTAGGGGGGCCCTATGGAATGGTTTTGGTGTAATGGGTCATTACTTGTAATGAATCATTACATTCTATAAATGTAAACAAACAACATTTATTCATTACATCGTAATAATCTTTTCCATTACGGCTTTGATTACAATATACCAAACACTACGCAAGTATTTGATTTAAGAAGTTGCATTAAAAATGCTAGCCGAAGCACTTTAAAAACGATTATTTCTTATTTTATCTCTATACAAAATTATTTACTTTCTATTATAAGGCTCGTTTTTGTTATTAAACTGAATTTTATATAGGGCTTCCGTAAACTCAGAGTCGGCACCGATCATGCAACATGCATGGATGGCTCGTCTCAATTTATTGCCAAGTTAGCTTAGAGTATAACGCACCTCTTGCCAAAGTCTTGTCTCATCATCTCATCCCGAAAGTCATTTGTTTTTCATCTGAAAGCTTGACAGGCCACCTTCACGTACACTTGTAAATGTGTGTCATCTTGAGAAACGGCCACATGAATGCCGGTTAACTAAGCCGCGTGGATCAAAACCAAAGAAAACTCATCTTTTTCAGGTAGCTTGAGCAGAAATTTCTGCATCTTTAGTGTCGAGTATTTTTTTCTCCCTTTTAGTTTAATCTAAGTCGTACGATACTATATCATATCACAATTGGATTATAGACTAAAACAAGGAGAGCAAAATTGTCTATCAATTAGACTGATTATATAACAAAATACGATAATAGCTAGCCAATGTAATAGGAAATGTTCTCAAACAACTTCAATCCGTATTCTGTCTCATAAGACCAAAATAGTGTACGTGTGTGTAAGTGAAAAGATAACAAGAAGTACGTAAAACAATAATTCTGATGAGGTAAATTCAATTCTCGTGAACACATGTGGGACTAGAGGAACATATGTTAAATGAAGTTGGTGGTAATAATAATCACATACAGACGTGACATAATATTAAGAAACACGTGTCAAATGGTTATTAGTTGATTCTATTTAGTCTATGACCGCAGTCACTTCTGTCATCTCAGTGTCAACTCGGGTCTTTTTTAAGAACTTTTACATGATCAAGTACTCGTAATGATGACCGTGATCATCATTTTTTTCTCATTTTCAATTTTTTAAACACTAAAGTTAAAATTTCATTAATAATTAAATATATTACATTAATAATACAAATAACATAAAAAACGTTACAATAAAATTAGTGTTTATTTGTTCGACTTCATATGTGTTAGACTAAATCGGATTTAAGGCTTAGATGAATTTTCCCGTTATGTGTATCTCTAATAACTTGTAATGTTTCTTTATTTGTTTGTACGCCATCATCATCACGATGTTTCTCCTCCGGATAAAAGTCGGGATAGATTTCTCTCCATTGGTCTTTTATAATCATTTCATGTAATATGATGCATGTGAACATTATATCCGATATTCTCTTATCAGGACATCGGTCGTGCGGGATTTTTTATTATATCCCACGTTTTCTTTATACGTAAAACGCTCTTTGTTGTTCCGTGCGCGTTCTTATACCTTATTCGCTTTGTATCAGTCGAGCCCTATTGTAGATATATATCGTCAGTAAGATAATATCCTCATTTATAAGTCATTTCGTTAGCTACAAGTGGAACCTCTTGTGTTATCCCATCTTTGAGATCGTTGCAAATGGGTGATTGGCGTATAACGTTCACGTCATTGTTCATCCCGGAAACACCAAAGAACGCATGTCAAATCCATAAGTCTTGTGAGATAATCGCTTCAAATAAAATGAATAGATGTGGTCCGTGATCACCCCTACAATATTGAGCACACAATGCATTCGGGCAATTAGCCTATGGCCAACCGGTACAATCAATGGTTCCTAACATCGCAGAAAACCCGTGTTTCTGCTCGTTAAAAGCATAGAGTTTCTCGACATCAGTATCAGTAGATCTTCGCAAAAACTCCTCTCCATATAAGTCCATAATACTCTTACAGAAAGCTTGGAAATAATCACAAGAAGTTTTATCACCCATTTACAGATATTCTTCTAGAGCATTTGGGACGGTGTCGTATGCTAATTGACGAATTGCGGAAGTACACATCATCAATGAAAAATGCCAACTTTTTCTCGTACAATCAATACCTTGTTGAAAATACGATGAATTATCAGTTAATTCCCGAATAATGCGTGTGAATAGTGTTCGAATCATTTGGAACCGCTTACGGAATGTATATTCGTCATATATTGGGTTTTCAGATAAGTAAGCGGAGACTAGATGATGATGAGCACCGTAACGATCTCTACCTACCGAATGTTGTGAGGGTTTTGGGATTAAAGAAGTGGAAGTGTAGGACCTTAAATCTATCAACCTTATCACAAACCCAACACGTTACCACTGTTACGCGTAGAAACACGTTAACCACAAACACAAACGTTGTGCTTAGAAAGATTAAGAAGAAAAGGAAAGATGGTGACTTGATATAAGATATGTTATGCGTATATATATATATGTGTGTGTAGAGAAAGATGAAACAAGATGTTGTATTGCTCCAAAGAAAACACATACACACACACACTCAAGCACACCCCTTAAATGACCATTTGAGGGGTATTTATAGTACAAGTGACTTGATGCCCTAAAAGGCTTTCTATGGGCGTTCGTGGGCTTGGACATGGGTTGGATTGGATATAAGGCAAGCTTAACTAAACTAATACCCATTTAGCTTAGTCCAATCCACGAGCCCGTTGACTATTCTAGCACGATATCTAACACACGTTACAAAGTTCCTAAACGTGAATGACCATCACTTATAATAAAACTATTAAGGCTAACAGGAAGCTTGAATAAACATATCGGCTTCTTTTAAAAACTTAAACTCGATACTATTAATTTCTTCTTCCTCATCAGAGTCGGTAAAAAGAGTTGATCGACATCCATTTCTTTTAGTTAGAGAAGAGTATGGTATAAAATAGTTGAAGAAGAGAAAGTATATTTAAAAAATAATAAGTATTATGGCATTTATACGAGAAATATATAGATATTTATTTAAATTTTTAAAGGAATTTTTTTGTTATGTAAACCCCCAAAATAGCCGTTGAGCATTATTTTTTGCCAAATACTTGATCGTTTACTCGACCAAGTCTCCCATTTTTTACATGATGGACACGTCTTGGGGGCGTAAGCGTTCCCTTATACGACTGACCGAGAGCATGACCCTCCATCACGGATCTTCTAAGATGTTTGACTATGATCAAGATGTATACTGGAGATCGAAACGTGGCAGATATCATATGAGAGATGATTAAGTGTGTGTGTACTCAAGGAAAGCCAAAAGGTACGATTCTTCACATCCGTATCCGTATGATGCGTTGTTGATGATTCACCATTGAAAACGTGAACCCCACATTTTCACCTTCACTTTATTGTTTCATTTCCTATTATTTGACAAACTTGGTGAAATAATAAGCTGTAAATTTCAGTTTTCAAATTTCAAGTAGAAGTAATGTTATTGTTAAATAGAGTGTTATTATGAAATTTCAGTTTACAAAATTTCAAGTTGACAAACTTGGTTAAGCTTCTGATAACTTGATGAATAAAATACATTATAAATGCCCACTACAAAGTACACAAAGTTTTAAAAATGCTAACTAACTACAATCGTTAATAATAAACTATAATTTTTACCAACTAAAATTTATTTTGATTAATAGAAATATGAAGTTGATGCTTACTTCAAAACAACAAAAAATAAAAGTACGAACAACTTGAACGAAGAAAGCTTCATATGATATTTTTCTCAAATAAAAAACTTTCCTTTCTAATGCACAAACTTTGAGGAGCTTTTTATTTTATTTTTTAACTCAAAGACGTCAAAAAAGGTATTAGTCCAAGGCTACTCGGAGTGAGGTGGCTCGATTGACTTATGCGATCGATTTGAACTCGATCACTTTTGTGTGGCTACTCGATCGACCAAGAGTTTTTACAAATGAAGGTCGTGTACACAATCGAATGTTTCTCCACTTGCTTTTAAAATCTAACCGCTGTAATGTTTATAATCGATGTACTATTTTAGTTATTAATTGAATTTAAGGTTTTAATTATTAGTGAAATTAAGTTTGTGTTAAAAATGTTAAAAAAATAAAAATAAAAAAAATGATCATGGTCGTCTTTATTGTGGCACTCAATCGCTTGAAGGTCGCTGAAGAGAGAAAACTGACGTGACAGAAAAAATGAGAGGGATTAAAATCCCTTACTGTGTCCAGCCTAATAGAGCAAGGGTTGTTTGTTAAGTTATAGGCGACCGCCACGGCGCCACGGCAATTTTTACTGAATAATATTCATATAACATAAATCATGAAAAGTAGATTCTTCAACCATAACATGTTATAACGTCTTTTGATCCCAGTTTTTATTCCTTTTAATGCATTCCATTATATTATTAGGTATCATGGCTCAAGCCAAAGTGTCGCATCACTGTCACCTTAGCATTCTCTCTTTAACACTCACCCAAAATAAAATACCTCTCACTCATCACTTAAGGCAAAACACCTTTTTTGAGATTCAAACCAACTAAATTTTTCATGCATTCAAATGAAAATACAAATTACAATACGAAAAAAGTAAAGTCCAAAATACATCTCTATAGTTTGTTCATTGTCCCGCTTTACATACCCGTGGTGTTTTTTTGACAAACATACATCCCTCCATTAGTAAATTTGGCCACCATACTTCCCTCCGTTAGTAAAGTTGGCCATCATACATCAATGAGTACTAACAGTGCAAATTATTTCTTCGTTTTCTCCTAACGCGCGAGACAATATTTGCATCGTTAGTCCTCAGGACTAACATTGTTAGTCCTCAGAACTAATGAGGACTGACGGTGAAAATATTGTTTTGAAATAAAATCAAAAGGGGCATAGCTAGAATCGAACTCGGGTCTACACGCTACAACAAAAGCGCCCCAACCATTGGAAGCGTCCAGTGGTGCTATTATATTAAAATAAATATGTTTTAACCTTTTGTGTTTTCGCATTTATAGTATATTAACAGATTTATGTTTGGGGCGGTCAGCTCATGGTGCATCGGCCGGTTCTTGGGGCGGGGCTAGATCCATTGAACTCATTTTTTTGTGCTCTTTCTTCTGGTATCTTCGGAGATTTATTTAGACTTCATTTGGACTTCAATAAAAATATATATGTTATCGATACTCGTCCGAAACTTAACAAATTTGCTTCGTTTTCAATTCTTCATGCCTATAAAGTAAAATACTTGTCCGAAATACATTATCTTACTTTGCAGGTATGAAAAACTGAAAACAGAGCAAAAAAGTAAAATTTTGAACAAGTATCGATCAAGTATTTATTTTATCGAAGTCCAAATAAAGTCCAAATGAATCTCCGAAGATACCAGGAAAAAGAGAACTAGAAAATGAGTCCAACAGATCCACGGGGATTCATTTGGACTTCGATAAAAATATATACCTGATCGATATTTGTTCGAAATTTCATGGTTTTGCTCCGTTTTTAGTTATTCGAACCTACAAAGTAAAATAATGTCTTTTCGGAAGATTATTTTACCTTGTAGGTATGAGGAATTGAAAAATGGAGCAAAAATGTGAAGTTTTGGACAAGTATCGACAACGTATATATTTTTATCAAAGTTCAAATGAAGTCTAAATAAATCTCCGATAATACCAGAAGAAAGAGCACAAAAAACGGGTTCAATGGATCTAGCCCCCGCCCCAAGAACCGGCCTAGTTCACTATGAACCGACCGCCCCAAACTTAAATTGGTTAATATACTATAAATGTGAATAAAAAGGTTAAAACATATTGTATTTATTTTGATATAATAGCGCCAATGGACGCTTGGTCCAGTGGTTGGTGCGCTGTTGTTGTAGCGTGTAGACTCGAGTTCGATCCTAGCTATGCCCCTTTTGATTTTATTTCAAAAAAATATTTTCACCATTAGTCCCTGTTAGTTCTGGGCACTAACGATGTTAGTTCTGAGGACTAACAATGCAAATATTTTATGTCGCGTTAGGAAAAAAAAGGAGAAATTATTTGCATCTTAGTCCTCATTGATATATGGTGGCTGACTTTACTAGCGGAGGGATGTATGGTGGCCAACTTTACTAACGGAGGAATGTATGTGTGCCACAAAAAACCACTGGAATGTAAAGCGGGACAATGGACAAAACACAAGGATGTATTTTAGACTTTACAAATACGAAAACAAAAATTAAACATATGAAAAAAAAATTAAATACATATGAGAATATAAATATACATCAAATTATCAATAAACTAGTTTTCTTGTTTATGTCATTGCCATTTGCCAAAGATGCTCCATAAGATTTTGTTGAAGATTTTTGTGTGTTTGTTTATCACGTTATTCTTTGGCTTTCCTCTGTTGTACAACGCATCTCTCGATCTAAGTACGTTATATATTTGGTTGCAGAATATACAATTCGTTGAATTCACTTTATCGCAAACTTTTAATCTTTCAAAATTATATGCAATATGATGCATGTGTATATGATTCTTCATAGCTTGTTGATAATCCAAGCACGTGCCGGTTGTTGTATAGTTCCCCAACGTCCTTGGAGGACACCAAAAGCTTCGTTAACATCATTTTTTTGCACATTTTTGTCGCCTTTTAAATAATCTATGTTTCTTGTCTCGTGCCACCATAAATGAATTAACAAAAGTTGCCCGTTGTGGGTAACTCCCGTTAGCTAGGTAATACCCTTTTTCATATGTAGTCCATTTACTTCAAACAAAGCCACATGGTTGATGTCATCAATAAGGTCGTCGAATAACGGAGAATTACTTAAAAAGTTAAGATCGTTATTCGCACCCGCTACCCCAAAGAAAATGCATACCAAATCCACAAATCGTACGATGAAACTGTTGTTCCCGTTAACTTGGTTAGCATTAACTACAAATTTAATCTAGTCAAGCTCCATGACTTGGCAATGTAATGAAAATACTTTGTTAAAAGATAAACGTAAAGTAAAGAGACACATTTTTCAACTTTTAATTCTATTTGAAATTAACAAAGAATTATACCCAAGTGTTTGCGGAACAACACTTGGGATTGAATGACAAGTATGGTAATTCTCCTCACTAAACTTAAGCTAAGCTTAAGTACAACTTGCTAAACCAGCCGAGCTATTCTCAAGGACTTAGTTGTATTTGGAGGAGAGAAACGTGTTTGTGAATATCAATGCATTAAGTGCACAAACTTGTAAACCTTTCTACTCCTACTTATGATCCTATTTATACACAATGATTTACAACTGTTATTGAAGAAGAAAACTTGTGTACCCGAAGATTGAGCTTGAGATTGTTGAGAGGGAAGGGCAAACTGGATTCCAAGATCTTCAGGCATTTTCTTCAGTCTTGTGTACCTGTTGTTCAGTGATGTCATCAGGTTTTTTACAATGATGTTCCTTTTCTTCTCAATAATTAGACCCAATTCATCTGACACAGTAATTCCAAAGTCAGAGAACTTGAATGGATCATGTAGTTCAAATTCCCTTTTGTCACTGCCCCTGTAGACCCAGAGAACTGCAGGCTTGGTCATTGGTTGAATCTTCACATCAATAATGGGTTCAGGGTTTAGTCTCTGTGTCATCATCCAGTTGTACTACTCAATCCTTTTCTTCCTCAGCTAAGCCATTCTTTTGAAATTCTCTGAATGTTGTTTCTTAAGAGCCTCCAATTCTTCATTCTGAGCTTTTAAGAACTTGACTCCGACATTGTCAGTGGTGACCTTTTTTAGATCAATGCCAAGTGTCTCAGCATCTTCCTGAACAATCTTGATCACTTCAGTCTTTGTTAAAGCCGGTCTTCTTTCTTCTTAAGCAGCCCTTTTTAGTTCCTCCTCTTTCTCCAGAAGAGCACTGATTTCATCATTTGTCAAAAGAAAATACTTCCCATTGATTTTATAAGGTACCCTGATAGGTGCATCAGGGTCCTGACGGACAATAGATGAAGCTTTTACAAGTTTGGGATGCTCAGGCTCAAAAGTAGTTGCAGTCCATTTGCCTTTTCTCTTGGAGACTGTTGGTTGTTCAGGGATATCTTGATCAGGCTCTGGCTTGAAGGATGAGATGGGCACAACTGCCTTTGAATCTTCAGTCTCCTCTTCAGTATGAGAAGGATTTGGTCTTTCAGTGTCTTTCTCCCCTCCAACTATTGCAGAAACTTTAGTGAGAGCAGGAGTTGGCTCTGAAACTGAAGCTGAGGGGGTGGATTGACCATTAAATGCCTGATAAATTTCAGACATCATGGACTTGATGTTTGAGGTGTCCTTCCTAAGAACAGAGAAGTGTGAACGGATAGAAGCCTGAGAATTCTCCAAAGCAGTCATCCTTGACCCAAGATTCTAGGCCAATGAGTTTGTAAAGTTAGCCCAGACTGCCAGTTTCTTTCCCTGAGTAGTAAGAATGGATTGGATGTCAGTAATTGAAGAGTGAAGACCCTAAATATCAAGGCTATTGATCATCTTGATGAGCTCAGTGTGGCTGGTGAAGTTTTGGATGTAAGTGTGACAACTCGCAATTTCAGGTCATTTCTCAAGTTTCACTATTTCATCATTTATCGTAAACTGGGTTTACGAGTATCAAATTCGCGTAACCTTAATGGTTTAGCTGCGAATTCATGAACAATCATCGAGGACATTTCATATAGACTAGGTTTAGTCTACATTTTATTGGCATCATTATCATCACGTTAGTTCATTCATGATTTTGCATTTCACAATAAACGCGTAATTTTCATATTAAATAAACGCTATCGCGTAATTAATTATTTTGAACAATTGATCCGATACTTCCAAAAATTATCCCGATATATTTTTATATTTACATTAAGTTTATAAAAATAATATTATGAGTTTACCCAGTGTTTTAAATTTATTTTGTATATAAATTGTTAAATTTATATTATTATGACGGTTATCTTAAAAACTACACGATAATTATTATTTCACTCAAATTTTGCAAGAAATGTATTTTTACAATTTTTATGACCTCAATATATTTTACTATGATCCATTAAAATTTATTTCTAGCTAACGCTACCCTAAATGCTCAAATGTGTATACAAGTTACAACTTATCTTTATTTAACTTACTTTACTTATACATTTACATACATAAAAATAAATAAAATATATATATATATATATATATGTATTATTAAATACATAGTGACTCACTAAAGATATGCAAGATATTTTTCTTATATAGATTTACACTCCAAGTTCTTACACATACAATCAATTATTCAAAGTGTAAAAAGTCAAGTCTTTCTCTCTTCTTTTTTCCTCTCCAAAACCGGCCATCATAGAAGACATAGAAGGAGATCATATTTTTTCAAGTCAAGTTAAATTCACAACTATAACATACTCTTAATCAAGGTTTTGGAATAAAAACCTAGGGTATTTAGGATAAACCTTTGTTCATTAAACCTCATCAAGTTAACTTGTAAGCATTTCATATACATCATCATCTTTCATATTTATTTCATATACATTTCATTATATTTGAGCAAAACATGCAAGTCTTATGGATGTTTATACCACTTTTTACATTGTTTTTAAGAGTTATATATATATAAGTCATCCTATAATTATTCCTTGTAATATATCACTCTTGGTGATGTCTAGGAACCCATGACACCCTAAGAAGGTGTATGGTAGGATTAGAATAGCTTCGGAGTTGTTTTGAATTGGTTGGAATAGATTTGGCGCGAGAAGAACTCATTTCGACAAGTTTATAAAAGGGTCTGATCTTATTTTCGAAATCTGAAAAATCAGACAGTAGATAAAAATGTTTGGCCTAGATATTTAGAAAATATACTTTAAAACGAAACCGTGGCCGCTTGAACGGATTAAAACGGAGCTATAACGAAGAAGATATGAATTTTTCAAGTTTGACGACGAAATATATAAATCCTGAAAATTTCAGCATGTTACGTCTATTTTGTACGAGTCAAAAATGAGTCTTAAGCGTTATAAATTATTTCGACTTACCAAAAATATATTAGTATACTTTGATACGAAGCTAAGGACATACAAAACGTAGAAAACGGATTGTAACGATTAAATTATACACGTTTACATTAAATTGCCGTAACTTTATTATATAAGAAAAACTATTATATTTCTATTAAACAAGTGTTACGGTAAACAAGTGACCATGTTGAAGGTTATTTTTAACATTGACGTATAACTTTTTTATAAGTGATGTCTTCTAGTAAAAGTAAGTTCGCCAAGCATATTTTCCAAAATGTCCAACCGTTTGTCAAGCGGAGTTACAATGAATTAAATACGGTTACATCAACCTTGCCAAAAACCACCCTTCAGCAATATTTTGGACGCAAATGCCATACTTAACCTATATTTTTCTATATGATCGAGACCTCTAGGATGAAAACTTAAATGTTAAAACTTTGAGATAATGATACAAGCTTCCCAAAACCGTTGAGTTCGTTTCCTAACGCTCGACGTACACCAATTTACGACTAGCTTTTTGAGGCCATTTTAGTCACTTTCATGAGATTTTCAACGACATTATTTTACGACGAAAAGTTATAATTTCATAATAAATCATTAAGAAACTATTGTAGGATGTCATTTTGACGTAAATACTTGCAAAGTAAATTAAGAATGGTCAAGACGTCAAAAGAGTATTATTTTCAAAAATTCACAAGTGGTATAAATAACATACGAATTGCATGCATAACATTACATCATAACTCATTACGTATCATAACATTCATAATAGGTCAAGGTTAGAGATTCACGCTACATTTCGGTGTACTCACTCTTGTCATCGCATCAATTCATCAAGTGAGTCATAGCCCCACTTTTTCTCGTTTTAATTATTTATGAAACTCTTTGGGGGAGATACATGCTCAACAATTTTTATGACATTCATGATTATTTGCAAACTATATGTTTATGTGAACTGAATGTTTAGTCATACGAAGTAACAGTTTTACCATACTTAGAATTTCTATATCATGAATCATTGAGCTAACTGACTTGGAATGATCACGATCTAACGGACTTGGATAATGTTGAACTAACGGACTTGGTATAGTCATGTACTAAGGGACTTGGTACAATCATGGTCTAACGGTCTTGGTATAACATTGAACTAATGGTCATGGAACAATTTGAAACCGTACGAATTATGTGTTATATCAAGTAACTATGGATACATTAAGTTATGCACTATTTTGTGAATTCATTTGACATCATGAGCTTGAACATAAACTATACACATTTTGGCAGTGGGTTGTGAACACACAGGTTGCAAGTTTTGTATGGCCGGAACTTGGAACTGGGTGGATTTACAATGTCTTTGCTGCATAAACGATTTTGAAAGGCTTTACATTTCAACACAAACTCTATGAAATCACTCAACCTTTGTGTTGACACTTTTTAGCATGTTTTATCTCAGGTATCTAAGGCATACACTTCATGGCATACATGTGGACTTATCATAGAGTCGTGGTGACGACGCGTCTCTCATGGGATTTATGCACTTTAAAAACATCGTTTGAATTGTAACAAACTTATTTCCGCACAAGTTGATTTTCATTTGGGACCTATACTTTGTAAACTCTGATTTTTTTATTAAATCAAACGATGTTCTTTTCAAACGACGCTTTAGGTCGTTCAATATAACTGTGATTGTGATGCTATGACAGTCAATCCCAAGGAATTCCATTCCGCTGCAAAACAGGTAATTTGGGGGTGTGACAGATTGGTATCAGAGCTTCAGTTATAGAGAACTAGGTTGCATCATTGACCCTAGACTATAACTACATCATCATAGCATCTCATCATTTTATCATAAGTGCATATTCACTTTACATGCTGTTTATACGTACATTTTTCGAGTTATTTACTTTCATTTCAAATCGATTGTCACATGGATGCCTTCAAATACCCATTCCATTATCTTTTCTTAGACTCCAATGTGGAGAATGTCTTATCATTCCCTATCACAATTTTAATATCAGCTGATTCATCACCGATAACGTCGAATGCCGAGATAACCTTTAAGTAGGGCGAAGTCACTCTCACTCCTTTGTTTCACCACTAACATGTTAAGTTAAACGCTATTCACACATTAAGTCAATAAACCATCATACATTTGAAGCACTTACGACATCTCATAAGCTATCTCTTAGGAACCCGTCGATCATTTTGAAAAATAACCTCAAACTTATCACCTCATATCACATCTCTTTAGAGCACTTATTATTAACATAGGACTTTGTTACGTCTCACCCTTCCTCTTATTTTGAAGAGTTATGGCGCCGAAGAAAGCCACACCTGAATTGACACAAGCGGCTATGCAAAAGTATGTGAGGGATAGTATAGCCGAGGCATTAAGGACTGAAAGGGTAACAGTGGATGCTGCTGCTGAGGCTGCGGCTACTGCCGAAGCCGCTAGGATTGCTGAAGCTGCTAGACAAGCGGCTGCTGCCGAAGCTGCTAGACTTGCTGCTGCTACAGGAGCTGCAGGAGGGTTTGGAGTTCGAAATTGTACATACAAGGACTTTAAGAACTGTGATCCCACAAAGTTCAAAGGCACGGAAGGAGCCACTGCTATGATTCGATGGTTTGAGAAAATGGAGTCTGTGTTTCTTTTATGCAATTGCCCAGATGACTACAAGGTAAAGTTCGCCACTGGTACACTCTTAGATGGCGCAATGTCATGGTGGAACTCGTATGCACAGCCTATTGGTATTGAAAATGCTTACAAGCTCACGTGGAATGAATTCAAGAATCTGGTAACTAAGAAGTATTGTCCACGCACGGAGGTGAAGAAATTAGAAACGGAATTTTACGAGTTAGTGACTGTTGGTTATGACATCGAGACCTACATCAGGAGGTTTCAAGAATTGGTTGCACTATGTCCATTAATGGTTTCGGACAATGAGAAATTACTAGAAAAATTCATTGGAGGACTTCCACAATGTATTCAAGGAGATGTAACTTCTTCCGATCCACAAACAATTGAAGAAACTATCACGATAACTCAAAAACTCATGGCTCAAGTTGTGAAAGGGGAAAATATTATCAACAATAACCACGACAACAATAACAACAATCACACCATCAACAACAACACCAACAACCAAACTAACCACAACAAAAGAAAATGGGAAAATGACCAGGGAGGTTATAATAACAACAACCAAAATCGTAACACTAACCATCATCAACAGCAGAATAAAGGACAAGGAGCCGCAATGGTTTATGTTGCTGCACCAATAGAAGGCAGAGGTTATGCCGGAACCTACCCACTATGTAATCGATGTAAGTTTCATCACTCGGGTCCTTGCCCTGCCAAGTGCCACAAGTGCCAAAAATTGGGACACCTAGCCAGGGATTGTAGAGGTAAAGCCGTAGTCACATGCTTCGAATGTGGGGAGCAAGGACACTATCGGAACCAATGTCCTCAAAACCAAGGTCAACAAGTTGAAGGTGCTTTTGGGAAAGCATACATGTTAGGAGGAGGAGAAGCTCGTCAAGGTATCAACGACGCGGAAGACTAAAGAAGTTCGGAAACTAACAGTCTTATTTCTCCTTATGTACTATGTCGTACTAAGTTTATGTTTTCCATCGTATCCGAATCTTTATAACCTAAGATGTATTTCTGTTTGATAAACCACTCGTTGTAAAATATTCTCATCTATCTTACTTTATTTTCTTTTCGATTTGTTATCACTTACGAGAATTTTACTTCCTTTTACTTTAACGACCATTTTAACGACACGGTTTAAATCTTTGTAAACATTGAGAGTTATAACAACTAAACCGAACGTCACATTATCGTTCCTTAATTATACATAGCCTAGCTAACTATGTCTAATTCTGGAGGGATCATGTTATGTTGGGAGCAGTTATTTATAAATCTTAATGCAAGCAAAATTTTCACATATTTCAAAATCAAAGTGATACTCATCGGAGATACTCATCCAATATTTTTCTCTACTATGATGTTTTATACACTCTCAATCATCGATAACCGTAACGACACTCCTCCATGTCTTCTCTCCTCGATATTCATCATAAATTCAAAAATTCGATAGACTAACACGAACTGAATTCAGGGACTGAATTCCTTTTTGGATGGGCGAATGTGACAACTCACAATTTCAGGTCATTTCTCAAGTTTCACTATTTCATCATTTATCGTAAACTGGGTTTACGAGTATCAAATTCGCGTAACCTTAATGGTTTAGCTGCGAATTCATGAACAATCATCGAGGACATTTCATATAGACTAGGTTTAGTCTACATTTTATTGGCATCATTATCATCACGTTAGTTCATTCATGATTTTGCATTTCACAATAAACGCGTAATTTTCATATTAAATAAACGCTATCGCGTAATTAATTATTTTGAACAATTGATCCGATACTTCCAAAAATTATCCCGATATATTTTTATATTTACATTAAGTTTATAAAAATAATATTATGAGTTTACCCAGTGTTTTAAATTTATTTTGTATATAAATTGTTAAATTTATATTATTATGACGGTTATCTTAAAAACTACACGATAATTATTATTTCACTCAAATTTTGCAAGAAATGTATTTTTACAATTTTTATGACCTCAATATATTTTACTATGATCCATTAAAATTTATTTCTAGCTAACGCTACCCTAAATGCTCAAATGTGTATACAAGTTACAACTTATCTTTATTTAACTTACTTTACTTATACATTTACATACATAATAATAAATAAAATATATATATATATATATATATATATATATATATATATATATATATATATATATATATATATATGTATTATTAAATACATAGTGACTCACCAAAGATATGCAAGATATTTTTCTTATATAGATTTACACTCCAAGTTCTTACACATATAATCAATTATTCAAAGTGTAAAAAGTCAAGTCTTTCTCTCTTCTTTTTTCCTCTCCAAAACCGGCCATCATAGAAGACATAGAAGGAGATCATATTTTTTCAAGTCAAGTTAAATTCACAACTATAACATACTCTTAATCAAGGTTTTGGAATAAAAACCTAGGGTATTTAGGATAAACCTTTGTTCATTAAACCTCATCAAGTTAACTTGTAAGCATTTCATATACATCATCATCTTTCATATTTATTTCATATTCATTTCATTATATTTGAGCAAAACATGCAAGTCTTATGGATGTTTATACCACTTTTTACATTGTTTTTAAGAGTTATATATATATAAGTCATCCTATAATTATTCCTTGTAATATATCACTCTTGGTGATGTCTAGGAACCCATGACACCCTAAGAAGGTGTATGGTAGGATTAGAATAGCTTCGGAGTTGTTTTGAATTGGTTGGAATAGATTTGGCGCGAGAAGAACTCATTTCGACAAGTTTATAAAAGGGTCTGATCTTATTTTCGAAATCTGAAAAATCCGACAGTAGATAAAAATGTTTGGCCTAGATATTTAGAAAATATACTTTAAAACGAAACCGTGGCCGCTTGAACGGATTAAAACGGAGCTATAACGAAGAAGATATGAATTTTTCAAGTTTGACGACGAAATATATAAATCCTGAAAATTTCAGCATGTTACGTCTATTTTGTACGAGTCAAAAATGAGTCTTAAGCGTTATAAATTATTTCGACTTACCAAAAATATATTAGTATACTTTGATACGAAGCTAAGGACATACAAAACGTAGAAAACGGATTGTAACGATTAAATTATACACGTTTACATTAAATTGCCGTAACTTTATTATATAAGAAAAACTATTATATTTCTATTAAACAAGTGTTACGGTAAACAAGTGACCATGTTGAAGGTTATTTTTAACATTGACGTATAACTTTTTTATAAGTGATGTCTTCTAGTAAAAGTAAGTTCGCCAAGCATATTTTCCAAAATGTCCAACCGTTTGTCAAGCGGAGTTACAATGAATTAAATACGGTTACATCAACCTTGCCAAAAACCACCCTTAAGCAATATTTTGGACGCAAATGCCATACTTAACCTATATTTTTCTATATGATCGAGACCTCTAGGATGAAAACTTAAATGTTAAAACTTTGAGATAATGATACAAGCTTCCCAAAACCGTTGAGTTCGTTTCCTAACGCTCGACGTACACCAATTTACGACTAGCTTTTTGAGGCCATTTTAGTCACTTTCATGAGATTTTCAACGACATTATTTTACGACGAAAAGTTATAATTTCATAATAAATCATTAAGAAACTATTGTAGGATGTCATTTTGACGTAAATACTTGCAAAGTAAATTAAGAATGGTCAAGACGTCAAAAGAGTATTATTTTCAAAAATTCACAAGTGGTATAAATAACATACGAATTGCATGCATAACATTACATCATAACTCATTACGTATCATAACATTCATAATAGGTCAAGGTTAGAGATTCACGCTACATTTCGGTGTACTCACTCTTGTCATCGCATCAATTCATCAAGTGAGTCATAGCCCCACTTTTTCTCGTTTTAATTATTTATGAAACTCTTTGGGGGAGATACATGCTCAACAATTTTTATGACATTCATGATTATTTGCAAACTATATGTTTATGTGAACTGAATGTTTAGTCATACGAAGTAACAGTTTTACCATACTTAGAATTTCTATATCATGAATCATTGAGCTAACTGACTTGGAATGATCACGATCTAACGGACTTGGATAATGTTGAACTAACGGACTTGGTATAGTCATGTACTAAGGGACTTGGTACAATCATGGTTTAACGGTCTTGGTATAACATTGAACTAATGGTCATGGAACAATTTGAAACCGTACGAATTATGTGTTATATCAAGTAACTATGGATACATTAAGTTATGCACTATTTTGTGAATTCATTTGACATCATGAGCTTGAACATAAACTATACACATTTTGGCAGTGGGTTGTGAACACACAGGTTGCAAGTTTTGTATGGCCGGAACTTGGAACTGGGTGGATTTACAATGCCTTTGCTGCATAAACGATTTTGAAAGGCTTTACATTTCAACACAAACTCTATGAACTCACTCAACCTTTGTGTTGACACTTTTTAGCATGTTTTATCTCAGGTATCTAAGGCATCCACTTCATGGCATGCATGTGGACTTATCATAGAGTCGTGGTGACGACGCGTCTCTCATGGGATTTATGCACTTTAAAAACATCGTTTGAATTGTAACAAACTTATTTCCGCACAAGTTGATTTTCATTTGGGACCTATACTTTGTAAACTCTGATTTTTTTATTAAATCAAACGATGTTCTTTTCAAACGACGCTTTAGGTCGTTCAATATAACTGTGATTGTGATGCTATGACAGTCAATCCCCAGGAATTCCATTCCGCTGCAAAACAGGTAATTTGAGGGTGTGACAGTAAGCCTCAGAAGCCTCAAGAACTTTCTTGTTCATTGCAGGATCATCTTTCACAACTTCTTGAATTGTTGCAACGCCCTGATGAAGCCACTTGAGATAGTCAAGAAAACCAACTAAGTGTTGATCAAAGGTATTCAGGGATTATTCAACAGCTGTGCGGTGATTAACATGGGCATCATGATATTCTTCAACAGAGACCCTGAGGTCAGAATAGCTTGTGGTTACCTCTGTATGTTGGACCCATTGTTCATTGGTAAGCTCACTGAAGAGGCGATTGTTGGCTTTGTGTAGGAACTTGACAAGTTACCTTTCTGTGAGTGGGAGAATGTTGTCATACTTCTTCAAATTTTTTTGACAAGAAGAAGTTGCTGAGTAAGAAGAATCACCCTCATGAAAAGGAGAGTCTTCAGGCTTTGAAGGTTGTGGTGGTGAATACTGATACTCTTTTTCAGTGTTGTGAGTATCAATGTCCAGATCTTCACCAACAGCAAAGACTTCTTCATCACTTTCAACAAGTTCATCTTCAGACATGAGAAAAGACCAAACATCTACCAAAGTGTTGAGCTGCAAAAGAGGGTTATCCAGCTCCCCTTCATAAGAAGGCTTGCCTTCGTTTCTGATCAGGGTCCAGTACCTCAATCTAGTAGATTGGGTTTCATCCACCAGGTACTTAGCACCAGATCTTGATTAATCAGCTCCAGTGGGGATTATTGGTTTCGTATCAGCGAGTGGTTTTTGTCTTCATGAGTCTTTGTCCCCAATTGGTCCTTCAGACACTGGTGAGAATTTCCTAGTAAGTTAAATCCCTATCAGTGGGTTGTATGTTTCCCTCTAAATCTTTGGGATCAGATTTTGTGCCCTCAGACAAAAGCTTTAATGTGCAAATATCCTCATCAAGCGTGGAAGGCGCTCCCTACCAACGTATTGTTTGTTTCCCTTTGGATCTTGGAAAGTAGTATTTGAGGCTAAGGATATTGATTGTGATTTGTCAGTGACCTTCGTTGCCTCAAGGGTGGTGGAACTTGGTCTCCCTTGGGTGGTCTGGTATACGGGTCTTTTTTCTTCTTTTGAGGTGGTGTTCCTGAAGCCTCAAGGCCCTGTGACTTGGGTAAGGTTGAAATAACAGTCCGAGACTTCCATATTTTCTTCTTTTTAGGAGGAAGAGGTGGAGACACTGAATCCCTATGATTTTTTATAGCAATCATGTGGGTCGTCAATTCAATGTCAAGGACTTGGGCTGGGTCCTTCTTAAAATTTTATGCACTCAAGATGGCAGGTAAAAACCCAAGAGATACATCCTGAGTATAGTCGGAGCCCAGTAACCTTTCAAAGGCGCAAAAAATAAACCTAGGGTAAGATACATATGTTACCCTAGTTTTACTTTGTAGTCTGGTTACAAGATCACTGTAAATGATCTCACATATGTCGACCTCAGTCCCAGTGATGAGATTGTAGGCCATCATCGGTTGTAAAGAATTAACTTGTTCAATCGATGAGTAGTTCTCGCCGAGAACCTGAATCACAAAAGTGAATAAGATTCTCCAAGAAATAGGAAATGAGTTTTTAGTCACTGAATTTTATCCAAGTAACTTGTTTGTAGAGTTATTTTGGCTAGCTCAGCCTTTACAGCCTCAGGCTCAGGGTAAGCAACATACTTGCCCTTTTTGTAGGCCAACCCAGTTGATGAACAAAAGGTGGCAAAGTCAAGGGTCAGTGGCCTTTGGTCGTTCATCACTGAGAACTTGATGAGGTATTCTCTGAGTGGGCATACCTCAGACTCATCAGTGGGTGGTTTTGGGTCAAAGGCTTGTGCAGTGCACTAGAACTCCCTGAGGAAGTTTTGGTAGAGCACTGATGGACATTTTCAGAGGACAGTTGTACAAATTTTTTGTTATTTCTTTGTAGGCAAAGACAATTTTGGGGTAGTTAAAATTGCCTACAATGTTGTTTGTTTGAAACTTGACATGGTCAAGAGTCATGCCTGCCCATTGAGGTGCATACACGATTCCCTGGTCAGCTGCCATTTTTGTTCTAAAAGGTTTTAAAGTTTTAATAACATTATATCAAACACCAGATGGTCACAAGTTGAATCCAACTTTGATCGCTGCCGTGAAATGATTGATACATTATCAAGAAGGTTTATAAGAAGATGGATATCCTAACATGAATATTTTTGACCAAGAAAATGATTTTGGAAAAGTTTTTTTAGAGATACACACAACTTTCCTATGACATAAATTTTAGCAGAGTTTCTTTAAAAGTTTTTTTTGTGTGTGTGTGTTTTGTATTTTTGCAGGGGGTATTTATAGGAGTGGTGAAGGGTTATTTTGGAATATCAAAAGTTTTTTTTGAAAATTATTTTGAATGATCTGTTTGACATCCGCATTTAATGCCACCACTTCATTTACTCGCGTTTTTCGCGACTGTCAAGGTGAACAATTGCGCAACATTGTAACAGTACTTCTACATGGGTGACATCACCACATAAAATATCTTTTGTATATTGTTTGTGAGTGTAGCCATTTAATGCCAAGTGGATTTTAGGAGGATTATGTGAGGGCCCATGACATGGATGTCAGTTGGGCAAAAAGAACATATATTCTTTTGTTTAATATGTTCAGTTACCAACCTAGGACATTTAGTAACTAAATAGTTAGAGCATTTAGTTTCTCACTAAATGTCTCTTATCAGTGACATGAGCCCCTAAATGATATTTCATTGAGCGTGGGATGTTTGGGTAGGTTATTTAGTGAGGTCAATTGATGCAGTTAACTCACTGAGAGATGATTTTTTTTCAGGGACTCTTATTTATTCGGTGGAGGACTATGTACACGATGTTGGATATATTCAATCGGTGGCCTGACTGTCAATATCCAACATGTCCAATTCTTCTTTCAGTCTTGTGAAAGTGGGTTCATCCAAGGGTTTTGTGAAAATATCAGCAAGTTGATACTCAGTGGGGATGAAGTGGTTCTTTGATGGAGTACTGGATTGTTAGAGATAGCAATTGCACTTGTGTTATCATAGAAGATGGGAACCATCTTGTAATGGATGTCATAGTCAATGAGTTGACTTTTCATCTAGAGTACATTTCCACAACAACTAGCAGCAACTACATATTCAGCCTCAGAAGAGGACATAGCCATTGATTGTTGCTTCTTAGTGCTCCAACAGTCCAGTTTGCCTCCAAGAAATTGATAGGAGCCTGATGTGCTTTTTCTGTCCATGTTGCATCCTGCATAGTATGAGTCTGAGTATCCTTGGAGGTCAAAGCCTAGAGCCCAAGGTTTGTAGTACCTTTCAGCTACCTGAGGATTCTTTTGGCTGCAGTGAGATGAGATTCTCTTGGATCAGACTGATATCTTGCACACAAGCATACTACAAATAGAATGTCAGGCCTTGAAGCAGTGAGGTATATAAGTGAGCCTATTACTCATCTAATCAATGTTTCATTCACTGACTTCCCTGTAAGGTCATGCCTTAAGTTGTTTGGAGGAACCATGGGTGTTTTCACTAAGGAGCAATCAGAAATCTCATATTTCTTTAAGATATTTCTAGTATACTTTTCTTGACTGATGGAGATTCCTTTATCAGTTTCTTTGATTTGAAGTATAAGGAAGTATGTGAGTCCTCCCATCATACTCATTTCAAATTCCTTTGTCATCAGTTTTTCAAAAATTTTACAAAGTTTGTAATTTGTTGAGCCAAATATGATGTCATCAATATACACTTAGGCTAGTATCACACCTCTTTTAGTCCTATAGATAAACAAAGTATTGTCTATCTTTCCTCTAACTAATTTATTTTGAATAAGAAAATCTGAGAGAGTTTCATGCCATCCTCTGACTTTTTGTAGAATGAAAACTTTTTCTTAACATTTATTTTTATAGAGTTGTATGCGTTTGAGCTTCGTTTAACTCAACTTATTTTATAACTATTTAGCTAAACATTGCGGCGCACGTTTCAATTAGATGCACCATCATATTTATACTTCAACAATTTTAGCTAAACATTATGTAATGAACAATTTTATACAAACTGTGTACATCGCACGAGCCTTAAAAGACTCGTTTTCAATTAAAACTTGAATGATATATTAGTAACGTTTTACTGGCTTCCTATTTTAAGTCTAACCCTTTCCAATGTTCACCTCAATAGCCATATGATATTTTATCGTTTTATTAAACTAGGCGAGTACCCGCACCTAACGGCAACGATGTCTAGTTTTCAATATAATTATCGCGGCTAATTATTTTCTTTACCATCAACGAAAAATATGTACTTACCCACTTATAAGAAACTGTATTAGATTAAGATTGCATTAAACTTATAAAAAGTACATATAAAGTCATTCGCTTATATTGTAAGTTTCATAAGTTGTCCAATTGTGTTGCCAATTATACTAATCAACTTGTCAGAGATAACTTTTCAACGTTTCCTTAATTTTTACATAGCTTGACTTACAATTACTACATTCCGCATTGATTGTTTGACTTTTTTTAAACATTAAACATTAAACAATTCATTTTAACATTTGATTATTTTTCTATTTTATATAGTTAAGATAACGTACTACAACGCTATTTTAAAGTTCAACTTTTTTCCGGTTTAAGTTACTTGAATTGGCTCGTGTTACTTTCATTATGATTATTATGCAAATGTACTTTAGTACTATGTAGAATCAAACATTATCTATAGTGTGAAAATGTCATTGTTTCACTTAAAGTTATGATAGAGTTGATGGGAGATTTCTAACTCGATAAATGACGTACTCCAAAGTTACAAATTAGCATAAATTGGCTCACAAGTCAGAAGTGTTATTATCACGTGTGCACCATTTACTAGCCGAATTTAGAGTATTCTTGTGAGATTCCAAGTTAAATTTGGAATTATACATATTTTGATATTGTGATTCAGTGACAAAGAAGGGTGAATGTACATATCCAGTGTCAAGAACAAGAAATATACTTAAGCAGCTAAAAAAATATCTACAATGTAGTTGTCAATATGTAAACGGTAATTCTATATGGTAGCCTTGTAATAGAGGCTCAAAGGTTCTTCAAAATAAACTCCACTTCAATCCAACCAACTGCAAGAAACACTCATGGCTTCGTATAAACTTTGTGTATCAGTGATCTATTTAAAGATTTAAGAGTAGATACAACTATCTGAAAACGATAAACTATATGTTTTGTCCTAAAAACTTTAATCAATTCCTCTCTATTTGTACATATATATACACACATATGGGAAGATTGGTATGTATTGTTACTTGGTTATCATTCCAATCTATATATAAAAAAACTTGAATTAAGTCCGCGTTACCAAAAAAAAATTGTTATCATTCTAATATACGCCTCACTATGCATTAGGTAGCCATGTGTGATGACGGAAAAAGAACCGGATAACATATGTGTTTATGAAGCTGCAAGACGTAAAAATGAGTTAAAAATGTGAAAGCTTCAGACAAGTATAACTTTTGTTCATGAGTCAAGGAGCCGATGTGCAACCACGAGTCCACGAAAATTCTTAATCAGGACCATATGAAAACAACGTTAAGTGGCCCAATATTTTAGCCCACGTTCTTCTTTTAAATTTGAATTTCTCATATATGACCAACAAGTAGCAGGAGCCCGCCGCATAGCGGCGGGGGTGTTTGCAATATTTTTCAAGCATTGTAAGTGCTTTTAATACTCATGCTACATGTACTTGCTTAAAGAATCATAATTTACCAAACAGTTGAACAACAATTCATTAGAAACACAGTCAAAGGCTATGAATTGCAACCCGCCTTATCAAAGCTGATTATTTGATAGATAGATATAAAAGGGTAGCATTCATCCCATGTACATATCAGACAACAATCACTTGAATTTACATTCCAACACTAATTCATGCAAACCCTTCTTATTGTTACCTTTCATGTTGCCTCTTACGTAGCATAATTCCAAGGTTACTGTTTGTTCAGTAGCAAGAGTTGTTGTATCATTGGTTTCTGCGTCAATCACAATATGGACGCCGTCTATTGCCTTAATGCCTGCTATGACTGCAGAAATTTGGTACTCAAGGAGCTTTACAGGTGCCTGTAAAAAAGATATTAGAGATTAATAGCTTTGTTGTACGCATGGATGTAAAACAAACGTCTTCAATTGATTCGTATTGGAGTATTTACATGTTAAATGTTTTTGTTGTAGCTAAGCCTAAAATGATTACTAATCTTAAACCGTAACCCAAATAAGATTCATTGTACCTAGCAAAAACTTGGTGTTTGTGACCCGAAACAACAACACTACTTTATACAACCAATACAATCTGAGCCGAAAGTAAGTAAATTTTTTTATCATGTAAAATGATTACTAAAGTATTATATTTAATTTGTCCCTTGACTTTTAATGAGGTGAGGCGAGAGGGATAGAAGACCAAAAATATCCACAACCTATCAGATTTGCAAGTTAAAGCAATTTTATTCAGAAATTGACATTCAAGTATAGAAAATACATTTTTAAGAAATGCAATATATGTCTCTATATGCAGGTGTCATCCAACTATGAAACAACTACATAGATTATGATACAAAGAGGTGCAGAACATATAGCCATCATTTTAAGTTTATTATATACCTTTGGTGCAGTAACTGCACTTAACATAAGTGGTTTCTTTAGTTTCATTATCATTGCATCAGTTGACACCAAAAATTTCGCGTTCCCGTAACTGATGCAACTTTTAGCAAAACAAAAATCACCGTCGTTCATATATCAATTGAGTGCGTTTGAAGAACTTTTTAGAGTACTGCAAAAGATAGTGGTTTTCTTGCCATCCATATGTGGATCGCAAATTATGTTGACAGTTACAACTTCTCTTTTTTGTCATCACGATATAACATAGGTAGCTAACTTTAAAGTCTGCATTCACAAATCTTCATGGCATAAAAAAATATCGAAGCTACAGAACTATAAAGCTAACATGCATGTATTGTATGTTTCAGAAAAATGACTTCCATTAGCATAGAACATGCCCACCTACCGTCTTGTTAAAATATGTGTTCAAAGTCAGTAGTTTTAAACGAAAGTGTATTAAAAGTAACCAAAAATTATAACGCTGGAAGAGGTAAGTTGATAATTTACCTGATTCATGCCAGGATGGTGTTGCAGGTTATTTCTTGGCCATGGTGTTTCATGTTGCTTCATCTTGCATGATCCGTCCATATCCTGATATTTTGCTACCAATGCATCGTCTTTCGAAAAAGTAAAATACCTGTCAAGAAGTAGAAAACAAATAGAAATGAGCAAACGTTATCTATGTTACAGTTATTTATTGCTTACAGTGCACCGAGAACAAAAAAATGGTACCTGGTTTGCGTCTTCAAGCCTGATGAACACGAACATGACGTAAGTCCTTCTTTTTTTTGCACGCCGTTGAAGTTGTGTCAATACAATAGGTTGATGAAAACTGTTTTGTCTATTTTACATGCTTCGAGATCTCAAATGTGTAACAACGATACTGATGCCATCTTTAAGAAAAACACTCAATCATGTGATCCAAAACAAACTATTCAATAAAAAGGAACCAACGCATTTATAAAAGGTAAGAAATTTATACCGCCCAAAGAATTTTTATAACCACTCCTAACCATAACATTAATGCACACCTTTAACCCCAAAGCTTGGTAAAAATGGTTTCTTTCACCACCGACTACAACCGTTATTCCAACCCAATATTAAAAACCCCGAGAACACTGTAAAGTCACTTACTTGTTTCTAAAAATTACATAATATATAAGTACTGTAAAAAACAATCACAATAGATAGGGATGAAAAAAATGTAACCGTCTTTGGCTTCATCGTCATCCTCTTCTTCAGCTTCTAAATCAACGTCAGCCTCAGCAGTGGTATAATCATTCCTAAACCTACAAAAGAAACAGAAAATTAATCTCAAAACTCCAGACATTGTAGGACTGTGTTGACTGGTTAATTTCACATAACCACCCACTTTTGTTTTCAATATGAAAGGGCAAGCATAAAACAATCCCAAACGGCTGCTTAAACTATTGAGCACCTTTTCTGATGTCAAGATCCAACTCATAGCTCACCATCATAATAATGGACTTCTTGTTCACCAAATTATGACGAAATTAAAAAAGTGGAAGCAACAGGAAAAAGCATAAGAATCTAAACTAAAAGATACACAATAATAATTAAAAAAAAAAAAAAAAAAAAAAAAAAAAAAACGAACAAATATAGAGTTAACAAATGTTGGCATCTTTCCTTGGGGTGCAGGGGTTGCTAATAAGACCACATTCGTCAAATCCTAATCAATGCAGATAAACAACGCTTCACCAATCCCGAAACCCCATCAATGATTGACCAAATAAAGTAAAAGTTTAAAGGACCTTACCTTTGATTAATTTTCTTCTCGATGCCAACACATTCAATTTCATACCACATGTTATAGCTGCATCACGTAAAAAATAATATCAAATAAAACAGAAATAGAGGCAATGATGTGTTTCTGTTAGGTAGATGATATTAGAAGAACAGGTGGTTATGTGAAGTTCTAGCAGGAATGGTAGTTTCTGGATTATATTGGAAGAAAAGGCGGTTATGTGTGACAATAGATATTAACATTTTACATTTTTAAGACGACTGATGCAAAACATGAAGGGATAACAGCTAGTAGTATTTAAGAGAGGTACCTTCTAACAACAGCAACCTAATCACCCATGATGATTTCGGTTCTGATATTTGTGGATTCGTGGCTCCAATAAGTTATGCACGTACTTGATCAAACCTTCTCCTTCTCAAACTTGTATGAAAGAGACATAAGTTACTTGCAATCTGTCATCAAAATATTTTATCAAACACCTCATATGCAATTTAAAAGATTAATGAGACTCGCCGTTAGCAATTAAAAAACATCACTGATTTACTCATCCAAATCACATAAAACTCATAAAACACACAACCAAGTAAATCATATAAAAACCAAACCAAACATCACAGCACAATGAAAACACCTAAAAATCAAACCAAACTTACACTGAAGCACCTGTTTTGGCCCGGTTTGGCTGATCTTCTCCTCCACAGCTGTGCCTCTGTGTTGTCCTTGCGTTATATCACCACAAAAAACACAAACCCAAAGGCGGTCAGAGATAGAGAGAGAGAGCTGGTGAGATAGAATTGGAACCTTTAGGGATCCGACTCCGGTTGTGGTGTATTGGTATCAATCTGGAACCGATTAGTCATAAGCAGATATGTTAGATAGAAGACACGTGAGTGTATAGTGTGAGACACTCGGTCTCTTCCACAATTATCGAAAGAAAAAGGGCCAGGACACACTTTGGGCTGAATTGTAGCTACTACTGGCTGAAGGTATGACAGGAAGCCCAAATAATATTTTAAAGAAGGAATAAAAAACAATGGTTTGTATGTCCCTTGTGCTATATATCTTATATAAATTGACCATCACTAAATTTTGTGTAAAGGATTTTAAATTTAATTATAAGATCTCATTTAAATAAGTTTTAGTTTTTGTTCACAACATGTTCTAACCGTAAACAAGTACATGTTAGGTACAAATTAAGTTTATTTTGTTACAAAGATAGTACCTAGGGATTATTGCAATGGCAACTTGGCAAGTAATTTGAAGCGACGATTTATGTAAACAAAGATTGCCACGAAACCGCCGCGTTGCGGCGGGCCACTTTATATTTATCGGTCAAATTATGCACAAAGTATCTCCAAAAAACATACAAACAACACACAAAAAACTGCTAAAACCTGGAATATGTACCTGGATGTTGCCGGGGCGCATTTTTGGCAACTACATAAGCCTATGTGGCCAAACCCACCCAAACATACCCATTTCAGCCCACTTCAACACGTACGTCAGCCCCACGTAATCCCACCCCCATTGCAGCCCCTAAATCGACCCATTTTAGCTCCCAAACACTTACATTTCAGCCCCATTTCGTCACTCAAGTTGACCCGTTGCAGACCCAAATCGCACCCACTTCAGCCTCCATTTCATCAGTGAAACGCAAGTATCTCAGCCCCCGTCTCAGCTCCCAATCACACATGCATTTCATCCCCCAAATGCACCATTAGAGCCCCCATTTCGGGCATGACCCATGCTTCATTTGTTGGTTCTGCTATCGATTCATGGCAGGTGGCAATATCTTCAATAAGGTCATTGATAGTATCAATTACTTTATGCTTTAGCTTTCGACTCCTTGAATTTTTATCAGTAGCTGCAGAATAATCGGACATTCAGTGAGAAACCCCATTTACCCAAAGTGAGATGCTCCGAAAAAGTTTTGAAGACCTAACATTTTTGCCGTTCTTCAGAATCACCAGCGGAAGAGGAACATTGATGAGTAGCTGGAGAATGAGCCACGTCTTCTATAAGAGTCTACAAGGCAAGAGTCCGACAGTGATTCTAGCTGCAGCAGCAACAGTAGCAGCTGATAGAAGTGGTTGATCATCTCGGTCAACATTGTCTTCATCATCACTCAAGGCTCCGTAATGATATGTAGTACCCGTAAACCTTGAATTCCTATAAAGGTAACAATATTGTGTTACGCTGAAACGCAAACAGCAATATGGTTACAATTATTAGTAATGTTCAATTTTGTTTACAAAAGCTGAACCATACTGACCCGATCTGCAAACAGGTTTCGTTTACTATGATTTCGGAATAGTGCTAGCTTAAACTCGTCCTGCCAAATGTAAAATTTATTTAATACAATTTATTTCCAAAGAAAGACATATTAAACTAAACAAAACTGTCACATTAACGGCATCATAAAAGGAATGTATACCTTCCCTATAAGGCCATCATCCACCATGGAACTGTTTAGTTTCTCAAATAGCTCGTATAAAGCCTCCACCTCATTCACAGCGGCTTGAATGAGTAAGGCCAGAACTTCCTTGTCTTCCTCTGACAGAACGGTCAACTGTCATAGAATTTAACTGTCATAGAACTTTTAGTGAAATTCATATATATATTTTAAAAGTTATTGTTAACAGCTATAAGTGGGAAAAGAAAACCTCTGCTGTAAGTGAGATCGGGGCATAATGAGCAAGCTTCTGTTGCAGAAGCAAACTGTTTCTTTCCGCGTTTTCTCGGTACCTATAAAAGTTGACACATCTACTTTATATAGATATACAATAAGTGTACCTTATGATTTGAAATGGTTCACGATTCACTAAAGTTAAATAAAGGATGATATAAAAGTGCTTATATATATGGTCAGGATGCACCTTTTCGTGATTATATCAAATAGTTTACCATATGGTCCATCAACATTATAGGGTCCATAATGAGGGTCTTCATTAGCAACTAAGTTCTTGTACTCTTCAACTGAGATATACTTAATGGGTGAAACCTGAGATTCCTAACCAAAATAAAAACAAACTTTTGTTGATCAACCTTTTTTTGCTACTAATAATGAGCTGCTACTTTGGTTCGTCTTCGTTACCTGAAGTGTAAATGCAACAGAAGCCAAGCTGGAAGTCTCTTCGCTATTACACAGCACTACATCCATATAAAATAACATAGTTGGTGCTCACCCCAGTTCACTCCAAACCGTCAAATTCAAATCCTGAGGTACACATGGTCTTACCATACCTCATAAATACATGAAAAGAAATGTAATTCATGAATATAAACTCATGGAAGAAAAGAGCAGTAGCAAGTAGCTTTTGTCTTAAAACACTTACCCATATAGAAGATCATAACTATCACATGAGGAATGTCCTTGTAAATGTAAAAAGAATTGTGAAAAATAGAGAAGGTACAACAGCCGAATCCTGGATCAAAGCTGCAATTAACACTAACGTTAGAAAATTTCTAAACTTTCTATCAATCACAATATGAAAATCAAATATAAACATACTTTTTGTCAAGGTTGAAGATTACTCTAAATTAAGATCTATACAATATACACAAATATAAACCACTTACAAATTTCCTGGCGACTTCTTTAAGAAAGTCTATCAATTAATTTATTCTTTCCAAACAGCAACATCAAGTCGCCATACAAAGAGTGATCAGGTTCGTACCATGCCTCCTTCCTCATATGTTCAAATATTTGTAACCTTCACACATAACCATAAATGCTTCTGTAGCTTAAGAAGAAAGGTAAACAGTTGAATAATCAAAAGCTATTAGAAAGAAGCTTATTAACTTTCTTTTAACTTTTCAATAAACACGTAAGCCCACAAATAAGCTACAACAACTTTGTTAGATAATTATTCCCTTCGTCCTAAAAAAGTTGACCTTACTATTTTATGGATAACAATGGCTTCCGACTAATCCACGGGGTTTGAACACACCATCACATAGACTCCATGGTTGCGTCACAATAAACGGCCCGCCAAGATAAGAGAAAGACGTAGAAACTGACCGTTGGGCAAAACAGTAGGCGTACCATTATCGGTGTCTGGAACATCAGGCGCTGAGACAGCAAGAACAGCAAAGAAATGAGCGCATCAATCACGAAGAGGAAAATAATAGATAGCGATATAAATAAGAAAAGAAAATTAGAACAAAGAAAGTGACGGACACACATAACAACTGACCATTATTTGGGTGAGAAATTATGCAAGGACCAGTTGATGTACCCACCACAGCTATAGCAACAACAACAAAAAGAACATCAGCACGACAAAGAGCAAAGGAAGCGACATATAAAAATAGGAAAACAGACAGTACATGAAACATACAGTGAGCCGAAGAGGTCGAAGCCAGATGGTTGGTATTCTGAGCAGCCAGCGACGGGGCAGAAACATCCGCGCCCACATCACCGAAACCTGAAAACAACATACAGAAAACAAATGTAACAGGCAGCAAAACCCAACGAAAAGAAAACACTAAAAAACAGCATCAGCTCACCATGATAAGACGGCGGCAATATATCATCGACTTTCCTTTTTCCCTTGCCAACATATTCGACAGAGCCCGAAAGCCTTTGGGATCGCACATGAGCAGAATCACGATAAGAATCAGGCTCGTTAATAGTTATTCCTCCCGACATTCTGACAGGCGGCTGAACACAGATACGGAATAGCAAACATCTAAGAAAGAAAAATCAATTACCTAATACGAATCTCGCAAACAATTAAGGTCGATTCTTGAAGGCGACGAAACCAAGAAGATTTGAAGCGGTGATTATCGAAATTGCAGAAGCGCGCCACGTATCACTGTAGTACAGATGTTTAGAAACGAAGCAAATAAGGTGAGGAAAAACAGGGCCGGAAAAAAAAGTTGGGCCTGGCAGGTGGACTAAGAAAAACCGAGCAAGCCCCAAACGACATCTTTTGTCGTCGTCTCATATCCTCCCGTTACTATATATATAATACTAGGTATGATATTAGGCCGTGCAAAGCACGGCCCATTAACAGAAAGTATCTAAAATATTAAAGATCTTATATGTGGTTTTTATATATCTCATTTATTGAAAATATTTAAGGGAGAAAACGACTCATAGATTGTAACAAAAGATAAAAGTAATTTGTATATCAATCCATGCAAGCAGATAATAGAAAGTCAAATAAGACAAATCGTACACGATTACAATATTTTTTTCTCGAATTACTCCACAAATGTACTCATATATATGACTTGTACATTTTCACTTATTAATATATTTTCCATCATAAGTGCATAACTATGAAATTTCTAAAAGTTGAGTTGTGTGCTTTTTGGTCCTCCATTATAACTCTATTACTCCATATAAAATTTTAAAAGGTTATGGGATTAGGTGAATCCAGTGATGATGGAAAACAGGAAAAGTCTATATCATCCCATGCCCTATACCTATCTTTCGTTGGTAGCTTGGTGCACTCAACAAAATCCAAGTAATAAATCTACTCGTACAAGTAGTTGAGTATGTCACATGTTGATTGACTCGTTTGGTGTAGCTTGCTATTTTTCATTCCAAAGTAGTTTCACACAATAATCGGTATTTGCTACTATGCATATCATAACGTAAACATACAACTCCATTAAACAACACTTTGTTACGTGCAAAAGTTTACACAAATGTTTGAAACAAAAACAAATATAGTCTGATATGACACCTTTTAATAATTATATACATTTTGTGATTAATAACTACTGTAAATATATCCAATCAAATATGACTTCTCGTGTGCTTTTGCCACCATATGTTGACTTCACAATATGTATATCATTGATTAGATTAAAAAAAAGCTTTAGTTGATAATGAAAAATGTTACACAATGGAAAAATTCGTGAACATTTTTCCTTTTAAGAAAAGTAAAAGAGCTTTCCGAGAATTGATCAGGTCACCTCCAAACCAGTGCAAGAAAAAAGATAAAAAATAGTTTTGGAACCATTGCCGTGTAAGACATTTTTGGTTGAAGAACTTTTTTAAAAATTTGTATCCTCGCCATTGTACGTAGTGTAAGATCTTCATTGTAAGTTTGATAAAATAATGGTGTACCTATTGCTGTAAAACACAACATTTCTCATTTGGAGGAAAAAATGTGAAAGAAAAATATCATCTATCAAACATCGAACCTTATCTTTGTGCTTCCTCATCCTTTTCTGTACTTTAGAAGTTCAACCTACACATATCATATACATGTACGTTTAAGCATATCACCAAAATAGAATAAAAATTAAGCAGTGATAAGAAAGTTCATGTTACCGTCGTTGGAAATTTTCTTCACAAGAGTATAGAAAATGAAATCAAAGGAAAATAACCAAAAAGTAACGACTACGATGTTTTTAGCTCTGCTTCATAGAAACCTACGTTCTTCCTCACCACACCTTCCTTTTCCTCCTCTTGTAGCTAAGTCTTAAATTTTTTTTGACTATAGTGGTAAGCGAATTAATCACATGATCCACGCAAAAAAAAAAAAAAAAAGATAAGATCTTAGAAAACTAACCAAGAGTATGTAACACTCAAAAGCTGCATCTTCATAGAAATATTAAGATAATGAGAACATAACTGAATATTAAGGGTCATGTGCTTTGCCAAGAAGAGTGTAAAAATGATAAAGCTGTGAGAGAATGAGTGTAAAAAATGAGTTGAGGTGGGAGGAAATGAGATGGGGATGGGAAGCTGATGAGTATGGGGTGACTGAAACAGTGGTCTACATTCAAATACACAACGAGGAATTACTCAAAGTCTTCAAAAGTGTTGCGTATTTACTGGTAAAGGCACTTTCTTAATTTTTAAAGTTGGAACAGTTGGCAACTATTAACCGCTGATGTGTAAATTTCTAAGCCATCTACAGTAAATCAAAGGCTTCTTTTTATAATATAGGTAGATATGTTACACGTTTGGTCCTTAGAGACGGATTTGACAATGGACAGTACGATTTATCTGAATTGTATATACTTCGAAATGATAAATTCTACAATTTGTAAACATGATGGTATACTTAAGATTTTTCAACTTTTGCCTTTATTAAACCTAAAAGCATTACCCATGCCAAAAATTGGGTTATTCAAGTTAGCTTAAAGAGCTTAAAAGTTTTATATTAGTTATTCGGATGAACTGAATTATTATATGATTTAGTATCCGATTACCTTGTTATACGAAAACTTGATCATGAGATAAATTAACTTTTTAAAACTACACACGTAACTTAACCAATCAGAATTTTCCTAGTGACAAAAGGCTTGCAACTATTATAAGTAAAATGTGAGATGTCTTGAGCTTTAATTCGTGGTGGGTGCAAACAATTATAAAGTAACTACACGGCTACACCAACTTACTGAAAAAGGTAAAGGTTTGCCATGTGAATTTAAACCTCGTGGATTAATCGGTCAAAAGGTAAAGTGATGTGCTATTTCATACCAATCGGGTAATCCATAAAACCTTTCCAAATCTTTTATATAATAAAACAAAACCTCTAGTAGAAATTTTCATTTCAAAAAAATCAATTCATACCTTATTAAGTAATAGTTGAATTATAATTGTTATCTTTATTTTAAAAAAAATTAATCAAAAGACTAAATATTACTTGATTTAGCAAGAAAAATGATCAAAATCCGTTTGTTAATAACAAAAATTCGTTTGTTTAGTAATTTGGGTAAAAAAAAGTATATGTGTCAAAAGTATAAAAATATTAAAACTTAAAACGAGCGGAGTAATTTACAAAAATTAAAGGGTTAAAATTAAAATTTACAAAAACAAAACCAAACAATCGACTATCGAGCCTCACTTCCAAGTTCCAACATAATTTCTCTTACAACCCCAATTTGCCGATTCAACCCCTAAATCAATATTCATAGTATGATTGAATATCTAATTATTATTTTTTTATTTTTTATTTTTTGTCTAAAGTTGATGTAGGGCTTTTAGTTTCTAATTTTTTTCATTATTTTGCTGATGATTTTGTTTCAATTTTGGGGGGGAAACTAGGGCTTCATTGAAGCTCTAATTTGATTAATAAAGATCAGAGAGCATAAGAGTATTGGTGGTTATGAATTGGTTATTTAATTTTCACAGGTATATACATGTTTGGTTTTGTCTTTGATTTTATATTTTTTTAGAGGGTTAATTAATTGGTACTCCCTCCGTTCCTAAATAAGTGTCCAGTTTGACTTTTCAAAGTCAAACTGGATCAACTTTGACCATATCTATTTTTGCGAGTGTTATACAATACTTGATGCAAAATATATGAATTGATTGGGTTTTAAGTGTATTTTTCATTGATATAGTTTTTCATCAAGTATTATATAACACAAAAAAAATATTTACGGTCAAAGTTGAACCAGTTTGACTCTGAAAAGTCAAACTGGACACTTATTTAGGGACGGAGGGAGTATTTTTTTAATCCCTTGATTTATGTATATATTTTGTACATGTATTTGGTTTATGAGTTCAGTTTTGTATTTAACCCTTAATACATTGTTATCAGTTTTGGAAACATGTGTTAAGTGGCAACTTACGTTAATATGTTGGTGTCATAGAAACGACAATTCGTTGATTGTATTGCGGTTTAATAAGAATATGTAATTTGAATTTGGATAGGATTCTGGTGTGATTTGCCATTGCTCATCACCAAAACTTACGCCTGTGTGGAAAACGTAGAGGGGGGGGGGGGGTGAATACGTTTCCCTTTCAAACTTAAAACTTTTGTATCAATTATAGTATAAACCATTGCATTTTCTAATCTCGACGCGAGGATGCATTTAACGCATTATGGCATGTAAGGCCAACCCCTTAATATCACATAAGATTCCGCAAGATTAATGGTTCATTATAAATCAAGTTTCACCATTATTAGTCCGGTTGCTTTTTCTTGATCAAGCGTGTCATAATATGTAAAGTGTTAAATATAGTTTATGACTATATGAAAGACCAAGTATGCATCATAAACATAGACATCAACCACATAGACAATAAACAATATAAAACAAGAATAAAAGTAAAGCGATAAGTAAAAGGATAGACAAACCAACACGAGGATTTATAGTGGTTCGGTCACAAAGCTCCTCTTCGCCCTACTCCACTCCCCGAGTCACCTACTCGAGAGCTACTTCACTAGATCAACAAACTCCATTCTCGGCGGAGAAAACCTTACACAACGTCGCTAACCAAGTTCTTCCACGAGGTAGAACCAAACCTATCACAACTTCGCCTACACTTTATCCGGTACAAGGCTAGATACCGGGTACCATTACAAAGGAGGAACCATTACCCGACCAACACGACACATCTATGACACCCGTTATGTTTTGTGGCCCAACATAACAAACCTTGTGTTTTATGGCACAAACACATAAACTATCTAATCTAGTTATAGATACAAGAATATGATACTAGACAATATCCGAGACAATGTGTCTAATGGATATGAAATCCTAAACCAAACATCAAGAACACAAAGCATGATGTAGTTAGTCTTCCGTGAATGAAGATGAAAAGTTTCCCAAGCTTGTTGTAGAAGATCTTCATGTGCTTGTATGCTTGTGATGGGTGATCACTTCAGTAGGTAAGGATGCAAGATCTCTAGGCTTGCTTTGGAGGATCACTTCGGGAGTATGCTTAAAATAAATGAAAATTAGAAGCATTATGATCATATGAGATGAGGGTGGTTTACATGTTTCCTAATGATCTAAATATGTTAGAAATGGTGGAGAGAAACTATGTGTGAAGGTGTGTTGAAATGGTAAGAAGTGGTTTGCTATTTATAGGCAAAAAGACCAAGACAAGCTTCTGCCCCAAGGATCCCTTCTGAGAGGGATCCGACCCTTGTAATCCAAGGGATCTGTGGGCAATTTAAGGGATCCGTGGGATGCTCCTCATTATCCATGGGTCATGGGTCATAGGTATGAGCCTTGAGTGGCCTCCAAGGTACAATGTATCTAGGCATTGGGTCATGGGTCTTGGATCATGGAATTTACCCAACACTTTTACTTTTGTTTATGTATGTAAGTACTTAAGTGTTTTATATAAACTATTTAACTAAACATGTTTAATGGTTTGTTAGGGGTTTGATCATAACGCAACATAACAAACATGTACGAACCTGTGTTGTAGCATACAAGGACTTGAGTCGTCGAGAGGTGTTGAGAGTATGTTGAGACAAAATATAGTATGTTGAGACAAAATATAATTACAAGTAACTTATACATTTTACGTTATGTATTACAAGTTACATGTTTGTTATCAACGAAACAAACGAGACTGTATAGATTAAGTATCGTAATATTTGCACTAACAATCTCCCCCTTTTTGATGATGACAAAATATATGTAAACGTAATAGATAGGTAAGATGTCAAAGTTACTTGTGACTGTACTTCCTATATACATTACCTTCTCCGTTTACACTCTTCTCCCCCTTTTGTCGAAAAAAAAGGGTGTGTCCTTGGAGTTTAAACTTAATTTCTCCCAATAATGGCGAGTTTGCATCATCCCTAGTGAAGTTAAATTAAGAAACAACGTATTGCTCCCATTGTTGTACACAGTTGGCACACCACGCCAATACCTTCACCATGAAACACTAATGGAGGGAGAGAAGAATTATCAACAAGATTAACTTCAGTGGTCTTGATGATGACGAAGTTTAGCAACTCATGACCTTGAGCTTGCACGTCTTCAAGAGGTGGTGATTTAAGAGGAACCTAGAGAATCACACAAAGAAAAAAAATACATAGAAAGATCCTTTGAATTATAATCATTGTTGCCAACGGATCAATGGATCAAATTTTTTAGGCTTAACCTACATCAAGGTTAGTGTTAAGGAATGAGGAAAAAAAATATATGATGAGAAAGAAATATCCCTTTTGTTGAAACATAAAGGAATTTTGAAGAATGAATGTGTGCATGATCCCCCTTGACGGTTGCTCCCCTTGTTTAAGGGCGTTAGGTATTTTAGGAAGTTAAGATGAAAGTATTGCAAAATTTGCAATGTTTTTGCTTTGACGAAAGCTCCCCCTTGCTCGAGGACAAAAAGTACTCGTAGTGTGTTTTGAGAATCTACAAAACAAAAATTATTGCAAAGATATGTTCGTCCTTAGATGAGTAAGTCATATGATGCACTTTGTAGTTGCTCGATGGAAGCTCCCCCTTGCTCGGGGGTGTCAAGAAGAGCCTACAAAAAAAATAAGTAAACCTCGTCCAAAGACAAGTGTGCCATATATAAACCCATGTATATGAGTGAACCTAAAAAAAAATTAGTGTAAATTTCGTCCATATATAGACGAGAATCCCATACACATCAAAGTGTATATATATGAACCTACAAAGAAAATATTAGTGTCAAAAAGATAATAATCCTACTACTTGCATCATCGTGGTTGGTTTAGAGGTTGTAAGGTTGTTCAAGGTAAGAAAATAAATGTATTTGAGGATGAGACGCATTTCATTACGAAATTCACTTGGCTTTTGACAACATAGATGTTTGTGGAGGATGGTTGAGTGACCATGAATTGTAGTGGTAGTGAGACACTTGTAGGATGTGGTGGACACAAGTATCTTATGGTTTCAGGTTGTGGTTGACACAAGTAGGATGTGGTAGAACATGAAACATACTTCATCACTTAGTTCATGAACTAGACCTTGGACACGATGATAATGATAGAAATCATCATTATGACTTAGAGGTATGAAAGTTGTGGTAGAGGTGATGAGAGGTCAACTTTTACTAGGTAATAAAGTGACTCAAGAGTAGCAAGGGATGGTGATGAAAGGTATTAAGGTGACTCTTTTTGTTGACTCGGTTGATGACTCAATAGAGGTGGTAGACATGATGACTTTGTGAGTAGTGAAAAAAGTGGAGGAAGATGGTTAGGATGATGTAAGATTAGGAATAAAAAATGTGCGAATGAGTACAACTTGACTTGATGATGAAATCGACCATTGTCAACCTACAAGAATCCAAATTAGTTAGTACAAAAGGAAAACATTTATAGAGAAATTGTTCACATAGTATCGTGAAAAGAAAACAAAAGAGAACATGTAAATAATCACATAAACGCAACTCATTTATAAGCATATAAGAAACTGATAATCCTATGTGTTAAGCAAGTGTTTGAGTGGAAAAAGGAATTTTGAAATGATCATCTCAAGAGATAATGTACCTTCTGTTCCCCGGTTCCACCGGTTCCCTCACTAGAGGGATCCGACTAGCTTTAGTCTAGGGATCCGGCTAACAGATGAGGTGAAAAGGAGATAATTGGGTTCTAGCAAGGTCTAGTACTTACATATCCTAAGTTAGTCAGTCCATTAAGGTGTCTTACATGGTATGATACCTAAGTGGTCAAAACTAATGAGTGAGGTTTGTCAATGATGACTTTTTTTTTTGGAGAAAATGGAGTTTTTATAAACATAAATGAGTGATCATGGATGACACTAAGTGTTTTGAGGATGGCTAATGATCATAGAGACTAGATGGTGATCAAAGGAAAATTTATAAAATTCCTTAAAAATCACAAGAAATGAAAAACTAGTTTTTAGAGTATTTTAAAGTAAAGATGACTAAAATCAATTTGTCAAAAATAAGAGAAATATCAAACTAGGTGTTTTGAGATGAGAGGAACAATGTGTAAACATTGGAGCGGAAAGATGGTGAGTTTTGAAGTAATGATAAATAAAAAATACTTTGAATGTGATCCTAAGTCATTTATGAGTGAATGTGAGATCAACTCAACCTAAGGAAAGTTTAAGTGATCCTAATGTAGCATGTTTAACTAGTCTAATAAGGTTTGGAAGTTTGGATTGATGCAAGGAGGCTAAAAAGGAACTTCTATCCACCCGGATCCTACGGATCCTTCACTTGAGGGATCCGTCTAGTTATATCTAAGGGATCCGGCGTCTGAGACAGATTTTCTTAACATAATAGTTGCAAAATTTTGCTCTATGTTTCGAATTTTGAAACTAATGATTTCTACAACAAGTATACATATATACAAGTTAAGCATAGCAAGGAGAGCATGTAGAAATAACATATAGGCAATCAAATGAGATTGAGCTCACAAATAACACATAGGTTTAGCAAACTTAACAAGCGATATTCAAGAAGCCCAAAATAGATTTACAGTCTAGATTGGTAAATCATTTACACTAACAATGACATGCAAGGTATGTGTCTAGAAAGAAAAGAGCGCATGATGGTGTTCAAGACAAAAGAGTTGTGAGGTGCTAGTTTAGGACAATCTAGACTATCTTTAGATCCAAAAGGTGGAGTTGTTATTTGTGGAGATGAAGGAATTGTGTTTAGAAGAGTAAGTGTTGGATTTAGAAAGGCTTGAAGCAAGTACCGTTTTGTGAGTTGGTTTTAGCTAAAAGATGGTTGCCTATGTGTTGGTATTTGAAGAGTAAGAAACACATGTATATGCGTCCTTAAAAAAGTGAATTGTTTTAGAAGGTTGTTTTGGTCAACGAAAGAAATGAACTATGTATAGTCATTACGGATGGTGATTAGCATACAATGAGCTTCGTCCATGAAGTCATGTAGCTCTTCTCGATCAAAGCAAGATAATCGCTTGATGAGGCAAGTGGTTGTGATTAACTAAAAGAAAAATTAATTTTACAACTTGTTTGATTAGTAATCCTAAGACAATGCAAAGTATTTCCATTGTAAACTTACTTTAGGAAAACATAAGAGTATAAATTTCTCAAGTGAGAGAATGAATATGAGACTATTACTAGCGGTGCTCAATTACGGCTAAACACGACCATTTTTACGGGCGATTCCACATACCCTACTTCTATCAAGGAAGCAATTCAACCGTTAGGTTAAATTGAGTTTCTTGTGCAATAAGTTCTCCAGTATTCATTCTCAAGTTAGGAAAATTTATATTCCTACAATGGCCTATCGAAGAGTAACAATGATGATACTTCGCTTCATTTTTTTTATTAATATTATGCCTGAAACAACTAATGTGACGAAGGTGTCATGTTTAAATATAAAAAAATTAAGGTCGTCCATATGATGAACAAAAATGGTTGGATGAGCTAGTTCAACATATGTTGTTGGAAAGCTCGAGTTTGGATTTTCGGATATGACCAATTATGTTTGCGTTGCAAAATAATTTACTTGAGTATATCGGATGAAATAATCAAGTTGTCAATCCTACTATGAAGCTTGGAAAGCGATCATGAAAAAGAAAATGGGAGAGTACATCATCAACACAAGTGTAGGTTATGATCTGATGTACATTCTTGTTGTTTTTAGAAAACGACACAAGAAAATATGAAATCAAGAAATCATATAAGCACATAAAACATTTATGTTGCACACATGACAAACTCAATCAAGAAGATATTTAGTGTATTACATGTTTTAAACATTTTTCAACTTATATGACTTATCTAAGTATTTAAACTAACATTTTCGACACAACTAGATGTTATCCCAAACACTCCTTCAAATAGCACATTGATTAGTAGAATATTACTAAATCGACAAACAAGATAATGAATAGCAAGGTAAGGAAACCACACATGTTATTCAATCAAACAAGCACAAAAGCTATTTGAGATAAGTAAATAATCAAGTAATGCAAGGTAAGACAATTAATCATTTAGCATAGCATACGAAAATTCTTTTCATCGCTTTCTGTTAAATATAAACATGTATACCAAGCTTGATTAGTTTTTTTTATATTTATAAATATGATCAAAACCTTAATTTCAAAAGAAGATACATTGTTATTCAAAGACGAAAACATCTGTCTCCAATTAGCTCAAAAGTTTGTGCAAAAGTTATGACCGAAAAATGACTTTCTATTATAAATCAATGACTTTGTAAATTTTTGTTTTGAATCAGTTTATGAACTCATTTTTAAATGAAAGTAGATTCAAATACCTTTAAAACGATAGGTGGCACGACTTCTACGGACTTACGGTTAATTAGTTATGAATTTTTGAAATTTAGACAAAAACTGTCTTCTGTACCACGGATCTGCCGGATCCCTTCCAAAAGGGATCCGCCCTTGGATAACAAAGGGATCCGCGGATCTGACACAGATTTACAAAAATGCATGTTTTGACCCGACGAAAAGGTTTAACCTTTGTAGATTCTTTAGTGAAGTTATATTACCCATTTTAATCTTTATTCAAGCTTGATTAACAAGATATCTAACAACAAAACTTCAAAGACAAAAAAAAAACACACTTTTCATATTATGCTTTACTTCACCAAAAATTTGATACAAGGACCTTACTCATTTTGAAAACCATTTGTTTTTAAAAACTAGAGCCAACCCGCTCTGATGCCAATTGTGGAAAACGTAGAGGGGGGGGGGGGGGTGAATACGTTTCCGTTTCAAACTTAAAACTTTTGTATCAATTATAGTATAAACCATTGTATTTTCTAATCTCGAAGCGAGGATGCATTTAACGCATTACGGCATGTAAGGCCAACCCCTTAATATCACCTAAGATTCCGCAAGATTAATGGTTCATTATAAATCAAGTTTCACCATTATTAGTCGGGTTGCTTTTTCTTGATCAAGCGTGTCATAATATGTAAAGTGTTAAATATAGTTTATGACTATATGAAAGACCAAGTATGCATCATAAACATAGACATCAACCACATAGACAATAAACAATATAAAGTAAGAATAAAAGTAAAGCGATAAGTAAAAGGATAGACAAACTAACACGAGGATTTATAGTGGTTCGGTCACGAAGCTCCTCTTCGCCCTACTCCACTCCCCGAGTCACCTACTCGAGAGTTACTTCACTAGATCAACAAACTCCATTCTCGGTGGAGAAAACCTTACACAACGTTGCTTACACTTTTTCCGGTACAAAGCTAAATACCGAGTTCTTCCACGAGGTAGAACCAAACCTATCACAACGTCGCCTAAACTTTATCCGGTACAAGGCTAGATATCGGGTTCTTCCACGAGGTAGAACCAAACCTATCACAACGTCGCCTACACTTTATCTGGTACAAGGCTAGATACCAGGTTCCATTACAAAGGAGGAACCATTACCCGACCAGCACGACACATCTATGACACCCGTTATGTTTTGTGGCCCAACATAACAAACCTTGTGTTTTATGGAACAAACACATAAATCATCTAATCTAGTTATAGATACAAGAATATGATACTAGACAATATCCAAGACAATGTGTCTAATGGATGTGAAATCCTAAACCAAACATCAAAAACACAAAGCATGATGTAGTTAGTCTTCCGTGAATGAAGATGACAAGTTTCCCAAGCTTGTTGTAGAAGATCTTCATGTGCTTGTATGCTTGTGATGGGTGATCACTTCAGTAGGTAAGGATGCAAGATCTCTAGGCTTGCTTTGGAGGATCACTTCGGGAGTATGCTTACAACAAATGAAAGTTAAAACCATTATGATCATATGAGATGAGGGTGGTTTACATATTTCCTAATGATCTAAATATGTTAGAAATGATGGAGAGAAACTATGTGTGAAAGTGTGTTGAAATGGTAAGAAGTGGTTTGCTATTTATAGGCAAAAAGACCAAGACAAGCTTCTGCCCCAAGGATCCCTTCTGAGAGGGATCCGGCCCTTGTAATCCAAGGGATCCGTATTGTTAGGAATTGGAAATTATATTGTAAATCATCGGTCACCCCAAATATAATCTAGCTTAAGTTAGCTCGTAGACATATCTTTTATTATGTTATTTGTTAGTTAGTTATTAGCATAGTTTAGTCTAGTGCAACACCATGGAGGAAGGACGGGTCTTTACCCATTGTATGCCTGATCCACAGCCCGTAGGAAGGCGTGCTTCTTTGTATAAATAGCCCTCTCCCCACAAGGGAGAGGGTTGGATGTTCATTTGGAATCTAACCTTTCATGAGTTTCTCTTACTAGAATATCCCACTTTCTCTCTCTAAAACCATATATACGCCCATACTTGTGATTGTTTGTGTGTTTTTGAAATCCAATATGTTACAAATGGTATCAAGAGCCATGGTTTGATCATCTCTTTTACATATCCTTGGATTTCTAGTAGTTTTATATGGTTTTTGGGTGTGAAAAAGTTTTGTGGTTTTTGCATCATTTGGATCATTTCTTGTGTTAAAGTTTGAATTTTGAGTGTACTTTTGTGTTTAGAATCATTGTAAGTCCTTGGGTTTTGATTTGGAAAGCTTGAATCACTGTGGTAGAGCTTGTTTTGGATTGAAAAGGGTTGTGTTTAAGGTTTTCTTCCTAGCGACTTGGCTCTCGGATATGTTTCCTCGTAGCGACTTGCTGTTTTATTTCTAGCGACTTGTAGTTAGAGGAGTAGCGACTTGAGCCTAGCGACTTGTCTATTGAGACAACCCGACAAACAGTACAACGTAGTGGAGGTTCCACTTTGGCTAGCGACTTAGTTGGCGTAGCGACTTGTCTCTATTATTTCTAGCGACTTGTCCTAATTGTTCTTAGCGAGTTGATCCTTAGCGACTTGGATACTTAGCGAGTTGCTCTTTAGCGACTTGTCTGCTTAGCGATTTGGTGCTTTAGCAACTTGTGTTTAGCGACTTGGGTCTTAGCGACTTGTGCTTAGCGACTTGATTCACAGCGACTTGAGGTTTTAGCGAGTTGCTACTTAGCGACTTGGTGTCTTAGCGACTTGTTTCTAAGGTTTATTGCAACTTGAGTACCTAGGGACTTGGGTAAGTAGCGACTTGTCTGCAAGATAGTTAGCGATTTAGTGAATTAATGCAAGCAACTTGTGCCTAATATCCATCAACACAATGTCTTACGTCACTGACCCTTTAATCTCCAAAGTGCTTGAACTCTATGATACCTCACAGAACAAAGAAACAGTTTGCTACTCAGAATGTTTAACCATGATTGATTCAGCAGATTATGATCAAAACACTTCACATTCTGAGTCGGATATCAAAGAATCACACCTGTTTATGATACATGATGCAAAGCAAATGGAATGCAACATTGAGCCTTATCAACTACTTCATCTGCACCTCATACAACTGTTATCCACAACTGAGGATCGAACATTCAGTGCTCTCTTCCGCCAGGACTTACCTACATTTACAAGAACCTTGTTGCCGAACTTAGAACAACTAAAGCTTCAAATTACCAAAAGGAAGGTATTAATGGATTATTCCAATGCTGCACTTCAGGTTATCTACAGCCAATTTCAGCCATTTATCAATGGGGAATATTCCGCAGACTTCGATCAACACGTTACTGGAATTTCCTTCAAGAAACATACTGGAATGGAAATTCATGAGTTCATTAACACATTTATTCAACTTATGGATAATGTGGAAAATTACATTAAGGAAGCTGCTCAAGAGAATGAAAATTTGAATGCTTTGAATGGGTGTCAAGATAAATTAAGTGAATGTTGTGATATGTCGGGTAATGGATCAGTTGAACGAACGGATGATGCTGAATGCAGAATATCAGATGCAACAAAGGACGATGAAACAGGTTGTACTGAATACAGAGGCTCAGAGTCAGATATGCTAGAAACAGCCTGCATTTCAGTAACTCCTGTTATGCATGATTTGAATGCAAATGTCACACAAACAAATGAACAGGGGTCATGTGATGAGGTACCCTTAACTGATCAACATAATGCATATGCTAATGTACCTGATCAATATGATCCTATTTCTGAACATGACATTGATAAATGTTTCTTGGTTGAGCCTGAATATGAAATCTTTAAAACAAATGAAATGGTTGAAACAAGGGTTTTTGATGAACTTTCAAACAAATATTCAACTCTTGAAAAACATTGTATTTCCTAAGAAATTGCAATACAACAAAGAGAAGAAAGTTTTCTTGCTACAAAACCTTGCATAAATCCGGAATTCCCAGAATTTCAAGAATTTTTTGAAATTAACCAGTTAAAAACCCAGATTCAGGACAAGGATTCAACCATTTGTAATATATTGCAACTCTCAAATCTACATAAGAGTTGTAATTTAGGGATGAACAAGTCTAACTATGAGGTGAATGATCCTCTTAAATCTAGGAATGATGAATTGGCTCTATGTGTGACCAACCTTTTAAGGGAAAATGAGTCTTTGAGAAAGAACTTATTAGAGAACAATTCAAAGCTGATTGAGCAAACTAACTCCTTGTTGGCAGACATTGATGCCCTCAAAGCCCAAATTCAGGATAAGAGCTTCACAATAGTTGCCTTAAAAAATGAGCTTAGGAAATCTATTAGAAATAGGGTGAACACTAAGTTTTCAAAACCATCGACCTTGGGAAAGCCAATTGTACTGAACAACTCAGAACATGTTGTAGTTAGGTAGCCCAATGCTTTTAAAGTAGAAAGATTTAAACCATCAAAATCTAAGCTTGCCTCCCAATTTGATGAGAATATAGTTTTGACAAAACCAGTCACTTCACTAATTCAGTCCGATCTGATGAATAACAATCCCCAGGTTAATGTTTGAAGCCCTAAGAACAGGAATATTAGGAGTTCATCTAGTTCTTATAAAAAGCATCAACTGGCTGATCAATCCCCTAAGAAACAAACTAATTACAAAAGGACCAATATTCAAAATAGGGAAGTGGCTTCATCCAAATCTACTAGCAGTTGCTTCAAATAGATTCCCACTGGTAGATTATTTAAGCTTTCAGGATCCAAACGGACTTACACACCTAAATCTTGCCTTAAGTGGATGCCCACAGGAAAAATCTTCAAGAATATTGAACCTAAAGGGATTTCTATTAATGACACTCCTAGATCAAACTGTGCAACATCCAATAGTGCGGTTACTCATGTCACTAACTCATCTATTTGCAATACTACATGTGCTTCTAGTGTAAAGTGTCCTCAGTCTTTTTCAGGTACGATGCTCAATTCAATCATGAACATCATGACCTGGTTTCCATCAGAAATGAAGATTGCTCACTCAGGAATTGTAGCTTGTCAGAATTGATGTACCTCGTACTTTGAATCCTGTTCGACTTGAATCAGGACTCGTTCTCATGAATCAGTGTACAAATTAGTTTTCACTTGAATTAAAAAAAATCAAAATCAAAATCATTTTTTTTATTATTATTAATTAAATCTTTACCCACAATCTGATAAAAGATGTATCTCTTGTAATCGATAACATCTACGGTCCTAGAAATGTCATTCAATAATGACACGGGACCATAGATGAAGTTCGAACAAAAGATATACTCTAGTTTTATAACGGGGGGTTAGAATTCAATCAATGTTCATTGGTGACATTGATTGAGGGGGAGAATATTTCAAGTTATTTCGTTATCTCTGTTTCACATAATATTTCAAGTTATCTCGTTATCTCTATTTCACTCTGCATCATTGTTTGATATGTATTGTGTGTTGCTGCATGTTTAAGTCATGATTTATCTTTGTTTCACTCTGCATCATTGTTTGATATGTATTGTGTGCTGCTGCATGTTTTAGTCATGATTCGTTATGTCCACTGTGTTAGAGAGCTTATCTATGTTATGTCTCTTTTGGTACTTGTCATATTATTCAACATGAATGCTTTTTATCCACTATATTTGCATGCAATCTGATAAGTACAAGGACTGAAAGTGTCAATAGTACAAATTTAGATAGATAGCGACTTGCTTTAATCAGGGATAGCGACTTGGCTTTACTAACGGGTAGCAACTTGTCCTTAATCTTAACTAGCGATTTGCCTTTTCTGCACAAGTACAAGGACTGGAAGTGTGAACTTAGTAAACTTGAAAATCCATTCTTAACCCTTAGCGACTTGTCTCAAGTTACATATTTTCAAAAACTCAAAAGTTTTTCTTGTTTTTCTCTCGTGACCATTTCTTGCTAGCGACTTGCTTGTGGTAAGGTTTATGTCAACGTTTTTGTTTCAAAACATGTAGATTATATACCTCCCCTAACTCAGTTCTCTTAACAGATTCCACCGTGCATTTGATCCTCGACAATTGACCCCCTATTTTAGGTTTGTTAATGGATTCGTTTAAATGGGAACACTTGATATAATTAGGTGTTGTTTGGGTTCACTAGGATAGATGTGAGGATCCATTTGTATGTTTAAATGGGTCTTTGCGCAAATTGTTGTATCTCTCATATGTGTTTCCTTTTGGGTTGTGTTTTTGATATTGTTTATGCTTGTGGGATTGATTGTACTTGTTCATTGTAGCGATTTGATTGTGTTATTGTAATGGCTATATATGTTGATTGGATTGTGGTGTTATGCGTATGTTTTGTCATGTTCTTGGTAGCGACTTACCTGATAAGCTAAGTGTTCTTGGTAGCGAGTTGGTTCATAGATTCCTCATGGCGAGTTGTGATATCTTCTTGCTAGCGACTTGCTTTGTAACTGGGTGATACGAATTGTAGCGAATTGGCCTTGTAACTTTTGATAGCGACTTGTCTTGACAAGATTAGCGACTTACTTAAACGTTTTCATAAAGGCGACTTGTTAAGTATTTTTCTTATAGCTACTTGTTTTGACAAGTTAGCGACTTGCTATATCATTTTCACAATGGCGACTTGTCACTATTTTTTTGTAGCAACTTGCTTTGTCAATTTGTTTAAAGCGACTTGCTGTAATAATTTCATGATAGCGACTTGGTTCAGGTTTTTCCTGTAGAGACTTGTCTTGACAAATCACTCATAGCGACTTGCTATAACAATTTTTGTTTAATCAATTTGTATCTGGTTTCTCTTGTAGCGACTTGATTTGACAAATTGTTTTAACAACTTGTTATAACTCTTCCACTATAGCATCTTGTCTCATGAAAACCTATTATAGTAATTTTGTTTTTAGCAATTTTGGCTCAAAACAAATTGTCTCTTGAAAACTTTGTCAAAATGATTTGTTACTTTGAAAAATTACTAAAGCATCTTAATCTATTTTCTAAGCATGTCAATCTGATTATTGGTAATCAGTCATGTTTGCTACTCTTTGTGCTTGTGTCATGAGGTTGCATTAAAAGTTGTTCAACTAACCATGTCTAATCTAACATACTCTCGAACACTGTTGTTGTCTGTGTGTTTCTACAGAATTTCAAATGGCTAACATAACTTCATCCGAGAACCTTGCTACCTCTACTCCATCCATAGTTCTTACAGACAATGAAATTCTTCCAGAAGACAAATGGGTAGAGATTGGGAAAAGTAATTGTTATGTGGACATGGAAAGGATTCAACAAAATCAAATCTTCAAGGTGGCTATTGATATTCTTAAAAACACTAACTTCTTTAGTGCCCTAACCAAACAATGCACGATCCCTTCCATTTACCTACAACAATTTTGGAACACCATCACTTGGGACAAGATCACAGCCAATTATTCCTGCAAGCTTGATGATAAGGAATTTGAAATCATATATGACATTCTCAGTAAGGCCCCAGGAATCACACCATGTGACTCTACCATACAGTATGTCCCTCCACCTAGTGCGGAAGAGTTAATAGACTTTCTAAATGATTTGGGTTATCAAGTTAACATAACAAGGGCGTCAGACATCATCACCGGACACATGTATCAACCTTGGAGAGCCATTACTACTATTCTTAACTTATGTTTATCTGGCAAAACCTCAGGGTTTGATAAAGTAAGGATACCAATTCTGCAAATCCTATGGGGTCTCGTCAAAGGGGTGAACATTGATGTCTCAGAACGTATTTGGGAAGAATTCTCGTTGTCAATGCACACTTTCATCACCGATAGAACAAATGTTCAGAATCAAGCTCAAGGAAGAAAGAAAGTACACAAACTTGTGATTCCTAGCATAAGATTCTCGAAGCTTGTCATCCAGTTCTTGCAACAGACGCATAACTTTAATCCTAGGAGTGAATCAGTCCTCCATAATGCTAGGGATGAATTTGTTCTCGGTAACCTAAAGTATGTTGCCAAAGGGGTTAATAAAGAGATCTTTGGAAATCCAATTCCTGATGCACTTCTCACATATGATATTAAGAAGACTGACTACTTCAGATTATTCAAGAAAAGGGTATCCAAATCCAATGTTGATGACGCACCCAATCCCTCACAGCCCAAGTCTACAAAGTCTACTTCCAGCACTAAATCATCCTCTAAAACCTCATATGCCGCCCTTCCCAAGAAGAGACGAGATAGATCTCAATCTACCGACACTTCTTCACAGAAGCAGAAAAAGAGAAAGAATGATGTTGAAAAGGAAAAGGTTGGAGGAACCGAGGTACCAAAGGGTGACAGTCAATTGATTGATGAAGACGATGCTAATTTGCAACAAGGAATTAAACAAAGCTTGGAAAGCTTGAACATGAGAACACCAGTTGGAGGTGTTGTGTTAAGAGAACCTGAGCCAGTGCCACGTCTAACAACTTCAATCACACAAGACAAAGGGAAAGGGATTGTTGGTGTAGATGCTGAACAAGCCACTTAAATGCTATTGACCATCTCTTCTCCACCTCCTAAAACGACTACTCAATTCATACTCAAGAAAAGAGATGTTGAAGCATCCTCAGCTCCAACTCAATCTGATGTGGAAAAAGATGTAACAGATACACCTGTTGAAACCCCTGCTTCCAGTGATACCCTATCAGAAAGCCAAGAGACAACACATTCTTCTGAAGAGGTTCCAGTGCTTGAAACAGGTAATGAAGAAAATGAACCGCTGAAAGAACCACAAGATATTCTTGAGCCAAGATCTGAAGAGCACAGGAACCTCGATGAAACAAACATGTCTACGGGATCTCTATCCTCACTTAAGAATCTGGATGCCGATTTCTCATTCGGTGATCAGTTTTTGAATGACAAACCTTCATACACTGAGACTCATAAGCAAAGTGATGAGAAAGAGGAAGCTGAATCTATGTACACGGTCAGCATCCAGCAAGACACATCAACCATTCCTACGATGTCTGCAGTTGTTCTAACAACCACACTTCCACCGCCAGAACCTGCTAAAGATCTATCCCTTGAACCAACTGTTACAATTAATGATACGGAGACTCAACCGGCTTCACCACCTCTAATCTTAACATCTGATCAATTGCTCGACAAGGCTGTGAAACGAATTGAAGCTCTAAAGAGGCAACTGCCTAAGTCCATCAACGCTCTCGAGAGTCGTGTCCACAAGATGGAGAACCTGAACTTCGATGAAGGTGTTGCAGACGCCATTGAAGGGGAAGTTAAAGATGTTGTAGAATAGGCAATGCAAGCTCCATTGCTTCAACTGTTTAAAGACCTACCCATTTCAGATATGAGAGCTGTCCTTTAAGAAAAAATGTATGAAGCTAACGAGCACAAGGATGAGGTCCATAAGAAGTTATCCGAGGCTCTTGAAGAATCGATAAAGCACGATAATCATTTGCAGTTTCTGGAGGACATTCAAGAAAGTAAGGCTAAGAAGAAAAGGAGGACTTTAGTGTTGGAGACTTTGCGTAGAGGGCCGAAATATCCACCTCCTCCTCCAACAGGTGGAGCTGGAACATCTGGTGCTGGTGGATCTTCTGGCACAACCACTACACCTACACCACAACCACCATCATCACCACCAAAACCTTCCAATCAATCCAATTCATCCGGTGATCAGGGAACTCAAAAGAAGTCTGCAGCTTGGACCACAGTTGATTTAAGGTTTACACCCACATTCTCCACTATTCTAGAAGACCAGGTGCTACATGAAGAATCTTATGTCATGGCAGAGTCAGAATCCGATGATGATGATGCATCCACAAAACATATCCCCAAGCCATCGGTTTGATGCATATGTTTCGGGTGAACACTCTAAAACCACTAGAGGGGCACCTTCTAAAGACATAACTCAAAGCTGGCTCACCGAAGAGAGACCTCAAACTCCAGAAACTTCATGGTCCATCCCAGAGTTTGACACGATGATCCCTGACAACAACTGGGCTTCAATAATCACTACCAACTATGAAGCCCCAGCTGAAGACTCTCTTCTTCACATCACAGGAGATATGGGCAGCTTTATGAAGTGGTTTTATGAAAAGAAGGGAATCTCGTCCATCACTCCAAAGGATCTTGAAGGACCAGCATTTGAAATCGTCAAAGTCTTTCACTCAGATGCCAATCAGCTTCAATACCAGATGGAAGAATGTCATAAGATGCTGAGTGATCAAGTCAGTGAGCAGATCAGCCGTTTCAATGTGAACAAGCCTCTTCTTCTCGGTGGTGAACCTGGACAAATGACCATTCAGTCTGAGTTCTTCTTCAACCATGACCTGGACTATCTATGTGCTCGTACTACTGAAAGAAGACCAGCTTTATCGATTTCGAAGATGAAAGCTGCTACATACACTGATTAGGGTCTTGAACAGATGGTTCCAGATCAATTATGGGCAGACAAAGAACAAGAGTATGACATTGCTGCCTCATTTGGCATTTCTCATTGGTGGTTCAAGAAGAAGAAATTCTACATTGATAGACATAGTGCTAACAGGAGTCGCAGAGCTGTTCGATCCAAGCTGCGTATTCTAAGTGTTATCAGTGTAGAGATCTTCTCAATCTATGGCTATGATTACCTGAAGAAGATTGTTCTTCGAAGAGCAGACTTGAAAGAGCATATTATAGAAGAAAACAACTTCAAACATTTGATGCCAAATGACTTTGAAGATCTCTATCTTCTGAACCTCCAAGGATACCTTGACCATCTACCTGTTTGTGAGAAGAAGGCTCTCTCGGCTGCTGTCAATCTCTGGATCAGAGGCTTGGTCATTCGACAAAGAGTTGGGGATTTTCAGCTTGGAATGGAAAGCTACCAGACTCGGGTCAACCTAACAAGACCGCAATGGGAAGCCTCAGGACTTGAATTTCATCACGAATATAAAGTGATTGACACCCCTAGAGCCATGATCTTTACCGACAGATATGGGTCACATATGCTAATGAGACTGTGCGAGCTTTTCAAATTCAGTGATGGAACTCTCAAGATGGTCGAAGAAGAATTGAACTCAAGAGTGAAGGAAATCAAAATTGACCTGAAGCCGTGGAACAAAACAAGATTCTGGTTGGAACAGGATTTGAAGATGTGTGAAGAGTTTGTGGCTGCAATTGGTAGAAGACTTAAGACGAGAATGATCTTTCGCAGCCTTGAGAGTTTTGTGGGTGGTAGACTTTGATAGAAACAAGACCTTGATAGATCTTAAGCACTCGGAGATCGTTAGTGTTGCCTATGTAATCACAAGCAAACTAATAGAAGATCTCTACAACTTGGTATTGTAGCGGAAAATAAATACAAGTTATAATAACTAAGAACACTTTTGATCCTCTATGGATCTTTGATTATCGAAACTCTATGTTTCGGATAGAATACCAGACTTTGAGAAACTTGAGAAAAACTTATCTATTACTAACTAACATGGTTTCTTATATAGGCAAGAAACCCTAAAGGAGCGTTGACAATTTACGCTTCTACTACTAAACTAGACTAAGCATGCATCTAGACAAGCATGCAACTGATCATATTGTTTTGTTAATCATCGTGTTTATTCTGAGTAAGCTCTACATAATACGGCGCCAACCTATACATACGGCGCTGACTTTTACTCTAAACTGAGCTTATCTCTCCTACGTGGTTCCCACTTTCAGCAGCAATACACTGTCTGCTTTAACACTTCTGCTGAAGTATAACTTCGGCAGAATCCTTTCTTCTTCGGCAGAATCTTTTCGACTGAAGCTTCGGCAGAATCAGTAGTTTATGCTTCGGCAGAATCAGTAGTTTTCCTTAATTCCCAACAATCCTCCCCTAAACTGGAATTTGACTGGGTTAAGTTCCAGTTTCCTTGATAGATCGATAATATTGTTGAGGATTGTACCAGTTGACGAAAAATTTCCAGGCAAGATCCTGCCCACATCTTAAACACTTCAGAGCTATGGATGGCCAGAATCTTGAGGATCAGCAACAAGGATTCAGAAGAAGAACATCTCTATGATGAAGTAATCTGTAAGGCACCAGATCTTTGCAGCAACATATGACATCATGTACATCAAAACGGATAAGTTCAAGACTATTCTCATCACTTCCAGGTGTGTTAACTCCTGTGAGAGGTGAATCATTGAAATTAATGGATTTGATGTCTCTTTACCAATAGCCATTACTACTGGAGTAGCCACATGTTTGAGTTCGAAAACTATGGTACACTGATAACCATCTGATTTATTGGCAAACCAGCAACCATATAAACGGATTTGGCTTGTCTTTACCTGTAGCCGTTTGCTCAGGACTAGTCAATTCTTAGAATTGGTGAATTGAGAACCAAATATGGAGTCAGGTGCCTTTACCACATGCCATATTCATGTGGGCTAGCCAATTCTTGGATTCCAAAAAGGAATAGACCATGGTGAATTGATGACCATACAACCCTCAGCAATGAAGCATGGGTGGTTGCAGACCCTATGATTTTGAGCAAATCATTACAGCTATCAACAGATTTGATGTGTCTTTACCAAAGCTGTACCCTTTGGACTAGCTAACTCTTTGACATACACAAGGTACATCTGGTGAGTTAAAGACCATCAGAATTAAAAAAAAATCCTGCAGAAAGTGGTTTTTTTTTTTTTTTTTTTTTTTTTTTTTTTTTTTTTTAACTAAGAACAGGTTTATAACACTGAAAAAGCTTAATAATCAGTTAAAAAGGAAAATTAAAGACCTAATTTTTATTAAATAAACGCTATCACTATTTTTAAAATGATGTTTTTGTGAGTTTTCTTTTTATGAAAGCGTTTACTTCTAAAAAAATTTGACAAAAACAGACAAAGAACATAAGTAATGCAAACTGAAATGAACAAAACAAGATAGTGCAGAGAGTACCAGGTGTCCTGATATGGATGAAGAAGAGGCCTATTGCAGTTGTTGAAGTTGAGTTTTGATCAATCCCACCAGAGCTAAGGCAGAGTGCCTTTCATTTCCCACTGGATCTGGAGGAATTTCCAATTTCTGGCTCAGCATCTTTTCCATAAGTCTTTTAGGCAGAGGGTACTTTCTTTCAGACAACATGCACACAGTAATTCCACCCTTAGTTTCAAGGACATGCACCCGAGGGAGAGGATAGAATCTCCAGGATATAAGCTTCCACCGATGTGAGTTTTCCCAAATGGAAGATGCTTTGCTGTTGGGAATGTGGGAGTTCAACAGAACTTGAAGATCTCCTGGTAAAAACATCCCAGAACCTTGAGGTTCTTTGTTGCAATAATGGGTGGAAACTTGAGTGAACAGAGAAATTAAGTCTGCCCTGTCAATCATGTGTAGAACTTCCTTTAGAAAGGTGAATTCCATTGCAGTGGAGTTCCTTCGATGAAGAACATTCATCTCATCATCCTTTAAATTCCACTCTATCACCCCATCTGAGTTTCCATCAGGAAAATCAGCAGCAGACCCTTCTACAATGAAAGTAGAGTCATCAGCTTCAAGATCCAAAGGAGATATTTTAGCCATTCTCTTCTGCCTCCTCCCAGGCTGATAGATTTCCTGAGGGGGAGCATTTTCATCTAGTGCATTGGTAGTAGGACTTGTATTGGTAGATGGAGACTCGGTTGTAGTGCGAAGTGCTTTCATCCTGTGGAATATCTTTATCGCCCTCTCTGTTTTAGTTTTTGTGAGATCAGCTTCCTTTACTTCAGAATCTTCCAGTGTGACAACAGGTGCCACTGAGGGATAGGGATCTGATGCTTCAGGTGCTTCAGGAGAAATGGAAAATGGTTCAGCAGATTGACCCTTGGCAGCAGAAGAGGCAACTTCAGAAGTTGCTTCAGCAGGAATGACTGGAGAGGATTCCTTGGTTGGAGCATCATTAGCTTTGAGTCTTTTGGCTTCTTGAGCAGCTTCATTCTCTGAAATCCTCTTTAGGTTGAGAGACTTTGCCAAAGATAATGATCTTTCCTCCATGATTTGGTTATATTTTCGATATAGGACATGATCAGGAAAAGCCTTGACTTGTTTCATTGTTAGGCCAGAGTTGGACATTGAGTATTGGTTTTTCACCACCCTTCTCATTTCATCTTTAGTGGGAGGTTTGTTTTTGGCCTTCTGAGCTTGGATGGCCCTCTTTTGTGTAATTGCCTCTTGCCTCCTTTGTCTTCCCTGAGCCATCATTCGCTCCACATAATTGTCACTGAGGAAGTCTTCACCCAATATACTTTGAGCTAGAGAAGGTCTTGAAATGACTTGCTGAGTTAGAATATCCCATTGTTTAGCAGGCATCTGAACCCTCAGTTTATCTAGTTCTTTTCTTCTCTCAGGAGTTAGAGATGAAAATTCCTCTGTTCCAAGTTGTTTAGCCAATGCTACACTTTCCTTTGACATCTCAAACTCTGCCAATCTACTTGCTTGACCCAGTCTTTCCTCCTCAGTCACCAGGTTAGGACCAAGTTCATCTTCAGTGATGACATTTTTCCCTTTATCATCAGGCTGCTTAGCACACTCTTCTTCAGTTAGATCAACTATAGGAATTTCTACTGGAGTACCTAGATCAACATGTTGATGTAGATTATCAACTGGAGTGGTCAAGACAACAACATCAGGAAGATCTGCTGAAGTTGAAGGGCCGGATGGTTCTTGAACAGATGAAGATTGTCCAAGATCTGGAGATGCATCCTCCATTTGTATATCAGCAGATGCAGCCTTATCACCCCTAGGTTCCTCTGAAGCTTCAGAAGAATCCTTATGAAGATCAGATCTCTTTCTTCTTGTGTACAGAACAGGTTTCTTCTTCTTTGATGAAGTGGCAGCTACTGATGAAGGGTCATTGAGAGACACTTCAGCCAACATTTCTAGAGATTCAAAGGGAGGAACTTCTTGCTCTTCATCAGAGGAAACCACCAGTTTCCTTTTGGAAGACCCTTTTAGTTTGTGCTCTAAGACCTTAACCTGATTCTGCAGCTCTTCAATTTTACCCCCAAGAGACAATTTGGTCTCTGCAAGTTCCTTTTTCAGATCATTAACCTCTGCAACATACCTGTTGACAAGAGCATACATAGATGAGAGTGTAATGGAGTCCTCAGCTCCACCAGCAGATTGCTCTGTGGAAAGGGGAGCCTCATTGGACCTTTCAGAAGTAACCTGGTCATGCTCAGTGTGGGGAAGATCTTCATCAAGAGGATCCCTCACAGGACTTGGTGTGGGTGGTCTATTAAGATCTGACTCAACATGAGTATCAAGTGTGGGTGGAGGACTGGGACAGAGTGGCTGTTCTGGAGCAACATGAGTTGCTTCAACAATAGAAGATGGGCCCTCATCAATGTTAACTAATGGATTACCATCAGTAGCAACAGGTGAGATAGGAGGATTATGAGTCACATTCTCCTCATCAGCAGCCTCATTACCCTGAGGCAACATGGCTTCTAGCAAGGGATGATGTTCCCCCTGAAAGTGGGTTCTCATGGTTGCAAACAATTTAGCAGTCAAAGAACCTATAGGATAAAAAGCTTGAGCTTGGGTAGAGGTGTCTAATATAATTTGTAAAAACCTTGGGTACATTAAAAATTTTCCCTTTGTCTTTTGAATATTTTCAACCATGTTTTCAAAAATATACTTAGAAAAATTGAAAGTTACCCCTTGAGAAAGACACACAATACCATATCCCAGTCTGGTAGAGAACTGGTCCCATCCTCCGGTCTTGTTGCTCATGCATTGGAGCAGTGTGTGAACCAGGAACCTCCATTTTGGGCAGAGTTCCTTCTTTAGCCACATATCTGTTCTTGTTCCTCGATACCCAATAGCCCTAAGTCCATTCAGCACATCTTCCTGATTAGAGTAAAATACTCCATCAGTATCTTCCAAGTGAAGCTTCCTCCTAATCAGGTCCTCTGTAACATTGTACTCTTTTTCATCAATCACAGCTCTAATCTCTGTCTCGTTCCTCTTCTCAGCAGTTGCCCAAAATTGAGTAATCAGAGATTCATATATCTCATTTGGGGAATGAGTTAGAGCATAACGAATTTTGGATCTTTTCAGAAATTCCACCATTGGTTCGTACAGTTCATAACTTTTGCCATTACCCAGAAATGCAACTTTGTTGTGATCATATTTAAATTCAAGAGCCATGAGGGATATGAGTGTTTAGGATTATGATTTTGAAATGGTGAGAGTTTGTGAAAGTGGAATGAGAGGGAGTTTGTTTGTTCTGAAGCGAGTGATGGTGGATGAAGTGTTTTTGCCCAAATTATAGTCAAAGAAAAATGGACCGTTTGGTTGACTTTTGCTGACGTGTATTGCATTGTTGACCCAACTCAAAATAACACTTCGGCAGAAACACAAAATCAATCTGCTGAAGTTATGGCATCAGCAGAATGCATCAAAAATACGAATATCTTCGGTAAGTTTCTAGAATTACTGTGCCACCCACTTGCATTAAACGCGTTGAACCTTGAATCCGTCTATAAAATGATCCCAAAGTAACTCATCTTTTCACCAAGATCCCCAAATATTTACCACAAACCCTAGAAGTAAAATATCCTCAATTAACTCAATTGCACCATGAATACCAAACCTGAGATCATAGATCTCACTTCCTCATCTTCATCATCCTCTTCATCATCATCAAGTGGTGAATCAAACCCATGGTTCCATTACTTTCCTCAACCCTATCCAAGACCAAATAAATCGCCCTTTCTTCCTTCTTCAGAAGATGACAGTGTAGTGAATCCAAGTGAATCTGCTGATGATTCTGATGACTCCTATAAGGAGGGAACTTCTTACTCCCAACCTCCAGCACCTCGGTCTCAACAAAGACCTCGTGCCAGGAATCCGCCACTCCCCAAAGATAGAGAGGTGGTTCTTGGTCTCACTGCGCCATCTTTTGGTGCATGAACACACATCGTATAGTAGAAGGGCTTAAGGAGGGTGGATCGATTGCATTTTGGTTGAAATGAATAGATGAAGCACAAAGGACACGATAGTTCTCTTCGTCATCCTACGTGGTCATCGTCATCATCAATCGTTTTCATCAATCCATCCCTCCATTTTGGTCCTTAGCATCTTCGTCGTGCTGGTCATGCATATCCAACCAGCCAGTTAGACTGAATGGGTGGTTATGCAAGACCTACAAAAGCAAAGCCAGCATTTAACGCATATCCAGCATTCCATTAGATTTCGGAATGAAAGATATACATTAGATTAGGCTTAGCTTAAGTGTACAGCTCGTATTTTGAGGATGCAAAATAGAAGTTGACTTTATGTAAGCTGTAAGCTGTAAACTGTTTCTTGAATGAATGAATGAACAATTTGACTTCAATTTCTTTTCTTTCAGTATTATCTTCAGTAGAATCAAATTGTATGCTTCAGTATTTGTTATCAGAAGAAACAAGCAACACTTTCTCAGCTATCTGACCATGTACTAATGAGCCACTCTTGATGAATTTGATCTTGATCATGGGATGTATATTCTGCAATCCAGATAAGGAATAGACAAAATGCAGTACAGACAACTGCAAAACAGACACTAAAACATACACAACAACAAAAATAAACTAGCAAACTAGATAATTATTAGAAGTTAGTGTTAGAAAACAAACTAATATACAAAAATATGCAGAGTAAATATAAAAACAAACAAAGATCTGCAGAGTTTGCACATATCCTCCCCTGAGGCATATGCCTCCCCTGAGGCCTATGCCTCCCCTTAAACTATGCAGTCAAGGGTTTAGCATTCCAATATTGACCACGAGGTGTTGAAACCTTGGTCCATCAAACGCTTTTGTTAATAAGTCTGCCACATTAGCATCAGTATGGATTTTAGCCACTTTTATCAAATGTTTTTCATAAGCATCTCTTATAAAGTGGTGCCTGATTTCAATGTGTTTCGTTCGACTGTGAAAAACTGGATTTTTGACTATGCAGATGGTACTTTGATTATCTATATGAATTGTAGTGTTCATAAAGTTGTACCCATAGTCCAGCAATTGGTTCTGAATCCAAAGGATTTGTCCACAGCAATTTGCAGCAGCAACATACTCTGCTTCAGTAGTTGAGGTGGCCACAATGGTTTGTTTCTTGCATTGCCAAGAAATCAACCTTTTGCCTAGAAATTGGCAGCCTCCAGTTGTGGATCTTCTATCCAGATTTGCACCAGCATAATCACTGTCACTATATGCTTCCAACTTGAAAGGAGATTCTTTTGGGTACCAAAGGCCTAAAAGAGGTTGGCCTTTGAGATACTTAAAGATCTTCTTGACTGCATTGAGATGGGAAGCAAGTGGAGTGACTTGATGTCGAGAACAAACACTCACAGCAAATGTAATATCAGGTCTTGAAGCTGTCAAATACATCAATGAACCAATCATGGACCTGTACAGATGAACATTCACAGGTAGATCTGGTTCATTATTTGCTTTAGCCTTTGGAGCTTCATAAGGTGTTGTGGCAATCCTAACACCTTCCATACCAAACTTCTTCAAGATGTCCCTCACATACTTATCTTGACTGATAAAGATGCCATCTTGTTTCTGCTGAACTTGTAGACCCAAAAAGAAAGTAAGTTCGCCCATAGCACTCATTTGAAATTCACCCTTCATAAGTTCCTCGAATTCCCTGCACCAAGCTTCATTTGTGGAACCAAATATAATGTCGTCCACATACACTTGCACCAGAATGATGTCTGAGTAATTCTTCTTGAGAAACAGTGTTTTATCGATAGCTCCTCTCCTATAGCCATGCTTCAGCAGGAATGATGAAAGCCTCGCATACCAAGCTCTTGGAGCCTGATGTAAGCCATAGAGAGCTTTAACAACTTTGTAAACATGATTTGGGTGATCTGGGTCTTCAAAGCCCTTGGGTTGAGTGACATAGACCTCTTCTTCAATCTCACCATACAGAAAAGCACCCTTGACATCCATCTGATACACCATGAAACCCATGTATGAAGCATATGCCAAGAAAATGCGAATTGCTTCAACTCTGGCAACAGGTGCAAACACTTCATCATAATCAATCCCTTCCTCTTGTCTGAAGCCTTGAGCTACCAATCTTGCTTTGTTTTTTATCACAACACCCCGAGCATCTCTCTTATTCTTCAAAACCCATTTTGTCCCAATGGCATATTTGCCATCAGGTAGTGGTACCAAAATCCAAACCTGCTGGTTGTGAAATTGTTGCATCTCTTCTTGCATTGCTTCTAGCCAACTTGAATCATTAAGAGCTTGAGATACACTGGTTGGTTCCACTTGAGAGAGAAAACAAGCAAACAGACAATGTTTGAAGTCTGTGTGATTGTCTCTTTGTTGGTTGGAGACATAAGAGAGAAAAGCAATCTGTCCAAATTGAGGACTTGTGATAGCCCTTCGAGTTCTAACAGGTGCCAGAAGATCACCTATGATGTTGGATTGAGGATGAGCTATGTTGATCCTCTGAGTAGTAGTGGGGTTGACTTCAATGGATGAATCAAGATTAGTGATGGTTGGTTCAAATTCAGCATCATAAGAGGGTGAGGTGAAGATGCCAGCTTTGGGTTGATGATTTCCAAGATCTGAAGGTTTTGGAAAGCGTGTATAGGGTTCACCAAAGTCTGAAGATACTTGAGAAGGAACAGCATAGCCTTCAGCAGATTTGGGGATGGAAGGTGTGACAGAGTCAACTTCAGCAGACACGATGTTTCTGCTGACTCCTTCATTAGCTACCCCTTCTTTCAGTTTCTCTGCTTCAAGCTTGGCAGCAAATTCTTGAGTCTGAAGCCTAGCAAGGTCCTCAGCATAATGAGAGTCATCTTCATCACTCGAATCAGCAGTATCCTTGGAGGTGGTACCTGCAATATTGTTAGGGGAGAAAGAAGGCACAAGTATGGGTTGCTCATCATCTTCAAACTCATTTTCAGAGTCATCATATAAGGGACCTGCATTGTCAGTGGGAGAAGCTTGAGAACCTGCATTTTGATTAGCCAAGTGTCTAGTGTAACCCAAAGAGTCAGTTAAGTAGTCAAGGTCAAAAGACCACGAATGACCCTGTCCTTGAACATTATGCTTGTCTTCCAAAAATCTCAGGTTCAGCATCTCCTCTATCTTCTTGGCTTGCAAATTATACACCCTGTAGGCCTTACTATGAGCTGAATAACCCACAATATAACCATCATCAGCCTTCTCATCAAACTTTCCCAACGGATCACTTGTGTTCAGAATTGTCACTTGACAACCAAGAGGTTTTAGGTAGTGAATTACAGGAACCTTTCCAAAGAGAAGTTCATATGGAGTTTTGAGCTGTGGTCTGGTAATGGACACCCTGTTTAGCACATAGCAGGCAGTGCCAACAGCTTCAGTCCAGAACATAGTGGGCAGTTTAGAGTCTGCAAGCATGGATCTAGCCGCCTCTATTAAGGTCCTATTCTTTCTTTCAGCCACCCCATTTTGTTGTGGGGTTCTTGGATTACTATAGTCCCTTTTTATGCCTTTTGACCCACAGAGTTCTATAAGAATAGCATTTTTGAACTCTGTCCCATTATCACACCTAATTCCCTTAACCTTTTTGTTCAACTGATTTTCAACAAGAGTGATGAATTCAGTCAGCACTTGAGATGTTTCATCTTTGGTTCTGAGAAAGAAAACCCAACAAAATCTGCTATAGCCATCAGTGATTACCAAACAGAAGAACTTATGATCAATGCTTCTGACTTGAGTTGGACCAAACAGATCCATGTGAAGCAACTGAAGAGGTTCAGTAATGATGCTCATAGCATTGATAGCTTTGTAAGAAGCTCTGTGTTGTTTTCCTTTGTTGCAAGCGACACAATTGTGATCATTTGTGAAAACTTTGGAGGGAAGACCTTCAACAAGACCCATTTTAGAGAGTTTGTTAATGGTCTTGAAATTCACATGCGCCATTCTTCTATGCCATTTAGTGGACTCATCAAGAGATGCTTTAGCCACCAAACAAGTGAGGTCACCACCTGGTTGAACTTCATTAAGGTTGAATGTGTATAAATTGTGGGTTCGAGGAACCTTCAGCAGAATTGAAGTTTCTTCTGGGAGTTTGAAGTCTTTAGACAGCACAAGACATTCATTCTCAGTGAAGAGAACTTTATTCTTAGTGTCACAGATTTGTGAAACAGAGAACAAGTTGAAATGCTGAAGTTCCTTAACATAGTACACATTTTCAAAATCTAGATGAGGTGTCTTTATGGTGCCTTTCCCTGTGATACTACCATCACTTCCTCCAAAAGTCACATTGCCTCCTCCTTCTATAGGGACAAAATTGTGCATCATATCTCTGTTCCCAGACATGCTTCTGGAACAACCACTATCAACAATACCAATATTCTTATGCTTAAGGGGATGATCCTACAAACAACAACAAAAATATATGCAAACAGTTAGTATACAGTGGAGGTTCAAGTCATTACTGACTTGAACCTGCCTTGTGGATCACAGGTTTAGGGCATGAAGTTTCAGAGGATCCACCATTGCTCTTGGTCCTCCATTGATAATATGGTCCCTTGTTGGTCCAAGAACAACCTGCTGAGGGCTTCACAGCAGTGCCCCCATATCCCATCCCAGCATACATAGAGTCAACATATGTAGGCCAATAATCATGTTTAAAGTATGAGCTAGTGGGTTGAACATATGTTCTGTTAACTGAACCTCTCCAATGAGAGTCAGTCTTTGCTGCTTGAGGGACATAAGGTGGAATATTAGCAACATTGGTCCAGTTAGGTTTGTGTTTACATGCACCCAATCTTTGTTCATAAAAATCACAATCCTTAATCAAATGGAATTTACTGCCACATACAAAACATGTCTTCTTCTTAGAAGTTTTATTCAAATAGGAAGATGTTGGATTACATGCAGAAGTATTTAAGACAGATACATTCAAGGAATTGATTTTAACAGACTGATTATTCAAACATTTAAAAGATAAGTCTTCAGGAGAAACTGTCTTGGAAGTTGATTCCTCAGCAGCTTCCCTAGAGGGCTCACAAGTAGACTGGGGTGCAGACTTGGGTGTTGGTTCAGGCTTGGGAAGGTCAGACTTCTCATTTGAATCACAGCTTTCATAGGAGGTAGACCCTTGATCTGATGAATTGTCACTGTCAGAGCAAGAGACAAAATCATTAGATGACGTATCAGGGTCTGGCAAGTCTTTTGACTTTTTGCCATATAGGTGATGTGATCCATCAAAGTCAACAGTGATGGATAGGTCTGTGGGCATGAACTCACCTCTAATGGGACCAGGGACAGCATGCATATTACCTTCTTTAACATAATTAGCTAATCCTGCTGATGTAGGTTTACGCCCATCATACTTAGCTTCTGGACCTACATATTTTTGAAAACCTAAACCTATAGGACATGTCTGAGATTGACTAGTATAGATGATTCTATTTAAGCTTTTACCAGACATTTGCCATTCATTATTCCTATCAATTTCCTCAGCTAGTTTTGCCTTAAGCTCTAGGTTCTCAGACACAGCTTCATCCTTTGCTTTCTCAGACAGTTTTAGGTAATTATTAGCAACTTCTAGATCAAACTGTAACACCTTTATCTTTTCTTCATAAGCTATTTGATTCTTTTGAAACCATACTTTTTGTCTTTCTACAGTTTTTAATGCAAGTTTATGAGCTTCATTATCAATATAGCATGCATCAAACTTGGGTTTCATAGCATCAAATTCTTCTTTAAGTTCATTGTATCTTAGACTACAGCCAAATATACAATTGTGTACCTGAGATAGTCCCATCAAGGCAAACTGATCATGCCTTTCATCCGAAGTGCACCTTGCAAGCAGTCCAAGCTTGTCAGTATCATGGGCTTCCTCATTAACAGGTTCATGTGCAGTCCAGTTGACCTGTTCATCCATAGTGAGGAGAGCTGCTGAAGCTCCACCTTCCTGCTGTTTCTGCTGATAAGAAAGATATTTGGCTCCATCTCCATTCTTTCTGTCCTTGCATTCTCTTGAGAAATGCCCCATCTGATGACAAGTGTAGCACTTGACTTTTCCCCTATCAAAGCGAGCTGGTTCCTTTCCCTTGAAAACAAACTTCCTTCCAGCCTTCTCTTCAAACCTTTTGATGTCCACTGACAACAATGCCACCTGCATTTTCAGCTTCATTTCCTCCATTTCAAGAGGGTCCACCTGATCAAAGTCTTCATATGCAAGATATTTCTGAGTATCATAGTCAGCAACAAACGAATGAAGGACATCCTCCATCACACTACTAGTCTTAGGTTGTGAAGATTGTGGAGAGGGACGAGTGTTATGTGGTGGAGTGGGAGAGCAGGATGCTGGAAAGTAGTTGGAACTAGGAGATGATGGAAAATAGTTGGAGCTGGGAGCTTGTACCATCTTGTTGGAATGAGATGTCCCAACAAAAGCTGCATGATTAGAAGAAGATGTACGGTAGGGAGTCCTGACATCTGGTTCAAGAGTTTTGAGTCTGTTGTACAGCTCATCAAAGGTGAGCATGTCCAACCCTCCTTTAGCCTTTAGTGCAATACTAACATGCAACCATGATGGTGGCAAGGGCCGCAAGAACTTTGAGTTGCAGTCTTCATTATCCGGTTTAGCATTCAGCTGATTCAGCTGACTCAAGATCCTATGGAACCTGTCGTATCCCTTGTGGATACCTTCTTCTTCTGATATGTTGAAGTCCTGAAACTGTTGTCTTAGCATGGATTTCCTCATTCTCTTTGATTCTTCATTTCCACCGAATCTTGCTTTGAGAGCCATCCATATGTCTTTAGCATCATCCATATGGTGAAAATCACATAGATGATCTTCAGGTATGGCTTGAAGCAGAATAGTTTTTACTTTATGCTCTCTCTGCATGGCCAGCACTTCTTCAGCAGTTTTTGGTGGAGCCATGATAAACTTCCCATCTCTGTCAGGAATCATCTTCTTTAGACTATTTCCTTTCTTTACTACCTCCCACAGATTCCAATCAATATTGGAAATCCAGTTTTCCATCTTCATAGTCCAAAGTTCATATTCTTCCCTCTTTAAATAAGGGAATTTACCATTGCTGTTTGTGAGACTGAGCTGTTGCATGGAAGTGGTGTTGGTGTTGTTTGTGTTGGTGACTTCATTTTCATTATCGGATCCAGGCATGGTGAATGAATGTTTGATTGTATGAGGGTGAGAATGGTTCTTAGTATCGTAGAGACTTTCCCGAGGCTCTGATACCACTTGATAGAAACAAGACCTTGATAGATCTTAAGCACTCGGAGATCGTTAGTGTTGCCTATGTAATCACAAGCAAACTAATAGAAGATCTCTACAACTTGGTATTGTAGCGGAAAATAAATACAAGTTATAATAACTAAGAACACTTTTGATCCTCTATGGATCTTTGATTATCGAAACTCTATGTTTCGGATAGAATACCAGACTTTGAGAAACTTGAGAAAAACTTATCTATTACTAACTAACATGGTTTCTTATATAGGCAAGAAACCCTAAAGGAGCGTTGACAATTTACGCTTCTACTACTAAACTAGACTAAGCATGCATCTAGACAAGCATGCAACTGATCATATTGTTTTGTTAATCATCGTGTTTATTCTGAGTAAGCTCTACATAATACGGCGCCAACCTATACATACGGCGCTGACTTTTACTCTAAACTGAGCTTATCTCTCCTACGTGGTTCCCACTTTCAGCAGCAATACACTGTCTGCTTTAACACTTCTGCTGAAGTATAACTTCGGCAGAATCCTTTCTTCTTCAGCAGAATCTTTTCGACTGAAGCTTCGGCAGAATCAGTAGTTTATGCTTTGGCAGAATCAGTAGTTTTCCTTAATTCCCAACAGACTTCGTGAAGGTCATTACAAGCTGCTTCAAAGAACTGAATGAAGACATCTTCCGGGAGCAGTTTCTTTTGTATAATGTGGTGTCTGTACTATGAACAACTATAACTATAATGTATGTAGTAGTGATAGGTTATGTATTGTGGTTTCCCTTTTTATCCAAAAGGGAACTTTAGTGTAATCCACTTCACATCATATAAAACCGGACACATTTTTCTCCAACAACGTTTTGTTTCATACATATTTAAATCACTTGAGATCCAAAATCACTTGAGATCCAAAATCTCAAAGGATTTGAAATTTTTGATCGGGGGAGAAAATGTGATATAAATATGAAAGATGATAAAAGGTGACCATTTTTGTCTCAAAGTGCATACTGCTCTCTAATATGTGCTAAACTCTTTTCGAATCTCGAAGAATATATTAAGGGGGAGCATTTCTAAACAATTATAAACCTTCAAGGTACAAAGATTTCTATGTTTTAACATAATGTACCTTGATTGAGTGTTAAATGGTTTCTAAATATTTGGTAATCGTGGACGTATTTCAAAAGATCTCTTACCTATATGAAAGAAAATGATTTCAAATATCCTATGCACATATTGAGAGGGAGAATCTACCAAGAAAATCAAATGGCTGTTTCTACCGAAATAGTGATCAAGAAATTATTTCAAAGATCTCTTGCCTTCACGTGCTAACCAATTTCAAAATCTTATGCACATGTTGAGGGGGAGCATTTCTAAATGATCAAAACAATTAAGGAACAAAATGCTTTGATATTATATCACAAGTACCTTGATTGATTTTCAAATGATTTTTCAATTGGTTTCACGGAAGAATGAACTGTACCAAAAGACCGACCATTTTACTTTATGTATGGAGTTATAAGGATGGTGAGGTTAGGTATCCGTTCCCACGATCCCGCCAGAGCCGGAGGGATCTACCCAGGGATAATCCACTAGATAGTGTAGAAGTTCTTAGGTATGATGAAAAAAGAAGAAAAGTGAGAAATGGGAAGAGTGCGGACTGAGACAAAGCTAGTACTGGAATAAACCCAACAAGGTTCTAGTTATGAAGTCTCGGTAAGCATTGAAGGGGTTGAAGAATGAAAAAGAAATAAATGTGAAAAGGGTGAAAAGAAATAGCCCTCCATTAATTCAACCTTAGGGCATAAATCGGGTTCAATACATATGCTACTGGTGGTTACTAAGGTAACACTGGTATTGAAGACAAGACGTCATGGACCCAGTGACACACTGCACTAAACTTCCCAAGCTACTCAAGTTCCTCTTAAAAGGGCTTGTTTCATTCTCACATGGAACCGACATAATCTATCGACTTTCTCTTAGAGATTGTTGATATTGAAGAAGGAGACCCTCTCCCTAGTCTCCGACATAGGAACCAAATGTGCACAATTGAGTCTAGAGCCACGAGATCATCAATAAATCTCTTTAGGACACTGTCAATGAAGACTCTCTGTTTCAAACTATGTGGAAAGAGAGATTAAATCTTAAGAGTCCTACGCATTATCCTTGTGGTATTGCCAGAACATCTGAGTGATATGCAAACATATTCACGATGAAGATGGAAAGCCTTCTAGAGCCAACATCAAACAAGCTCTTGGTAGGTGGCATGTGAGATCTATCTAATGGATCAACCATGTGACAACTGAACAGAAACAATGGGGCGATTCAAACTTATGAATCAATCCTGGTTCAGGTTATGGATTGACGGATACCTTTGAAAAACCGGTCGTTGTGCTTAAAAATTCTTTTCTTTAGCAAATCGACTGTGTATTAATATTTCAAATATAAAAGGTGTTTATGATTGATAATTGATTTTTTCTCAAAAACCCTCGTTGTATTGCAAAAACACTTTACTGAGCAGTACTCGATTGTTTTTCAAATCTCTTCTCATCAATCAGTGATTCTCAAATTCGCTGGTTCACTCACTCCGTGTTGTCTTCTTTGAGACGCTCCAATCTGAGAACAGCTTGAACAGCTGCGAAACCCTTTCAAGGAGATTCTTCGGAATTATACCTGATCACAGGCAGTACTTGTACTGATCAACGGGGAACCGTGGGCCGTGTACCTCAATTCAACGAAAGTGATCAAAGACACTTTCATGCACTTTATTGCTAACTGTTGTATGCAGGTGATCTGTGGTGAACTACAGTCAAGCTACCTCACACAAGCCAGCCACTTGTGAATGACTGACCGTAAGAAGCTTAAAACTGCTCAGACACAAATGCAATGAAGTCCTGGAGAATACAATGAATTCCCGGGTCGTTATGTCCCATGGAGACTCAATGGTGTGCAAACACTTGATCAGACGATAGAATGATCACTAAGGATAGTGATCAGAAAGGATTAGGATTGAATAATTACACTACTGAAAAAGTGATAAAATAAAGCGACTTAAATACAAATTAAGAAAATTAAAAAGATAAAAGATATTAAATAAACGCTATCACTATTTTTAAAGTGATGAACGTTTAAAACTTAAAACTAAAAACTTACGTTTAAATAAAAATAACGTAAACGTACAAATAAAAACGTGAAACTTACACAATATAAATTCTAAAAATATGAAAAATACATTTTTACAAACCTAATGATAAAAGAAAATATTTAGAAAAAGAAAATTATTTTTACAACTATTTATGTAATTATTATTAATTAAAAACTAATTTAAACTATTTAATAATACTCTAAAATAGAAGAAAATATGAAATAAGTCTAGAAAAATAAAATTAAAACTTAGAAAAATCTAAAATATGATAAAACTAATTTTAAAACTGAAAATAAATTTTTTAGACTTTTTATGTATTTATTATTAATTTAAAACTATTTAAAACTAATTAAAATGCTAAAAAAAATACTTTTTAAGCTAAGAAAATTATAGAAAAATACTTTTTAAGCTTTTTACATTTATCTAAACTTAAGAAAAATGAAAAATTATTTTTTTGAGACTTTTCTTAATTATTTGTATTAAAAGCTATTTAAAAATGCTTAAAAACTATTTTAAATTAAGAAAAATACCAAACAAGCTAGGAAAAATCTGAAAAATTCAGGAAATGCTTAAAATAATATTAGGAAGCTAAGAAAAATGGAAAATCATGGGGTTATGTGGCAGAATATGAAACTGATAAGGAAGTGCTTATTGAAATAAGCACTTCAATAAGCAAATGGAACCCAAAGGCTGCCAAACTGATGATGAAGCTCTAATAAGCTAAATTAACCAAAATGCAATGAGTTTCAACAAGCTCTAACCACTGATAAGCTAGTTGAACAGATTTGAGGTGTTGAGATATAAGCTAAAACAGTTGAGATGGCACCAAGTTTGAGCTTAAAAACAAGCACCTAAATAAGCTGGAAACAGAAAACCAATTATTGGAACTAACACTAGACCTAGGTGAGAGCTTATAAACCAAGTTACAGACCTAGGGGAGCTATGATGAAACCTGTGCAGGCCTTACAAAACCTGCACAAACCCTGTGCAGTTAACAGACCCCTGCACAGGGCATTTATGCCCTTTTTGAACAACAATTTTGAAGCTTAAACAAAATTCACAAAAATGTAAGAAATTGAACATAAGAAAATAGACCAAGAGGGCTCTCTAAAACTACAAGTTTCATAGAAATTGGCTAAGGAATGAGTGAGTGAAAAATCACTCTCAGTTGGCCAAAACTGAGATTTTTCAAAACTTTGACTTTTGACATATTTTGATACTTTGACTAAAATGAACTTTGATCATGATTCATGAACTGGAAATGATATATATGGATGAAATTAAGTTACTGCAAGCAATGCTTATGATTTTTGAACACAAAATAAAATTTGGATTTTGTAAAATCCAAACAGTAAGCAGATTAAGATGGATTAATGAAGTTTTTGACTTTGGAACTTTGAAGGCACAAGTATTAAACCCAAATAAGCTCAAAAGAGTTATACAAACTTAGAACAACAAACACTAACTACTGCATAACCCTCTAAAACAGATTACATGCATAATCCAAACACCCCTTAAAAACTGTGAATCAAATTTAACTAGAGACAAACATTGAACCAGAGGGTACTACTGATCAAACTGAGTGTATACAACCTAAGTACAGCTAATGAAACAGGTTTATGCTAATTAGGACCACAGATACTTAAACATGTATACAAATGCACAATGGCTAAAAAGCCAAAATTGAGATACTCACTTGTCCAGCTTGTGCAGGCTAAAACAAACTCCAAACCTACTCTACCCTAACTGAATCTAACCCAAATAAGCTTCTGCAACACCCATTGTTCATTACCAAACCCAATTTGAATCCCAGTTGACTTTCGTTGACCAACACCCACATTTACTTGAGAATGAAAGGTAAGCTTATAAAAAGCTTATAGAGATCTTAACTAAACTTTTTTTAAGCTTAAAACAAACAACCAACAACCTGGACAAAGGATTTTGAAACTGAAAATCTCAACAGTAACTATAGGACTTAGAACTTTTATAAAAACTTGAGAATTATGCTCAAAAGCACCCACAATGATAACTTAACTTGAATGTTATACAAAGCAACTTAAATTACAACATTTGAACTAAAATTAAAACTTTTAACTAAAAAAACGACATTTAAGAAATATTAAAACTAAAATCTACTACTTGCTTGCTTCCTTCTTCTTCTTTTTATAGCTCAGATACTTTCTCTCTCTTTCTGAACAGTTCCCACCTTCATTTGAGGCCATAGGATGACTTTGAGTGAATCTTGGCCATTTAGCATTTTTGGCGGGAAAGGTTTATTTGACAGGTGGCTATGGTTGAGTGAAATGGGGTGAGATGTAATTAATGGTTTTTGGAGTTGTGATGAGGTGGGGAGACAAGGAGTGTGAGATGTTGAGGAGGGGGGAATGGGAGGTTGAGGATTTTCAGGCAGAAGCAGGTGGTGAAGGAAGAAAATGGGCGCCAAGTGGGTATGTTTGACCAAGGGGTTGACTGACCAGACTAATAATACAAAAGGGGGGTTCACAATTAAATTTGACAGGGGTCCAAGGTTAGTGCAAGGGTCCAAAAAGGGTTTAAGAGGTTTAATATTCCAAGGGTCTTTTGTGTAAAATCTGAAAATTGAGGGGCTACTTCTGCCAATTATGCAAAGATATTCCAAGGGACCACAAGTGACAACCTTCAAAATTATAAGGACCAAACTTGTCACTTTGCAATTTTCCAGGGGCCATTTCTGCCAATTTTCAAAGTTGAAGGACTAAACTTGTAATTTTCTCAAACTTTTCATATTTTTCATCAAAGGACTAAATTTGACAACTTATGATTTTAAAAGGACCTTTGATGACTTTTCTTTTGAAATTTTGACTCAGGGACTATTTTTGACAATTTTAGAAACTTGGGGGACTAAAACTGCAATTTTTGCAAATTTGATATGTTTTTCATCTGATTTTGATATTTTTGCATTTAAAACACATAAAACACTGATTTGTGATATTTTTATCATTTTGATGCGTTTCTGAGTGTTTTCAGATGATTTTGCAGTTTATTTTGTACAAAAATGATGAGTATTTAGACACTCATCAATCCCCACACTGAGATATTGCTAGTCCCTAGCAATGATTTGAGAAAACTTGATGGATTTTATCTCTTTACCAAAAGCCATCACTTCTGGAGTAGCCAAATGTTTCAGTTCAAGTAAGAACCTTGGTACACTGATAACCAAATGATTTTGAGCAAATCATAAGCTGTAAACGGATTTGATTAGTCTTTACCAGAAGCCGTACCCTTCTGGACTAGCCAACTCTTAGATAGATTATCAGAATTATCTTTGGTGAGCTGAATACCAATTATGGATTTTCCACTGCCTTTACCACAAGCCATAACCTTGCGGGCTAGCCAACTCTTCACTTTTTAGGATATGGTGAGTTGAGAACCATACAATTTTGGGCAAATTGCAAGCCATATAAACGGATTTGATAAATCTTTACCAAGAGCCGTTTGCTCCTGGATTAGCCAATCCTTTTGTCTATCAAACATGGCGGACTGATAACCAAATGAGAAAGTGTAAAACACTTACTCAAAAAAAAAATTTTTGGCCAAAAACGGGGGAATTGGTATAATTATATGATAAAATTCGTGAGAATTCCCCCCACACTTAGAAATGAATATTGCCCTCAATATTCAAAGTACCGGCGGTTATGCCGAAACTGAGAACGTAAAAGGGAAATACTACGACCATTTATTTAGAAGAAGATTTTTTTTTTTTTTTTTTTTTTTTTTTTTCAAGAAACTTATATATATAACATGTGGGGCATTACCCCCACACTTGGGTGGACACATGGGTGAAAACCCATGTTTAGCTACTGTTTTTGATTACCGAGTCGCTAGCTTGACTCGACCCCGAATTAATTGGTTCATGGGGAAGCAAAGTGGAAGAAACAATCTCCATCGGACTTTCATTCAAGATGTTTGGATAAACATTGAAGCACGCGAAAGTTCCACACCGATGAGATATAGAGAGAACCGGCTCAAAAATGATAATTGAAAATGCCGGGATCAAAAATAGTGTCCTCACTCCCGAAGGAGTGAAGAAGAGAGGAAGTCACCGAGTAGGTGAAGAAAAGAAGGAAAATCATGATAACAATCATGACTAGATCTTCTTCCTCGGGATTAAGTGCAGTTGCACTCGTTTGGATTTTATTGGTTGAGCTCTTAGGGTTGGAAAGCATCTCGGGAGGGAGGGTTGGAAAATTTGTCATAGAAATGCAAATTGAGATTCTCTCCCCCCGATCATGATTTTTGCCATCCAAACAATCATACTCCAGCGGAGATATGATATGAGAGAGTTCACCGGAGAACTCCTCATGAAGAGAATTAATCACATAATGTGAATTTGTGAACTCTTGTTCCATTGTGGGCTCATCACTATCCTCAGTCTGAGTATCAAAGAGTGGATTCTCAGAAATTGAAGTGAATTCAGAGTTGAATTCAAATAGAGGATTAGTGAAAGTAGCTTTGAATGTTTCGGGAACAAAATGATCAACATTCTCTATTGGACTGTTGGAGTAAGAAGTGAGTGAACGATCATTATCAATGAGACTTTCAGTCTCTCCCAGATCGGCTTCGAAATCAAAGAGTGGATTGATGTGAGTGAGTTCACCGGAGAACTCCTCAAGAAGGGAATTAGCATCAGATTGTGGAAGTGATGCCTCAACGTACTCGATGTCTCCATAGGAAGCACAATCGTCGCTAAGATCAGAGAAAGTTTCAAAATGATCTTGAGAACACTCAAGAGGGAAAGGGATATCACACAGATGATCAGAAATTCCCTGTGACTCTCTCGGGATTGGGATAAGGTCCTCAACACTAGACGATTCCATTTCTGGAATAGTGCTAAGAAGCTCATCCCCCATGTTTAGAGAGTGAGTGGGAACATCGGGTGTGATAACAACAGACTGAGGGAGTTTAGACGGACTAGCATACATATGTTTAATACTTAACATTTGTTCTTCTGCTAGTAATTCCATCATAGTCTTTTCTCCCTGATGGATCATGGAAGGAGTCTCAACTGATGAACTTGATGAACTGTTATAAAATTGTAGGATATCAAGGATATCTTCATCATCATCGTCATCAGGAATGAAACGGAATCGAGAGCTAGATCTGGCTGCTTTTTCTTTTGCAATTGATTCCCTAACAGATTGTTCAAAGGCAATTTGGGAATCTATTTTAGCAGCTCGCTCTTCGGCTAACAAAACTTCCATGGATTTTTCATTTGGATTATGGGATGACATAGCCGACTCCTCCTTAAGTTCTTTTAATAACTCCAGAGTCTTCAGTAGAAGATCTGTCGTAGTTTCATGAGGAGTCGCTTGAATCATTTGGTACTGTGGAGGTTGGTTTTGATACGAAGAGTCGTAATTGTTACAAGGAATTGGGTTCCCTGTTTGACAATCCGAGCTAGGGTGAGAACCTCCACAATACTCACAACAGTACAACTGATGTGGCTGTGAGTGGTATGTGTTGTAGTCATAATTGTTATCAGGAACCTGCTCATAGACAAGCGTGTTTCCTGATTGACAATCAGAACTGGAATGTGAACCACCACAATACTCACAACAGTAAAACTGCTGAGTATCACAGTGCGGTAGCTGATGGAATAAATCAGTCGTGTTATGGTAGGAATAGGGATCCTGGTTATAGACAGACCCGTTTCCTGATTCCACCACGCTACAACTGGGGCAATTGCCACCATTATAAGGACCACCACACCATTGACAACCAAGAGGGTGAGGATAAGACATAGAAAGAATCAAAGGTTAACAGAGGATAAGAAATGAAGAATCAAAAAGGTGAGAGGGTAAAGAGGAATATTTTTGGTGTTTTTGAAAAACATGATGATAAAAACAAAGAATGAAAATATTTTTGGCGTTTTTAACACTTTAGGAAAAGTGTTAATGAACTTTTTGGATTTTCAGATAACTTTACAAAAAACTTTTTACAAAGGATGGGTTATGTGCAAGAGTGGATCTGAAAAAGGTTAAACACACGCTAAAGCCTCCCCGGCAGCGGCGCCAAAATTTGATCTGTGGTGAACTACAGTCAAGCTACCTCACACAAGCCAGCCACTTGTGAATGACTGACCGTAAGAAGCTTAAAACTGCTCAGACACAAATGCAATGAAGTCCTGGAGAATACAATGAATTCCCGGGTCGTTATGTCCCATGGAGACTCAATGGTGTGCAAACACTTGATCAGACGATAGAATGATCACTAAGGATAGTGATCAGAAAGGATTAGGATTGAATAATTACACTACTGAAAAAGTGATAAAATAAAGCGACTTAAATACAAATTAAGAAAATTAAAAAGATAAAAGATATTAAATAAACGCTATCACTATTTTTAAAGTGATGAACGTTTAAAACTTAAAACTAAAAACTTACGTTTAAATAAAAATAACGTAAACGTACAAATAAAAACGTGAAACTTACACAATATAAATTCTAAAAATATGAAAAATACATTTTTACAAACCTAATGATAAAAGAAAATATTTAGAAAAAGAAAATTATTTTTACAACTATTTATGTAATTATTATTAATTAAAAACTAATTTAAACTATTTAATAATACTCTAAAATAGAAGAAAATATGAAATAAGTCTAGAAAAATAAAATTAAAACTTAGAAAAATCTAAAATATGATAAAACTAATTTTAAAACTGAAAATAAATTTTTTAGACTTTTTATGTATTTATTATTAATTTAAAACTATTTAAAACTAATTAAAATGCTAAAAAAAATACTTTTTAAGCTAAGAAAATTATAGAAAAATACTTTTTAAGCTTTTTACATTTATCTAAACTTAAGAAAAATGAAAAATTATTTTTTTGAGACTTTTCTTAATTATTTGTATTAAAAGCTATTTAAAAATGCTTAAAAACTATTTTAAATTAAGAAAAATACCAAACAAGCTAGGAAAAATCTGAAAAATTCAGGAAATGCTTAAAATAATATTAGGAAGCTAAGAAAAATGGAAAATCATGGGGTTATGTGGCAGAATATGAAACTGATAAGGAAGTGCTTATTGAAATAAGCACTTCAATAAGCAAATGGAACCCAAAGGCTGCCAAACTGATGATGAAGCTCTAATAAGCTAAATTAACCAAAATGCAATGAGTTTCAACAAGCTCTAACCACTGATAAGCTAGTTGAACAGATTTGAGGTGTTGAGATATAAGCTAAAACAGTTGAGATGGCACCAAGTTTGAGCTTAAAAACAAGCACCTAAATAAGCTGGAAACAGAAAACCAATTATTGGAACTAACACTAGACCTAGGTGAGAGCTTATAAACCAAGTTACAGACCTAGGGGAGCTATGATGAAACCTGTGCAGGCCTTACAAAACCTGCACAAACCCTGTGCAGTTAACAGACCCCTGCACAGGGCATTTATGCCCTTTTTGAACAACAATTTTGAAGCTTAAACAAAATTCACAAAAATGTAAGAAATTGAACATAAGAAAATAGACCAAGAGGGCTCTCTAAAACTACAAGTTTCATAGAAATTGGCTAAGGAATGAGTGAGTGAAAAATCACTCTCAGTTGGCCAAAACTGAGATTTTTCAAAACTTTGACTTTTGACATATTTTGATACTTTGACTAAAATGAACTTTGATCATGATTCATGAACTGGAAATGATATATATGGATGAAATTAAGTTACTGCAAGCAATGCTTATGATTTTTGAACACAAAATAAAATTTGGATTTTGTAAAATCCAAACAGTAAGCAGATTAAGATGGATTAATGAAGTTTTTGACTTTGGAACTTTGAAGGCACAAGTATTAAACCCAAATAAGCTCAAAAGAGTTATACAAACTTAGAACAACAAACACTAACTACTGCATAACCCTCTAAAACAGATTACATGCATAATCCAAACACCCCTTAAAAACTGTGAATCAAATTTAACTAGAGACAAACATTGAACCAGAGGGTACTACTGATCAAACTGAGTGTATACAACCTAAGTACAGCTAATGAAACAGGTTTATGCTAATTAGGACCACAGATACTTAAACATGTATACAAATGCACAATGGCTAAAAAGCCAAAATTGAGATACTCACTTGTCCAGCTTGTGCAGGCTAAAACAAACTCCAAACCTACTCTACCCTAACTGAATCTAACCCAAATAAGCTTCTGCAACACCCATTGTTCATTACCAAACCCAATTTGAATCCCAGTTGACTTTCGTTGACCAACACCCACATTTACTTGAGAATGAAAGGTAAGCTTATAAAAAGCTTATAGAGATCTTAACTAAACTTTTTTTAAGCTTAAAACAAACAACCAACAACCTGGACAAAGGATTTTGAAACTGAAAATCTCAACAGTAACTATAGGACTTAGAACTTTTATAAAAACTTGAGAATTATGCTCAAAAGCACCCACAATGATAACTTAACTTGAATGTTATACAAAGCAACTTAAATTACAACATTTGAACTAAAATTAAAACTTTTAACTAAAAAAACGACATTTAAGAAATATTAAAACTAAAATCTACTACTTGCTTGCTTCCTTCTTCTTCTTTTTATAGCTCAGATACTTTCTCTCTCTTTCTGAACAGTTCCCACCTTCATTTGAGGCCATAGGATGACTTTGAGTGAATCTTGGCCATTTAGCATTTTTGGCGGGAAAGGTTTATTTGACAGGTGGCTATGGTTGAGTGAAATGGGGTGAGATGTAATTAATGGTTTTTGGAGTTGTGATGAGGTGGGGAGACAAGGAGTGTGAGATGTTGAGGAGGGGGGAATGGGAGGTTGAGGATTTTCAGGCAGAAGCAGGTGGTGAAGGAAGAAAATGGGCGCCAAGTGGGTATGTTTGACCAAGGGGTTGACTGACCAGACTAATAATACAAAAGGGGGGGTTCACAATTAAATTTGACAGGGGTCCAAGGTTAGTGCAAGGGTCCAAAAAGGGTTTAAGAGGTTTAATATTCCAAGGGTCTTTTGTGTAAAATCTGAAAATTGAGGGGCTACTTCTGCCAATTATGCAAAGATATTCCAAGGGACCACAAGTGACAACCTTCAAAAGTATAAGGACCAAACTTGTCATTTTGCAATTTTCCAGGGGCCATTTCTGCCAATTTTCAAAGTTGAAGGACTAAACTTGTAATTTTCTCAAACTTTTCATATTTTTCATCAAAGGACTAACTTTGACAACTTATGATTTTAAAAGGACCTTTGATGACTTTTCTTTTGAAATTTTGACTCAGGGACTATTTTTGACAATTTTAGAAACTTTGGGGACTAAAACTGCAATTTTTTTATAAATTTGATATGTTTTTCATCTGATTTTGATATTTTTGCATTTAAAACACATAAAACACTGATTTGTGATATTTTTATCATTTTGATGCGTTTCTGAGTGTTTTCAGATGATTTTGCAGTTTATTTTGTACAAAAATGATGAGTATTTAGACACTCATCAGCAGGTACACCCAACGTTTGCAGCTGATCAGAATGGAGAGGTCAATCCATAGCCGCATGCTCACACAACACATTCATTTCTAATGAAATCATGATAAGTGCATCAACGACTCTGATATTTTCACTCTATGCTTCTGCTACACTGCTGCAAATATCACGAATCAACTAAAGCTTCCGCTACTCTGATGAAAAGATTTCATGATCCAGAATGTGAGCATGTCGGTCCAAATGTCACAACATCATATGTGGGCAACACAACAATGGGTGATGCTGAGATTAACTGTGGCTGATGATCTCAAATAAAGCTCAAAGGTCATCATAATGTGGATCAGCTCTATAACCTCCACTTAATGTACTTTATAGTTGGATTATGATAATATCACCATGAAAGCACAAAGATTGAAAATTTTGATGAAATGAAGTCTACGAGCTCAAGACTGAAGATTAATTAGAATGCTAGGATGCTAAAATGTAAATCATGGGGTGACCTCCCTTCGGGGGAGATTGTTAGGAATTGGAAATTCTATTGTAAAGCATCGGTCACCCCAAATATAATCTAGCTTAAGTTAGCTCGTAGACATATCTTTTATTACGTTATTTGTTAGTTAGTTATTAGCATAGTTTAGTCTAGTGCAACACCGTGGAGGAAGGACGGGTCTTTACCCATTGTATGCCTGATCTACAGCCCGTAGGAGGGCGTGTTTCTTTGTATAAATAACCATCTCCCCACAAGGGAGAGGGTTGGATGTTCATTTGGAATCTAACCTTCCATGAGTTTCTCTTACTAGAATATCTCACTTTCTCTCTCTAAAACCATATATACGCCCATACTTGTGATTGTTTGTGTGTTTGTGAAATCCAATATGTTACAGTGGGCAATTTGAGGGATCCGTAGGACGCTCCTCATTATCCATGGGTTATGGGTCATGGGTATGAGCCTTGAGTGGCCTCCAAGGTGCAATGTATCTAGACATTGGGTCATGGGTCTTGGATCATGGATCGTGGTATTTACCCAACACTTTTATTTTTGTTTATGTATGTAAGTACTTAAGTGTTTTATATAAACTATTTAACTAAACATGTTTAATGGTTTGTTAGGGGTTTGATCATAACACAACATAACAAACATGTACGAACCTGTGTTGTAGCATACAAGGACTTGAGTCGTCGAGAGGTGTTTAGAGTATGTTGAGACAAAATATAATTATAGGTAACTTATACATTTTACGTTATGTATTACAAGTTACATGTTTGTCATCAACAAAACAAACGAGACTGTATAGATTAAATATCGTAATATTTGCACTAACAGTCTGGACAAAATATAACCCCAAAAATTAAACTATAACCCTATAAGTGAGAGCGATAAACAGTTCATGAAGGAGGTGACGAGGAGGGTCTCAAACATGGGATAATTTATTTGAGTTTCTGCTCCATAGTTGTGTTAGCCGCGATGATATATGGATTAGTAGATTGGTCGAGTTTCGTATGTTTCTAACATGTTTATGGATATAGAAGTAGTTGTCATAAGTAAGTTGTATGAGGTTTTGTAATGGCATTATAAACGAGTTGGTTTGACCGGCCCATTAAATATTTACTACTGTCATGGGTTGACACTTGCTTTATATCTATATGTTCGCTATTGTCATGGGTTGACACTTTATTAAAAAAAAATAGACACTTGCTTTATATCTATATCAAGCCAATGGAGTACTTGCTTTATATCTATATGTTCGCTACTGTCATGGATTGACACTTGATAGTTCATGATCTATATATGCTTTGTCAGTAGTACTTCGGCTGCTTCTCAGCAGTACTTCGGCTACTTCTGTTTGGCCTAAATATTACTTGACTTTACTGGAGCATCTTTAAAGGTCTTAGCAAGTTCTATCAATGGTAATAAGGTATCCTCTCATCCATTAGCTGCAATATGAAGTATAAGATTCTTCTTAATTAGCAGGCACTAAGGTATCCTCTTATCCTAAAGGTTTCACATTTTGTGGTTGTTGCCCATCATGTGTTTGTCTTTATGTTTCTGTGTTTTTTACCTCGAGATTGCGTTTTATTCATATTAATTTTGAAGTTGAATCATGAACATAGATCTTTAAGAGGGTGTTTGGATGAGTGGGATGTAGTCTATATAAGCTTCTATTATTAGACTGGAAAATGGGGGTATTTTGTGACTATATGCCAATATACCATGCTCTTGAGATAAAGTTGTTTTCAAGAGAAACTAAAGTGAAAGCGCATAATTTATGTTTTTAAGCAACGTATTTGTAGATATAATGTAAGTGTTATTTCTATCGCTTAACAGGAAAGGAATAACACATACTTTTTCCGGTTGTTGTTGATATTAGAAGCACATTTTATCACGAAAATATTCCTTACAATCGTGGTCTTTGTTGATGCGAACATATACTTAAATTAACCTCACTATGGTTTATAAGCATTTCTTTTGCCAGGTAAAAGAATGTGCAATTGCTCCGTATAAGGAGGAGGATCAAGGCCACAATGCGCACAAATGAATGAAGATCTTAACTATTCATGGCAAACGAATGGTATATATTCCAACTATTATCTTACTTGGTAAAATAAGAGGCCCGGTAACATGAAAAGTATGACATTTGGTAAACTTTGATTGTTGTACTATTTTTAGCAAGTGAGCTTTAATTCACTCACAACCTTTGCAGGATAAATATAAATAATCTTTTTCTGCCATCTGAACTCATCACAGATGAATCACAACAATTGGTTGGAAAAATGACAGGATGAAGAAATGAAATTTTATATGTTATTATGCCAAAATATAATGTTAAAGTTTCTTAGCAAGAAGGTTGTTACATTAAGAAGACACTTTGGGTTGGTTTCAACCATCTCCCTTTTGCTAAATATTTATAATTTAATTTTTTGGTCATCTGAATGATTATATTTATTTATTAAATTCCGTTTACCACATCTTTTTTATATAATAAAGGAAAACTCCCAAGTGGGAAAAATCTGTATTTCGGAAAACTAAATCTTTCCTCATTAGGTAATAATTAAATTAGTTGAGTTTACATAAAAAAAAAAACTTTTCAAAGTTGGCTAACATTGACACATATAGTTTTTTTTTGGGTAAAAGGGATATTTCACCCTGGTAAAATGACACATGTAGTTTTGTTGCCTTCATGTAGTTTTTGTATTATTTAACTTCTTACAGTAAATTCCTTTGGAAGTTCTTATTTTTACATTAGATTTGAATTCCACCTGTTGCTAAAAAAGTTACACATTGGTATATTTTAGTTGCTAATTGTAATACGAAAAGTAGCTGTGTTTTCAATTCCTTATACAACTTGAATATAATATGTTATCTTAGGATTCATTAGTTTATGGGTGGTGGAATAATGTAGGGAGAGATTAGGATGTCAATGTCCAACGTCTTTTTTAGGATTTGGTTTTAGTTACAACTATTTTGAACGGACCTCCGATATCACAATAAGACACAAGGAGATTAACAAAAGGAAGAAGTATTAGAGAGGTCGTGGAGCTAATACTTCTTGAAGTAGTTCGAAAAGAAGAGCTTCAGTGCAGGCTACTTTGATGCCTCAATCTATGATTTAGCGTATCTGCCTCCCGGATACGTATATATAGATTGCAACCTTTGTCATTACTTATGCAGTACGAGCTACGAATTCACGGGGGTGTTTGGGATTGCGTTTGTAAGGTGATTTTTGTGATTACTGCGTTTCCATGTGTCGTAGATGATTTCAGGTTTCCTGTTTGTGTTGCACATGCTTATATATTGGCCTTTTAGTTACATACGATTTCTTCTCACGATTGTATAGGTTGAACCTTTGAAGTAGTACATGGTATTGTAAGTCAATCAATATCTCATCTCTTTTGCGTTGTATTAGAAACTATAAGCAAACAAATAACAAACGCTGCAACAAGAAAGGACCAAATATCACGGTGTTTACTTTGACATTGTACTTCACTTATTATATATTTTTGAAAAGGGGTTTTGGCACCCATACTTGTATGCATACTCTTAAACTCTAGGACTTGAGCTCAAATATAGACGTTGAAAAACAACTTGGAAGTAAGTTACCATTTATCGGAAAAATTACATGCCACAAATGAGCATTGACCAGAATATGTTAACATTTGGTGTAATTTTAAAAGCTTACGAATACCTGAGTAGTTTTCATGGTCTATGTTCAAAACAAAAAAAAAAGTCTTCATGGTCGGCACTTCATAAATGATACATTTTTATAGTTTTAGCAATGGGTATATTAGTACACTACTTAGTTTTTTTTTAAAACTTTCAGGCTTAATAACTTTGGTATCCCAAAACAAACATGAGAAATGGTAACCCAATCATGCATAGTGTGGACCAAGCAAATGAAACATCCAAATCTGTTGTTTTTTAAGGTTCAACCAAAGTAATAGTTGAAGTGGCAAGCAATGCCCATGACAAGAAGACTATCTCATGGCCTTTTCCCCTAGCTCTAGCTAACCAAGACCTTATTCAGTTAAATCTTTTGTTGCTAGCATGAGTGTGACACTGTCGTAATTGTGTGGCCAGTTAATATGGTATCAAGATATAAAGTTCTGTATAAACCAATGTTGTCTTATTTTGTATAAGAACTATGAGATCACTTTCTCTTGTTTTAGCTTTTTCTCTATTAGTACTCATATGAGTATCATATTAGCTTAAGCATAATAATAGTCTAATATCATTGAATCCCAATAATTTGGTCTTATACATTGAATATGCACTTTGAGCGACATTTGACTGATTACCTTACGAGATGTGATTTTGTGAGTGATTACCTTATGGCGAAAGAAGTGATCTTTATCTCTGATATTGGTAACCAGAACGCGGGAATAAAATGAAGTAATTTGGATTCTCTTTTTCCGGGTTCTTCGAGGCATGGTGTCCCACAAACAAGACCAGATTATCCAGATAGCTCACATTTGTTAAAGTTTTTTTTTATTATTATAAAAAAAATCATGTTCGTTACATTTTCATTTAGTATTTGATCTTTTATGTTTATAATGCTATATTTTTCCTTAAATTTGGATGCTGAAAAACGTAAGATAAAAGCAATCAAAAGGCACAGATGCTAAAGCTGATGTTAATGGTTCTATATGAGACCGAGCAATTCCTGTTAACGTTGGTCTTGTGATGCAATACCCTTCGCGGGGTGGTCAAGGTGCACGTTATGCATATGCACAACTTTCAAGCAGATTTAAAGAAGCTATTGTGGCTGCTGATGAAGGATCTAGAATTTGAATTAAAGGGTCGGAAATTTTGAGCTCAGTTAATGTTAGTGGTGGCATGGTTGTACCAAGAAGCGGTAAACAGAAGTATGTAGTTAGTCTCCCTGAGCCAGGGTCTTCTACTCTTATTCGGTAATTAATTGATTAGACACTCAAGTATTCTTACAGGATATATGAGTTTTACTGATTGTATATGTTTGGAACTGAATATTACAACTTGAAGTCACACATCAGTTCTTATTTTTCGGATAAACAAGTTTTGTTTTTAATTTTATGATTATTTTAAGGGTCATATAATCAGTACATACCAACAACAACACATCTGAAATGAACATCCAGTCACCTACTTAATCCTTACGTTTAACAGTAGACAAGGTTCAACATCTGCAACTTGCCAGATGACTATTTTTATGGTGGTCAAGCTCGTGACTTTAACTACGTGCATCCAAATACGGTGAGTTTATGTTTTGCTTCTTTTGATTCGTTCAACATAAAAAGATATCCGTGCAATTATAGTATGATTCTTATTCCTAGATGAGCTAATATGAGCTTTTATCCAAAAATCATTCAGCATGGCAATCCCTAGCGGTTTTGATGCTTTTAGGAATGAACAAAATCTTTGTTTGTTTCAGACAGATTCAATATTGGATATGGCTGGATCACGAGGCGGTGCATGGTCAACAAATCTTTCTCCAAATCCAGCAGTAAAACAACCAACTGGTGAAACTATTATGATGAATGGTGAACCCATTAACTCGGTTTTCCATTTAGAAATGTGCGTGGAAGAGTATATGATGTTGGGGAATTCAAGCGATCAAATGTATTTGGTTCCTGGTAAAGTTTTCTAATAAAGTACCCAGTCTGTTATGTTAAGAAATTGCTGATTCAAAATTCAAAAATTATTTCATCATTGCAGGAGACCACAAAAGTTTTTAAATGACAGATGTAAGAAGACTAGCACGAGGTGTTGCAGAGCCAAGTACTGAAGAGAAATTGTGACGGGTCATCTGCAAATATTAAAAAACGTCGACCATTTTTGTCTTCTTTGCCTGCTGAAGTCTTACCTTTCTTGAAAATGTCATATTTAGACTATGAGATGGTTTATTTTGTAGGGAGTTGCAGTGGTGTCCATTTAGCTTTTTATGTTTATCCGGATGGAAACAATTATCAAGCTATTGTTTAACTGCTAAAAATTATGACATATGGTATATGAGTTTGGTCGTGACCTGTAAAAAGTTTTGTTGCGGTTGATTGACCATTTAGGAGATTTTGATGTTAATAATCGAATATTCCTCAAATATGAGACTATAAAAGAAAACTTGCTGATTATCTATAGGATAAATAAAGTATATGATATGATAATATCAGGATATTCAGGTTTGGTTTGCGGATTATATGGAGCGAAGAATGAGTGGGTCAATGTTTGCAAGAATGTTAGGCAGAGATCTCTTTCATGTGAATCATCTGAAAGTGTAATGTGTAGCTGTTCTACCTTCCAGTGTCATACTTTTTTTTTCCTTCATGCAATATTTCTTTTTAGGTTCTTTTTACGTTCTTGAAGGTACCATACACCTCTTTAACGTATCGATTTTTTTGTTTTTTTGTTTTTTTTTGGAATTTGATATCGGTCACATTTTATGTTTCAATGTTATTTATAATTATGTTATTTTTGGTACAGATTGCATTGGAGTTGCATTTAATGTCAAAGGAGTTTGGAGGTATGGCTGAGTGGCTTAAGGCATTGGTTTGCTAAATCGACATACAAGAAGATTGTGATGCAACGTCCCAACTGTAGAAAAGTTGAGAAAGGTCACTAGCATTATGCTACCAGAGGATGGAAAAGCCACGAGCGGAGCAACCACTCCATGAGAATGAGATACGTATTACTAGCCAGGGGCAGGATGCGTCATGACTTTGCTCGAGGTAATTTCAAAATGATAATTTCTACCCATGTAATGGTACATGGTCTCAGTATATTGCTAGAATTTTCAAATGCTTTTGACTTTAGACTTATAGTTAAGATTTTGTACATATGTAATTGTCATTTTGGTGTTTGGATTTCTTATTAAATGACTTATATGGTTATGGCGTTTCGATATAGTAGATTACTATGACGTATGGGATCCCTTATCATAACAATTTGCAACTTGGAACTATTTATTTAAAACAACATCTTATTCAACTAGATAAGCAATTACAATAAGCAATCTAATAAGCCCCTTTGTGTATTGAGCAAAACATAAATTTTACATATTGGCAGTTTGTGGAAAATGTAAAGAAGGGTGCATACGTTTCTGTTTGACAATTTAATTAAACAAACAATAAAACACAAAAACAGTAAGAGGTCGAAATCTTGGTTTATAAAGTTTTGTGTAAAAACTTTTTGAAAAAAAATATATAACCGTTTACTACGTCAGTAAAAAATAATTAAACCCCAAAATTAAGAATTATAATTTAAAAAAAAGGAAAAGAAAAAAAGAAAAAAAACATTTGTTTTTTAATGAATAAAAATACATTATTTAAAAAATTAGAAAAAACCCGTGCGCGCACGAGCTTTAAAAACCATGTAAAGGTTTAGTTTTCGGATACGATAACCCGACAAACTCGACTCGAATGACTCCATAAAACCCTAATTTTACACAAGTTTGGAATTTGGACATGTGGTGTATGGGTTGAAAGCCCATTTCGGACAAGCCCATCATCATTTCAACGTTCAAAACATGTAAAAAAACACTTTTCCCATACCAAATTTGCATCTTACACACTCCCTCTAAAGCATAAGGTACAACACATTACAGCATCATTTATCTGGAATCAACAATTAGAAATCTGGAATAACAATTAAATAAAAAACAAACAAAATTCAAAATTCAAACAGACGCTGCTCCAACGGTCAAATCTTACAATTATTGGAGTATAAATATGCCTTAACAGTTTCAGTCACCACATCACATTTCAAAAACAAAACCCTAGTTTTAAAACAAACCTATTTTTCAAAACCCTAATGGATTTTCATTGTCTTAGCCGAAGGGAGCTTCAAGCTTTGTGTAAGCTGAATAAGATTCCAGCTAACATCACTAATGTTGCTATGGCTGATGCCCTTCAATCGCTCGATATCGTAAGTCTTTCTTTATAGTAGAGATCTATGTTTTAATTTTTTTATTGATTTTTAGAAATTATTATTAGCTTACTCGTAACTAATCGCAGCTGTTTTTGTGGCGTATTTGTGTATATGTAAGAAATCTGTGTTATTTAAAAGTTTTCTAATTTGTTAACTATGTTGATTGCTTTTTTGAAGTGATTTGTTTTGTTTTGTTGTGATTTAAGAAATCGATATTTGTGGCGATTTGTTATATAGAACAAGTCTAGAAAGTAGTCATGTGTTGATTTTGATGAAATACTTTGGTAATGATTTTATTTATATATGAAATTGATGTGCATATGACAAACAGTTATTGATTTTGTGCTGTATTGATATCAGAAATAGTTGTTTGGGTTAATTAGTAGGTTTGGTGGCTATTTTTGATATATAAACATCCTCAATAATACAGTAGTTGTTTTGAAAATGGATTCATGTGCATATGAACAATTATCGATTCCAGGAACGGTCATATGAAGATCCAGTAAGAATACCAATTAGTGTTTAGCAAATTTTGGTTTGCAACTAGTTAGTTATTTTGGTGTAAAATTAAGAATACCAATTAGTGTGAGATAGTTGCCGTTCTCTTGTATATATGTCCATATAGCTTTATAGTGTTTTTATCGTGTTTTGTTGCATCTGATGTGATTAATTTTTTAAGGGTTAAACATATGTGTTATTTATGTGCATATAACAGGTCACTGATTTCAATCTGTATTAAATTGGGTATAGGTTGAAGGTATTGAGGAGTATTTGAATGTGTCTCAACCCGAGGCTGGTGATGTGGTTCAACAAGCAGAAAAGGTTGAGGTTTTCTCGCCTAAGGCTCCTCAAACCCGATGCAGGACATCCACTCGACAGAGGAAAACAACTGAAACTGAGAAAGTTGCTGGTACCAGAACTACTGCTCGCAGAGGAACCAAGAAAGTTGCTGGTGGGGTTGAGGAATCAAAGAAAGAAATGCTCAAAACACCTGCTATCTCGAGCTCCAGGAGGAAGGCTGTTGAAACTTCCTCTTGCCGGAATGTAAGCAGCCAACTGGATGAGTGCGAAGAGGAGGTGGATGAAGAGGGTGTGGTGGATCAGAAAGTGGAGCCTGCACTGATGTGCACCAGGAGGAAGGTGGATGCTGTGAAAAAGGAGAGTGCTGTGCAGAAAATCGAGAGCACTGTGCAGAAAGCATACAGCACGAGACGCTCAACTAGGGTGACTGAAAAGAAAACCGCAGAGACGAGGGTGAAAAAGGATAGTGGAAAAGCTGTTAAGATTGATTCATTTATTGATGATGAAGTTAATGTTGAATCGCAAGAGACCAATGTGGAATCAGGTATGCATTTTTACACTATTCATTTTTAGCTTTTATGTTTGAGGTCTAACTCACTTGTGAGTGTTTTGATACTTAATATCGTTATGTACCATGACTAATTTAGTGTAAAACCAATCTTCTGCAGGAAACACAAATGCAGTAGTGGAAGACATTTGTAATGCATTTGAGAAGCTTGATGTGTTGGTTGTGGAGAAAAGTGATTGCAGTCCAGTGCTTGAGTGCAGTCCGGTGCTTGAGGAGGCTGTGGACTTTGAAGCTACAAATGAAACCTCTAATCCATGTGATGATTTGAAGGTTGAAGATAAGTTGGATCTGGGAGAAAAGGACAGTTCTGAGGCGAAAGATGAACCAAAACCAGAATCAGATGTCATCTCGAGCCCATGTGAAGATGAGAGTTCAGAACAGAATCTCGATTTAGGACGTGAGATATTGGATGCTAGTGAAGCTAAGGATGACGATCTTATGGTTTCTGAAAAAGACTCGGAAGAGGAGAGTGTAGAAGAAAATCTCGATTTTGGAGTTGAGAAATCGGATGCTAGTGAAGCTAAGGACGACACTCTTATCGCTCCTCAAGAAGACACTGATAGCTTGAATCAGGAAGACATGTCGCGTGCTGTTTCAGAGATGAACAATGAAGTTCAAGAGATTGATGGTAAATTTCAGATTTCTACCAGTTAATAAAATTTTATATCATTGTATGTTTTAGTATTAACATTATGATGTCATTATCTTCCTTCAGGGTCTTCGACGATGGTAAGTAATATGATTCATCATAACAGCGAGAGTGACAGTGAAGCTGAGAGTGACAATGAAAGTGATAGTGAAGCTAAGGATGAGGAGAGTGTAGAAGAAAATCTCGATTTTGGAGTTGAGAAATCGGATGCTAGTGAGGCTAAGGCCGACACTCTTATCGCTCCTGAAGAAGACATGTCGCGTGCTGTTTCAGAGATGAACAATGAAGTTCAAGAGATTGATGGTAAATTTCAGATCTCTACCAGTTAATAAAATTTTATATCATTGTATGTTTTAGTATTAACATTATGATGTCATTATCTTCCTTCAGGGTCTTCGACGATGGTAAGTAATATGATTCATCATAACAGCGAGAGTGACAGTGAAGCTGAGAGTGACAATGAAAGTGATAGTGAAGCTAAGGATGAGGAGAGTGTAGAAGAAAATCTCGATTTTGGAGTTGAGAAATCGGATGCTAGTGAGGCTAAGGCCGACACTCTTATCGCTCCTGAAGAAGACATGTCGCGTGCTGTTTCAGAGATGAACCATGAAGTTCAAGAGATTGATGGTAAATTTCAAACCTCTACCAATTAATTAAAATTTTATATCATTGTATGTTTTAGTATTAACATTATGATGTCATTATCTTCCTTTAGGGACTTCGACGATGGTAAGTGATATGATTCATGATAACAGCGAGAGTGACAGTGAAGCTGAGAGTGATGATGAAACCGAGAGTGACAATGAGAGTGATAGTGAAGCTAAGGATGACGATCTTATGGTTTCTGAAGAAGACTCGGAAGAGGAGAGTGTAGAACAAAATCTCGATTTCGGAGTTGAGAAATTGGATGCTAGTGAAGCTAAGGACGACACTCTTATCGCTCCTGAAGAAGACACTGATAGCTTGTTTGATGATAATGCCAGCCTTGAATCAGGTGAGAGCTTGACACAGGAAGACGTGTCTCATGCTGTTTTAGATGTTATCAACAATCAAGTTCAGAAGATTGATGGTAAATTTTAAATCTCTACCAATTAATTATTATGTTATATAATTGATTGTTTTAGCATTAACATTATGATGTCATTATCTTCCCTTAGGTTCTTCAACGATGGCAAGAGAAATGATTTTTGATAACAGCGAGAGTGACAGTGAAGCTGAGAGTGATAATGAAACCGAGAGTGACAATGAGAAAAGCTTGAGCCCTGCTGATGAAATCACCACAGAGGATATGGAACAAGTGTCTGAAAACATAGGTGTGTACTATTCACCTATTTCTAATTTAAGCCTCAATATATAGGTACCTTTTTATCTTGCGATATGTAATGTGAGTTTTCTTATGTTTCAGATAATGAATCATTTGATGTAACCTCCACCATCAAATCTGAAGATCTTAAACAAGAGCTCTTTGCTGAAACAAATGCTAATGAAAAGGCAGATTCTGGCGTTTCTTTAAATGAAGAAAAAAGCCAATTCTTTGTTTCTGCCCATTGTTTTCCAACTCGTGCGACACCAATCAAGAATGCTACTCCATTCAAGAACACGAGTATTGTCACAGATGATAAAGAGAACATTGTGGTCGAAGGAAAGAAGAGCAAGAAAGAGATAGATGCAACTGCGTATAGCATAAGGCAGCTAAGAAAGCAGATCAAAGCATTGACACTTAAATCAAGTGGCAATGAAGATGCCAGTAAGGTAAACTACTTGCGATTCTTGAGTCCCTTAAATAAAGATATTCTTTCATTTGTGTGTTAACATGCTAATTTAATCTTATATCTTTCTTCAGCAGGCTGCTACAACAAGACCAGCGTTGCAAGCCATTTGTGAGAACCAGATAGTGGGTGGGGAAACAAAGAACTAAGAGCCTACTTTCTTGCTGAAGTAGTGCGTTTAGCTGTTGTCTGTTTACTTTTTTCATATAGTAGCAAATAAGAACTCTTGAGTCTTATCATTACTGATGATATTGAGGTTAAAGTGCTTTGGTCCTCTAGCAGTCTAGCCGAATATTTGTAGGAGAGATTGGGATGAGCAATGACTATTGATTCGTCCCATAAGTTACAAAGATGGATCAGCATCTTCTGATCTCAAGTATCCCTGAACTTCTTGTACGGGTCTTAATGTTGTAACCGAAAAACATATAATATTATTATCATTTTCAGTATTACCTTCCATACATTTTCTTTAGATTGGGCCTAATCAACTTCATAAATTTTACATTTTACATAATCTGATATGAACTTTGGGAAATATTATCAGTATCTTCTGATCTGAAGTATCTTTGAAGACATGAAAAATAAGTTCATCTCAAAGTTAAAGAATTCAAACATCTTGCAAACTTTCGAAATTTTATCAGTTATTCTTTTCAACAAAGTCACCAAGAAGAAGTTTTATCAACGGATTTAAACATCCACTCAAAAGGAAAATCATACACAACCAACCTACTGTGAAGTGCTCAATGAACCCACACCACCCAGTCGGTTGAACATCCTTCAAGTAACGCCTGTTTTTTCATATTACTTAAGCCAATGGGTACTGTGATCCCACACCACCCAGTCGGTTGAACATCCCTCAAGTAACGCCTGTTTTTTCATATCACTTCAGCTTGAAAACAATTCTGGTTAACAAACATGAGCCCATTAAATATATAGAATAAACTCTCAAGAAGGTTTTCGAACAACTAAATTACTCGAGTTGGCAACAGGGGGTTGGTCAGATAAACATGTCCGGTTTAAAACAGCCCTGTCCGAAGAAACACATCAAGGAGTTGATTGTGACTTAGACTCGTTTAATGAGTATGATTGCAGCAAACACATATGTTGTTGAGCTTGCAAAAATGACTGGTGCTAATTGTGCTCAAGTGCATTTTATCATTCTCATAAAACACATATGTTGTGAGCTTGCAAAAAATGTTGGCCTAAAAGGAAAGAAGAAACACACAAACGAAAAAAAAGATAAAAAATTATCGATTGATTGATTAAAACTTAGACTCAAAGAACTCTACTTTTACAAGCAGGTAACTACTATATCAAGGAAAGATAAATTACACCGCTGCCTTTCGTCCGTTGACCCAAAAAAATGCGTCGTTTATCCCTAACGGTCAAACGTTATCCGTCGTTTGTCCATCCATTTAACTTTTCCACTAAATCCCTCAGTGGGGTAATAGTCATTTTACTATCAAACTACCTTTCTCCTTCATCTTCATCCACCACTATCACCATCCACCACCTTCTATAGCCACCATCATCATCACTAAATTCAGAAGTACGTCGTTAAATAAACAAACATAAAACGAATCAAGTAGGGTGTTCATCGGTTCGGTTATCGGGTTATACAGTTTATTCGGTTCGGTTAAATTTTTTTTTGGTAAAACCGAAAACTCAACCGAATTAGAATTCAACCGAACCGAAACGAATCTAAAACCGAATTTAAATTCGGTTCGGTTTTCGGGTTGACCCGAATTACACAATTTTTATTTCTTTAATTTAATAATATAAATTTTTGGCAAATTTTTTTTATGTCAAACATAAAAAGTGTTTTTTATATTAGAATAAAATTTTAGTGATCTTTTTGGTTTGTTCAAATAGCCAAACCATATTCAAACCTAAAAGTGAATTTTTAATTCGGTTCCGTTATAAATTCGGTTCAAATTTTTTTGGTTCGGTTCAATTTCGGTTTATTCGATTATTACTAGGGGTGGAAACGAGCCAAGCCGAGCCCGAGCCTGCCAGAGCTCAAGCTCGGCTCATTTATATATATAAAGCTCGAGCTCGTTTCAAGCCTCATATTTTGAGCTCGAGCTCAGCTAGTGAAAATTTTCCAAAGCTCGAGCTCGGCTAACTTATATAACATGTTGAATGAAATAAAGCTCGAAAGCTCGTTAATCACACTAGGCTCGAGTTCATTTATTTTTTTAAGCTCGTTTATACATGGTTATATGTATCGAAAATATATATCCGAATATATTTTTAGGGCTCGTTTAGGCTCGCGAACCAGGCTCAAGCTCGGACTTGAGCTCATTTAGGCTCGACTCATTTAGGCTTTTTACCGATCCAATCTCGAAATTTTCACGAACTGCTCCCCGTTTTCACCCCTGTTACCCGCACAATGCACACCACCTTTAGAATCAATTCATCAAACACCAATAAGACAACTTGGGTCTAACTAGGGGTGTTCATGGGTTGGGTAATATCCGAATAAACCGAAAACCGAAACCGAACCGAACCGAAAATAACCGAACCGAACTCGTAACCGAACCGAAATTGCCAAAACCGAACCGAACCAAAATAAAAGTTCGGTTTACGGTTCGGTTATGGTTTTAGCGATCCCAACCGAAAACCGAACCGAAAACCGAAATTAAATAAATATATATATATTTTTATATATTTATATTAAAAAAATATATTAAAACTCTTTTATAATATATATATAATATTTTTAAGCTTGAAAATTATTTTTTTTTTCAAAAAATACATATAAATAAATGAAAAAATTATTAAAAAAAAATAAATAAATAAATAAAAAAAATTCGGTTATTCGATTCGGTTTTCGGTTATTGGGGGTTCGGTTTTCGGTTTTCGGTTCGGTTGGGTGTTTGGTTTTCGGTTCGGTTTTCGGTTATACAAAAAAAAAAAAATTAACCGAACAAACCGATAACCGAACCGATGAACACCCCTAGGTCTAACAACAAATAGTAATTCTGTAGTTGGGCTGTATGCATACATCACCAAAATGAGGCCGAACCAAATATCCAATTGGGCCACCATTTCTGATTAGCTCTGTTTGGGGGGGTTTCGTTTCTTCACACTTTCACAGAAGCAGCTAACTCACTCACAATCTCTTCATCACCACCATTTACTAGGATTCTTCAACTAATTCTTATATCACTTCATGTAAGACTACCTTTTTTTTAATCGTTATGATTTAATTTAATCTTTTGTTTATATTTTTTGTTCATTTCAGTTTTAGGGTTTAAGAACAAAGTTTTGATTTGTTGTTATTGTTTTTGAGATGGGTGTTTTTAATTTTAAAAGAAATGTAAAATTTTTACGCATAAAGTACGTGTATTTATGGTTCTTTATAATAAGAAAATACAAGGGGTTGTTTCGGATTTTGCTTATTTGTGAAATAAGCTGATTTGATCAACATTTGAGCTTATTTCAGTAGACATTTAGCAGTTTTATTAAAAAAAGACTTGTTTCGGTTACAAATAAGTACTTGCAATTAGATGATTAGTTCGGATAAAGAATTCCAAACACCCTCTTAGGTTATGTTGTTATGTTATATTGAAAAGTGTTAAGAAAGGTAGCTAAAAGTATCGAATTTTCCGATTTGGGTAGAGCAGTTTTCTTGCTTGTCGAAGGATTGGAAGTTCAGGCTTTTTTTTTAAGTTGCTTAATTTTCGTTCTTGTTTGAAATTTGAACTTTCTTTCATTTTGATGCAGTGGCGGATCTAGAAATCTAGCATAGGGTATGCACTACATATATATATATATATATATATATATATATATATATATATATATATATATATATATAATATGTTTTTCTATTAAAAAAGTTTCGGTTCGGGTTGTTTTTACGAGTCGGTTTTTCGGATCTTTGTAGTCACTTTCTCAAGAAGTTTTCCATTAATCAACTATTCGGATTTTATCTTTGACGACTCAATCTTGTTTGTATCGTCTTGAAAAACTAAAAATAACCAAAGTAGAAATATAAATTTGTTTAAGTGAATCTGTACGCAAGCATAACAACGTGAAATTATTTATCACAAACCATAATATCAGTTACTAACATTATAAAAACAAACTTGAAAAACATGAAAAAACAAATTTCCAAATATACCAATATACAAAACATTTTACAATACCAATATGAAACGTGAAACATTTTAATTCAGAATCATAAATGAATACATTAACTGTTAAACATAATCCAATACAAAATAAAACCAATTAAAAGTATTGTTATGGCCTATGGGCAATGAGGGAATTTAAAGTTGTCCAATTTCACATTACAAGTGGGCCATAAAAAATCATAAAACCTACGTAGTATTGACTATTTGACATTTTGACCTACATCTCAATATCTGGCTGTCTTCTCCTTCAAGTGCCGCTGTAACATGTAACAGAGTGTTCAACTTCTTTCTTTCTTTTTCTTTCCTTTTGAACATTCGTTTAGATGTATGCACCCATAAATTTCATCTATTTTCGAGGGTGTGCACTCATCAATATTTAGTGTATTTTGTGGTTACCTTTGAATAATATCACATTTTTTACACTAGCAGTAATTTACACAGGGTATGCACGTGCATACCCTGTTATTAAGCTAGATCCGCCCCTGTTTTGATGAGCGCAAAATTAACCATATCACACTTAAAGAAGTTTGAGATTTTTAGTTAGCTAGTTTGGCAATTTTCCCTTATTTATATTTAGGGTATTTATTTTAGCGTATTAAACTGTCTAGTTTAGAACTTTAATTGTAAACGTTTGTGATTTGTACAGAAACATTATTCCATTAGAAGTGCGGAATCGGGTTCAAATGTTGAGAAGAAGAATTCCATCGCTAATATCAAACTCTATTAGAAATGCATCATTTCACACCAAACCCGCTTCACATTTCCCCATCATAAAGTCTTTACACAGCTCGAATCATCATTCGAGCCTATTTCAGAATCCTGTTAACTCGTTTGGGGTTCAGAGTGTTCGGGCTTTTAGTTTGTTGAGCTTGAATGATTTGAGGGACAACAAAGGTGCAACAAAACAGAAAACAAGAAAGGGTCGTGGTATTGGGTCGGGTAAAGGAAAGACTGCGGGTAGAGGTCATAAGGGGCAGAAAGCGAGAGGAACTCATAAGTTTGGTTTTGAAGGTGGTCAAACTCCTTTGAGACGAAGAATGCCCAAAAGGGGGTTTAAAAACCCTTTCAGCCTTGAATTTCAGGTAATTTCCATACTCTTTTTATATTAGTTTGCTGATTGCTATGTTATGATATTGTTTTGGTGTATGCTGTTCCAATAGGAAAATTTCACATTTGAACTTTTTGAGTGCCAAATTGGGTACTTTTGACCATTTGTTAGATTATTACAAGCTCCTCTATTTGTTTAAATGTTTTTAGCTCATCTTATGTATATTTAGGTGTTTATTAGGTCACCAGGACATCAAATTGGTTGTTTTTGTCAGCAAAAAGCCTAATTTTGATAGTTTATATTGCAAGTTTAGGTGCTAATTAGGTCATCTTTATGTCTTTGAACTAGCATTCTACGAAAATCTTGTTAGTTTGAAAAATAACGTGATGTGATTGATTAGGTCAATAGTACACGTGTAACCTTGTAGTTAACTCTAGTTACGTACTGTCTCCTAGTTGGTAGAACCAATCTTCTTTAACTTTTTATTGATTGTTTATAGGCATAACCAAACTTTTTACTTTTTAGTATTGTTATCGAATTACATAATATGTTATATGGTACACAGACTAAAAGAATTAGGTGCACACAGAAGTTAACGCCCAAAATGCAGTCTTAGAGGCAGTTGTATGTGTACATATAGGAAAATGCTTTTCTGGAGCCTGCAAGATCACCTATTATTACTTAAAAGCTTTATTTGGAACTAACTACCTTCATAGAACAATCAAAAACATCAAAAAGTGAAACATTTACCTACCATTTGTGTATATTGTAGCAAATGAGCAGAAGGGAAAAAAAATTTGAGATTGGAAAATTAGTATTCATGCTTGTACTTTCTCTAATATCTGGACATCAAACCCACATTGTGGAAAAGGTGGTATTTCAGCTTTATAATTTAAAAAAAAAAAAAAAAACATGTTTATACTTTTGTATCGCACCCAAACGTACATGTTAAGTGGCAAGGTTATTGATTCCATATTTTAATGCATATATCTGTGGAATGTAGATTGTAAATCAACACAATTTTTATCCGGCATAGTTGAGCTAAGCTAAAACTAAGACCCAAGTAATACTACAAAGGCGTAACCTTGTGGAAGTTCCTTGGAGTAATTTAATTCTGAGATAACACCTGAAAACTTATTAGTACGGTTAGTCAAGCAGGTTGGAAAGATAGAGAGCCTGATGATGTATCATCCATGTAATGGCCCTGAATAACAAAATACATTATCTCTAATTACTCTCTAGAAACAATACAATAATACATCGTCGTCTCATTCCCTATTAAGTCATAAGGATATCATTGGTAAACGCATGCTCCATGGTTTGTCCATGATCAGCAAGCTCAGTTGTGATTGAACCAAAAAGCGAATAAGTACTAAAAACGATCTTCCATGTAACAAGGGAGGATAAATTTGTGTTTTTTTTTTTTTTTTTTTTTTTCCTTTAAAAATTCTCCATAAAACTGAAAATGTCTGTTTCCTAACTTATCATAGAAAATTCTCCATAAAACATATTTTTGATGGTTTCCTTTGTAACCCAAAATCCCCACTTTCCTTCTTCAAACTGGAAATTACAACATCATTTGACCGTGTTATGATTAAACTATTTTGTGGAGATAAAACCACCCTCCAAATTCATACTAAATTAGAGATAAGAAATAGGAAATGTTTTCTCCTGCTAAACGCACCCTTAGCTTCTCTTTCGAACAAGTTATAGTTTTCTATGTTCTTTACATAATTACATCTTTACGGACATATAGGATTTTTTAACATCACTTTTAGTTTTTTGCCTCCTTGATTTGCCACCCAACGCCTTCATTTTAATATGTTTGATCTTTAAGTTTACTTCTCTTAACTCTTACTTTGCTAACCATCATATGTGTTACGTTCCTCCTTGTTGGTCAAAGTGTTTGTGTTTTGGTTTCACTACTAAGTTCTATATTGGGGATGCCCTTACTCTATGTAACACAATACAGTGAGGCCGTGCCTGATTCTATCACATAAACTTTATGTTGTTAACCATGTTTGTGACTTGCATCGAATAATGTTATTTTAGTGAATAGTGAAACATTAATTGAACCAAATTCTAAAATTTACTTAACAATTATTCAAACAATTGTAAGGTACTAAGATTAGAAGCATATATCTATATACAAAAAGTTAATCAAATAATAGGATAATATGATATGGTCCTCGTGCTAAGACACTACTTAGCTGTAGGGTATTGTTCAAGTCTCATCTCTATGTCTTTTTTTTGTCAACAATCACATCTGCCAAGCGTTTACCTTCTACTCAATCTTGTTAGAAAAAGAAATCTTGTTATAAAAAAATTATGTTAGGGGTCTTCACTCTTCAGGGCCGGTGAATTGGTTAACCGAATATACAAAAGCAGTGGTTAAATTGCAAATTAGTTAATCAGTTTTCTATTTCAGTTACCCAGTTTGCCACTTTTTAACCAATTGATGTGTGTTCAGTTTAGGATTATTAAATAGCTAAATACCTATCAAACATACCCGAGATTCATTAATTAAGAATGATAGGAAGATAATTACAGACTAAGTGTAGAAAGTGTTAAAACTTTGCAAATTCTCTTGGACTAAATGAAAGAAGAAGCAAGTAACTAGAGCTAATTCTCCTTCCACTTGAATGGAGTTATAATACGCTTTTGCCTCTTTTTCTTTGGTTGAAGATAAATAAAATGAAGGTGTAGCTTGTTTTAAGGCGTCTTTTTGTTTTAGTGGGTTAATAAGTTGATGTGGGCCTTGTTTAACGAACTGAAAAACCTTTTCCCTCTCCCACATAATTTTCGGTTAAACCAAACCAAACCAAATAAATCAACATATAATTCGGTTAATTGGTTTTGAGTTTTAGAAAGGTATAGCCCCCGGCCAAAATACGGCATGAGAACTTCATGAATTAGACAATCATCAATGACTGAAGGAAAAAGCGTGTATGCAGAGACTGTTTGGATAACCCAAAACATTAGATTTTTGCTAGTTGTGGCCACAAGCCCTTGCCAGAGTTGAAGCAGAGAAGATAAAAATGGAAAAAGAAAAAAAAAAAAAAATTAACTTTTTTGATTCCCACAATTATGAGGTTGGGTGCATGTGGATCTATTTACTGATATTGTTTAGTCATGTTCTTGCGAAAGTGCCTTAGGCATTGTGGGTCCTAAGTATGTATGATGTATCTGAACTGGGACGTTAATTCCTGTTTAAGCAATGTCGCATTTCAAACTTAAGCATATTGATGTTCTTAAATCACCCTTCTCTTTAGATAATTCCTCTGAATTATTATGTTAATGCTTTAATTGGTGACAGAGTCACAGAGGGATCAACTTATGAAGTAGGAAAATGAATGTCTATTGTATATAAATGACAAAAATTACTGGTATAGAGACCAGCAAATGAACTTATAACAGAACAAGTTAATTGCTCATTTGGTAGTCAACTTTGGTCTAAATTCTAATTCAGTAACCATCCTTTTTTGGCCTAAAAATTATTGAATCTTCATATTTTTTTGATGAAGGCCAAAACACTCTAATCTTTTGATTCAAAAAAGTGACAGACGATGTGTTGGTACCTTTGACCCTGTTGACTTTGTTTTATAAAAAAAGGGCGCTGATTCATATTATATAAAATTTTGAGGGTATTTGGTGTAAAAACAGAACTGCTTACCTTTTTATGCAACTGAATAGCAGATTCAACATTTACAAGATGCTATTATGTATGTAGTATATCGTATTATAACTCATGAGCAAGAGGTTATTTTTCATATTTGGGGATTATTGTGATATTGTCAAATGTGATAAGCTTAGTTTTTTTTCTGAACCTGTTTATATTACAAACATATGACACACAAGAAACGCTGCTCGTTCTTTTGCAGCCAGTTGGGCTGGGAAAGATTGCAAGGTTGATCAATGCCGGGAAGATTGACTCTTCCGAGTTGATCACTATGAAAACTCTTAAGGTACCATATCACAGTTTGTTTTTTTACTTAGTTTTACTATTTTATCAAAGTGCTTGATTCAGTATGTCGTCACTATGTTTTAAAATAGGATACAGGGGCAATAGGAAAGCAAATAAGAGATGGAGTGAGGTTGATGGGACGTGGTGCTGAGCAAATACAGTGGCCAATTCATCTTGAGGTCATCTTTTTGTTTATCTTGTTTCAATATTAGTTTGTCACTTCCTTTTAATATAGTAAGACTAATTGCATATAAATGGTAATTAATTTTATCCAGTTTTCACTTCAGGTAACCATCTCTTTTCCATCAAGATTATAACCATTTTATTTTTCAAAATTTTGGTACACACCCTCAAACCTGAAAATTCTCCATTCTAGATAATGATGTGGTCCAGAAACTGTTTATATGTTGTTAAGGGTGCAAATGACCATAAATAATTTTTTTTGGATGTTAGCCTTTTTTTTTTTTTTTTTTTTTTTTTTTTTTTTTTTGATAACTAAAGCTGGTGATCTTTTCTATTTAGTTGGCCCAAATAAAACAAATCAATAAAAAATGGGACTATTTTCTTTCTGGTCCCAGCAGAGATTGCAATCAGGGGGTTAAAGGGGGCCGAACAAAATTTAAAAGCATGAAATTCTCAAAAGACAGGTGAATAATTCTATATTAAATAAACTAAAACCGACAAACCAACCTTAATCAATCTTAACAAGAATTGATCTTAAAATCACCAATTTTTTGTAGCATAAAAGTAAACAATAAGAACTTTGAAATCTTGAAAAGTAGTTTCATTACTACAATATTTAAACTAGTAGTTTTATTACTCTTGATTATAAACCCTAATAAGAAATTAATAATCTACACTAGAGAATTTAATAGCTAAAGAAAAAATTTTAAAAATAAGCGACAAACTGTAACAAATACTTCACTAAGCAGACAATTAGTTACCTACGATTTAAAGAAAAACAAAAAAGAACTTATTGTGATCATTAATAAAAAATACATACGTTCAATAGCTCATGTTACAAATGCATACTTCAATTGATTGCACTGGGAGGGGCCGAGCACTAGTGTTCTTAAAATAATGAGCTATTGGGCCATGTTATATTATACTCTACTTATAGGGCTAGTTGGGAGGGGCCTAGCACCCGCTAGCCACCTCATCCCCTCCGCCTCTGATTGCAATAGTCTATTTTTGGGGAGTATCTGATTTGAAGTTTAGCTGTTTTTATGTAGCTATTACGAAGAATTGGTGCTATTGATGTGGGCCAACAAGAATTCTAAGTCATAAGATTATTGAAGGATGTTTAAGATATGTGATTAATAGTATGAAATTGTAGGTTTCATGGAAAAAGGAAATAATGCAATCTTATAATTTATCTTTAGTGCCAAATTACCAAAACCTGCTGCTATAAACTCTATATTAAAGCATTGTATATTCAACATCAGAAGTGCATAGACTACAACGATTGCACTAATACTAGTAACGTGCAACTTTTACCAGCATCCCAGAATCATAGCATACTTGTTCAATGCCTCAGGGCCTACTAAAATAGAGGTGTCAATTGCGACCCATTAACTTGAAAATGGGTCATAAAGCTACCTGTTCATCTAAAACGAGTAAAAAAATTAAATAAAATTTTGCCCTAGCCCCAAAGTGTATTTTTAATTTTGACCCATTTATTAGGTCGAAAGTTGCCTTTAGCCCCAACGTGTATTTCATAATTTGTAGACTCCTATTTATTCAAAAAAGTTTGATGATTATTGAAATACTTTAGTTTTTGTAATCATATTCGACACCATAGTCATATGTTTTATAAAAAGGGCAATTTTTTCTGGTGAAACCCAAGGATTCGAGCCATAAATGATTATATGTTGTCGCCCATTATCCAACTGGTTCAACCCGACCAGTTTACTATCTTTACTTCTTTACTTGCTAATGCAATGAAAACCATTTGCAGGTGTCAAGAGTGACCGTCCGTGCAAAAGAAGCAGTTGAAGCAGCTGGTGGGTCTGTAAGAAAAGTTTATTACAACCAGCTCGGTTTTCGCGCTCTTCTCAAACCCGAGTGGTTTGAGAAGAAGGGAAGACTGATTCCGAAAGCTGCAAGACCTCCACCAAAGCAGATGGACAAAGTTGATAGCATCGGCCGTTTGCCAGCTCCAACAAAACCAATCCCCTTTGCTCCTGAAATGTCTGCTTAAAATATACTTTAGGTTTCCTCTCTCTGGTGCTTGAGACGACAGTTAACCTCCCCATAAAGTCCGGTTTTCGGTGTATTGTTGTTCAAATAGCAAATTGTTTTTTTCTATTATATATTTTATTACACTAGTTTTACCTTTAGAACTATTTATTGATTCCATCAATTTGCAATGTTGGCACTTGCAAGATGTCAAGATGGCTCAACATGTTTTTCTTTTCCTGCATAGTTCAGGAACAAGTGAGTTACAACCGCCAACATGGATATTCATTGATTATGTGGTGGTATAGCTGTTCCATAAGGACGACGGGCCATGTGATCAGTAGCAATCACCAAACCCTTAAGATTGTGAAATAACCATGACACCAATCCCTCTCGCAAATTGACGGTGACACACTCTTTGTAGTCGATATTAGTTTGTTTAGAATACAGTTTTGTTGTATGTGTGATGAATTTTGAACATTTGACATGGGTTTTGAGGAGAGCACTGGATACTGCTTGGCTGATGTCCATGCTTAACAATCGCGCAAAAGCCATAGCACAAGTTCTTCTCATCATCATCTGTGCCAAATGCCTCCACCATTGCCACACTGAAATCCAAACTGAACTGACTTCCCAGAGTTATCCTCATTAATGAACACTTGTAGCTTGCCCTCGTCTTCGGCAATTCCCCCGACTATGCGACACTAAGCGTTGTCTGAAAATAAACGTATTATTCACAAATATGTAAGTGTAACTAATAATAAGTATATTTGCATTTCCATCAAACTTTTAATTTATATTAACCAGTGATAAATGTTACCGACATGCAAGCTCAATAGTATGTTGAACTAGTAGACTTTTAAATTTTATAACACCTATCAACCAGTCATTAATATGTTGGACAAATGATTTTCATTTTTACTTTTATTGGCAATAATTGTTTTGCTTTTCACCTCACACATTTATTCTCCTACTAAATTGCATATCTATCCTGTGAACTTATGATACTCTTGTGAACGACTTATGATACTTATAATAAATATTTTGTTAGATTAAATTCTCATAAAAGTCACTAATGTTGATTTTGTAAGTTTAAATTCTCTAACAAAAAGTTGACAAGGAATCACCTTTGGGTGGCAAGGGAAGGGTGGAAAACGGCCTTCAGATTAACCCGATGAGAACGCGTACATGTGAGTCAAAAAGCTCGTCTTCCCTGAGTAGTATGAATAGAGAAAACTTTATATGTTTACATAGCATGTAGAATCTATTGTCACTAATTAAAGTTTTTATGAAAATTGTTATAAATATAGAATGGGAAAAATGTCTAAAAGGCATCGAACTTGTCACTTTTTCCTTTTGTGGGCATCGAACTTTTTTTTCTTCCTAAAGTAGTCCTAAACTTCCCTGATTTTCCTATTGTAACACTAAATCACACTTAGAGGGTAATTAGCATTCTTAATCACGGTTTTCTCGTTTTTGGTTGATTTAGTAAATTTTGAGCAGTTTTTTGACAAAGAATGTAACTTTAGGGAGGCCTCCTACAACTTTCACTACACTTATTAACTTTCCCCCAAATTCAGAATCCCCTCATAACCCGTAAAATAAAATCAAGCCCTAATTTCACACAGCACAAAAATTGATCATTCTGCATAGCCATATTTGATGCTTTTTTCGTTATTTCAGGTATACAGTAATTGATTTCTTTGATTATGCTTTGTTTTGATTAAAGTTTTAACCACGTTATAAACCCCAATTTATTATTTTTCTCAATTTTGTCACAGAATGATACTAGGTACGAATTTGCACCAATTTGATGTACACAATGACAAATATTTTAAGCATTTACCTTTAAGGTATGCGGATGGGGTGATTCTTAACATGTGTGCTCCAAGGATGCCCTATCTTACCTTTGCTGAATTCCTGGAAGAAAAAGCTGGTAATTACTTTCAAGGTTTGTATTACAAAGTGCCACATGCTGAACTAGAGAAAGGTTTAGTTAGAGTAACTAATGATAAGGAAATAGAACACATGTTTGATGTTGCTCAGTTGTTTGGTAGGCTTGAACTATATCTTGATCACATGGATATGAATCTGTCAGAGTATTTAGGTCAAGCAGATACCACTTTTATGGATGAGTCTGTTGCTAAAGCAAAAGGCTCTCCCAAAAAGAGGTATTGCAATGAATTTTCATTAGATGAGATGGTTAATTGGGCTGAGATGGAGGTTGATCATACTAGGAAGGTTAATGAAACAGAGGGTGATAAATCTAGGACTAGTGTATAGGGTGTTAATACTAGGACTAGTGTAGAGGGTGATGATACTAGAAATAGTGTTGTGGGTGATGATTTGCAGACTAGTGTAGAGGGTGATGATACTAGGTCTAGTTCAGGTGTTGATAAGGGCAAAGGGAAGGCTAGTGCAGTTGAGAACATGGATGCAGAAGATCCAACTGTTGCACATGAAGTGCAATTACAAGATCCAGTAGTACAAGTTAGATTGTGGAGGCCTAGTGCAGAGGGTAATGATTTGCAGACTAGTGTAGAGGGTGATGATACTAGGTCTAGATCAGGTGTGGATAAGGGCAAAGGGAAGGTTAGAGAGGATGAAACAGATGGTGAGTTTGAAACCTGTTGACAGGTATCCAGTCTATGATGAAACTAGTCACTGGAGACTGAGGCATCCAAAGGTATGGTCCTATTTTTTTTTCAACGACTGATATTGTTTCAAAATTTTGGTTATAAACATTTGTTCTATTTGTAATGCAGGTTGGTGAAAACTATGCCAGTATTGTTAAGTTTAAAGAGTGTCTAACCTACTATGTATTGGCCAATGGATTTTCTTTGTGGTATGAGAGGAGTAACAGTAAGAAGGTTGTGGCAAAATGTGGACAGAGACCACCAAAGTTGGTTGATCCTGACAAAGGTAAACAGAGGAAGAAAATTAGACATCCTAGTGTTAGTTCTGATGAATTACCTTCCTGTCCTTGGAGATGTTATGCTAGGTGGATGACTAATGAGGAAAATTTTCAGATCCAATCTTTAAATGACGAACACACATGTGTTAGGAACTTCCAATTTGGTTCATTAGTAAACTATAAGTGGACATGAAAAGTATTTGGTAATAATATTAGGACTAACCCTGATATTAAGTTGAATGCTATAGCTGACCTAGTGATGAAAAAGTATAAGTGTAAGGTAACCCCAAATCAGTGTACAAATGTGAAAACATCAAATAGTCCTGATTATTAAGTGTCAATTTCCCCCGATAATGCTCGTTATTTATATCATTTATATGGATTTACGCTTGTTTTCCATTGTTTTCCACTTTCAGGTAAATTACGGCATTGGAGCTAAAGAGACGCGGAACTGGAGACATATCTAAAGATTTATCACAATATGCTATTTTGAAGAAGTTACGGCGTAACTCATCTCTCACATTACGCCGTAACTATTGCGTGACTCAGAAAGCCAACTTATCAGAAGGTTACGGCGTAACTCTCCCCAAAGGTTACAACGTAACTACATTAGGTCAAATGAGGTTCCACGCCGCTGATACTTACGCCGTAACTACTGCATCTCTTACGACGTAACCGAGTTTATTGAAGACTACGGCGTAACCACTCATAAGGTTACGCCGTAACCAGCAGATCTAGTGCATTTTACGAAGAAATAGAAGGTTACGGCGTAACTCCTATATTGGTTACGCCGTAACCCAGATCTGGCCTATAAATACCCCACGAATTCCAGCATTTCTATTCATTCCATTCCACACACAATACTCTGAGAACATGGGAAAAAGCTCAAGGCAGGTCTAGAGGAGCATACGGAGCTGTTTCCAAGGGAGAAGTCACTCCATTACAATAAGCATTAGCGTTTTATATTTCTTTTACTTTCAATTCATGTATTTCGTACCTTTGAATATTGAATTGAGTTGCATGATTAATATGAGCGGCTAAGCACCTTTTGGTGCTAGCCTAGTTATAATTCCTTAATTGTTTTGTTTGCGTTTACCTTTACTTCCGTACAATTATTTCTAAGTGTATGCATGCATAGTTCATTGGTAGCCACCCTTGGTTCGGTAGTTTTGAATGGCGGTAGAGGCCAATTGCCTAGGAGATATGACCAACTGACCCTAGGTGAGCGGACTGAGACGGGAAGGGTAAGATATGACCAACTGACGACCCTTTCTACTTGTGCGATTTGACCAACTGATCACCTATCGTTTGGATGAACTTAAGAATTGGGGGGTGTAGTGTCTAAGTTCCTAACGGCCGGGCACTCACTATTATGAATCTAGCATGTAGCGGTACTTAATGACTTGGCTTAGGGGACCAGGAACAACAGGACTTATGACGGTGAGCCTGATTTCTCCTGTGGTGGCATCTTTGCTGATAGGTTAGGGCGAATTGACCAAATGTTGTCCTCTCGACTTTGACCCCACCTGAAATAATTGAAAGTAAGTAGACGTAGACATAACTAGCTAGGAGGATTGACTAGGTTAGCACCACTATTCTCTATTGATTTCCCTTTATCATTTATCTGCTTTTATTTATTTATGCTTTAGTAGTTTAATTAATTAAATCCCTATCGAAACCATTATTATTCTGTGACAATTAGACTTAGTAATAATCCAACTCACATAGCTCTTGGGACGACCTCGGCTTTACCGTTTACTACACTACACACGACCGGGTACACTGCCTGTTAGTGTACTAGGGTAGACCATAGGTATTGCGAGACACTATAAATTTAAGACCTGGTCAGTAAAACCTGCATCAAAATGCAAAGAGGTTTGCTTTGACAGAGTATGAGAAATCAGTTGATGAGCATTATGCCTTGCTGAGATCATATGGAAGAGTAATTTTAGATTCAAATCCTGGGTCCACTGTCAAATTAGGAGTGACTGTCAATCCTGATCAGAAAACATACTTTGATAGGTTTTATGTGTGCTTTGCTGGACTAGCAGAAGGTTGGAAGGTTGGGTGTAGGAGAGTGATTGCCTTAGATGGATGTTTTCTGAAAAAACCAAACCATGGTGAAATTCTTACTGATATTGGAAGAGATGGAAATAACCACATTTACCCAGTTGCTTGGGCAGTGGTTAATGTTGAAAACAAGGATAACTGGAGCTGGTTTTTGGAGTTACTAGAAGGAGACTTTGGTTGCACAAAAGGACAAGGTCTAACTCTTATGTCTGATCAACATAAGGTATGCTTATATCCATACTTTGTTGTTAATGACTTAGTCTTACATATATTCTAATCAGGTATGCTTGTATGTAGGGTCTTATTGAAGCTGTGAAGAATGTCATGCCATATGCGGAACACAGGCAATGTGCCAGACATATATATGAAGGGTTCAGGAAAGTATTCACTGGGTTGGAATTTAGAGAGTTGTTTTGGTCAGCATCTAAGGCTTCCTATCCACAGTTGTTCAACAAGATCATGGACAAGATTAAAAGGGATAACCCAAAGGCTCATCAGTGGCTTATGGACAAGAACCCAAAAACTTGGTCAAGAGCATTTTTTGAAGTTAATAGAGGATGTGAAGCAGTGGAGAATGGATTCAGTGAATGCTTTAACAATGTTATTCTAAGTGTTAGGGACAAGCCATTGCTTACAATGCTAGAAGCTATGAGAGTCATAGTTCTTGAGAGGATGCACAAAATGAGGGAAATCAGTAAGAAATGGAACCCTGGAGTTTGTCCCAACATTCAGAAGAGGTTGGAATGGCTAAAAGAACACGTGCAGGCTGAAGTTGAACACATGCAGGCTGAAGAAGATCAAAGTCAAGAACAACCTCAGCAGCAACAACTGCAAAAGAAGTTGACTAAACTGAAAGTAAGGAGGCCTAGAGAAAGGATCATCAAAATGAAGTTGGCTAAACAGTTGGATGGCCAGGGCAGCACTACAGAGTCTACACTGGAAATAGATGATGCTTGAACAACAAGAAATTCCATGTGCCCTTTTTGTATATCTTTTGTGGGCAACTAATGTAAACTATGATAACTTAATTTGGGTCTGTAATATGTCTAGATAACTAATGTTAATAGGTCATGTAATGACCATCAAACAATAGCCCATTTTGTACATCCTTTGAGGGCACTAACTGATGGTCATTTTGGTATGTAATATGGCTAGAACAAATACACTCATGATAGCAGCCACTTATGTTATTAGTTTATGTAATGACCATCTTACAATAGCCCATTTTGTACATCCTTTGAGGGCAGTAAAAAGATGGTCATTGTTAAACTACTATAATTAATGAAATATGCAGTTTCTAAATATGTTTTGTTATTATTTTTCAATTTTGTACATCTTTGGAGTAAATGCAGTTGTCATTGTTTACAGTCATTACCTTTATGCAGTCATTGTTTACATCTTTAAGCAAGTCAATACTATTTGAGAATCTATACTATTTGCAGATTGCCTTTATGCAGTCATTGTTTACATAGCAATCATTGTTTACATTGATTAGGCTTTGCTTTGGCTTTATGCAGTCATTGTTAACATTGCCATGTGTAACTAGTTGAGAATCTAGGCATTAACATAGGTAAGCATCTAAACTATTTGAAAATCTGCACTGTTTTTGAGACTTGTTATAATACCAAATGAACTATGACCATATCCCACACATCTTCTTTCTCATATATGTTTATCTAAACATACTTTTGAAAAGATGAGTTCAAGCAAGAACATTGTTTCCAGCCATACACTAGGTATCCAACAACTTAATAAGTCATACCTTTTTATCTTGGTTACTCATATCTGTTTTTTGTTTTAAGAAATAATAACCATTTCCAGCACTACAGAAGAGACTGCTGAACAAGATCAGACTGAAGAAGTATCATGGGGAACTTATTTTCCACCATTGCAGACCATTGAGGAGACACTACCTATTGATTGGAAAGTTGGTTCCAGCTCAAGGCAAGTTGAAACTGATGATGAGGAGGTGCTACTAACCTCAAAGCAGCTTGCCAAGCTAGCTTTTGATTCTAGGGTCAAAGTTCTGGGATTGCCAAACAAGACAACTTATGCCAAACTAGGCATCAAAGACTTTGTTGTGAAACCTATCAACGATGAAGCTGAGACAACTAAGGGGAAGGGGAAGAGGAAGGGGAGGAAATGAGTGGTTTGGAACCACTAAAAGTTAGTAATGGTAGTGGTAGCAGTTTACCTGGTTTTATGGCTTTAGTAATGTTAGTGGTTGCAGTCCCCTAGAATAATCCTATGTAATCCTATGGCTTTAGTAAGCCCTTTTATGAATGGTATGTCACTTGGTTTCAACTAATTGTGCAGACCATCTACTCAGTGCAAGCACTACTACTTGTGCATTGACTATCAAATGTGCATTGACTATCAATTCAAATGTGCATACCATACTAAACCAATTCAAATGTGCAATGACTATCAATTATCCAAACTAATACTTTGACATTCATTTTCCAAAGTTAACACTTAACAATTCAAAAGACTACATTAAAGATTATCTAATCAATGCATCAGTTGGATAGTTTCATTCCAAACCAAACACAAATGAAACATAACAATCCTAACATCATCATAAACAACCTATCATACAATTCCAGCTTAGACTTTCCAGCCTTCACCTCATCCTCCAATCTTGTCTTTGTAGCCTTCAACTCATCTTCCAACCTTGACTTCTCCAAAGCTAGAGCTTCAATCATGGGTGCAGTTTCAACACCTCTCTGCCTTTGAAAGAACCCATATACCAAGTCCTTGTAGTATTGACTAGGAAGGTCTTCATCCAGAAACTCATAGACATGACATTCACCACATTTTACAAATCTCTTTCCTGGATTCGTCCTTGTGGTTGATGTTTGGACTCTCAATTGTCGATTACACTTACAAAAAAGTTCAATTTTACCTCCAACTAAACGTGATTGTGCTGAAGAAGAACTACTCATGATTAGGGTTCTTGATTTTGAAACGATTGAGGAAAGTATTCATGAAGTGGTTTAGGGTTCTGAATTTTTTTTGAGGGGGGGGGGTGGGGGAAGTTAATAAGTGTAGTAAAAGTTGTAGGAGGCCTCCCTAAAGTTACATTCTTTGTCAAAAAACTGCCCAACATTTACTAAATCAACCAAAAACGAGAAAACCGTGATTAAGAATGCTAATTATCCTCTAAGTATGATTTAGTGTTACAATAGGAAAATCAGAGAAGTTTAGGACTACTTTAGGAAAAAAAAGTTCTATGCCTACAAAGGAAAAAGTGACAAGTTCGATGCCTTTTTAGACATTTTTCCCGTATAGAATCCTATAGATATAATATTTATACCCGCAAACAACTATGTGTTTATATCATACCTGCAAAATTATTGAGTCAATTGTCCTCAAACAAGATAACCTATCAACGACTAAACATGTCCATATCGTGTATACAATCTTCATGTAACTTTTTTTGTTTGTTAGTGTTTCGATGTTCAATTTTCTAAAATTCTTTTTGTATTGAAACCTTAATGTAACAAATCTACAAACTAGAACTCCTCCCTCCTAACTAAAAAAACAACCCTAATCATAAGCAAGAGCCGACAATCAAAAACGTAGATTCTTAATCAAAACCTAAGGGTGTGTTTAAATGAGGGAAAAGAAATTTGAGAATTGAAATTGGATTAGTATAAAACTTCAAAAGATTCACCATTTTTTGCATTGAAAAATACATATTTTAAGCTTTCCAACCATATATTACACATTATACGGTTAATTTATGAAAGTTGTTGAAAATAGAAACAAAATTGATATTCAAACTCGTTTGATATATCACATGTGATATTAATACTAATATGTAATTTCGAACATTAAACATGTTATCGTAAAATGGGCATAAGTATTTGTATGCAACTTCAAATGATTCATCATTTTTTGCATCAAAAAACAATACTTATGTCTAGGAGTGTTAATCGGGTCGAGTGGTCGGGTTCGGGTCATTTCAGGTGGGTCAAAGTCGGGTCAAGGTTAAAAATAGCATACCTGGACCCAACCTTATTTTGATTCGGGTGTCAGATTTGGGTCAATTCAGGCCGAGTCCAGTCAGGTCGTGTCCATTCGGGTTTGGGTCAACCAAAATATAAGTAAAATGTAATAAAATTGCCTATTTAGACTCGTTTAAATAAATAATTTACAAAAATTATATTAAAAAAAACACCTATTCAGATCAATCGGTCGACCTGAACCCGAGTTAGCCAAACATTTTCAACTTGATACCCGACCTTATTTAGTATCCAAGTTGCTCGGGTTGACACAAATAACCTGAATAAAATTATTGACCCCAGTAACCTGACCTAAATAAGCTTAATCGGATTCGGGTCGGGTCTGAGTCGGGTTTGGGTTTTTTGACACCCCTACTTATGTCAATATCTTCTGTCTTTGAATATAAACATTAGTGTTATATCACATGCGATATATCAAGCGTGTTTGAATATTAAAAGAAATATATTCATATATTTTCTTCATATTTTGTGAATAAACTGTAATAATTTGAAAGTTTAAAATTTATGTATGATATATAGTTAGAAAGCTAAGGATTTGAAGTTTTAAATACAAAAACGGTGAATTATTTGAAGTTTTACACAAATACTTATGCCAATTTTACAACAGCATGTTGAGTATTTGAATTATAGATTAGTGTTATATCACATGTGATATAGCAAGCAAAATAATGCACCGAGAAAAAACCAAAAAAAAAAAGAAAAAAAAAGTGTATGTCGAAAGTATACATGAAATTGCCCTTCTATTAAAAGATAATTAAATACTTGTCGTAATCGTGTAATTTGTTTCGCCTAACAATTAACATTTTTTGAGATATATTATTTTAAAAAATGAATGGTGCAAGCGGATATTTTTTGATGTATAATTTAGACCGTTAGATTAAATTGATGTGTGTGATGAAGATTAATTCCTTAAAATATATGAAAATAGAAAGATGTAAAATAACTCTAAGAGTGCGTTTGGTATCTCATTATGGGAATAAATCTATAACTTTGAAAGTGATTAATGTTGTTTGGTTTGTTATGGGGCCCACCACAATGAAATGAGGATACCCATGATATGTGGGTTTCCTTATAAGAGTATGATTTGGTGGGTATGTGGATACCCATGAAAAGTGATATTTACATACCCATTTTCATTCCACTTTATTCTCAAACATATGCCTATAGTGATTCCATCAAGCATACCAAACGCACCCTAACTTTTTTACTTATGTGTTGTTACCTCTTTGCAAGATGAGCACCAGAAGACCAAAAGAAATTAGAATTTTTGTTTTTTAATGGCCCATTTAAATTGTCGTGTTGTGTTCATTATCCCCGATTTTTATGTAAAGTGTAGATAAAAGTGAAAAATTTGCTATCCATAGCTGCTTTGACTAAAGTATCAAGACATGCAATACCTTATTGTATCTTAAATTTAAACCTCACAACCCTTACGAATAACCACCCATAACATTGTATTTAGGGCAAATCGCATAAAAAAGTATCAAACTTAGGCCCAATTTTAATTTAAAGTATTGGTTTTTTTTTCTTTCTCAATTTAAAGTATCAAACTTTTTTTGTTGTTGCAATGTTAAATAATTTACAGGTTACCAAGTTAAGAAAACACAATCAACAGGTGACCTAGTTTTCGATGACCTGTTTTTCGAGGACGTGCTAAAAATCTAGTGACATGATTTGCCTTTAAAAACCAAATCCCAAAACTATTATTACGTATTTTCTAACCCTTTTGAAGATCCAAAAGATATCAAGAAATATAAAATCAAATTTAAATTAATCAACAAAGAGCTTAATTACTAAGTAACATGTTTTTTGATATGTGTGATTTGCGTTAGTACGAAGAATTGATGTTAATATGCTCGAAATCGTCATAGTTGTTGTTAGTTATAGTTAATGCTCGTTATTAGATCGTAAATTGCTTGGTTCTGTCATAAAAATTCGAGATCTAGTTATTAAGATGTTACGCGAATAATTCATGCTCGTAGTCGGAAATGGTGAATAATTGTTAATCTGTGTGTGTGATTTAGTATGTGATATATAGAGAATGATTTTGTGTTTAACAATATATAATTATATATATCTGTTGTTTTGTTTTGCTAATACCAATTACTGTATGCGTGGTTTATGATTTAAGAGAATTTTATTGAATTTGCTAATCCAGTTAAACAACATCAGTGCTTATTCTTGAATTTTCAATCTGTGTGTGTTAGATTGCATGGCTGTTTAGGCTGAAATAGATCATTTGCTTCGAATTAAATATTTGAGAATGTCGTTTTCAAGTTATTTTGATAATGGTAAGGTGGTTGATGATGTAGGATGGATGTTGAAGAAAGGTAGTGTTTGGATTTAAGTTTAGCAACCGGTTACCTGGTTAACAGGTAAAAAAATCTATAGATTGCACGACATTATAAGTTTGATACCTTAAATTAAGAAAAAAATAACTTGGATACCTTAAATTCAAATTGAAAGTATGTTTGGTGACCTTTTTATGCGATTTGCCCTTGTATTTACGACTAATTTTGCGTATTTTTATTTCTTAAACATAACCTTTGAGTGTTAGGACTATGTTTAGCAAAAACCTAAAAATTATTGTCAGGACCGATTAACATATAGATTTATGTGGTTTGGAGGTCTTGGTTGGTGGAAGAAGATGAAGATCTTCATCTTTTTTAGTGAGAGAAACTAGAGAGAGGGAGGAGAAAACACAAAGTTTATTGATAACAACAAAACAATACAACTAGCCAAATGATTCACCTCACCCCTCATGGAGAGTCATGAGGGGTATATATAGGCCCTAACTTTGCCACTTAAACGATACTAGTCCCTAAGGGCAAAGTATACTACGCATCTAGTCCAATTCACGTAAATGACGTTATCTTTAGAAAAAGCGAGGCTAACAATCTCCCTCCAAGATAGCGTCACACGTGAATGGTTACAATGAGACCTATAAATACAAAACAAAGTAAATTACAATAGTAATGAACAATGTTGACTTTCTTGAAGTGCAGAGTCTCTGTAGTCTAAATACTGAGGCAAACTTGAAGTTCTCCCTTCCGATGACCTCGGCAAATGATCTTCTTGTAGCTCTGAACTTCAACTGTAACGGTCTAGTTAGGTTATTACTCCCTCCTAACTAGTGAGCATTTTTTTTCTTTCTTTTGCTCCCTCCTGAACTGACAACTCTCTTCCAACACGCAGCGGAGAAAGTAAACTATTGATCGTACAATGGTTGTCGTTCTGGGAACATCGTAACAACATAACTCACTTAGTATTGCATCCAAGTTGGTAAAAAAAACCCCGATGTACACCACACTACTTCTCCTTCTTCAGTCTTAAGCAAAAATCCCTTCGTCAAACCAATCACGAAAGATGAATCCGCAACTTCTCCCTCCTGATGGTTGCGAGCAATCGGAATCATCATAATGTTGTGTACATGCCGTATTACCTTCTTGATGCAATTTTCAAACATCATAGCTTGATCATAATTTCCGTGAGAATATGTCGCAAAAAATACTCTCAATATACTTCTCTCAAACCAACCTTTAAATCGAACCTCCTTTGAATTCACCGGCTAAATGTAATGACCACATATGGAGATAGCCCGGTACGACTAACTTGAAAAGGAAGTAAGCATCCCAACTTGTGACTTACGGCTTGTTCTAAATTTTGAACAATCCACAACGCCGTGTGACACTGAGCACAACAACGTAACTCCTTAAAGTGATGGTTACACACTGTGAGCACTACAACGTAACTCCTTACCAGTTATAACCAGATTTTCAAATTTCATAATGTGCTCCAACAAGTTATCTTGAGACATGCATCCAACCAACCATCGTCTCAAAGATAAAGAAGTCCACCCGTGAAATATCACTTCTATTTCTCGTCAATAATACCGTACAACACCCCGTAGTCATTTTCACATCTTCGTTCAAGCCGTGAATATTGTATCCCTCCGTGAAATTAATTCCATACCAATAATACCAACTTAATATCTAACAAGTATCAATAATTTATATCCAAAAAATAAGTTTCGGATACCAATTAATGCCATATTAACGTGAGAATCATTGCAACCCACGTTATTTAAACTAAGTTTAAATCTATGATAATATGATATATCTTTAACATATAAGGCAAAAAAAGTTTCTTGTTAATCCTTAAAAACTTAAAAATAAGTAACGATTAATCCTCAAATATCACTTTAAATTTAATTTCAATCTTTTGTTTACTCGATCTTTACCAATTTTTTACAATTCATCATAATCCCGTTCTCAATCCTGGTCTATATTTCAATCTTAATTTGTTAAAGTGGAATTGGTATGATGTTGTTGTCATTTCGGATGATGATAAAGACTTGTCAACGCCAATTGCAAAACATTACACGAAACACTTAATATGAATATCTCAACTATAACAACTGCCGCTATCAAATCTCGTCGTTATACATGAGTACAAGCCTAGTATAGTATTAAAGCATATATAATTACTTTTAGTACCAACGGATTTTGAAACTCACACATATATGGTTAGGTTTTAATTGGAGTTTCAAGTCCAAATCTTCCAAGTCTAGATGTAGGACCTTAGATATATCAACCTTATCACAAACCCAACACGTTACCACTATACGCGTAGAAACACGTGAACCACAAACACAAACTATGCGTGAAGATGAAAGAAATAAAGATGAGAAAGATGGTGACTTGATGTTAAAACCGTGTATGTATGTAGAGAAAAGATGAACACAATAAGTTGTATATTCCAAAGAAAACACACACACACACACACAAGCACACCCCTCAAATGAGACTTTGAGGGGTATTTATACTCTAAAACATAAACGCCCTAATGGGCTTTGGCTTGGGCCTCATGGACTTGGATTAGATAACACATGAAGAAAGGCTAGCTTAACTTAACTTATAGCCAATTAGCTTAGCCCAATCCACGAGCCCTATGACTATTCTATCACGATATCTAACACACGTTACAAAGTTCCTAAACGTGAATGACCATCACTTCTAATAAAAACTATTAAGGCTAACAATCTCCCCCTAAGGGGTGGTCATTCAAAAGATGCTCCACTTGATTTGGTCTTTACTTTTCTCGAGCTTGAACTTTGTGTGTAGATATAGAATAGTCTTGATTCTTTGTTCCTTCATGCTTTGTGATCAGATAATGTGGTTGTCTGCCGTTGTCAACTTCGTTGGTTAGGTGTCTCCACGCCTTTCTCCACCATGCTCACACTTCTATTTGTCTTTTGGTTACCAATGATGTAGTTCTCGAGTCTTTAAACTTTGTTGATTCTTTGACTTTGACGAAGAATCATCTATAACTTTGTGTTGCCTTTGATTTTGATGAGAACTATCATGTGTTGTTGGTATGAGCATGTGGAGAATCTGCACGATCAATCCGCTCCGGAGCTTCCATAAGAAGAAAACATAAAAACAGGTTAGTAATAAGCGGATTCCGGCACTTACAAGTTTGAATTTCTAAGGTGTTAACAGCATAGTGTGAAAACACATCTCTAATTCTTACAAAGGCCGTTCCTGAACTGGAGTCCCACAAGTGAGATAACGCGATGTACCAAGGTACACCTACAGTTCAGATGAGTTGATGAGGTACACCGAAGCATCACCCCACGACTGTAGACCGTTTGAGACACACTAAGCGTAATCCACGGAGAGTTACCGAAGTGACCTACTGTCAGGGCTGCTTGATGTTGACCCTGGCAGGAGTTTCCATTCAATCACTGAGGATCACAATTGTGAAACCTCTCATAAATGTTCTGGCAGATTGCTAAGATCTGCGTAGGACTCTATAATATATCACTTGTGTCCTTATTGATGAACAACAAACGATGTCATGTCAAGTGTTCCTATGAGATCTTTTGATGAATCTCGTGGCTCTAGACTCAATTAGTGCATATTGGTTTTCCTGAGCGGAGACTAGGGAGAGGGTCTCCTTCTTCAATATCAACAATCTCTAAGAGAAAGTCGATAGATTATGTAGGGTTCCCAGTGAGAATGAAACAAATCCTTTTGAGAGGAATTGAGTGGCTAGAAGGTTTAGGTGCAGTGCGTCACTGGGTCCATGACGTCTTTGTCTTCAATACCAGTGTCATCTAGTGACAACCAGTAGCATATGTATTGAACCCGGTTTCTGCCCTAAGGTTGATTATTGAGGGCTATTTCTTTTCACCCTTTCTTTTACTTTTCTTTTTAATTCTTCAACCCCTTCTTTCTCCTTTCTCACATTACTCCTTTTTTCAATCATTCCTAAGGACTTCTAATACTAACTATTTGTGATGTCCTTGGGTAGATCCCTCCGGCTCTGGCGAATCATAGGACGAATTTCCTATCCTTAGTCACCTTATAACTCTATGACTGTCCTATTGTTGCCATAAAACCATTTTTCTTGAAAATCTCTCAGAGTGTTTATGATAGAAAACATGTTTGAGACACTCCGAGAGTTTTATATTTTCAGAAACACTCCCCCTTCATATGTGCTTATAAGTTTTGACATAAATCTGCACATAGAGGGTAGAGTTCGCACTTTTTGAATTGATCGACTTTAAATGAGCTAAACCGATTCGAGACACGTTTACATCACTAGCGAACTAGCTTGAAATTATTACCCGTCCTGGTCAAGTCCATAGAAAGTTTCTCGAGATGGTACATTATTCCTCGTCAATTCATTGGTTTCAACTGAGTCGAGCTCTTTTTGAGAATCAAACAACGATCATTAAACTTTTTGATCACATTTTAATCACGTCTCCTCCCCCTCAAAAATAGCATATCCGTGATATTTTTGATATCAACGGATTAAACAACATTTTAGAGTCGTTTGGGGAGAAAAACAGATTTGATTTAAGCATGAATTTGGAACATTTTATTTTATACTCCCCCTTTAATAAAGCATAATCAATTAAAGGGTTTTAGAGGGAGTTATCTTGAGCACAAAATATTTTGAAAGATTTTGAAAATCTTTTTGCACAATCTTGAAAAGGTGCTCAAGATGATGATGATTTCTCACCATTTTTAAATGTAGTGCACTGAAGCGTACACTAGTGATTTTCGTTAAAAAGCACGAGTTTTGATTTGAAAATAATCAAAAGTCATCATTTTGGTCCGGGTTTCGTACTGAAGTATACGAAAGCCATTTTTGAAGAAATTTTGAGAAACGACATGTTTTGGAAAACATTTAAAGAACTCTCGCTCAAGCATCTGTACATGCCCGTATCATTGTTGAATGACATTTCTAGAAACGTACAGAATATCGATTATACGAGAGACATATCGTGAGAAGAATATTTTTGGATTTTTGATTTTCTATTATTTTTGTATTTTTTGAAAGTTTTATATTTTTATATTTTGCTTTTGTTGGTTTTTCAAATTTTGTATTTTGTTTTTCAAAAATGTTTACAGCGAAGCTTTTTGGAAAATCATTTTCAAAAAGATTCGAGAAGACGTTCTAACTCCTCAGGGGTTAGGCTTCGCATTCCAATTCGTCGAACTAAATCGTCAAACCTTTCTTTTGGAAGGGCTTTAGTAAATATATCGGCGAGTTGGTAATCAGTCTTCACGAAAAATAATTCAACAGTACCTTCTTCCACATGTTCTTTTATGAAGTGATAGCGTACTCTGATATGCTTAGTCTTTGAGTGATGAACAGGATTGCATGATATGGCTATGGCACTTTTCGAGTCACAATACATAGGTATTTTATCGAAAGTAAAGACATAATCTGTGAGTTGTGTTCTCATCTATAGAACTTGAGCACAACACGCAGATAGAGACACATACTCAGCTTCAGCGGTTGAAAGTGCAGTGCAATCTTGTTTCTTTGAAGACCAGCTTACTAACTTTTCACCCAAAAATTGTGCTCCTCCGGATGTACTTTTTGCTGTAACTTGATCACCTGTGTGGTCCGCATCTGAAAAGGCAATTAGATCAAATCCGGATTCCTTCGGATACCAAAAACCCTTGTGAATGGATGTCTTCAGGTACCGAAAGATCCTTTTAACCTCTTTGAGGAGCAGTTCGGTAGGCTTAGCCTGAAACCGTGCTAATAAGCAAACAGCAAAATGAATATCTGGTCGACTAGCAGTGAGGTACATGAGAGAACCAATCATGCTCCGATATTTCTTCGGATCAATAGGTTTCCCAAACAAATCGGCTCCAATTTTTGGTGATGTTACCATTGGTGTTCCGACCGAGTCAAAATTATCCATACCATGATTTTTCAAAATCTCAATTGTGTATTTAGCTTGACTAATAAAAATTCCACGAGGGGACTGATGTATTTGTAAACCAAGAAAGAATTTTAGTTCCCCCATCATGGACATTTCAAATTTGCTTTTCATGAGATTTTCAAAATGTTTTGAAAGATTCGGATTAGTGGACCCAAAGATGATGCCGTCCACATAAATCTGAACAATCAAAATGTCGTTTTTGCATTTTTGTGTAAACAAGGTAGGATCAACTGTTCCTTTGGTGAAATTGTTTTGGATAAGGAAAGAGGACAGTTCGTCATACCACGCACGCGGAGCTTGTTTCAAACCATAGATGGCCTTTTTGAGTTTGTAGACGTAGTCTGGATGTTCCAAGTCTACGAGGCCTTCTGGCTGACTCACATACACTTCTTCTTTCAGAGTTCCATTCAAGAACGCGGTCTTAATGTCCATCTGATAAACCGTGATGTTTTTGTGAGCTGCATAGGCTAAGAATATCCTGACTGCTTCAAGTCTAGCTACCGGCGCGAATGACTCTTCAAAGTCTATCCCTTCCTCTTATCTGTATCCTTTGGCCACAAGACGAGCTTTGTTGCGAATTATAGTCATCTCTTCATCCCTTTTGTTCTTCCATAACCATTTAAGATCAATGACGCGAACGTCAATGGGTCTTGGAACCATTTCCCAAGATTCATGAAGACGGTATTGGAGAAGTTCCTCCTGCATCGCTTCTATCCATGTGGGTTCTGCCATTGCCTCGCAAATGTTCTTTGGCTCTATATTGCTAATTGAGCAAAGGTAAATGCACAAGTCGCAATCGGTGGCAAGTTGGCGTCTCGTCTGAATTGGCCTTGAAGGTTCACCAATAACTTGTTCAATTGGGTGGTCTTTTGTCCACTTCAGAGTAGAAGGATACCGTTGGTTATACGTATGCGAGTTAGATGGTTCTCGTAAGCTTGAGGATGATTCAGCTGATTCAGTGGCAAACGGGTTTTCAAATAAGTCTTCATCTAACGTTGCATCGTTCTGGTTTTGGTTTTGCTCATCAACTGCTGGTAGAACGGGTGCAATAACTGTGGTAGATGTAGATGATGTAGATGGAGTTGGTGCATTGGTTTCGACCATTGTAGATGCATCTTCTGTTGGTGGTGGTGGATGATTTTGAGCGGGTGCAGCGGAATAAGGGTTTGATGCATTTGTCGAAGTTCCACCATAATATTCATCGAACATTAACTCGAAGAAATTTTCCCATTCTTGTTCTTTAGGATTGTCAAACGAAGTTGATTGAGCTCTTTGAGGTACGAGTCCTGAACTGATGTGTCCAGAAGTCTGCGGGTTTATTGCGGGTTCTAGAGCGAATCTCTCAGAAGCCATATGTGAAAGTTCATCAAATTTCACATTCATCGTCTCCATGATCCTCCTAGTTCTTCTGTTATACACCCTGAATGCCCTCGAGTTATCTGAGTATCCAATGAAGATTCCAATATCACCTTTAGCTTTCAATTTACCTAGATCTTCTCTGTCGTTCGTTGGATAGCACAAAGTGCCAAACACGTGAAAGTAAGAGATATCAGGTTTTCTGTTGTTCACTATTTCATATGGGGTTTTATTGAATCTTGGATGGATTAGGGATCGGTTCTGAGTGAAACAAGCAGTGGCAACAGCATCAGCCCATAGAAATAACGGTGCACTAGAATAAATTAGCATTGTGCTAGCAGCTTCCACAAGAGTACGATTTCTTCTTTCAACTACCCCATTCTGCTGTGGAGTTCTAACAACTGATGTTTGATGAGTTATTCCAACATCTTCAAAATAAGTTCTTAACTCCTGATTAGTGAATTCTGTGCCGTTGTCTGTTCTTACAACCCTTATAGGAGCTTGAAGAAGTACTTGAATACGTTTCAGGAAGGTGATGATAATGCCTGGTGCTTCGTCTTTTGATCTAAAAAACCTAACCCATATATATCTTGAATAATCATCGACGATAACAAGAATATACTTTTTCCCCGTTAATGCTTTCAACTCTCATTGGGCCACATAAGTCCATGTGCAACATATGCAACCTTGCTTCCGAACTAGGTACGAATTTGGGTTTATATGATGCTCTTTTGCTTTTTCCTTGTTCGCATGATGGACATAAGTGATCCTTGGTGTATTTGAACTTTGGAAGTCCATTGACGATGTTGTCTTTGGCAAGTTTGTTGATGGTGTCAAAATTGAGATGGGATAACCGTCTATGCCATAACCAGGACTTTGTTCCAGATGCTCGTGTCATAAGACATATTGGTGATGAAGAGGCCATTTGGTTTATGTAGATAGCATACAAGTTTGTATCACGATTCCCAGTTAAGAGATCAGTGCCATCCAAGTTTCTAACGAAGCAAGCATTTTTCCTAAAAGCAACCTCTAAATCTGCATCACAGAATTGCCCGACTGAGAACAAATTGTGTCCCAACCCTTGGACATAGTAAACCCGAGTGATCAAATAATTTCCAAAAGGTAGATCTCCATAACCCATGATAGCTGCTACATGATCATTTCCGAAACGTACGGTTCTTATGAATTGCCAGACGAAATTGATCAGCAGCTTCAGATTCCCGGTCATGTGCTTGGAGCAACCCGAGTCGACGATCCAAAGACATATTTCGATAATCTGCCAATAACAGAAGAAGAAGATTTTGGAAACCGTTTTGATTTTGGTTCCTTTGGGTTAGAGGTAAAATCCTGATCACACTCATAGAATTTATCTATTGATAAGACAGGTTCATCACTCATTCTACCATTCTGGAGTGTGAAAGTTCTACCCGTTGGTTTCCAAATATCATCCCTAAAGTAAACATTATGCTTCCTATCAGTAGTGTAAAGCCTAAGTCTCGCAACTAGTCTTCCTATTCTTTTAGCATAAGTTCTTTTGGGAACATTCTTCTTAACAGGCTTAACAATCTCATTCTTAGAAACACAATTATCATGAACATTAGTTAAAGATTTCTTGCAAGTTAAACAAAGAGATTCAACACATTCATTAGACTTAGCAAGTTTCATAGGTTCATTACATTCAGATGAAATGTCTTTCTTATTACAAAGCGGTAAATTCCTAGGGTGTTCTTCTACTTTCTTCTCTTTATTGTTCCTTGTATTGCTCTTAGGTAGTCTGTTGCTCCTAGAGGTGCTTCCTAGTCCTGTAGAAGGTAAGGCACACTCATTAGGATTCACAATCTTATCTAGAGAATTGATTTCAGCTTTCCTAGTCTCTTTAGAGTGCTTTTCTAAACTTATGTCGTTTGTTCCATATGTTTTAGATGTGGAGGCAGACGCATTAGTGGTACTCATCTTAAAAAGGCCAGGAGCTAAGACTTTTGGTTTCTCAATAACCGCTTTTCCTTTATCAACATGTTGTTTAGGCAAGGCAGGTGGAGTGACTGGATTGGATAAATCATTTTTCTCATTGACTTTTGGAGGAGGCATAGAAACAGACATTTTTGGTTTTAAAACCGGTTTGGGAACATTTGCTTTCTCCTCAGTCAATGGTTTTGAAATCTTAGTATCCACTGCCTTTCCTTTTTGACATTCCAGCTGAGCCCTCAAAAGATCATTTTTAGCTTTCATGTCATTGTAGGCACGCTCATACGACAATTTGTCATATTTGCATTCCTCAGTTTTTCGATCAAGTTGTTTAAAATATGAGACATTTTCTTTTTCAAGTTTCTCAAGTGCTTTTTCATATTTTGAAACAATTTTGGAGGTCTCAGACTGGAGTCTTTCATGATCTTCAACAGAATATGTTTGTAAAATAATGGACATAATATCGGTAGTCAGAACATCTTCGAAGAGAGAGTCATTTAAATTTTCCAAAACTTTGATTTGTTCAACACAGTCATTAGCTTGCTTTACCAGGGATTTATGGTCCTTGACAAAGTCAGCTGTTTCTTTCAAAAACGCTTGTTCAAAATGAATTCCCCTTGTACTGATGGCATTCAGCTGAGGGGCAATTTGAGTTTCAAAGTACTTTTTATTTTCATTATCAAAACTATTAAACCAGATGTTTGTTGTAATATTGGTTTTAGTTTTAACAGTGTCTTGAAGATCCACAATTCTAGTTTTCACATTTTCTAAAATACTTCTCGCATCACTTGTGTTAAAAGGATTGTTTGAAGACATTTGTTCAATGTTCGAAAGAGAATTTGAGACAACCACTGGTTTTGAAACAGAGTTTGAAAAAGGTGTTGACTCTTTGTTTGAAACACTTGGTGTGATGGAAAACTTTGACTTTTCTTTTTGATTAACAAAAGTAATTCCGTTAATTTTGTTCCATTTGTTATAATCAATAGGTTTGATTTCCGGATTCTTTTGTTTCATTTTTTATCTACTCTCCTCAGATAGTTCTAACGTTTCAAGAGAATCACGAACAATAATGGGTTCATGTAAAACATTTCCATTGTTTAACACATTCTGAGATTTCTGAGCTTTCTTGAGGAACGAAGAAGGGTCGTTACCAAGTGCCATTCTATTATTAGTATGAAAACGCGGATTTACTTGATTAGAAAGCATCTTGATTGTTTGAGCAGAATGACCCGTTTTAAGAAGCAAATTTTCCAAAGTTTGGATTTTTTCATTTTTATCAAGAATTTCATCAAGAAGAGAATCTTTTCGTTTTGAAAAATCAGTAATCAACTGCTTCTTCTCTTTTTCATGATTAGAAAACATTTCTTTTTGTTTAGAAAGTTGGTTATTTAAATCAGAAATTTCCTTGTTTAAAGATTTAATTTTCAAGTTCAAATTCACATCGAGTGTGTTGTACTTGATTTGCAATAGTTGTTCTTTAGAAACCAAATTTCGATAACCAATTTCTAATTCTGATTCTTTGTTTTTATGAAATTCAAAGGCTTTTGCGTTCTCCTTGTAACTCTCAAGCTCAGCGGTCAATTTAGCATTCGCGGCCTTAACTTCGCGATTGACCGTTCTAACTTTCTCAATTTCAATGCCACAGTTATTGATTAATGATTCAAAATAAGCACGTGTTTCCTCATCAGTCTCAGTATTTTGTGCCACACAGTCTCCACTAGGATCCACATCTGGAGTCTCAGAGTTAGTATTGCTACAACTCGGATTGTCCAGGTATGTATCATAAGTAGGTGCTGATGTCACAGAATGCTGTTCGTCATGAGTAAACACATCAAATATGACATTGTTATAGCATGGATCAGTGATTGGTACCTCAGATACTGCGTTGGCGTCATAGACAGGAGGTGCGTCAGAGTTAGTGTCGTACTTAGTCTCCTGAAGATTTGCCATGAAGATGCAGTTTGCATTGAGTTCCTCGAGGTCTTCCAAATCATCCATAATAGCCATAAAGTCATGTTCCTCAGCACTCAATTGAAGTCCAGATTGTTCCTTTTGTACCAACATGATAGCTTTCTGAAGATACGCAAGATCCTTCTTTTTCGGCTTAGTTGGACAATTCCTTGCCATGTGACCCAATCCTCGACAGTTATAACACTTAACCTGATTACCCTGATTCACATTTCCATAATTCCCAACGACTGAAGCTGCAACATTCCCATTCTGATTACCCACTGCTCTATTCCCAACATTCTGACCCAACTGATTACCCTGATTCAGAACCGCCTGATTACCCATGCGAAATCCAGTAGCATATCCCTGCTGATTCCCAATAACTCCAACCATTTGTCCTTGATTACCCATATTCACACCCGGCTGTGCAATTTGCCTGTTGCGAGTATTTGATGAAATCCTTTGGTTGTTGTTAGTTGGTGTGGAATAGCGACCTCTGAATGCTTTACCCAAGAATGCAAATGCTTGTGACAAAGCTTCTTCTTGTTCCATTTCAAGATCAGTGATTCCTTATTCCTGGTAATGTTGTTGTTCTGGTGAATAGGTTTGTTGTTGCTGCAAGTTGTTGTTAGTGGAAGATGATGAAGCTTGTTGTTGTGTATTCACTGGAGTTTGAGTCTTTGCAATGAGTGCCAATGGATCATGATTCTTTGCTAATCTTTCTTGCCTGACTTCATTCACTTCATTTTGGTTTTGTTTTAGAAAATCGTTGAGTTGATCAAAGTTCACTTGATGTAAGTCTTTTGTTTGGTTGACAATAGTGACATATCGTCCCCATTCTTCTGGTAGATTGTTCAAGAACTTGATGTTGCTCACGATAGTTCTGGGTGTCAACTTGTTTCTGATCAGCTCATTCATTAAAGTGCAGAACCTTCCATAGTAGGATTCAATGGATTCTCCTGGAGTAGATGTAAACTTCTCCCAAGCAGTTAGCAGCTTGTTCTCCGTATCTTGTTGACCAATTTCAGTTCCATCACAAAGCCGTCTAACACGTTCCCACATATCGAAATCAGTTTCACAACTGTCTACAGCAGCAAAGATGTCTCTTGGTAAACCCATTTGGACAATATGAATTGCCATGTCATATGCTTCGACTTGTTTCTGATCCTCTTCAGAGTATTCCGATTCTTTTTGAAGACGAAAAAATGGTGGGACGGGAGGTGTTGCATCAGCATTTCCAGGGTCTTGGACTTGTCGAGGTATGAAGGGTCCATCCTAAATGGATTATGTGGTCTATTCTCCTCGTTCTTACGGTCGTTTTGATGGGTAGATCGCTGAAAACGGAGTTACGGTTCAAAAGTTATAGCCGTTTGAAGTTTTGCTCAAAATCTTACTCGTAAACCAGTTCTTATGCGTAGAAATGAATGCTTATGCGTAGGATTGCTTATGCGTAGGAGTCCTTATGCGTAAAGAGCTTAGGCGTAGGATTCTTATGCGTAAACCTAAGGTTAAACGTAAGTCTTATGCGTAAACTTTAAGCGTAGAAGTAAAGTACCTTACGCGTAAGAGTTAACTTATGCGTAGAGTGCTTACTCATAAGCTTTCTGCTTATGCGTAAGAGTGGGTTTAAAACCAAAAATCCTTTACACTGTCACAGCATAAAAGATATCCGAAAGTCGAAGTGTTCCACACACTTATCCAAGTGAGGGAAGCACTGAGTCACCTTTGTTGCACGAAGATGCTTTACCAAAAAGTTATGCGTAGAAACTTATGCGTAGAAAAATGGTTTTGACTTTCTTACGCGTAAAACTAGGGTTTTGACTTACGCGTAAAAAATTTCCAATGATTCAACCAATTTCTGATGCACAAACAGCCTTAAAAACACTCAAATAACAAGATTGTTTTGACCAAAAACACCCAAAATGCTTTTTGTGCTTACGCGTAGAAATGAACAACGAACCAAAAACTAGTTTAAAAACGATGTAAAACACATAAAGCTTCGAACTTTTTTCCAAAACTAGAATCTTTAACACTATATAAACCTTAGACCATAAGAATCTTGAAGATTTAAGTGCAAAAATTAAAGTTTTATGCGTGAGTCTTTGAGAATGAACACTACGCGTACACTACAACAAAAAAAACTTCAACCAAAACACTCCTAAACCATTGTTAGGCGATTGATACCAATTGTAGGACCTTAGATATATCAACCTTATCACAAACCCAACACGTTACCACTATACGCGTAGAAACACGTTAACCACAAACACAAACTATGCGTGAAGATGAAAGAAATAAAGATGAGAAAGATGGTGACTTGATGTTAAAACCGTGTATGTATGTAGAGAAAAGATGAACACAATAAGTTGTATATTCCAAAGAAAACACACACACACACACAAGCACACCCCTCAAATGAGACTTTGAGGGGTATTTATACTCTAAAACATAAACGCCCTAATGGGCTTTGGCTTGGGCCTCGTGGACTTGGATTGGATAACACATGAAGAAAGGCTAGCTTAACTTAACTTATAGCCAATTAGCTTAGCCCAATCCACGAGCCCTATGACTATTCTATCACGATATCTAACACACGTTACAAAGTTCCTAAACGTGAATGACCATCACTTCTAATAAAAACTATTAAGGCTAACACTAGATGTATCGAACTAGGGGTGTCAAAAAAGACCTAACAACCAAAAAAATGGAAAAGTCGAACCCATTCTGACTAGGAACCAAACCGAATATTAGAACCATGGTTCGGTTTTTGCTTTCCAGAGTTTCAAAATTTCGATTCTCTAGACAGTTTGGGTCGGAACCGTACGATTTCGTACTTTCCCGAAAGGAACCGACTCTTTTGAAAGTGTGTAGTTTTAAAAGTTGTTTTGGACTTGTGTCCATGCTACTTTATAAAAATATAAAGAAAAATAACTCCACTCATATGAATTGACGACTTTGTAACCTAAACCCAAAAACTAATCAAAAATAAAAATCCTAACCTTTAATCTATTCCAAATAACACCAAACTGTTACTATTGCTCTTCACTTACTAATATCATTCAAAAAGTGATAACTTTTACGTTGGCGTTAGTCTAACAAACCGGGTAGGCTCAACATACTTTTTCTAACAACTCTAGAAGTGACATAATTAGACCCATGAGGTGTTTAGATAAACATTAACGCATAAGTTCTACTTTTTCATATAAACTCATCTAGACCCGTTGGGTCTAGATTTCCGGCTCTTATTATCCATCAACATGGAAGTAAGTTATTTAATTAACATTTTTTATTTTCCTTTTATCTTGATCATGTGAATTGAATTGGGAATTGTTTATTAGAGTCGTTATCGGATTAAAAACAACAACGGCAATATGAAGTGCACCTGATACTTTGGAATAATTATAAACTTATGCTTTGTGTTTTTGTTTATGTTAATTTAAACAATTGGAATTTTTAGAATGATTTGCATTGTTGGAGACCTTTTGCGTGTGTTTATGTTGTTATAGCATGTTTTTTATGAATGGCCGACAACGAATTTTAAATTTTTAAACACATCTTGCTACTTGTTGGGAATTATCGAAAATTCTCGTACCGGAACCGAGTACCGTACTGAAACCGAACAAAAAAACTTGATACGGTTCTCCATTCCACTTTTTCTTTTATTTTCAATTCTCGGTTATTCCAGTTTCGGTTTCGGTTCGGTCCCGTTCCAATCCCATAGACACCTCTATATCGAACCTTGTTTGATCTATATTTACATGCATTTAATCGGTTGACAAAAATATATATTAATTACATAAAACAAAAAATGTTACAAAAACTTATAACACAATAAGCTATATCTGTTCTATCTACGTACTTGTCATAGAATTTAATAATCTATCTAACACTACTTTCGTAAATAAGCCTATAGGTATATGTTTATTTAAATGGAAAATAAACCGATCGAGTTGTTTCTGACATACAAAGCAAATTGCATTTTTTTTTTTTGGGCAAATGGTCTAAAAAACCTATCAACTTTCCACTTTTTACTTTTGTGACAATAAACTTTTTTTTTTTCCTATTAAAACAAAAAAGTTTCTTAATGACTCTTATTGTAACCAAAAAACTTCTTAATGACTCTTATTGTAACCAAAACTGACACGTGGCAACATTAATTAAGGGTTAATAGTCCAAAAAATATACAAACTTGCAACCTTTTACTATTGTGACAATAAACTTTTAATTTTCCAAATCTCCCACCACCAACACCCCTTATCGCCAACACCGTCAAACGCTGGACCCCTTTCACCGCCGGAACCTCTCAACCGTCGGACCCTCCACCGCCCGACCTCACTTCCATAGATCCTCACTACCGAAACCAAACTATCACCGAATCCACTGTTGTCGTCATTGCTGATGCTTCCGCCGCCGCTGCTTTTGCCGACCAGCTGTTGCCGCCGCTGCTATTGATGCCGTTTTGAGTTATATAATATGAGGTTTTGGGTCTTATTCCATATAAATATGAGTTTCTTTTTTAAATCTTTAATCAGAAACTCATAATATGAGGTTTTAGAACTATTCCCTTAAGAAGTGATCACACTGTGAACAGGGCTAATACAGACACTAGTACTGCATCTATTCACAATGATTCCATTGCCTCACTTTCTGATATGAATGCTTCTATTTCTGATGTGGGTGTTCCAATCATTGTAACTAACCAAATGGAACCCATTCTTGCATGGGGATCCCAATTATCCAGTTATCCATTCTTGTCTGTGTTCAACTGCAGATCGTTCAAATCGTTCTGTGGTACCTGGACTCAGGCTGTTCCAAGCATATGACTGGAGACCGGTCGCGGCTCATGAACTTCGTGAGCAAATTCATCGGGACTGTTAGATTCGGTAATGATCATTTCGGTGCTATTATGGGTTATGGAGATTACGTTGTTGGTGATAGTGTCATCTCTAGAGTGTACTATGTGGAAGGTTTGGGTCATAATATGTTCTCTGTTGGTCAATTCTGTGATTCTGATCTGGAAGTAGCCTTCAGAAAACATACCTGCTTTGTTAGAGATCTTAATGGTAAGGAACTGTTAAAAGGAACTCGTGGCTCAAATCTTTACACCATCTCTATCGATGACATGATGAGGGCTTCTCCAATCTGCTTGTTATCAAAGGCTTCAAAAACAAAGTCATGGTTATGGCATCGTCGTCTCAATCACTTGAACTTCGGCACCATCAACGATCTTTCCAGAAAGGACTTAGTTGTAGGTTTACCTAGACTAAAGTATGAGGTTTAAAAAAGAAACTCATATTTATATGAAAAAAGACCCAAAACCTCATATTATATAACTCAAAACGGCATCAATAGCAGCGGCGGCAACAGCTGGTCGGCAAAAGCAGCGGCGGCGGAGGCATCATCAATGACGACAACAGTGGATTCGGTGATAGTTTGGTTTCGGTAGTGAGGATCTATGGAAGTGAGGTCGGGCGGTGGAGGGTCCGACGGTTGAGAGGTTCCGGCGGTGAAAGGGGTCCAACGTTTGATGGTGTTGGCGATAAGGGGTGTTGGTGGTGGGAGATTTGGAAAATTAAAAGTTTATTGTCACAATAGTAAAAGGTTGCAAGTTTGTATATTTTTTGGACTATTAACCCTTAATTAATGTTGCCACGTGTCAATTTTGGTTACAATAAGAGTCATTAAGAAGTTTTTTGGTTACAATAAGAGTCATTAAGAAACTTTTTTGTTTTAATAGGAAAAAAAAAAGTTTATTGTCACAAAAGTAAAAAGTGGAAAGTTGATAGGTTTTTTAGACCATTTGCCCTTTTTTTTCACGTATTTTACTATGTTATATTTAACTGAACTGGGGAAAAAGAACAATTTTTAGTTGTTAGGGGTGTTTATCAGTTCGGTTTTAAGGTTTGTGGGTTTCGAGTTTATTAGTTTGAAAATTTTAAAATCAAAATCAAAGTCAAACCAAATCAATTATGAAAATAGAAGAGTTATTTTATATACCAAAATTTTCTCACATACAAAGGAATCATCTCGACCATCCATCTAAAAAGAAATCAATGATTAAAATTAAAAGCATTTTATTATTTCACCTATTTTTGATAATTTAAATATCTCTTAAACCGTTAATCGTTAAGCGAAAACATTTACACCGTCGCGACGAGCATTTACTTATATTTTTATAGACGGGCACTTTGATATACTTTCGAAAACAAAATCACTTTTTTCACGTTTTTTCATCTTTTTTTCGTTTTTTTTACGTTACTGACATTTGCATGAAAAAAATCATATATGATTAAACACTAAATTGAATATCACATATGATATTAGTGTTAAATCATATATGATATGTAATATCACATGTGATATGATATGTATATCATATGCGATTTTACACTAATATCATAGATGAGAGATATTTCACATACAAAACTTTTTTTACATACAAAGGGGACTCATCTCCACCATCCAGCTAAAAAGAAATTAATGGCTGAGATTCAAAGTTTTTTTTTTATTTCACATATTTTTTATAATTTAAATATCTCTTAAACCGTTAATCGTTAAGCAAAAATAATTACACCATCGCGACGAGCATTTACTTATTTTTCTATAGACGGACACTTTGATATACTTTAAAAAAAAGAAAAAAAAAATCATTTTTTTCACGTTTTTTAGTCTTTTTTTTTGTTTTTTTTTTCGAAACTGGAATTTGCATGAAATATCATATGTGATTGATTTAACACTAATTTGAAAATCACATATGATATTAGTGTTAAATCACATATGATATGTAATATCATATGTGATACTAGTGTTAAATCATATATGATAAATCACATATGATATACATATCATATATGATTTAACACTAATATCACATGTGGTATTCAAATTAGTGTTAAATCATATATGACTTTTTCATACAAATTTCAGTAACGTCAAAAAACGAAAAAAACTTAAAAAAAAGTGAAAAACACGGAAAACATTTTTTTTGTTGAAAGTATATCAAAGTGCCTATGTATAGAAAGATAATTAAATCCTCGTCGTAATGGTATATTTTTTTCGCTTGACGATTAACGGTTCGAAAGATATTTATATTTGAAAAAAATGATGTAAGTGGGTTTTTTTTTTTAATTATTGGGATTAAACTCATCCATTAGATCTAATAAAAATGAAAGGTGAAGATTGATCCCTTAGTATGTAAAGAAGTTTTTGTCCTCAAATGATCTTAAATCAATATCATATGTGATATTACATATCATATATGATTTAACACTAATATCACATGTGATATTCAAATTACTCCATCCGTCCCAAATTATAAGTCCATTTTTGACTTTTTAAAGTCTTTTTATTCCGAATTTGACCTTAATTATTTTTTTTCGTGTTATATAATACTTGATGAAAAGTATACAAATGAAAATGCATTTAAATCACATGTCCATTTATATATTTTACAACAAGTATTATATAACGCTAAAAGAAATAATTAAAGTCAAAGTTGATATAAAATTACTTTGAAAAAGTCAAAATGGACTTATAATTTGGGACGGAGGGAGTATTGTTTAATTATATATGATTTTTTAATGCAAATTTCAGTAACGTAAAAAAAACGAAAAACTTAAAAAAAAAAGTGAAAAATACAAAAAAGTTTTTGTCGAAAATATATCAAAGTGCCTATCTATAGAAAGATAATTAAATGCTCGTCGCAATGATATATTATTTTTCGCTTAATAATTAACGGTTTGAAAGATATTAATATTTAAAAAAAAGGATGAAAGTGAATTTTTTAAGTTGTTAGGATTAATCTCATCCATTAGATCAAATAAAAATATAGGGTGGAGATTGATCCCTTGATATGTAAAGAATCTTTTGTCCTCATATGATCTTAAATCCCAAATTAAGTATGTGGCTAGAATTACTTCTTATCATTTTTATTTTAATTAGAGTAAATTACACCGTTCGTCCTTGTGGTTTGCGTTGACCGCAGCCTTTCGTCCTTTGACAAAAAAAAATGCACCGTCCGTCCTTAAATGGCAAACGTTATCCGCTGTTAGTCCCTCTTACTAACGGCCGTTATTTAATTTCGTTAAATCGATGCACATGAGGATCAGATGAGGGTGATATTGTCTTTTTATCTTTATGCCCCAATTTAGCTATCACTTTATCTTCCTCACCAACCCCACTATCATCTTCATCATCTCTTTATCTCTAATATATCATTCATCACTTTAACAACAAACATAACAAACTCAAATTTCTATCTCCTCATCTTAAACTCATGCATTCATATCATGTTCATAGAATGAATGGTTTCATATCATGTAGACACTTTGGGTCTTTGAATTTTTCTTTGTAAGTCAATGATGGAAACTAAGACCCAAAACCACAAACTCACTGATACAATCATGAATCCCAAATAATCACAGAGATTAAATTCGATTCCTTATCACTCGAAATTAGAGACCTAAACCTCAATCTATTCAGACCTTGTATATTATAGGTTTATTTGTTCTTATATATGTTTTAACACGAAAATCATTAACACGAATTTAGAGATTTATTCTTATCAGATCAATGATGGGTTTATGTTTCTAGATCTTAACGAATCTATAAACCTGTAACAAACCCGAGATCTTTTGTTTGGATGGTTCGAATCTAGTTTTGTTTCTTGTTATTTTCGGATTTGTTGATGATGGGAAAGTGTTGGAGTTGTTGACTGTTGTTGTTTGGATGTTTATGTTGTTGGTTGTTGTTGAGATCTGGGTTGAAGAGGGCGTCAACATCGAACCACCACCACCATCTCTTTTCAAAAGGCTTCAACATTAGTGTTCTTAGATCTGGTGTGAATTCATCATCAATGTTCAGAAAGCTTCAAGATTTACCAGATCTTACATTTTTTTAAGCTTCATTTTGAAAATCATTCTCAGATTTTGAAACAATCATGTGGATGTGTTTTTAGATGGTGACCGGAGATGGTCGGAAGATGTGACGGTGGCAGTTTGGCAGCAGTGGGTGGCTATTTGGGGCGGTAGCCAACTACCAACACCATGTTTTTAAAGATTTTATGTGAGTGTTGCTTTATGGCCAATGATTTTGAGAGTGGAAGGTGGTGAATTGGTGATGATGCAAGTGGGTTAAATTTGAGACCAGTTTTTGTAGGGAGAGAATCATAAAGGTGAAGAATAAAGGGATGTTGGAGAGAGAGAGAGATGGACATTTGGTTGTGGTTGGGTGTGGATAAAACATGACCAAAATTACCATTGTATCCTCATGTGGATGTCATGTGAGGTGACTTAACAAGCGTTAGTGACAGTCGTTAGTGGGAGGGAATAACAAGCGGATAACGTTTGCCACTTAAGGACGGACGGTGCATTTTTTTTTGTCAAAGGACGAAAGGCTGCGGTTAATGTAAACCATAAGGACGAACGGTGTAATTTACTCTTTTAATTATTCTTCTTATTGGATCCCCTCCCTATATATATATTTTGAACTTAGTACAATACTAAGTTAGTTATTCGATGTCCTACCAATCTAGAATAATAATTAGTGATTCGATTCCAAAGTGAATACCCAGAAGGTAGTCATTACCAGCCTCGAATCGACGCATCTATGGGGCATCCCCACAGATTCCACCTTGAAGGAAAACACCCACGGAGAGACTCATACCTGAGACCTCTCACATGTGGTAACAACCTTCCCAAAGTCACACTTGATGACCAACTGAGCTAGCATAGTTGGTTATTTTATTTTTATTTTTAACGACAAATTTTATTAGGGTTAACACAAAAACTGCAATAAATTATTACAAGCGAATAAAGAGTTTTTAATCCAGTCGATCCATGAAGCATAAAATTTTCTGTTCCCTATTGACAATCCAAGCGTAAGATGTTATTTTGATCTCATCACATAATATGTCTTTCGTTGGTGGCTTGGGATTAAAACACACATGCGTGCTTTCTGTAGCTCCAATAACCGAGAGAGTTGATTAAACAACTTGTCGAACCACTGTTTAAGCGAACCCTTAAAGATTACTCATCAGCCCGACCACGAGATAAGATTGACCATGCTGATAGGGTGCTTGATAGGAGACTAAACCAAGATTGTAAATAAGTTTCTAAACAACTAAAGTTGTGAAAAAGACTACTAAACTTGAGACTAAAACAAACTGAAATGACTAATGTTCTTTGATACAATTTTCTGCTTAGCTTGTTGATTCACTGATTACATTAAATAGTAAAGGGTTAATGGTCTAGAAAATATACAAACTTTCCACTTTTTACTATTGTGACAATAAACTTTTTTTTTTTCCTATTAAAACAAAATAACTTCTTAATGACTATTATTGTAACAAAAAATAGTCATTAAGAAGTTTTTAACTAATGGGTTAAGTGATAATTAATTTTTCTTAATGACTATTTTTTGTTACAATAATAGTCATTAAGAAGTTATTTTGTTTTAATAGGAAAAAAAAAAGTTTATTGTCACAATAGTAAAAAGTGGAAAGTTTGTATGTTTTCCAGACCATTCTAGAACATGTGCCACTATCCTAAACTTACGATGCAATACTCATACGCGGAAACAAACATGGAGAACATGGATAGATGTAATAGTGGGGTTCACTTTTAATTCCTAAAATGATGCATGGCTTCAACTTCTCTACGTGTATGGGACAATAAAGAAAGATTGCTGAGACCTAACAGACTTTAATTTAATTTGGTCTTGACTTGATCATCCCCGTACCAGTGCTCAGAATGTCCCGCCAAATATTGACCAAGACTTTCGAGTGAAAGGGCACTTGAAGTGAGCAAGAAATACAAGAAGGTATTTTTATTTGGGTTATGTTATACAAACCCTCCCTATATTACCCTTCCTATATTGTCACATCAAGAGGTTTTGGTCAAACCGTACAACCCGTGATACACAACGTACACGCCGATAATGCATTCAATGGTTGGATACCTTTCCTATGAGAACGTGTGGATAACTCATCCCTTTTTATTTATCTTTGACGATTTCTTTTTAGGAGGGTAGTACATCACAGTATTACAAGAGAGCTGTTTTTTGTTTTTCAGTATTTTTTTTATTACAGAGATTGAAAACTACAGTGAGGGGCGGCCAAAGGACTGATCAAGTAAATAAAAGCTATCTATCTTCTATTAAATGCTTCAATAGAAGGGTAATTAATGTAATGCTTTAAATGGACGGCACCTACTTCACATGTGCCAGTAACTCACAGGCAAGAGCCCTTTGCTACAACGAAGTCGTTAAATTCATAAAGAATACACAAGCATGAAACATTAACCATTATGACATCTTAGATATAACATATTTTGGTGTGTAGTAGCAACTTGCCAGCGAAGATATTAGGTTACAAATATACATATTATGAGCACACCAAGTAATTCTAGTGGTACTATATATTGTAAGCTGGTTACAAGTCAAACACATTATTAGTTTGAGCATTTAGTAGTAAAACAAAACACACACACACAAACAGTGAGATAAAGATGGCGTTGAAGGTGAATATAGGAGTCGTGGAAGATGTCGAAATGTCAGAACCAGTGAGCCCAACCGGGCAGTATTTCAACAGCTCGGCACTTTCGGTTTCGGTCATTAGCATCTTAGAGTTTGAAAACCCCATCGATGACTCTTCAAGCCTTGCACTCATTAACAATGTGTTTCTTCCTATCAACCCTCGTTTCTCTTCCATCATGGTAATCCTTTTTCTCACTCTCTTTCGTATCTTAATCTTTCATACACATTTCCAAAAGAAATATATGGGAATAGAGTCTAAAAAACATGAGCCAAAATGGTACATTGTTGCATGCTATAATGATAAATACAATGTATATACAAACATTAAGAGAAAATTAGTACTTATTGTATATAGTATCTGTGTCTCTTGGAATGTTTAGACAATCATCTTGAAGATTTCCTTTTGTATGTTTATGTTGTGGTGCATGAGTTATGTTTGTTTGGTAGGAAGGAGAGAAGTTCCAAGTAGTGACCAACCAAGTTTACAAAAGTACACATACATCTTGATGTATCTTTATATTCTATACTCATATTATTATAATTCCATGTGATCATATTGGAATGATAATGACCCATGTGGATCTAGTTAAACTTGATCACAAATGGTAATTGTTAGTTTGTTACACAACCTATGTACTTTTTTCTACTTTCAAAATAATCAGTATATAAATTTATTGACAAGGAAATTTTGGGAAGTTGAGGTATCTTGTGACACATTGTTAATTGTACTAAAAGGTTGAAGATGGAGAGGGAGACAAGCACTGGAAGAGGGTTGAAGTGAAGGCAGAAGATCATATTAAAGTCGCTCGTTTTCCTGAAGGTTTATCGGTCGAATCTTATGATCATTATTTCAATGATTATTTGTCGAAAATAGCAATGGATCCACTGCCACAAACAAGGCCTTTATGGGAAATTCATATCATTAAGTACCCAACAAGCAATGCATCTGGTAGCCTTGTTTTTAAGCTTCATCATGCACTTGGAGATGGTTTTTCGCTTATGGGTGCACTTCTTTCATGTCTACAAAGAGCAGACAACCCTTCTCTGCCCTTAACATTTCCAAACTTTCAAAAATCATCTAAGGCAGATAATGAACTTAAGAGCTTGATTAATGCTCTACCAAAGGCATTGACTGGTGCAATAAACACAGTATTGGATTTCGGTTGGAGCATTTTGAAGAGTAGTTTCTTGGAAGATAGCCGAACACCGATACGATCTGGCAAAGACGGGGTCGAGTTCCAACCGATTAATATAATGACAATGACATTCTCTTTGGATAAAATTAAGGAAATTAAGTCCAACCTTCATGTGGTAAGCATCTACTTCCTTTTCAATATATTTAAAGCTATATTAGTGTCTAAATATAACGTTGGGTGTCCTATGTTCATTCAAACATTAAAACTAATGCACGGGACCTATTAATTATTGGTCCAGTGGAAAACATATATGTTTTTTTTAATGTTACGTTGGACAAGGAATTAAATAGCTTTTGCTATAGAGGGTTCTTAATTAATGATAACAATGACAAAAGTTTGAATGATCACATCTTTAGCCCTTGGCTGAATTATAACTTTTTCTGAATTGAAATACTTTAATCTATTAAACGAATTGATTAGGAGGTCTAGGTTAAATACAACTAGTTATTTGTTTCCGAATAAGTTTCAGGCAAGGGAAAGGTAGATATAAAGAGGTGGTAAACTAATTAACATTGTATATATAGAACTCCATGATATAGATGCATGATTAAACATAAATCAATCAAAATAAATATATACCTATTGCTTTTCTATATACAAAATGGCATTAAAAATTGTGTTTGTATTATAACACAACAAAAGATTAAGCCAAAAAAGTAAATAAAAAAACATAAACAACCTTTTTTTTTTCTTTCAAAAAACTTTTTGGAATCATCTTGCTGTAAAATTTAAATCTCTTGGGATATTATTAACACTCCAGGTGGCCGTTGAGATAGATATATACGAGCTAGCTAGGATTAGAGAGCATTGTGGATATGGGGTCACACATCATAGCAGCAGATCTAAGCTTACATGCAAAATTACTTTAAATCACCTAAAATTATGTCACTGATTGATTTTCTTACAAAAAAATTTGTGTAATTGTACTAATGTATGAGTATTGCAATGCTAGTTAATAGTATTTAATCGTGAATTTAATAAAACATATAGTACAATAAATCTAACTTTTAACGATGTTATGATGCAATTAAATAAAACACTAATATAGTTAAGGGACATGAACAAATGAGGTTATTTTTGATATTTTCCTTATTAAGCGACATGGTTTTAAAAGGTTTCACATATAAGTTTAGACGTGAGACAACCTTAGTTATATTCACTTTCCTTGTATATTTAATACAAATTAAAATAATGACTTAACATATATCCTTGATCTCTATCTAGCTTTGTTTCCATAGATACGTAAAACTGCATGAAACTTCGCTGTTAAGAATTTATTTTTATTTTATTTATTTTATTTTATTTTATTTTATTTTTTATTTTATTTTTAATTTTTTTTTATAGCCAAGTTGTCTCAAAGACCTAATTGAGTAATTGACTCGTTAAATATTTGGTAACTAGATTACTAATAACCCTAAGGGTGGTGGCAAGCATGTCTAACAAGATTTTTCAAGCCCAATCTCTCACCAATAATATCCTTCCAACTCATCTCATACCTATCTCATTCCTAACAATAGATTTTTAGTGGCAACCATGCCTAACTCATACCTCACGACATTCAATAATATAAAATGAAGCAATATGATTGGTGGAAATTAATATAACACAAATACACATGCATGCTTCTTGTTGATGTAGAATCGGCAAAGGTTGCCGAAATTGATCAAATTGATACCACACCGAACGATGCCTAGGAGGAAGCAATGGGGAAGCCGATCGGCATGGGGCATGCCGATTCCATGCCTAAGCCGGTTGCCACCACCTAAGACCACACACTAGATCAGGGTAGATTGGATGGAGTTTCCGTAGATTTTGTTGAACCACATAGATTTACCATTTATCCTATGTAGTGTTAATATTCGTCAAAAGCACCGATTTTTCAGAAATGCATATTGCTCAAGTTTTTGTATTACAACTCTTCTTTAACATTATGAATCAGGATGAGTCTGCTAGTACACAAGATGAAGATAACAATTAAGATCGTATGGTATATATACCTTTTAGTTTAGTTTGGTTAGAACCTTGGTCATCTTTGGATTCACGGAGTTTGTTTCACTTTTCCAGTTGTCCCATTGTTTTTCTGTGCTATAATAATTACACTACAAAACCAAGACATTTAATGCCAACCAAATATTAACCCCATCTCATTTAAGACCATTTACATGCATTCACCTAATGGGGTATTTATAGTATGTCAATACTACATCGGTACACCCTGTCGTCAATGCACTTTTTTAAACTTCCTCCTAAAGAACAGCTTAATAACATCATTTTAGTATTGATTAGATTAAGATAGTATTTGGCATCTAAGAGTTGGTCTTTTATTTCTTGGGATTTTAAGGGTCTGTTTGGTATGAGGTAGTCAACTTTAGTATTAGGTTTTAAAGTATAAACATATGTATGGTAAAAAAATTCAAGCCTTGAAAATTGGGTTCATCCCAAATAATAAGACTTACATGAAGATTGATGGCGTTAGAGCTATAAGTCCTATATTTGTGAGCCCATCTTATTTCACAGCCATAATATTTCTCTCTTTTCCTGTTTATTATTATTTATTAATACAAAAATATAGTTTACAATTTTTATACCAATTTTTAACATAAATATTTATATAACTTATTATATTATTTTTCTCTCCACCTTTTCTCTCAACCCAAATATTTTCTTTCAACCCTATATCAAATTCTAAACCCATTTATAAACCAAACGGGCCCTTAAATATGCCCTGAATATATACATTTAAGTTTATATGTAAGTAAAGTTGTAGAATTAAATCAAAATTACATTTATCTACGATAATTTTCGAATATATTTAATTCGAATTAAATGCATATTTTGATATAAAATATGAATGCGTAATAAACAAAACTTAATATGTGCTTGAAGACACATGTTAGAAAAACCCTTTATTCTTTTAAAAATATGCTCATATTTTATACTTCTTCCGTCCCTAAATAAATGTCTACAATTGATTTTTAAAGTCTTACTTTTTTAACTTTGACCTTAAATTATTTTATTTTTGTTATGTAATACTTATGCAAAATATATAAATGGATTGAGTTTGAAATGTATTTTCATTAATACAATTTTCATCAAGTATTACATAACACAAATTAAATTACTTAAGGTTAAAGTTAAAAGAAACAGACTTTAAAAGTAAACATTAGACATTTATTTAAAGACGAAAAAAACAAGTTAAAGATATACATGCTTACTCATCATTTTTACACGTGATATATTCATTTTTTCATTCTTCATCATTCTCATTATGTCTTTATCTTATTGTAAGAATCATATTATGTTAAGCTTATCCATCATTTTATATTATCTATACAACATATAATGAAGATTAACACTTCAATCTTAATTAATTTTAAGATTTTCATAAATATGTTGTAAGCATTACAAGTTAAATAGCACTATTTACAATTATTTAAAACACAAAACCATTTATTCAAAACATACGATTAATACTCTTGTTAAATCACCAAAAAAATATAACAATTTTATCATATGGTACAATCTAGTCAAGCTACTTAAAATAAGTTCAACATTATATTAGAAACCCACTTTGAATATTGGATCATTCATTTTACATACAAAGACTTTTGGTTTTGTGATTATTAGTTGCATACGACAACTAATAATCTAACATTATCAATCAAAAAAAATTTTGAAGTTTTCTATCCATAATCCTAAGCATTAAAAATGCTTTATCAAACTCCTTCAAATTACAAGTACATTTGTGAAGTTGTTTTATCGTAATACGCATAACCGTAAAATCACAGGTCAAAAATTTTAATTATAAGATATTCATCGTCGCAACATGCAGATACCCTGCTAGTAGTATTAATATAGAGTCACTAATTCAAGATAAACCTATACTTAAGGGAGATGGCATATGCAACGCTTATTTTTTGCATGCACCATCACACATATGCTAAATGAATTTGTACATTTACTTAAATATGGCAATATGTTGAACCTGGTTTTACAAACCGTGCACGCACAAAATTTGGACAGGTAGTATACTGAAAATAATATTTCAATAATTTTATTTTGAAGTTAAATATTGTGACAATTCATAAATTTATAATTTTCTAATGTTCAAGATTTTATTATACAATTATATTATAATTCTAATACTCATATAGTTATAATACTCGTGCACACACACAAAATTTATATAATATTTTTATTATTTATAAATGACGATTAATATTTTGTATAGGTTTTTGTTGCACGAAAGATTTGACTGTGTTTAACTGACATGATGTGTAAGTTAATCTTGTAGAAATTCAAATATTGATATCATGTTTTAGACATTATGTGTGTTTAGTAGTGCATAACAACTTTGAAAAAATATATGTCGTTGTTATATGTAAAATCTCGTCTAGTTGTTTTCATCTCACAGGATCGTCTGAGGTCGTGCCTTCAATTTGATATTTATATTCATGTTAATAATAATTTAAGCCGATTTTTAATCATGTCAGCATATTAAATTTATAAAGAGAAATAACATGATTCGTTATTAAGTGCAGATAGTTAAGAAAGGATATTTTTTTCTAGATATTTTTTCTTAATCTCATAAAGAGAAATAACATTAGTCGTTCGTATATGTATAATCTCGTGTATTAATTTACATGTCACAGTAACTCGTGTTATTCTTTTTATACTTATAATTCTATGCAAATACATTAGTTCAATATATACTATAATAATAATATTTATAAATAACAATTTTTTTTCAATTTTTTTATAAAATATAAAACATTCTTTGATCCTCCAATAAGTGTACCTAGTGCTGAAATGCATGCACTTCTTTCGTTTCCCATTTTATTACACGTATCGTCCCACTTCTTTCTTAGTATGATATTGTTTTTATTTTTCATTTTACTAATATATATGGGTGTGTTTGGTAAAAGTAGCTGTGAGCAGTAGCTGTGAGCTGTGAGCAGTAGCCACAGCTCATAGCTCACCGCTCACAGCTTCTTAAAGAAGTATTGGAAAAATGAGCATTCCTAAATAATAGGAAAGCTCACCGCTCCTTTGCCAAACGACTAATAAAAATCACAATGCTCATTATTCATCGCTCATTGCTCCAAAAAGCTCCACACCGCTCCGCGCCAAACATATATATTAGAGAAACTAACGTTAAATACGAGCTAAATCACACACACTTAATCAACAACTGATCATTAGATGAATGTACAAGTATTTTGACATAGGTTAACGCTTCAGTAGATACGAAAGCCCTTAAAAAGAAGTACAAGTTCCACAAATTTTATGTTCTTTAAGGTGCAGAAGTGAGTAATTTATTTTCTGTTATTATAAAATATTTGCACATGTAAATGCGGAAACATTGTTCACCTATAAAAATGTTAATAATATTGGAGCTGATAGTCACATCACATTTTTTTTATGCATGCATCATAGTTTGTGCATTACAGTATTGTACGGTACAAACTGTAATGCATAATATGTGATGAATGCATCAAAAAATATGATGTAAGTATCAATTCCCTAATAATATAGACCCACTAATAATTTCATGTAGGGATGAAAACAAACCGAGCCGATTGTACTCGAGCTTGAGTTCAAATTCGTTTTAAGCCCTAAATTTTTAGCTCGAGCTCGGCTCGTGCTAAATTCTACAAGCCCAGTCTCGGCTCACGTTCAGATCATTTTTATGACAACTTAAAACTAAAAGATAAATGTTAAATAAAATTGCTTAGCTCGTTAAGAACACTTGGCTCGAGCTCTTTCATTTATTTGAGCTCTTTTATACATAGTTATATGAATGCACATTAAGTATATGTATATACTTTTAAGGCTCGTTTAAGCTCGCAAGCCTAGTTGATCTTTATATATAAAGCTCGTACTCGTGCTCGATTATTAAAGGGCAAATGATTGAAAAAAATATCATACTTGTCACCATTTGCTTTTGTGGGTTGCGAACAAATTTTTTTGTTTTTGTGGGTACTTTTCTATCAAATTCATCATTTTTAGGGTATTTTGCGAAATTTTTGGACATTTTTGCCCCTCTTAGCTAATAAAATTTTTTTCCCCGAAGGGCAAAAATGTCACATAGTACCCTAAAAATGATGAATTTGAAAGAAAAGTACCCACAAAAGCAAAAAAATTTGTTCGCTACCCACAAAAACAAATGGTATCAAGTATGATATTTTTTTCAATCATTTGCCCATTATTAAATGAGGTTCAACTTAGGCTCGAGCTCGGGCTCAAGATCATTTATGCACGGCTCGCTTCGAGCTTTTACTGATCCGATCTCGAGATTTTCATCACCGACTAGGCTCATTTCCACCCCTAGTTTCACGTATACACGGGTATAAACATATGTTATTTTGATCTTGAGTAGTTCCACCACTTAAAAACCGTACAAAGTTTAACTATTACTAATCTACACGCGGGATTAATCAACTGGTAAGGTATATCGCCAGTTTATTTGGGTTGTAGTTACGTTTGTGATTCAGGTGCATGATTTGAGGTGTACGTTTATTCGCCGAGGTTCGTGGGTTAAGGATTGAAATAGGTCGTGTCAGTGAGGCCTTTTTTTAGCGGTGTTCATAAACCCTGAGGCATCTTTGAGTTAAATGTACCTACTTTTTACGGTCATGGTCGGTTTGTAAACCATTTTCATTCTGGTCGGGTGAAAGTCCTAAATTATTGATATCGCGTTTGGTGCGTTTAGATGTGGGAGTTTTACCTTAGTCTATTTGAATCTTCAATTTCACACGTCTGTGTTTAGTGTGATAGTAGTTGCAAGTTTTAAGGTTAAGTTTTTATTTGTGTCATAATAGTTTAGAATCAACTTGGTTGGTTGTATCATGTGCCCCGCTGATGTAATCCGGGCTTCTTATTGTCGCGTGAAAGTAGCAAAATGACGGGGGACATGCAGAGTAAAGCGGATGTGATGTGTTCAAATCTTGTCCCCGTCTCTTTAATCATGGAATTACACGCTTTTCACCCTTATGTTTGTCGTGAGACCGATGGAAAAGGGCCATCACATGGTCGGTTATCTTCTTCTTCTTTTTATAAACCAAAACAATAAAAATCCTAGCTTGTTGCTAGTATTTATGAATCCATATAATATTTTCCATTTCATTGTTTTCCACTTTATTGTATATATGTGTCTCATATATTTTATTTGATCTTGTTCTAAAACAGACAATAAATGATGTTGTCACTGGGATGATCTTCCTGGGGACTAGATTATACATGGAAGAAACAAGTGAAGAAACAAAAAATGCAAGGTCCACAGCATTAGTGTTGCTTAATACTAGATCAATTGGTGGTTACAAGTCTGTGGATGAGATGGTTCAGAACCAGGAAGCTCAAGTTCAGTGGGGAAACCAGTTTGGTTTCTTGCATGTTTCCTTGCCAGAATTAAATGACAATGATCGTTCTTTGAATCCGCTCAAATTTGTTCAGGAAATACAGAATGTCATCAAAAGAAAGAGAAACTCGTCTGCTGTTTATCTCACTGGAATGCTACTCGAATCTGTTAGAAAATATAGAGGTCCAGAGGTATGTATGCATTATTAGCTCACTAGTTTTTTGTCCTCTAACACTCAATCTTATTTAAGATGTACTGAAACGTTGTGTTAATGCATTATAAGGCAACAGCTGAATACATTCATAGCACGCTGAAAAATTCAAGCATGACTGTGTCAAATATGATTGGGCCACTTGAAAAGATGACCCTCGCTAATCAACCGGTTAAAGGCTTGTATTTCATGGTGGTCAATGTTCCACAGGTATTAATAGATGCATTTCATTTAACTGATTTAGTTTTCACCGCACTGCAGTAATATTCAATAATGGTGTGTTCATTGATGCTATCTGTTGACAGAGTCTTACGGTGACAATAATGAGTTACATGGACCAGCTGAGGGTTGCGGTAGGAACTGAGAAAGGACTAATTGATTCTGTCAAGTTCAGGGCATGCACTCAGAAGGCTTTTAATATGATGTTCAATGCAGCAGTTAAATCCATATGACATGAATTAGAGTTTATATATAAATCCTTATCGATGTTTCTCATACTTCAAACCAATCAAAACAACAGAAACCATAGTGAAATCAGCCAATAATATCCATGGATGTAATATCTTGAATACTACTTAAACCATGGGATGATACTCTTCCTATTTACTAGCTAGACAATCATGTTTGAGTTTGTTATTAAGTGTATGTGATTAAAAAGGAATATGTACTATAACTGTCGTTTCGTTTTTGATTGTAAAAGATCCATTTGCAATTTGAATTATAATGTATCCGACCTTTTTGGAACTTTATGTATATAAACAATTAGTTATGAGCACAATTTTTATTTAAGAATAATTTGCAAAATGCAACCACCAAGTTACCAGCAACTAAGTGGCAATATGCGATCACATAAATCTATATACATGATAAGTTGATTTAGTGGTGCACTGGTTTAGGCTTGACCATTTTGTAAAGGCAGCCTGAACTCTAAACTTCACCGATCCAATTCTATTACAAAATGTTCAATATTCCAATCTTAATGGAGTTTAAAATGGGCTCAAACACTATTTGGCCCTTCACTCGAAAGAATGTTACTAACTCAAAGCATTGAGTCGTTTGTTTGCTAGCGCTGTAGACATAGAAAATAAATTCGTGCAAAGTCCAAAACTTGGGACTAAAATAATGAGAAGCTTCACAATGGTCAGGAAAATTTGGGACTAAAACAGTTATAATACAAAATCTATTAATTGGATTATGGCTCTCCCTAGCTACCATTCTTTTTAAATTCCTGTTGTCACGCAGCATCCAAATTCCATTCACATTCATCTCTCTCAAAATTTCATGATGATAGCTGTTACTTTTTTTAGAATCAAATTTATCAGGTTGGAGAGGATATTGGTTTAGGCTATTGTGTTAATGTTCATCAACATTAGACATTTCAGCTTTCATTCCTTAACTGACTACAGACACAAATATTGGATACATTATGTGACGAAGAATCTAATGCGCTTTAAACCCTAACACTTTGAGTTAGGGTTCTTATTATTATTTTTTTCTGGATCGAATTCTTTGTGGTTTAAACCCTAACGCTTCAGTTAGGGTTTTCTTGGTCTACTGTGCATGCTCGCTGGTTGATTGGTATTTGGTTGGGGTGATTTGGTTCGGTAGGTTGAGGGTTTAAGAGGGATGGAAAAAGGTTTCTTCAACAAGAATAGTGCTAGTAAGGGCACTAGAGATGTGGGGTCTTCTACTAGTTTGGCCGATCAAACTAGTGGGTCGCAAACTATTGATGCACCATCTAACTTGGCCGATCAAGTTGGGTTGCAAATGGATGATGAACTTGATGCACGGTTGAATACAGGCAATACTGGCCAGAACGAGAGTCTTGTTGATCATATCGAATGTGATGGGGCTGATAACGTGAATAAGGTTAAGGATAAGGTTGTTTTGGATGATTTGGGGCAAAGCCATGATACACCTGCTTCTGATTCGGCCTCTAATGTTTCAAAACAGCCTAGTGTGGAGCAATTGATTGCTAATGCGCATCAGAACTTTGATGAAGCAATGAATAAAATTGACAGTGATATTGCTAAGATGGCTTCATCTTCTGATGTGAACAATTCGAGTGGTATTGGGCTTCAATCAAAGTCGAATGGTACTAAAGTTTATTCAGCAAATACTCTTCTGTCGAGTTTTGATGTGGCTATGCAATCCCAGATGTATGGTACTAATCATAGTGTTACTTCTGATCCTAATGCACCTAAGGTTGTTACTACTTGTGGTAATGGAGTTAAGTCGGTTTCTTACGCGGGTGTTGCTTCTAATGAATCCCAGAAACACGTGTCTAATTTTCGGAGGCTAGAATGCAGCAAAAAGAAGGATGATGTTGACCTTTCAGTCCCAATGAAAGTGGTGGAAGAGGTGAACATGAGGTTTGAGAATACTCTCTACGGATACTTCCTTGGTCAACGCCTTGCTTTTCCTGTTGTTGACTATTATGTTCGCAATACGTGGGCTAAGTATGGCTTACAAAAGGTTATGATGAACGCTAAGGGATTCTTCTTCTTCAAGTTTAATTCGAAAAAAGGCGTTGATGATGTTCTTGATAATGGTCCTTGGTTGATTCGTAATGTTCCTATTATTCTTAAACCATGGACATTGAACACCAACTTGCTTAAAGAGGATTTGACTAACATTCCGGTGTGGGTTAAATTCCATGATGTTCCTTTAGCTATGTTTTCTGATGACGGGCTCAGTCTTCTTGCTACATTGATTGGTACGCCCAAAAGGTTAGATGCTTTTACTAGTCAAATGTGCAAAGAATCTTGGGGCCGTAGTAGGTTTGCTAGGTGTATGATTGAAGTGAAGTCGGATGAGGTTCTTAGGGACAGCCTCACTGTCGAGATTCCTTTACTTGATGGTACGGGTTCGACTATTGAGAAGATCCGTGTTTAATATGAGTGGAAACCGCCTAGATGTGAGAAATGTCGGGTATTTGGACATACTTTGGTGGATTGTCCTAAGGTTTTGATTCCGACTGCTCAACCTCATAAGAACGTAAGTGATGGTTTTCAGACTGTTAACAATAAGAAGAAGGGAAAGCAAGTTGGGCCGAATCCGGGTCGAGGGGGCTCTACTAAATCTGTGGTGGGCAAGCATTTTGAATATCGGCCCAAAAAGCCTCCTCCTGAACCCAAGATAGTAAATGTCGGTAAGAAGATGGCTTCTAATGTGGCTAGTACGAGTGGAACCAGGATCACTACGTCGAATCAGTTTGATGCTCTTAATAAGGACGATACATATGTGGATACTGGTCGTACAATGGAGGTTAATGAGGATGAGTTGATTAAGACTGGTTCTACATCACATGTACCGCTTGTGAGTGATTCAATGGGAACAATGGATGTTGGTTCTACTCCAATAGTTGAGAAAATTGGTAAGCTTGAAAAACTACTTATTGATGGGAAAGCTACTCTTGTGGATGATGATGGTCAACCTATTCCGTCTACCTCTTCTACTAAGAGAGCTAACCCTTTTTCTAAAGTGGGAGAGATTGAGGTGTCTGATTCTGAAGATGAGGTTGTTGCTAACCCATTTGATGAGTCTGCTAATATATTTGGTGGTGGCCAAGAGTTTGAAGATGAGTATGATGACTATGACTTCGATGACTATGCGAAACAGGTTCGTGATCTTCCTGGGAATTTGGATGCCTTTAATGCCATGTATGGCACAAAGTTTCAAGGTCCTAGGAAGTAATCTTATTTCGTTGTGTCATACGTTATCATTTGAGTAGTGGTTTGTTTTCTTGTTTAGAAAATAAGAAGTATCTTGTTATGTAAGCTTTATGCCTATGTAACGGGCTGATATATGAGATTTCACTCATATACATTGTACTTAAACGTTTATTTGGTTAATATATTTACCATGGTGCAGGATTACTCCCCTTTACCCCAGACACAAATATTGGAGTATGGCAAGATACGGTATCTCAACTCAAATGAATTGTACAAAAATATTGGAGTATGGCACATTGTACAAGATATCTTAGATACCCGATTATGTCATTTCAGCCACCTTGGAATAAAATTCTACATGCATGTCCCTAAAATGCCTGCCAACATCAAGATTTGTTTACGGCTCACACCACTGGTTTAAGGCGATAAACTGAGAATATCAGCTAAATTTGGAAGAAGTTGGAAATTGATAAGATCTCAACTCAATTTTCGTACAGCCTTGAACATATTTTTGAATTGAGATAAAACAATCGATAGTTTCTTGAAGGGCGTCTATAACACGTAATACAGTCTTAGTCTCTTAGCTTATTGGTTTGATCATGATAATTGTAAGAAGTTTTATGTCATATAGAATCAACTGCAGCCTTGAAAATCATATCATAAGCCTCCACAATGCATTTAATCTATACTACATTATAAATCATTTGAGACTTTCTATTAAAGAAAGTCTTAAAATTTTAAGACAAAAAACATTACTATAAAAGAAAAAGTAGAAAATGAATGTAAAATCTGAAAATTTAAGTCTCATTAAAACCATATGTAACCGCCCTCCAATAATGATACATTTTTATGGAATTGTTTATAAGAAAAGCTCACTTAGTTAAACCACCAATTTAATGCTAAAATTTGAAAAATAAAGATGTTTACCATTTACACTATGAATAATTTAGACTATCTACTTTTGAAAAACATTTATCTACTACTTTATAATAAAGAAGTTTAAAATAAAAAACATTTGCTCGCCACAAAAATAGTTATCAGGTACCCACCGCCGCATTGCTCGGGTACCCTTCTAGTTAAACTTAAAGGATCTATGATGCCTCTTTCAGCTCCTATAGCAATCCTAACACATGTAAATCACAACCGTTACGTTATAAGTCTGCAAGAAGTATGCATTCAAGAAATTAGTTCTTAGTTTTAGTTACACGAAGTAGAGTGCTTGGTTCATAGAATAGTTGTTATACTACCAGAGGAACATTAACCACCATGAAGTAAATAATGTCCTTTGCTATGTGATTAGAGAGACTCATTTTATCAACAAGACCAACCACTTTTGTCAGACCCATTCTTGAGCTCTTTATAGTTGTATGAACGTATGTAGCTGCTGCCTTCACATGCAATATATCCAGATATTTAACGACCTAACAATGTTCAATAAAATGAAGGAAGATAATAAGGTGATACTGCTTCCCAACATAACTCTGGTCCTCTATATTTTCGAATTGATTCGAGTAGCTTTCCAGCAAGATAAACCGCCCCTGAATTTCTCTTTCGCTTAATCAACTTTTGGGCTTCATAAAAAAATTTAAATGGGTTCAAGGAGTGATCATATCGTAACTTGGGCAGCGAAACATGCAAGAAACCAAACTGGTTTCCCCACTGATTTTGAGCTTCTGGGTTGTGAAGCATCTCATTTACTGACATATAGCCACCAATCGATCTAGTATTAAGCAACACCAATGCTGTGGACCTTGCTTTTCCTGACTCATTGCTTGTTTCTTCCATATATAATCTGGCTCCAAGGAAGATCACTCCAGCAACTACATCATTTACTGTCCAGTTCACAACAAAAGTTACAGATCAAAGGATGTAGTTGATCACGAAGTCATCATTCTCCGATGTGCTCGGCCCATCTTCTTGATCAGTCCCTTGATAACCATATGTATCATTATTGTTTTCCTTCTAAGGTTATACCAAAACGAGTTTTATTTCCTTGAAAAATCTCACCGCCTTCACATGTGTTTTCTCCTACAACTCCTAGCCCGTTACTCGACCCACCACACTTATGGGATCCTTTTCTTGGCATGATCACAGCCATCTTCAACCATCTTGGTTTTCACAGGTTCTTCATTGAACCCCGGCCTAAAAGTTGTATTATAGTAACATTCGACCATATCAATGGTTCATTTGTAACAATTTTTAAATTCTTCCTCATGTGTTTCGGTTCTCCTTCTGGGTTGAGTGGCTCCGATTAAGGTTCTTCCCTTAATCCTAATTGAGCGCCGGTGATGGTGGTTCCGGTGAAGCTTGTCTTCTCCGGTGATATGGGTGTGTGTTTTGCACTTTCCCTTCTTCTGCTTCTTTTTCTGGGTTAAGAGCTCTGATTACGGTTCTTCCCCTAATCCTTTGATCTTCTAGATAAAAACTTGAATCACGACTTGTAATCTTGCAACCCGCTCTGATACCATGTTCGGATTTCACATGTTCTTGATGTTTCAGGATCGAATTATACACAAGATTAACAAGAATTGATTCGAATGATTATCACAACATAATAACGATTATGTTGTATTTATTGATTGATCATATTGAATAATTACAACTGATATATGTTACAGATTCCTAATACCTATTTATACTACATGAATCGGTGCCAATGAACAAGAGGCATACCAATTCATATAAAGTAATTGACACATCTTAAACTAAACGTTATAACCCTTAACATATAACAGTTATATTGTTTTCTGACCCGACCCATATACAAAGTTCGGTATATACCCGAAACTTACAAGTATATTACATATATTAACACTAAACTACCCTTAACATTGATTCTATAATATTAATGGTCCAACATCAAAGCTTGTGATACAAGCGTCATTAAGCTTTTAGTGCCATTAATTATTTGTACTTGGTGATTTTCGAAAGTTTGGAAATGTTAATGGAATAGAGGGGTTTTTAGCTCTTTTCAGGAACGAGAGAAGGGAACACATTAGAGAATAACACCAAGCGCATGGTGAAGCTTAAAAATCAGGCTACCAGATGCATTGCTGGTTGCGTATTTATATATATGAATTTCTTATAATGGTCTTGTGTTCAGGAATGGTATCATAGCTATTTTTGCTATATATGTTGACCTGGTTAATGTCTTTGAATGCCAAAGAAGATTATGTAAATATTAGTATATGTATGTATATTATGTATTTTTATGTAAATTCTGTAAACCCAAGATAGTTAGTATTGGGCTGGGTCATAAGAAGAATTGGTATAAACAGTTATTAAGTATAGGCCGTGTCTTTTACTTTTAGGGAATCGACATGTCTCTTTGTTCAACAGGCATGAAGGTACCGATTCTATATGTATAAATAGGTCTAGGTTCTGTAAACAAACTAATTCAATATATGTTCAATCTGTGTTATAAATTCAGAAAGTTTTCTGCACTTTTCTTTTGATTCTGTCGCATAATTGTTGTTCCAAACAGAAGATAAAGACCAGATTTAGTCGAAGACCATTCAAACATCAGTGGAATCAGAGCAAGTCAATTGATCCAGGGAAGAACGAGTGCAAGTGGCCATCGATTGAAAAGTAAGAATCAAAGGTAAATGATTGTTGTACAACCTTGTGTGTAGCAACCAGAAGAAGAAAGCAGATACCAAGCCACCACCGCCATACATGGAAAGGAAACCTCACAGAGACAACCGATTATAGAAGAATCACAAAAGATACGTTCCATTTCCTTTAATCTAGATATAAGGATTTGGGCAATAAAATTAAATAAAAAGGGAACTTTTTTTGGTTTTTGTTCAGAAAACAGTTTGGATATATTTTGGAAACCTTAATTCGTTTGTGGATAGACATAGTCTAGGAACCCAAGCCGATTAAGATTTAGGTTTGCCAGGGAATTATAAGACCAAAGGACTACTGAGACAGTTGGCTTAATTCACCCCGCAAACAGGAGAAAAAAAGTTTTTAGATTTTCCCGGGAATTAGAAAAACAAAGAACTGCAAGAGACAGTTGGTTGATTCGCCCCGCAAACAAGAAAGAAAAATGTTTTTTTTTTACTCTTAAGAAGGGATGGCCTCTAAAACATCAAAGAAAGATGAAGGGAGGATGTCAATGACATTCCAATGCCCAATTCTGAATTCTACAAATTATACTATTTGGGCCGTAAAAATTAAAGCACTATTTAATGTTTATGGAATATGGGAAGCACTCGAACCAAAAGGAGAAGTGGATACAAATAAAAACACAATGGCTATTGCTTATCTATTTCAAGCCTTTTCTGAACAACTCACATTACAAGTTGCTCATCACACGAACGCAGCTGATATATGGAAGGACTTGAAGGCTCGATTCGTGGGTATAGACAAAGTCAAGGAGGCTAGACTACAAACATTAGAATCAGAAGTTGAAACCTTGAAAATGAAAGACTCTGAATCACTTGATGAATTCACCGGAAAGATTAGTCAACTCGTGTCAAAATCAAGCAATATTAGACACAATTGAAAACAAAATATTGGTTCGAAAACTTCTAGGATCTGTCCCAGCAAAGTTTATCCAGATTGTTGCTGTAATTGAACAATTTGCTGATCTTAATACCATGACATTTCAAGAAGCTACTTGAAGATTAAAATCCTATGAGGAACGCATTAAGAGGCCAAGAAAAGAAGAAGATGTACATGACAGACTTCTATACAACAAAATAGTTGAAAAGGAAGAAGAAAAATGGCATAGTTGTGAACGTTGTGGTTATAGGAAGTCGAATCAGGATAACAAAGGAAGAAGCTGTGAAAGAAATTGGAATAAAGATGGTAATCAAATACAAAAGGATAAGAGTCACATAAAATACTTCAAGTGCAACAAATTTGGACATTATAAACATGAATGCACAAAGAAGGAGGAATATGTTAACTTCGCTCAATACGAAGATGATGAACCGGTAATTGCTGCACCATTGCTATAAAAGAACTTTGAAGAATTTAAGACTTTGTCATCACAACATTAAAGGGGAATCTGTTGACCTGGTTAATGTCTTTGAATGCCAAAGAAGATTATGTAAATATTAGTATATGTATGTATTATGTATTTTTATGTAAATTTTGTAAACCCAAGATAGTATTGGGCTGGGTCATAAGAAGAATCGGTATAAATAGTTCTTTAGTATAGGTCGTGTCTTTTACTTTTAGGGAATCGACATGTCTCTTTGTTCAACAGGCATGAAGGTACCAATTCTATAAGTATAAATAGGTCTAGGTTCTGTAAACAAATTAATTCAATATATGTTCATTCTATGTTATAAATTCGGAAAGTTTCCTGCACTTTTCTTTTGATTCTGTCACATAACTGCTGTTCCAAACAGAAGATAAAAACCAAGTTTAGTCGAAGGCCATTCAAACATCAATATAATCATCGAAATACTCATCATATGATTGAAGTGATAACCCATCAAGAAAATGAGGGACATTCACATGGTCATCCATTTACCTTCACTTTCACTAGCTTCAATGCTTCTGTCCATTCTGATCTTCAACCTATGCATACATGATGTAGTCAAGGGCAAATCCACTACGTTCCCTTAGACACCTAAATTATTTTCAGATTACCACCTACCTTATCTAGTACTTGACTACAAACTAAACAAAATAATACAAAGCTATAACAATACCTCCAGGAGAGGTGAATATTAAAAAAAAAATTAAGATCATGCTGATGCAATAAATGATATTGTATGAATTTTTTTTGGCAAATATAACACAAATTGACTCCACAAATAACCAAAAAAGAGTCATTTAGGTGTTTAACATAATGGATGAGAAACGGGGTTGATGGGGATAAAAATACAATGTCGTTAATCAGTTGAATGCTTGATGAATCTTCAATGGGGCTCTCAGACTGCAAGACGCAGATGATAGAAACCAAGAGATTTAAGTTGTTTATGTACTGTCCCGTTGGGCTAAGAGACTATCATCTTTAACTTTCTTATTCCACCTTTCCTCATCCTCAATTGTATTAGAGCCTTACTTACTATGTATGTTTCAAGTAGCGTAAAGAAGTTTAACATGTACTATATTGTGGTATGAATGCTCTTGTCATATCGTGTATGTACCTGATAATTAGTTTAAACGAATATGGCCTCCCAAATAGGGTCGATCCAGTTGATGTGAAGAAGTTTTATGTGTACGTATACGAATGCTCAAGTCATATCATGTTCCTCATATAGTATAAGGTCACCCAAATGGGCCCCGGTGCAGCTAATAATTAAACGAGTTGTATACACAAGGGTTTAAACTAAGAAAAAGGACTCTATCGAAACTATTATACCACATAATTCCCAATGCCAATAACATATGATGACTTACTTGCCATGCCATAACTCCATAACTTCAACTCGTCTTCTTCAATGCTAATTAGTCTTTGAATTAGTAAGTCGAGTCTTGTATTGTTAAATGGCTCGAAGTTCTAACGAAAGTTGTCTGAAATGATGTTTTACTTAAGACAACGCGGGAATTTAAGCATGAAAGTGTAAAACATCTACCTCCTATATAAAGAAAGCTTGTCCTACTATTTCTATCCCCCCGCCAAATATATATATATATATATATATATATATATATATATATATATATATATATGTGTGTGTGTGTGTGTGTGTGTGTGTGTGTGTGTGTGTGACAACTGGCAATTTAGGGAGTCTATTTTAGGTAACCGCATTACGTTAAACTAAACCGAGCTTTGCCTTTATCACTATTTTTATAAACCATGACTTGATTTTATATCGTCTATTGGTTTTTACGGATTATTTCACTATTAAATGAGTTATCGTATGAGTTTTAACTCTATTTGGTAGGCACTATTCGATTCGGCACTAGAAAAGCCTAAAACGAGAATTATTGTAACTTTTAGACCGTAACTCGAAAATTGACAAATAAATAGTCAAAACTCGTGGAAAAATGTAAATAACGATGTTAGAAAGTTGAAGGAACGTCGTGAGATGCTCGGGGGACAATATATGAGCTCGGGAATGGGTAAACGAGATAGTTTATGAAAAATTACGGGTTTGGCCCTCCTATTTCTACCTAGCCGGCCACCCTCCTCCTCCCCTTTCTTTTATTTTTAAGTCCCTACTCCCTAGCTATATATACCCTCACCTCACCTCACTTCTAATCTTTATTTCTCTCTCTAAAACACACACACTAGCACTTTCTCTCTCCCCTTTCTCTCTCTAAAAACCCTAGCCACCACCACCTTGGCCGCCGGCCACTTTTCCGGCCACCACCGCCACACGACGGCGCGTCACCCCTCACCTCCACCACCAAATCAAAGATCTTTTCATCCTCTTTCCATCCATATATAATACTCATACTAAAACCTTCATTAACACCTTCAAATTTAAAGATTAAGATTCGGATTTTTAGGGTTTCAAGTGGGTTTTGCAATTGGTGCTTGAATAAGGTAAATGGAACAAGATTAGAGCTTGTTTAAGCAATAATAAGCCACGAATGGCATTCTAGGGTTTCGACCCTCTGATGAAATTTGGGGCTTTTGGGTGAAACATGAAATTTAGTCTAATTAGTGTCTAAATAAACAAGTAATTAGTGATTGGTAAGTGTGTGGTGTATCAATTTGATGGGTTCATACATTTTAGGTTTAGTTTCATCTTTTTTGTTAGAATAGATGATGGGTTTTGTGTTTGGATATTGATTGGAGCTTGAATGATTGGATTTGGATGTTGTGGAATTGATTTGGGTGAAGTTTGATTGGGTTTGTCATGGTGTACGAGCCACCAAGACCACGTACGTGGCGCTTGGATGTCGTACGAGACCCGCATGGACCTTGGGTCCGGGTTGGGTCGTTTTGGTAGCTTGTTGGTTGATGTAGTTGAGGTTTGGATGAGACGCGTGGAGCCGAAAAGCTTCTAGGGCTTGTTTGGTTCACGTGGTCTTAACCGCGACCGTGTCATGACCATTAGGGTCATAACATTGGTTTCGGGTATATTTGGTTAATTGATTGGTTGGCGAGATTGTTTTGAGTTGGTTTGGGATTGAATTGCGCTATTATGACTTTTAAATTTGGACTTGATATATATATTGTTGAATTTGAGCTACGTCGGTGTTACTTTGACTTTTTAGTCAATAGTTGACTCCGACAAAGCCGTAACATGGACTTTAGTATAATTTGGACTATTGATTGATTAAAAGCCGAGAAGTCATGACTCGTGCTTGTGGACTCGAAACGAATAACGATATGAGATTAATATTGGAATTTGACGAAATATATATATAAACATGAAAATGCTAATAAACTATGAAATATAGTTAATAAATGGGCTTTTGTACCAAAAATATTGATAACAAGTCTTATCTTGTTATCTACTATTTTTAAACGAAAACTAACGACTAAATTGGAAATGTTTTGTAATAAATAAGTAATTAATGTTTCGAGTACACGTTTATCAATAAATGTCAATTGTGGACATTTAATACTAGTTTAAGTATTTATTTACTTACGTTATGTGCATGGGTTACGGATAACCTAACACTAATAGTGTTGATCCACATGGGTAGCGGACTTATTAGGTTGACGAATCTAATAAGAGCCCGCTAGGTACGTTGGGTAACCTTATTAATGGGTGAATTATCCTTATAACTCTTTAGGATACGATTGTTTTATGGGATAATAAGCGACACGAGTAAATAAATGAGTTTATCGAGTTGACGAATTCGATAAGGTCTACTATTTATTTTGAAACTTATTGGACTATGGAGCTTATCGTTTAGAGGTCTCATTGTGTTGCATTGAGTTATATATTGGTTATTTGAGTGCATTCATAGCATCATATTGAGTCGATACACACACATGAGAATACCAAACACTAGGATTAAATGGTGAAACGAGACATTTTTGGAAATAACGAAATGGAATACATTGGGGTAGATAACGTTGATTTCGAGGAATATATATATTAAGTTTGGTCTACATTAATAGGTTGTGCCGAGTCGATAGTTGCTGTGCCGTGATTACCGTTATCTTCTGCTAGTGTTTATTTGTGCGTTGATTGCTTGAGGTGAGTTTCATAGCCCCACTTTTATCTACATTTTTAACTATATTGGGGTGAGAGTCATGCAACTGTTTTCGGACCGTGAAAACTATTTGGATTTGCTTATATGCTTGACTGTTTAGATAGATGTGCGGTAGTTGTTGCCTTAGACTAGGGTAGCAATCCTAATTGCTATAACTGTTGCCTAGCTAAGAATAGACTTCTACCTCGACCTAGTCCGGGGTTGGCAATTATTCTAGATTTTGCCACGACAGTGCTGGACTAGAGTCGCTGGGCCCGAGTAATCCCTGGATGCGGGATATATTTTGGTTGGTGATTCGGGTAGGATCGGTATTTATCTATCTTAGGTCTTGCATAGCAAATCAACTCCTACTGGTCCACTATGATTTTGTTGAACTTAAACCTATGAACTCACCAGCGTAAGCTGACCTTTTAGCATGATTTCTTAGGTAATTGAAAGATGTTTGGAATACGTGGTTTGTGGAAGCTTGGCAAGAAGGCGGGGTTCAAGGATCATTTCTGACTCTGATAAACTTGGGGACCTATTTTATTAAACCATGTTTTGGGCCTAATAATTATACTTTTGGATTAAATGTTTTGAATACTTAAATTTGGGGATTGGTTTTGAATGTTAAATGACTATCTTTTGGCTATACTTGTGTGCGATACCAATCCAATAGTAACGCCCCGAAAACTTGATTAAGTCTTCCGTTGAATCGAGATTTGGGGGTGTTACAGATTGGTATCAAAGCCAGGTTATAGGGAATTAGGTATTTCATAAACCCTAAACTATAACCACTTTTTGAGAAAATTGATCCTCGACCGATGCACGCCCGCTTGCCATTTCGAAGCTTCTTAATTGATTATGGTATGGATTGCGATTTTAATTATGAGATGATCTGTTAAGGGATATTGTGAACTGATTATGGAAACGTTATGATTTGGAGATATGATTATTGATTTTGGAAAATGAGATGTGATTATCGAGATATTACGGAATTTGATTTGAGGAAACAATATATTGTGCTTTTGGAGTTTTGAACTCGATTGATTTGATATGGGATTATGTGATAAAACGAAACTTATGTGTTATATTTAAAGGCATATTTTGAGTAATGCGGTACCTACACTTTTAAAGCTTTTATTACGTGATATATGTTTTGGGTTAAGTTGATGCGCTTATTAAAACTAGTTGTTTCGAACACTTATACCTACCATATGCCATTGTCACAGACTATGCCTTCACTAGCTTTTGATGTGTCTGAGGAGGTCCTTGCTGTTGCTAGTTCGCCAGCATTGACTCTCATGACGGTTGCGCAAGGTTATTCTTATGAGATTGCCCGTCACACTAGTTCATCATCATCAGATCGTCCTAGCTCATCTAGGCAGCTCACTTATAGCACTGCCCGCATGTCCGTGAGACCACCATCATCACCTATCCGTTTAGCAGCATCACCATGTCTTAGGAGGCCTAGATCTCCTAGTGTACCACCTCAGGATTTACCTGCACAGAGACTCCGACTCATGGACTCTCCCTCTATGGATGAGATCGAGGAGGAGCATGAGGTCGAGGAGGAGCATGAGATTGAGGAGCAGTATGTAGATGAGGAGGATGATGAGGATATCCCAGAAGGGGGTACTCCTCCATTGCAGAGTCCTGCACATTCTCCAAGACCAGGTTCTCCTTTGCCTGAGCCTGAGTCCCCTGGACAGCATTTAGACATTGACTCACCACCTTACTCACCTTATATGGGTAGCCCGTTAGGATATGAGATACCATCGGAGATTGCTTCTGAGCCCGAGGAGTATGGAGGTACGGGTCTGATCTGGAGGAGAATTATATCCCAGAATATTAGTCTCAGTAGGTTGTCAGATCGATTAGATGGAGTAACAAGGACTGGTGTAGAGGATCTGAGGATAGATTTGACTAAGATAGGGAAGAAGTCAATGGCCTTGAGAGAAGGTCTATCGGGACTCTTTGAGCAGGTTGGAGACCGGCATACAGAGTGCTTGACAGCCTTGGAGGCAGACCAAGCACTTCAGCGCAAGGTCGGTGGTTTGGATAAGGAGGTCGTGAATCTTAGGAAAGATTGCGACTCTTAGCGTTTGGGGATTCTGTCTCTATGGAGAGTGATGGATGATGTTTGGAGATCATTTAGGAGTGCTCGTAATCGTGGCTAGATAGTATTAGATTCATGGTTTTGTACCATCTTGAAACTAAGTAGTACTTGGTTCGAGATGTAGTATTATCCTAGTTGTCTTACTAGTATCGTCGTTAGGATTGTTTTTGATTTCTTCGTATCCTTCCATGTATTTCCACTTTTGAAACCTAAGAGTTATGGTTATTGGAACGTGCATCCTTAGTTATAATTCGGTATTTGATTGTTTCGCTTTGATATAGCGTTATCCCTGTTGGCCTTGAGTATGTATTCAGGCGTTATTGGGTGATCCTTGGAACCCAACTCTATCTTTAGAGCGTGAATTGTGAACTTATGAAACTGTTCTTCTTGCCTCCAGAATGGTGGCAACAAGACAAAACTCGCTTAGGAACAACCGAGCAGCTCATGCTGCTGTTGTTGCCCCTGGTCGTCGAGGTCGTCGTCCCTGTTGAGAACCCGAACAATGATAACCCAGCTGTAGAGAACCCGAATGTGAAAAACCGTACTGAGAATGGTCCTGTTCCACAAAACCCTCCACCTGTGAACCCAGCCCACATTGACCAGCTAGTGTCACAGCGTGTCGCTGAACTGCTAGCTGAGACTAACCTCTCTAACACCTCTAGTGGAACCCCAATGCTGAATCGAACTCGAGGTTGTACCTACAAAGAGTTCCGATTATGTGGTCCCATTGAATTTGGAGGAACTGAGGGAGTAGTTTACCTAAATAGGTGGTTAGAGAAAACTGAATCTGTGTTTGCTGTTAATAATTGTGAGGAGGATTGTAAGGTTAAGTATGCAACATATACCTTGAAGGACGAAGCGTTAACCTGGTGGAACAATTATCACAGATCAGTAGGAATTGATGTAGATTATAGTATGAATTGGACTCAGTTTAAGACTCTCCTGATCAAGACTTACTGTCCTAGGAATGAAGTTAAGAAGTTAGAGAGTGAGTTCTGGAACCATAAGGTTAAGGGTACTGACATGGCGACTTATACTCGTCGTTTCCAAGAGTTATCATTGCTTTGCCCTGAAATGGTTCGCACTGAAGAACTTAGGATTGAGAGGTATACTGATGGATTGCCTATAGCTACTCGAAATGATGTCATCGCTGCGAAGCCAGTTAATTTGCATGAGGCAATTACTGTGGCTCATCGTTTGATGGACTCTTATGTACTAGAAATAGGAGACAAGGGTAAGAATGATAGGAGTGATAAGAGGAAGAGGAACGCAGTTGCTAAAGAGAATGGCAACAAAAGGCATGAGACAGCCAGGGTGTTCGCCATAGGAAATGGAGGAAGGAAATATTATGAGGGTAGTAAGCCTGTGTGTGGTCGTTGTAACCGACACCACCATGGACTATGCCCGAATGTGTGTAGGAAGTGCTCTAAGGTAGGACATTTGGCCAAAGACTGTAGGTCCCGACCACTTGCTGCAACTCAAACTGCACAAGGAGAGAACTAGAAGGCCACTGTCACATGTATTGGATGTGGAAAGAAGGGACACTTTAAGAATGAGTGCTGAGAGCCGTGGATGAGAGGAAATCCCGGTAATGTAGGAGGATTTGCTAACCGAGGTGTAGGAAGTAATGGCTTGAACCCTGTGAAGCGTGAGGTTGTGGAAAACCAGGGAAACCATGGTGCTAGGAATCAGCAGAGAGACATGGGAACAACGCGTGTTTACGCTATTGGGAAGGAAGCTGGTGAGGACCCTAACGTAGTTACGGGTACGTTCCTTCTCAATAATCGCTATGCTTCCATACTGTTTGATACTGGTGCGGATATGAGTTTCGTATCCACCAATTTTATGCCATTACTAGGAATCTCCCAAACACCTCTAGGGTTTAGTTACGAAGTGGAATTAGCCAATGGGAATAGAGAGAAGATAGACATCGTAGTTCGAGGTTGTACCTTAAGTTTCCTAGACCGCCCGTTTAGTATAGATCTATTGCCAGTTACCTTAGGAAGTTTTGACATCATCATCGGAATGGATTGGTTATCGAAGAACAGTGCACACATCATCTGTGATGAGAAGATTGTGCGTTTACCGTATGGCGGAAAATTTCTGACCATACAAGGAGATCGGAGCGACCGTGGAAGTACTTCCCGGTTGAGCATCATCTCTTGTATTAAGGCTCAGAAGTACATCGATGGAGGAGGTTGTCTTTTCTTGGCTCGAATTTCTGAAAAGAAAAGTGAGGAGAAGAGTGAAAGACACCTCAATGATGTACCCGTCGTTAGAGAATTTCCGGATGTGTTTCCCGATGATCTTCCAGGGATTCCACCTGTCCGAAAAGTGGAATTCCAAATAGAGTTGATACCCGGTGCGGCACCCGTAGCCCGGGCACCTTATCGACTTGCTCCAAGAGAATTGGAGGAACTGTCTAAACAGTTGGCAGAGTTGTCAGAGAAGGGATTCATTCGACCAAGTTCGTCACCGTGGGGAGCACCAGTGTTGTTTGTGAAGAAGAAGGATGGATCGTTTCGGATGTGTATTGATTATAGGGAATTGAATAAGTTAACAGTGAAGAACCGATATCCGTTACCTAGAATAGATGACCTATTCGACCAACTCCAAGGAGCTAGTGCCTTTTCAAAGATCGATCTACGATCTGGTTATCAGCAGCTTAGAGTTTGAGAGGAGGATATCCCTAAGACGGCGTTTAGAACTCGTTACGGACACTATGAATTCCAAGTGATGTCGTTTGGTTTGACCAACGCGCCATTGGTTTTTCTGGACCTCATGAACCGAGTGTGTAAGCCATACCTGGATAAGTTTGTGATAGTATTCATAGACGATATCTTGATATACTCTAAGAGTAGTGAGGAGCACGAAGAGCATTTGAGGCTCATTTTAGGATTGTTGAGAGAGGAGAAGTTGTATGCCAAATTCTCTAAGTGTGAATTTTGGATTCCGTCCGTGCAATTCTTAGGTCATGTGATAGATAGTCGAGGTGTTCATGTCGACCCAGCTAAGATTAAGGCCATTAAGGAATGGGCAGCTCCTAAGAACCCATTAGAAATCCGACAGTTTCTAGGTTTAGCAGGCTATTATAGGAGATTCATTGAGGGATTTTCCAAGATAGCTAAGTCGCTGACCAAACTAACGCAGAAGGACGTTAATTATGAATGGCGAGAAAAGGAAGAAGAAGCATTCCAACTTCTGAAGGAGAAGTTGTGCAGTGCGCCCATCCTAGCTTTTCCTGAAGGAAGCGAAGATTTTGTCGTGTACTGCGACGCTTCGCATAAAGTCTTAGGTGCTATTTTGATGCAACGTGAGAAGGTGATTGCTTATGCATCCCGACAACTTAAGAAGCATGAGAAAAACTACACCACCCATGACCTTGAGTTAGGTGCTGTAGTGTTTGCTCTTAGGATTTGGAGACATTATCTGTATGGAACCAAGTGCGTAGTATTTACCGACCATAAGAGTTTGAAGCATATCTTAGATCAGAAGGAACTGAACATGAGACAACGTCATTGGTTGGAATTGCTTAGTGATTACGACTGTGAGATTCGTTATCATCCTGGTAAGGCTAATGTTGTGGCTGATGCACTTAGTCGTAAGGAGGACATTCCACCCCTACTTGTTAGATCCTTAGGAATGACCATTGTTTCGCCCTTACCGTCTCAAATTTTAGCCGCCCAAGCAGAGGCATTGACGGAAGAGAACCGTCCTTATGAGAATCTTCATGGAATGGTGGAAAGTGAAAACGGCTTCTTGAAGCGTTCCGACGGAACTTTAAGCTTCAGAGACAAAAGCTGGATACCATTTCATGGTGGATTCCGTGAGTTGATTATGCACGAGTCGCATAAATCAAAATAATCTATTCATCCCGGAGCCGATAAGATGTATCCGGATCTTAAGAAACTTTATTGGTGGCCTAATATGAAACCCGATATAGCTCAGTATGTCCGTTGGTGCCTGACTTGTTCTAAAGTAAAGGCCGAACATCAGAAACCATCAGGACTCTTAGTTCAACCAGAACTCCCGGAATGGAAATGAGAGCGAATAACCATGGACTTTATCACTAAATTACCGAGAACAGTTAGCGGCAATGATGTTATCTGGGTAATGGTTGATCGTTTAACTAAGTATGCTCTCTTCTTAGCCATTAGTGAAACCGATAGCCTTGATAAGCTTGTTCGATTGTATCTTAAGGAGGTAGTATCGCGTCATGGAGTACCGATATCTATCATTTCCGATAGGGATAGTCATTTTACATCTCACTTTTGGAGATCATTACAGACAGCATTAGGAACAAATTTGGATATGAGTACTGCTTACCATCCTCAGACCGATGGTCAAAGCGAGAGAACCATTCACACTTTAGAAGACATGCTTAGAGCCTGTGTTATTGATTTCGGCAAAGGCTGGGAGAGACACCTCCCTTTGGCCGAATTCTCTTACAACAATAGTTATCACTCTAGCATTAAGGCCGCCCCATTTGAGGCACTGTATGGCCGAAAATGTTGTTCTCCTGTTTGTTGGGCTGAAGTTGGCGAGAGTCAACTTACAGGTCCCGAACTTGTCCTAGAAACCACTGAGAATATAGTTCAGATTCGTAAACGGTTGCAAACCGCTCGTGATAGACAAAAGAGTTATGCCGATAAGAGACGTAAACCTTTAGAATTTCAGGTTGGAGATCGTGTTATGTTGAAAGTTTCTCCTTGAAAAGGAGTGATTCATTTTGGAAAGCGTGGAAAACTCAATCCCCGATATATTGGTCCCTTTCCAATCTTGAAAAGAATCTGACCGGTAGCATACCGCCTGGAGCTACCATCGGAATTGAGCAGTGTACACAATGTCTTTCATGTTAGTAATCTTAAGAAATGTCTTTCGGAGGAAAACATAGTGGTGCCCTTAAGAGATATTCGTATTGATGAGAAATTGAATTTTGTTGAGGAACCGATTGAGATTATGGACCGTGAGATCAAAAGGCTGAAGAATAGCCGTATTCCGATTATTAAGGTTCGTTGGAACTCCTGGCATGGACCGGAGTTCACTTGGGAACGTGAGGACGTTTTCCGTAGGAAGTATCCTAAACTCTTCATGACACCAAGCAACTCGGAGTGAAACCCGGGACGGGTTTCTTCTGATGCTGGGAGGCTGTGACAACTGGCAATTTAGGGAGTCGATTTTAGGTAACCGCATTACGTTAAACTAAACCGAGCTTTGCCTTTATCACTATTTTTATAAACCATGACTTGATTTTATATCGTCTATTGGTTTTTACGGATTATTTCACTATTAAATGAGTTATCGTATGAGTTTTAACTCTATTTGGTAGGCACTATTCGATTCGGCACCAGAAAAGCCTAAAACGAGAATTATTGTAACTTTTAGACCATAACTCGAAAATTGACAAATAAATAGTCAAAACTCGTGGAAAAACGTAAATAACGATGTTAGAAAGTTGAAGGAACGTCGTGAGACGCTCGGGGGACAATATATGAGCTCGGAAATGGGTAAACGAGATAGTTTATGAAAAATTACGGGTTTGGCCCTCCTATTTCTACCTAGCCGGCCACCCTCCTCCTCCCATTTCTTTTATTTTTAAGTCCCTACTCCCTAGCTATATATACCCTCACCTCACCTCACTTCCACTCTTTATTTCTCTCTCTAAAACACACACACTAGCACTTTCTCTCTCCCCTTTCTCTCTCTAAAAACCCTAGCCACCACCACCTTGGCCGCCGGCCACTTTTCCGGCCACCACCGCCACACGACGGCGCGTCACCCCTCACCTCCACCACCAAATCAAAGATCTTTTCATCCTCTTTCCATCCATATATAATAATCATACTAAAACCTTCATTAACACCTTCAAATTTAAAGATTAAGATTCGGATTTTTAGGGTTTCAAGTGGGTTTTGCAATTGGTGCTTGAATAAGGTAAATGAAACAAGATTAGAGCTTGTTTAAGAAATAATAAGCCACGAATGGCATTCTAGGGTTTCGACCCTATGATGAAATTTGGGGCTTTTGGGTGGAACATGAAATTAAGTCTAATTAGTGTCTAAATAAACAAGTAATTAGTGTGTGGTGTATCAATTTGATGGGTTTAGGCATTTTAGGTTTAGTTTCATCTTTTTGGTTAGAATAGATGATGGGTTTTGTGTTTGGTTATTGATTGGAGCTTGAATGATTGGATTTGGATGTTGTGGAATTGATTTGGGTGAAGTTTGATTGGGTTTGGCATGGTGTACGAGCCACCAAGGCCACGTACGTGGCTCTTGGATGTCGTACGAGACCCACATGGACCTTGGGTCCGGGTCGGGTCGTTTTGGTAGCTTGTTGGTTGATGTAGTTGAGGTTTGGATGAGACGTGTGGAGCCGAAAAGCTTCTAGGGCTTGTTTGGTTCACGTGGTCTTAACCGCGACCGTGTCATGACCATTAGGGTCATAACATTGGTTTCGGGTATATTTGGTTAATTGATTGGTTGGCGAGATTGTTTTGAGTTAGTTTGGGATTGAATTGCGCTATTATGACTTTTAAATATGGACTTGATATATATATTGTTGACTTTGAGCTACATCGGCGTTACTTTGACTTTTTAGTCAATAGTTGACTCCGACAAAGCCGTAACATGGACTTTAGTATAATTTGGACTATTGATTGATTAAAAGCCGAGAAGTCATGACTCGTGCTTGTTGACTCGAAACGAATAACGATATGAGATTAATATTGGAATTTGACGAAATATATATATAAACATGAAAATGCTAATAAACTATGAAATATAGTTAATAAATGGGCTTTTGTACCAAAAATATCGATAACAAGTCTTATCTTGTTATCTACTATTTTTAAACGGAAACTAACAACTAAATTGGAAATGTTTTGTAATAAATAAGTAATTAATGTTTCGAGTACATGTTTATCAATAAATGTCAATTGTTGACATTTAATACTAGTTTAAGTATTTATTTACTTACGTTATGTGCATGGGTTACGGATAACCTAACGTTAGTAGTGTTGATTCACGTGGGTAGCGGACTTATTAGGTTGACGAATCTAATAAGAGCCCGCTAGGTATGTTGGGTAACCTTATTAATAGGTGAATTATCCTTATGACTCTTTAGGATACGATTGATTTATGGGATAATAAGCGACACGAGTAAATAAATGAGTTTATCGAGTTGACGAATTCGATAAGGTCTACTATTTATTCCGAAACTTATTGGACTATGGAGCTTATCGTTTAGAGGTCTCATTGTGTTGCATTGAGTTATATATTGGTTGTTTGAGTGCATTCATAGCATCATATTGAGTCAATACACCCACATGAGAATACCAAATACTAGGATTAAATGGTGAAAAGAGACATTTTTGGAAATAACGAAATGGAATACATTGGGGTAGATAACATTGATTTCGAGGAATATATATATTAAGTTTGGTCTACATTAATAGGTTGTGCCGAGTCGATAGTTGTTGTGACGTGATTACCGTTATCTTCTGCTAGTGTTTATTTGTGCGTTGATTGCTTGAGGTGAGTTTCATAGCCCAACTTTTATCTACATTTTTAACTATATTGGGGTGAGAATCATGCTACTGTTTTCGGACCGTGAAAACTATTTGGATTTGCTTATATGCTTGACTGTTTAGATAGATGTGCGGTAGTTGTTGCCTTAGACTAGGATAGCAATCCTAATTGCTATAACTGTTTCCTAGCTAAGAATAGACTTCTACCTCGACCTAGTCCGGGGTTGGCAACTGTTCTAGATTTTGCCACGACAGTGTTGGACTAGAGTCGCTGGGCCCGAGTAATCCCCGGATGCGGGATATGATTTTGGTTGGTGATCCGGGTAGGATCGGTATTTATCTATCTTAGGTCTTGCATAGCAAATCAACTCCTACTGGTCCACTATGATTTTGTTGAACTTAAACCTATGAACTCACCAGCGTAAGCTGACCTTTTAGCATGATTTCTCAGGTATTTGAAAGATGTTTGGAATACGTGGTTTGTGGAAGCTTGGCAAGAAGGCGGGGTTCAAGGATCATTTCTGACTCTGATAAACTAGGGGACCTATTTTATTAAACCATGTTTTGGGCCTAATAATTATACTTTTGGATTAAATGTTTTGAATACTTAAATTTGGGGATTGGTTTTGAATGTTAAATAACTATCTTTTTGCTATACTTGTGTGCGATACCAATCCAATAGTAACGCCCCGAAAACTTGATTAAGTCTTCCGCTGTACCGAGATTTGGGGGTGTTACAATATATATATATATATATATATATATATATATATATATATATATATATATATATATATATATATATATATATATATATATATATATATATTAATCAGCTAACACGCGTGGAAATTACTCCAATCGTGACCGTCCCTTTGTTTCACAAAAAATTGGGCAAAACACCTTTGGTACATGTAATTTGATTGAATCCAAAAATCCAAAAAAACACACACAATTATTCTCTCTAATCATCTCCCTCAAACCCTCACCGGAAAATTTAAAAACAAAATCACGGATTTGCATAAACTTTGGAACATTTTATACTCCCCCTCTAAGATAGAGTGATTTTAAAATTTTATGAGAAAGTTATCTTGGTACCAATTGTGAAAGATTTTGAAAAATCTTATTGAATTTTTTTGAATCAATGGTACTAAATATTACAAAGATTTTGACACACAGGGAGAGAAATCTTCATTTAAAGTGTAATAAATAAATAAAAACCTTTTGAAAGAAGTTATTTTCAACCTAGCTTTTTCACTTCATGCAATGGAAACTAATCTATAAAATACAATTTGAAAAACTTCTACCTATCTTCAACCTTCCATTGTAGGTGTTAAAATGGAAGCCCGTTTTCTAGTCAAAACCTGGTTTTACATAGAGGATTTTCGTAACTTATATGTATCACCTTTTTTTTTCGTTTTCAAAAACGCATTCAAGATACATGATAAGGTTTTAAAATGTACCTTTTTGAGGGGTCGTTTAGGCCCTTATTTGATCACTTTTGTATCCGTTATTACTTAATATCGTTCCTTTTCACTTTTTAGGTATCTTGAAGGCAAAATGCTGGAATGACACTTATTCGGACGAAAAGGCGCGAATATACGAAGAAAATGGCCAAAGTCAAGAATCGAGCCACTCAGACTGCTGGAACTGAAGGGGACGGCATCAGGTGTTATCTGCGACGCCGTCACATCACTTTTGTGACGGCTCAGTAGCCAAATTGCTTATTTACAAGTGACGGTGTCAGACTTTAAAAGAGTAGGTCGTCGCAACTCAGACGGCCTAGATTTGATCCAGACGGCGTCAGGGACTGAAGGGGACGGCGTCACAAGCATAAGGTGACGCCGTCACAAGACTAACGTGGCCAAGACGAAACCCTAATGACGGCGACCCGACGACGTCACAAATTAAAGGGTGACGCCGTCGCGAATGTAATCTTATATATAGAATCCGAATTTTTTAGTTTTCAGAGTGTAGTCTTTTGAAGTAAAAACCTAAACCGAACCAAGGCTGTCTTGTACAGTATTTTAGGGTTCCAAACCCTATCTTACATCAAGATAAGTGTTTTAGTTCATTAATTTAATTATGTCTTCAATTACTTGTGTGTATGCTTGCATGTCCTCCATGTCCGGCTAATTTACTTGTGTGTTTGCTTAGGGAATATGAAACTTAATTATTGAATATTGTTTGGTTGTCTCTTATCTTAATTGTTAATGATCTAGTAATGCGATACGTCATCCATTGTGTACTTAATTCTTGATTAATCTTTGTGAACCTTAGTTTATAGCACCTAGAGTTGTTGTAGGCTAAACCATCCGAAGAGTACCTTAGAGTTAAAGTTTATAAATCCTATTGACTTTGTAGGCGATAACCTTTGGTAGTTTCAAAGAGTTAGGGACAAACGCATACCCTACGACCTTAGACACACAACGCGATTAAGAATAAGGACGTGAAAATTCAACCATCAATAGGAGATAATTAAGGAGTAATAAAACCTAAGTAAACACATCTTTAAACCACCATACGAGCACACAATAATTAGACATAGACTACCCTCACCTTACTTAATTAGATAATTAGATAGTAGAAGTAATCGGTAGAAATACCAACCCCCCAAATCCAAACCCCGAGATTCGTACCTTTCCATTTCCTAAAAAATATAAAAAGATAAAAAATAATCTTCCTCAACCCCAACCTTAGCGTAGTAACCTCTCACTTGCATTCCTATTCCCCTAGAGAACGATATCAATTCTCGTGGCTTACCCTAATACTACACTACAACGATTAGGTTCACCGCCTAGGGTGTTGAAAAACTTGCTCGACAAAAAGGAAGTTCCTTTGACCCCGAACGACGCGTGTAGCATTATCAAGTTTTTGGCGCCACTGCCGGGGAATAGAATAGCTAGTTAGGAGTCCACCTCGTTTAGGTTTCTTTGCTTGATTCCTATCAAGTAATTTTTTCTCATTTTTTAGCTTCCTCGTAGTCTATCCCCCTTCTTCGTGACCTTTGTTCGTAAAATCCATCACTCACCATGATACGTGTCTTTCGCCGAAGATTCTTCACACTACCCGTTCCCAATCCCGAAATTGAGAACGCAATCCCACAAAACCCTTCACCCGTTCACCATTTTGGAAATTACCTAGGGCATAATGAGATAAATTGGCAACAACAAAGTCCTTTCTATGACTCAGATTCCGATGAGGAATTTGATTATGGTGAAGCACTTGACAACGGGGAGGTCATAGATGAAGTTAGTTTTGAAATGGAAGAAGACCCCTCCCAATGTTTTGACCCCAGGTGGAGAATTGAGAAAGATGGTCCCTTTAACATGAAATTACCTTGCAAAATAGGATTAGAAGGGTTCTATGCTTACTTGAATTCATTCTTGCCTTTGAACTTAATCTCAAGGGACCTATACAATAAAATCAAGATCAATGAGTTAACTTATCAAGGCAACAATGTTGTTGAAGCAGTCACTCATTTGCACGTGTTTGTTGGAAGTTTTGCTTATTTGGTAGAGTTCATGGTCTTAGAAGACTTAGGAGAATTTATTAATAAGGATCTCACTCAAGTAATTTTTGGAAAACCTTTCAAAAGAATGACTAGGTTGAATGAACGGATGATTGATGGTCTAATTACATTCTCTGATGAAGTTGAAGACTTTATCTACCAAATGCCACGTGCTCCTCCTAGGTTTAAACATAAGGATATTGAGGCGTGTAATAGAATGACCCCTATTCCATTGCTTAGTGAAAGGGATAAGAAAAGTGGACTTAGGTACCCATATGAGAAAACTAAGAGGTATTACAAAAAATGCCTAGAGTTAGGAGATGATTACAAAAAGAATGAGAGAAAATTGGAATGGCTTAAGTATGAGCACGTAAGCGTGCACGAGACAACGTAAGGGCACGACTACGAGTCTAGCTACAAGACTCATAAATAAAGAAAAGCGCTTCGTGGGAGGCAACCCATGCTTAATTGTTTGCTTGTTTGTGTCATATATCTTTTATTTATTGCTTATTCTCATGTTTAAATTTGTAAAAATGCTTTATTTTGTTTTTAACCTCGTCTTAATTACATATAAAGGTATTTTACATAAAGGATAAGTGTAGGGAGGATTACACACGTTTTCAAAAGAAACGTAAACATGAGAATTTCAATTAATTAAAAGATATACATGTGTGTTTGTTCGAGTCAAATGCTTGTATCGACTCATAATGGATGTTTTGCAGAAAATTTTTCCAGATTCTAAAGATGTAAATTTTCCAGAATTTTTTCCAGAAAATCGCAGACCAATTTTTGTCAGGATAACCTGACGGCGTCAGGAAGGAGAAAAAATAATTGATTACTTTTTCTCGTTTTCTGAGCTACTTATAATTTTTTGGAATTTTCCAGGTCTTAATTTTCCAGAAATTCTGTAAACATCCATTCCACAAGCATTATATCCTAGTTTAGTAGAGTCTTATATATATATTATTACCGCCGATTTTACGCGAAGGTTTCGTTTGTTTTCTTCAAGTGTGCATGTTTAATTTATCAAGAAGGAGATACATAAGATGAGAATGAGCTTTTCACGCAAACGTTCTTCTTGAAGAAAAATATAACCACCACTTTACACAGATCCTACCGAGCTAATCAGGGGAGTACTAGTTTCTTTTATCTTTTATAACCTTCCATTATCATAACTTTGATACTTTCGGGGAACATTGGGGACAATGTTCAGTTTAAGTGTAGGGAGGGAAAATAAAACGGGAACTTTGAAACTATGCTTATCCTTGAATATTTGCTTTGTCCAATTGCATTTGTGTAATAAACCATGAGAAAATGTCGGTTAGCGTAATTTTGGCACAAAATTTAAATTTTTTCATGACATATAGGAGTGGGCAATTAGTCTTAACAAAAGCGTCTCATGGATAGGAAGTTATATGACTAGCACAAAAACCCTTTACCACTTAAATTCCACCCAAAATGTGAGGATCGCCCTTAGATTAGTAGGAATTGAAGCATTCATCTTTAATGCTTAGTGTGTGAACCGGTAGTATATTAGATTCTAGAACTTGTTTTGTGATGCATCCCGAGATCGCTAGTAAGACTACACTTGTGTAGTTAGGAATAACTAAATGATAAGAGGCATTAGGATAACCCTTGTTTGATACCCGTAATATAATTACTTCTTTCACATCGGTTGAGTAATTCCCCCACACCTTTGCGTTGTACTCATCTTTAGTACACGATACCCCTAGTTAACCCCTCAAAGCCTATCCTTTTCGCGGTTCTCGTGATGTTTCGGTTTTCCGGAATATCAATGAAGAGCATTGTTTACACCCCACCCCCAAATGTACACCCAAATCGCCTTAGCCTACCTTGTATGCACTCACTTTTTGTGCATTATTGTTATCACCCTAAAAACCCTTAGTTCAATTATCTAGTTGCTTGCATAAGTTGCTAAGTCGAGTCATATCCTTTGTACACAGTTTTGGGACGATTGTGACTCATGGGAAAAGTTAAAGTTTATTAAATGACGGGAAGGGAACGTTAAATTCAAATTCCCTTTATTTGTGTAATAATGTACTCCAAGTGTTTTGATCTTTTCAATTCGGGTCAAATTAGTGTTAGAGTAATAAAAACTCAAGTGTAGGGATGTTCTTATAAATCCCTATCATTTTGATGTTACCGTAGAGGATGGTAGAGTAAAAGTGTATGAAAAAAAATAATAAATAAAAATAAATAAATACGGGCTACCATCCTACATCTATCTTTAATTTATGTTTGTTTGCTTCAGTTATCTAGAGTCTAGAGTGTCGAGCCTTGGCTTAGCAACGTCATTCTTCGCATGCTTGTAACATAAAGATTTTTGACTTGCCACCACTAAATAGCCTATCCCACCAAACCCTTTGTTTCCCTACCGTAAGCCTAACATTACAACCCTTTAAAAGACCTCTTGGATAGTCTTTCCTAGGTGCTTACGCCAAAGCGATGGAGGTTGATCTAGTCTCAAGCCTATGGTAATCTATGTACTAGGACCGGTTAATGAGTGTTTATCTTCCATTTCCAACTTGTTATATTTCATATACACCCGAGAGATGTGAGTATCCAAACACCCCATGTGAGGTGCTAGTATATAATTTCCGTGCTTGTTATGACTTTTGCGGGGCTTATATGTGTTGTGGATTGTTTTAAACCAATGCTTCATGACCCCTAACTTATAAATTAATTGGCTAAAAGCACATTTGCTTGAGGACAAGCAAATACCAAGTGTAGGGATATTTGATAAGGTTTTAAAATGTACCTTTTTGAGGGGTCGTTTAAGCCCTTATTTGATCACTTTTGTATCCGTTATTACTTAATATCGTTCCTTTTCACTTTTTAGGTATCTTGAAGGCAAAATGCTGGAATGACACTTATTCGGACGAAAAGGCGCGAATATACGAAGAAAATGGCCAAAGTCAAGAATCGAGCCACTCAGACTGCTGGAACTGAAGGGGACGGCGTCAGGTGTTATCTGCGACGCCGTCGCATCACTTTTGTGACGGCTCAGTAGCCAAATTGCTTATTTACAAGTGACGGTGTCAGACTTTAAAAGAGTAGGTCGTCGCAACTCAGACGGCCTAGATTTGATCCAGACGGCGTCAGAGATTGAAGGGGACAGCGTCACAAGCATAAGGTGACGCCGTCGCAAGACTAACGTGGCCAAGACAAAACCCTAATGACGGCGACCCGACGGCGTTACAAATTAAAGGGTGACGCCGTCGCGAATGTAATCTTATATATAGAATCCGAATTTTTTAGTTTTCAGAGTGTAGTCTTTTGGAGTAAAAACCTAAACCGAACCAAGGCTGTCTTGTATAGTATTTTAGGGTTCCAAACCCTATCTTACATCAAGATAAGTGTTTTACTTCATTAATTTAATTATGTCTTCAATTACTTGTGTGTATGCTTGCATGTTCTCCATGTCTGGCTAATTTACTTGTGTGTTTGCTTAGGGAATATGAAACTTAATTATTGAATATTGTTTGGTTGTCTCTTATCTTAATTGTTAATGATCTAGTAATGCGATAGGTCATCCGTTGTGTAGTTAATGCTTGATTAATCTTTGTGAACCTTAGTTTATAGCACCTAGAGTTGTTGTAGGCTAAACCATCCGAAGAGTACCTTAGAGTTAAAGTTTATAAATCCTATTGACTTTGTAGGCGATAACCTTTGGTAGTTTCAAAAAGTTAGGGACAAACGCATACCCTACGACCTTAGACACACAACGCGATTTACAATAAGGACGTGACAATTCAACCATCAATAGGAGATAATTAAGGAGTAATAAAACCTAAGTAAACACATCTTTAAACCACCATACGAGCACACAATAATTAGACATAGACTACCCTCACCTTAGTTAATTAGATAATTAGATAGTAGAAGTAATCGGTAGAAATACCAACCCCCCAAATCCAAACCCCAAGATTCGTACCTTTCCATTTCCTAAAAAATATAAAAAGATAAAAAATAATCTTCCTCAACCCCAACCTTAGCGTAGTAACCTCTCACTTGCATTCATATTCCCCTAGAGAACGATATCAATTCCCCGTGGCTTACCCTAATACTACACTACAACGATTAGGTTCACTGCCTAGGATGTTGAAAAACTTGCTCGACGAAAAGGAAGTTTCTTTTACCCCGAACGATGCGTGTAACGGTATCAATACATTATATCAGCTTTCTTGTCACATAGTACTTGCATATTGCACATGCATATTTTGATTGATTGACTGAAATGATTGTATACACTTAGAGAGTGATGATATATGTATATTACCGCCTCGATGAAACTTTAGTTTCCATACTCCATAATATACACATCCTATTGTAATTAGTAGGACAATATTGGACATGTTCACATGTTTTCGGACACAACAACAATGCCTTAACCTAGCGTTGGTTTGCTAACCTTGCATTAAGTTCAAGTAAAATGTCAACGTTACATTAGTTGCACAAAGCATCATATAGGACATCCTACTATACTATACAAGGTTTTATTAGCAGTTATTAGTTATATATAGTCAATTATAAATGGGTTTCACAAGCTGCATATTATTACGGGGCAATTTCATATCTCCCCTCCTTTTAGTTGGAAATTTCATATATACCCAAACATGCATTAAAAACATTGTACATTATGCATTAGATATTTGCACTTTGGGTATATATGAAATTAATTATGAAAGTAGGGTGAAATATGAAATTAATCCTATTATAAATTTGGTATATGCATTTGATAAGGTTTCTTTGGTTAGAGACCATTAAAAAGAAAAAAAACATATGGTATATATCTATATATAGTAGAATGTTGCATATGAATATATTTTTAAGATTTTTCGGCGTATATACTAGATCATTTGAGAACAAACATATCAAGGGATCAATCTCCACCATCCATATTTATTTGATCTAATGGATGAGATTAATCCCAACAATTTAAAAAACCCATTTTTTTCCTCTTTTTTCAAATATTAATAACTTTCAAACCGTTAATTGTTAAGCGGAAAAAAAAAATATCATTGCGACGAGCATTTAATTATCTTTCTATATATAGACACTTCGATATACTTTCGACAAAAAAATTTTTTTCGTACTTTTCACGTTTTTTTAAAAAAAATTTCATTTTTTTACGTTACTGAAATTTGCATTAAAAAAAATCATATATGATTAAACACTAATTAAATATCACATGTGATATTAGTGTTATATCATATATGATATTAGTGTTATATCATACTAGTTATAATACCCGTGCATGCACGGGGTTTTGACAACAAAAATTGTTTTGTATTAATACTGAATATTGTGTCTTTAAAAGTAATTGCATATAATTATATAGTTATAAGTTTCGTGCACGCACGAAGTTTATACATAAATCAAATTTATTTTAACATTTTTGTTCAGTATATACACATATAAGAATTTGCCCATGAAAATTATGATATAAGTACAACTAATACTTATGCACGAGTTTTTAATTATGCATTAATATCCATTAGAATTTGGTAAAATATTTGTAAAAATTTCGGTTAGGTAACTCAAAATTTAATTTTATTTAGCTGAGAAAGATGTTGATATTGTTATTTAATTTTCACTACTGATATTACATGATGCAAGTTTAATAGCACATAATGAGCATTGATAAAGTTAAATTATACTCCTTAAAGTTTTTTAAAAATGTTTTTCTCGATATACTTATATAAATAAATAAGAATTACATGAGTCATTGTTATAAGTACAATCGCGTACATTTATTTTTATATTAAAGTAACCCGTGTATACAATTTGATAATTATATTATCGTTTTCAGTAATTTAGCCGTATTTCAAAATGTAAACTCGTGTCCACATAGGTTAAAGTTTTAAAAATGAAATAAATGAGTCCTTATTGAACGTATATAGTTAAAAAAATTGATACTTATAATTTTATGCAAATTTATATGTTGTTATTTTAAAACAACATATACATTGTATTTTTTAAGATATAAAGTGGTATAAAGTATAAGGGGGTATTTGTGTAGAATCCAAAGTTATTAAAAAATATGGAGGCTTATAATATTACACTTAACTATATATAATTTTTAAAAATTAAAATTCAACAACTAAAGTTTTATTAATTACCTCCTCTTTTTTTAAGTTTTTATTTTCACAAATTTGACACCTATATTTTTATGTGTTTTTTTTATCAAACAAATTTCTCCGCCAAATTTATTAAAGTTTGACCAAAATCAATTTAATTTTGACTTTTATTAACCAATCACATCACACAATTTTGCTTACGTGGCAAAATCGAGCTCTCTTATTGGCCCAATTGTTTTTTCAATAAGAATGAATTGACAAAATTACTCCGAAATGATGTAATTCCTTTATTATATAAAAGATATGATATGTAATATCACATGTGATATTAGTGTAATATAACATATGATATCACATATCATGTATGATTTAACACTAATATCACATGTGATATTTAAATTAATGTTTAATCATATATGATTTTTTTAATGCAAATTTCAACATAGTGTTTAATCGTAGAGATGAGTCCCTCTCCTCATATACTAATTCTTCATCCACTTTTGAAGTTTCTATCGAGTTTTGTTTTCTTTTAATAGTAGTAATAAGGGGAATGAATTGAAAAACTTATTCATAATAAAATTACATGAAATAACAATTGGTTAGTTTAGTGCGACATACAAAATCTAAAAGATATTTTAAAGCTGAAATCCTCGCAGTTTGTTATTATTTGGTAGGAATTATCCTTAAACCTTTTATCAGATTACAATTGAGTTTTCATGTCATTTAGAATTTAGTGCTGCCTTGAGAATCAAATCATAAGCCTCTTGAATGCATCTGTTAAGCTTCAGGTTATCTATGATCCCTTTCTGGGTTCCTATCGCCAGCCTCAGCACGTTCATGTAACTCATGATGGTTACTTTACAGCTCTGCAAAAATTAACAAGAAGAAAATAGTTATTAATTTGAATAGTGTGTTGGATGCAAATCAAAAGATCCCGAATTCAGTTATGTGGTACAAATCACTTATTTGTAGGAAATAGCGAGCTCTCACTAAAAAAGGTAGGAAATGGCAGATACCTGTGGAACATTGAATACCATGCTGTAAAAGCCTTTTAAAGTCTGATCACCTACGGACATTTTGTCAACGGGGCCAACCATATTCGTCAACCCCATGCTTGCATTCTGTTGTGTTCGATAGAGGTATTTAGCTGCAGCCTTTACAAGCGTAACAATAACATTTTAGCAACCTTACAATTTTAGAGAAAAAAAATAAAAGAAAAAGATATATGCTTAAAACGTAGACATACCGGTGTGCCTCTATATTTTCTAATTGATTCCAGTAGCATTCCAGTGAGATATATTCCCCATGAATTTCTCTTTTGGCTAATGATACTGTGAGCTTCATAAACAAATTTTAGTGGGTTCAAGGACTGGTCATCCGATTGGTTTAGCTTGGGTACTGAAACCTGTATGAAACCAAACTGGTTTCCCCACAAATTTCGAGCTTTTGGGCTGTAAAGCATGTCATCAACTGACTTGTAACCATCTATCAATCTAGTATTAAGCAACACCAACGATGTGGTCCTTGCATTTCCTGATTTACTACTTGTTGCCTCCATATATAATCTGGTTCCGAGGAAGACAACTCCAGTAATTACATCATTTATCGTCTGTTCAAGATAAAAAACTTCTATTTAGAACTATGACTTGAAAACCAGTAATATACTATATAGTTTTATGTGCAAGGGCGCCGCAAAGGTTTGTAAACACAATTTACGTAAAGTTTATATTTTAGTTTTGCTATATGCCCATAGAAACCACTTTTGTTGCACAACCAACGACACTCTGTTTGGAATGATATAGTTTCTATACCTTCTGCCCAGCCCACATATACTTTTAGGGAAAAAGCTATAAATTTATAATGTACTTTACAAAAAAAACTCATTATGCTCTATCTTTGATCCGTTTTGTCCGGATAAAAATAGATAAAAACGGATAAAAACCGTTTTTATTATCCACGTCAAAATGGTTTTTATCCATTTTTATCTGTTTTTTTGGGGACATATAAAAATGAAAACGGATAAAAATGGACGATTTACGAAAACGGATAAAAACGGATAAAACCGGACAGAAAATAACCGAATAAAATGAAAACGGTTATGTATTATGACAATAAGTGAAGTAGATAGAGCATAATGAGTTTTTTTGTAAAGTACGTTATGAACTTATAGCTTTTTTCCATACTTTTACGATGTATCTGGATTGTTCAGAAACATTAGCAGTATTTATAAATCAATCTAATTAGGTAAAGTGTACCACATCAAGGCTGGACTTTATTTGCTTAATCTGATCCAGTGAGAATGTTAATGTCGTTACGTCAATTGGCTTGAACTCTACCCCTTCTTCCCCTGACCGAATTGGTGACCGATCATCTTCCAAGAAATTACTTTTCAAAACACTAACAGCCAAATCCAGAACCGTATTCTTGACAGCAGTTAAAACAAGTGGTACACGGCTAATTAAGCTCTTTATACCAGTATCTGATTTAGGTGAAAGTCGGAACTTTGGAAATGTCAAGGGGATAGAAGGGTCGTCAGCTCTTTGTAGGCAGGAGAGAACGACTCCCATTAGAGAATAACCGTCACCAAGTGCATGGTGAAGTTTGAACAAAGCGGTTCCAGATGCATTGCTTGTAGGGTATTTAAACAAATGGAGCTCCCATAATGGCCTTGTGTCTGGGAATGGCTCGATTCCTATCCCAGAGAGGTAATCACTAAAATAATCATCGTAAGATTCGAGTGATAGTCCATCAGGAAAACGAGGGACTTTTATATGGTCTTCCACCTTTAGTTCCACTCGCTTCCAACGCTTCTCGCCATTCTCACCTTCAACCTGTTCACATAAGCAGCTAGTTCGATCTGATATTATTCTTTTAAAATAACTACAAGATTTAATATATGTAACTCATCTTTTATTAGGCCACCATCCCTAACCTACTTTAGTGCTGAACATGGCCTACTATTAGCAGTACTTAAAGCAAAGTTACATCAATGAGCAAACCTAATATTGGGTTAGTTTCAGTATTTTTCAAGAATAAGTTGAATTGAAAAGAAACAAGTCGGCTTTTCTACCTTACATGCATGTCAATAATCAGAAACACCATAAAATCCATTAGAAACAAAATAGTGATAGCTAACCGGAATGGAATTTAAAGGATAAACGTAGAATAGGGACGTATAAACAGATTGGAAGCCCAATATGAATCCTACATTCCTACAATTTACTCTACCTAAATATGTTAAACGCAAGTTTACTGATCTACTAGTTTCCATTTGGTTTCATGTCTTAACATTTGCTTTGTTTTAGCAAAAGTTTCACATTGAATGTCTTCATATACTTCTGATTTATTTGTTTATCATGTTTTCAGTCCGAGTTGGTTTCAAAAACAGTAACTTATATATGTCTTTTATTCTTTCTCACCGGAACGTAAAAGACAGACTATTTATCACTAGAGAAGATAATGAACCAGAAAACAAAAATCGTATTAATTGTAATATTAATTTTTCTAGTGTTAATGTCAAATGTGCAGATAAAAAATGAAAATAAAAAGCGTTATCTGGATTTCAAGGACTTCAGAAAAAATTGAGTTAAAACTAGAAATTTATGGTTCCAAAACTAACTTATGTAAACATGCATGAAGTTTTCAAAATACGGTGTCGTTTTTTATTTATTTTTTATAATTTTATGTGATTCTTGCTCGTATACCATGAACTACATTGTGTACTCGATCAAACCAAAAAACCAAAACTCACTATTGTTATCTAGAATAGTAGGTTTACCATAATTGAAGTGAAACGGGGGTTGATGCGAGAAAAGGTCTCAAAAAGTTTGGGTGCAAAGTCTGAGTCATCGATGGGATTGTCAAACTCAAAAACTGCGGCGATACAAACAGCAGGAGGAATGCTGAAATACTGCCCAGTTGGGCTAACTGGCTCGGATATATCTAATTCTTCCATTCCTCCTTTCTTAATCTTCAACTCCATTTTGACTCCTTTCTCACAATATTTTTTTCCAGTTATGATAACAAGCTTTCATCCTTCAGAAGGTATATGCCTTTTTTTATATCATAAAATTTTCCTTCCAATAGAGTACAATTTCAAACTTAGACTGCTGCAATAAATAACACTGTTTTGGCCTCAAAGAATGTATAGGTTAGTGGAGTACACAGTTTTAGTTATATCCATTTGGCTATCCCTATGAAGAGTTCAGATCATAGTAGTACTAGTTACTATCGAACTAAAAGTTAGTTATCCGTTCAACATATTTCATGAAAGATTGGGTATTCTTATACGAAGGCAGAACTGCATATTGTAACACACTCCTTTGTGATAAATCTTATAGTTCCGAAATTTTACTGCAATTGGTAAAACACTGGATATATTTTTATTCCTCGTTCCATTCTGGCATTCTCTAGTCTTAACTCTTAAACATATATGAGTTTCTTAACATATGGAGTACATTTTAATGTTTAAGAGTCTATACACATTTATGATCGTTGGTAAATTTCCCGATACTAATTGCAATTTTTTTAGTAGTGCACATGAAAAAAAATATATATACTTTAAAAAGCACCCGATGTGGCACCCTTTTTCCAACGTGGAGGGCCTATCACGCATCAATGCCACGCCCAATGTTATAGCCGATGTGGTTTGGCTGGTGCTGTGGTGACAACGTTGTGTTTGGTGTTATTTTGCTGTTTACAGTTTGTACCATTTGTTTTCAACTGTGTGCGTTTTGCTAATTTGGCCGTTGGAAGTGTGTCACTATAGTGTGACCAGTAAATTAAACATTCTTTCTTCCTCAATTCTATTGTATATCAAACAATTTAACACTGCTCAAATCGTCACACACTTCTCAATTTATCATACACTTTTCACGTACAATTAACTAATCAGACTCGCAAATCAAATTAGTAACTTATGACTTGTTCTATTCCATGTACCATTGATCAAGATAACATACACACTTATTGCTAAAAGAAACCAAAAACTCTATATATTACCATACTATATAGGCCTTTTAATGGGTTGAGTTATTAAGACCCCCTAGTTTTTTATTAAGACCCCCCTAGTTTTTTTGCTTTTTTTTTTTTTTTTTTTAATTTTTTTTTATTTTTATAATTTTGTTTATATCAAAAAACTATAAACCTGAAAATGCGGAACTGTAAATATAAAGTTTAATAAGCCAAACGCTTAAAACTGTCAGAAATACGGAACAGAAACTGACAAAAAACTGCGTTGTGCTGAAAAAATAAAGGGACAAAGGGAATATTCCCTATGAATGTGACTCCATAGGGAGGGTTCCAATAGTAGGACCCCTTTTAATATTTATTCGCAGCCGGCATAATATATGTTCTAGATGTAGTACACTTTCAGCCTATATGCATTTTCTGTTCATAAGTACGCACTTTTGTCTAATTAACTGTTCATTAACTCTTGTCTGCAACACCAATATCTTTCTAACTATAAATGTTAAATTTTCCCAACGTCATAAATAGGATCTAGTCAGTGCTTATTAGATTAGTTGGGTTACACTATAGAGAATTATTTGCCCCATCGTCATTTCAATTTTAAAAAAGACATTGAGCTCGATCACGTGATGGATGCATATTTTTATTGGGGTGGGCATTCAATTGTCGAAAATGTTTCTAGAAGCAGTCATTTTACTTTCAAGTAAGGATGTGACTCTCGATATCATACTTTTATCATACTCCTCTTTGGTCGGATTAGATAAGTTATTTTTTAGCAGTGGCATTCAATTTGGACATCAATTGAGTCGAACTTGGTGGTATTGAATTGCAAAATTACATGAGTTTTCATGGTACAAAGTTGGTGATATTATCTATGTATACATTTGTGGCCATTTGACGAAAAAGAAAAAAAATTAAATTCTCCCTCCTCCAAAATTATGCGTCAAGTTATGAAAATTACTATTTACTTTTAGTTATTTATGATTTTTAAATAATAAGCTTTATTTATCAAATATTTAATAATTTTTTATAAAAAAAATTATACCGATGAAAAACTCTCCAAATTATGCACAAAATGAGCTCAATATTGCAATACTATTGAATAGCGTACAATTTTATAAAAAATGTCGAAATTTAATATATGTTTTATTACAAAAATAAAATATAATTCAAAGCACACCCGTAAACTATCTAACAAATTATAGAAACTACCCCTAAGCTTTATATTACTCTTTCCGTCCCATATTAAATGTCCAGTTTGAATTTTCAAAATCTTTCTTTCTTAACTTTGACCATAAATATTTTTGGTTGTGTTATATAATATTTGATGCAAAATATATGAATAGATAGAGTTTTAAATGTGTTTTCATTACGTATTATTTTTATCTAATACTATATAACACAAGCAAAAATATTTAATGTCAAAGTTGTAAAAGAAATATTTGAAAAGTAAAACATGTACATTTAATATGGGACGGAGGGAGTATTCCTTTACATATACATGTAAATAAAAGCTTAATAAAAAGTTTTCAAAACACACCGTAACTATGTAACAATTTATAAAAACTACCTTTAACTTTTACTTTTTACAATTTTTTTATAACAAATTTTAATTATCAAGTATCTAATAAATGTTTAGCAATTTTCTTATAGAAAATATACTAATAAAAAAGGTTTTTAAATTTCGAATAAAATTAGTCCAGCATTGCAACGTCTTTAACTCACATATGATTTTATAAAAAAATTAGGGGTGAGCATAAAAACCGAAAAACCGAATTAAAACCGAAAAAACCGAAAAAGCCGAACCGAAAAAACCGCCTCATTTGACAAACCGATGGTGGTGATTTTGAATTTTATAAAAACCGAATGTTTGGGGCGGTTTTTGGTTTCATAAGAAAAACCGAACCAAGAAAACCGCCCCACCCCACCTTTATGTATGTTTTGTATTTATTTATATAAGAGATATGCTATTTAATTTTAAAGATTTGAGTATACATGCAACTTTATTTATTAGAGAAAAAAAAAAGTAATAGCGTTGTTTATTATTAGTACATTCAAATATGTTATATTAATATATATTATATCTTTGTTTTTGAGCAATAGTGTTCTTTGAATGTTTTTTGCGAGCGTAAAAGTGCAAAGCCGCAAAGACATGCATTTTATATTTTAGATTCATGTTTGGTTGTTTTGTACGTTTTTTTGAAGCTTTGGATTGTTGGATATTATGCTATTATTGGTATTTGTTTAAATATTTTTGCTTGAAATCTAGGAATCGTAAACACTATATAAGATTAAAAATAGCTTGTTTTCTAGTAAGAAAAAACCGAATAAAAACCGAAACGAACCGATTCAATGTAAAAAACCGAAAAACCAGAACCGAAAAAACCGACACTAAACGGTTTGTAGTTTTCAAAAACCGAAATATATGGTTCGGTTTTTGGTTTTACCATAAAACCGCCCCACCCCGCCCCATGCTCACCTCTAAAAAAAATAATGGTCAAAATTTTAAATTCAACATCTTATTTTTCCGTAATAAATAAAATGATTATAATTATTTGAATGATATAAATAGTAACAGATAAAGAATATGAATTGCATTATATATATAATTATATGAAAACATATGAAATCAAATTATATAGACATATGTAATACTTTTTGTTCAAAGAAATTAAAGTAATTAGAACATTTAACTGATCAAATAATACACAGTCGCATTGCGCAAGTATTTAATACGCGCTTACTCAAAAATTACTATATATTTGCATAAATTGATGGGTGAATTGCATATATATCTCTTCAAAAGTACAACATTGCATATATAAACCAGCTTAAACTTATAATTGCATATATATCCTCTCAAAAACTCAAAAATTACATGCATATCCAAATTAAACCTATAGTTGTATATATATCTTTCTTAAACCTTACCATATGTCATATATATATATATATATATTAATATATATATATATATATATATATATATATATATATATATATATATATATATATATATATATATATATATATATATACTAGTTTTCGAAGCCCGCCCAATGGGCGGACATGACTTATAATTATTTGTTTGTTGTTTTTTGTTAACTAAAATACATTTTTAAGAATTGTCAAACAATATTATAAAACAATTGTTTTTTTTTTTTAAGATCAAGTGAAAAAAATGATTCAAAAACTAAAATCAATAAAGATAGACTTAAATTGAATAGTGTACTCGATGGATCGACCTTTGATAGGACTGTTAAGCACAATATTCGTGTTCTAGAACCATACAGCTCTTTGTTGTTTATGATGGTTTCATTTTTGTTTTAGCCTTACTGGTTCACACTCCTAGTTTTCCATTTTAACTAAATACTAATAAGAAGCTTGCGCAACGTCTAGAGTAGTGTATAGCACAATAACATTTATACAACGTCTACAACAGTATATAGCACAATAACATTTATACGGCAAGTAAAATGAATAGGACAACTATATACTAAATGGCTATTATACTTTGGAAGATAAAGAGTATTGAGTTATTATAACCCATGTAGCCATTCAAAAATAAATAAATTATAATACATGTATGTATTTATGATGAGTAATATATATCTGGAGTTTAGGCAATCTTTACAAACGATCTTGCTTAAATTCAGATTGCATTGAGCATTCCTGCAGAAGGGAAAAAGAACGATACAGTTATCCATAACTTCATCCAGACCCTTGATCCAACATTTGTTATGATTAAAGGAGATTGAAGATATGAGTGGGGAAAAACATACCTGCGGTATTACAATGGTGACATTTAGAACACTCATCAACAACCCCGCAAGGGGTCATATATTAAGGAATTAAGCATCCCTTGGCAAAGAGATACAAACTACAAATAAGAAAGTACAGTATAATGACTTGTGAACCCACCTTGGCCAAGTCCTAGAGACTCAATCCATGAAGCTACCAATGCATATGGCACATGATAAGGTTTTAAAAGGTACCTTTTTAAGGGGTCATTTAAGCCCTTATTCGATCACTTCTGTATCCGTTATTGCTTAATATCGTTCCTTTTCACTTTTTAGGTCTCTTGAAGGCAAAATGCTGGAATGATGCTTATTTGGACGAAAAGGCGCGAATATACGAAGAAAATGGCCAAAGTCAGAATCGAGACACTCAAAGCTGCTGAAACATAAGGCGACGGCGTCACTGCATATCTGCGACGCCGTCGGGAAGGAATTTTGCGACGGGTCAGAAGCGAAATTGCATGTTTTCAAGGGACGACGTCAGGTTCTAAAGGAGTAGGCCGTCGTTACTCAGACGGCCTAGATGCAGCCAAGACGGCGTCAGAGCTGAAGGGGACGGCGTCACAGTCATAAGGTGACGCCGTCGAAAGGTTTACGTGGCCAAGACGAAACCCTAATGACGGCGACACGACGGCGTCACGAAACATAAGGTGACGCCGTCGCAGATGTAATCTTATATATAGAATCCGAATTTTTCAGTTTTTGTGTGTAGTCTTTTGGAGTAAAAACCTAAAACCGAACCAAGGCTTTCTTGTGCAGTATTTTAGGGTTCTAAACCCTATTATACATCAAGATAAGTATTTACTTCATTAATTTAATTATGTCTTTGATTATTTGTGTGTATGCTTGCATGTTCTCCATGTCCGGCTAATTTATTTGTGTGTTTGCTTAGGGAATATGAAACTTAATTATTGAATATTGATTGGTTGATACTTATCTTAGTTGACTAATGATCTAGAGTGCGCTAGATTATTCGTTGTGTACTTAATGCTTGACATTTCTTTGTGAACTTTAGAATATAATTATCTAGGTAATTGTAGGATAAAGTATTCAAGGACAACCGTAGAGTAGGCGTCTATAAATCACTAGAGGATTTGTAAACAAGACCCTTTGGTAATTTCAAAGAGTTAGGGAAATAAGCACGCCCTATAGCCTTAGAATCACAACGCAACTAGGAATAAGGACGTGACAAATCAACCATCAATAGGAGATAATTAAGGAGTAGTAAAACCTAAGTAAACACATCTTTAAACTATCATACGAGTACACATCAATTAGACATAGACTATCACAACCTTAGCTTAGATAATTAGATAATAGTAGAGTAATCGGTAGCAATACCAACCCCCCAAATCCAATACCCGAGATTCGTACATTTTCATTTTCTAAAAAAAACATAAAAAGATAAAAAATAATCTTCCTCAACCTCAACCTTAGCGTAGTAACTTCTCACTAGCATTCCTATTCCCCTAGAGAACGATATCAATACCCGTGGCTTACCCTAATTACTACACTACAACGATTAGGTTCACTGCCTAGGGTGTTATAAAACTTGCTCGAAGAAAAGGAAGTTTCCTTGACCCCGAACGACGCGTGTAGCGTTATCAGCACACTATACGTAACCTGCATCATTTTCACAAATACACGCGTCAGCTTCAAAGTAGTCAATAGACAACCCTCAGCACCAAAAATCATTATAAACTAAAAGCATATTCATAATTTAAAGTAGGTAGCTTACTTTTAGTAATTGGACGGGTTGGTATTTTATTCAAATGATTAGCAACCTGGGAATGGGTCGCGCACGTTTAATACATGTGGAAATCTCAGAAGGAGCATGATTCCTAGCAGCCATTCTCGATAATCAAATCAATTTGTCGATAGAAGCTGATGTTTCTAGGCTTATTTACAGCTTCCATCACAGTCTGATACTACAAACGCATCACCAATTAGTCGTCATACAACGTATCAAATTTTGCAAAGGCATATGTACTTTTATCAAGATATAGTAGGCCACAAAGAATGTAAAAATAATATCAATTGCAAAAAACCCATTGACGGAGTCAACTTGATGAGTTTCAAAATTTTACCACTTGGACTGAGTCTCGTGCCCAATGGCCGGATTGATTACACCTAAAACATACTATATGTAATGTTAGAACCATATTAACGGTCGGAATAAGTAACTCCTAATTCGCTCACTTGAAGCTACTTCTATCATCCTTAAACTAACAGATATTATTAATAATATGCGCCTATCTCACTAAAGTTAATATCACATTCATTGAGTAACATAATTAAACGGTAGAACTTATATGATTAAAAAAAGTATATTACCATATATGGTTGCTAAACTTAATGTCGACATCTGCAACTCAAGAAAAGGATTAGTAACAATAATTAAATATATAGTTATGATGTTATGAATATCTTGCCTCGTGTTTCCTTACAGTCTCGAATTTGATATTGAATAGCATCCGACACTTTTTGAAATTCTATCGAATTTGATATTTAAAAATGCATGTGCAATATCTCCTGCAAGTATTCAAGACTTGGCTTTAGTTAATCATTAATGTATACTAAAAGAAGAAACAAAAAGAATGAGGCCAATGGCAGTGGAGCTTTAACTAACTAAAAATCACATAAATCTACACACTTTGATAATGAATATTATTATACCCAATAACTGAAATAACATTAAAAAAAAAAAAAAAAAAAAAAAAAAAAAAAACATGAACAAAGGATCAACACATTACAGAATTAATGATATGAACGTATTGTTTGTGTGTTGTGTTTTAGGGTTGCATACCTGTGACACCATTGTTGCCCATGCTGTTCCAGCAATACCATAGCCTAAGAATAAGTGCCCACTCTGTCCCCGAGTGATATATCTAATCGACAGCACATGGCCAATCCAATCATCTTGGTGATTTGAGCTTGGGGTAAATTTAGTGGGATCTTGTCACCCACCCGACGGTTATTGAACCATTTGGGAATATTTCTTCCAGGAACAGTTACACTTAACTGATGATTCACAATAGCACATTGTTGTATTCACAAACATAAAGCATACTATAAGTTTAATAGAAAATATGGTTATTTTTCGTAGATATTAGAGAAAATAATGAAGAACATACCCGGACCAAAAGTTCGTCTGGAACGTAAAAGGAGTTTCCGGGGCTGTTGATGAATGAGATCTTAAACAACCATTCACATTTATAGAATAACTTATTAATCTTATACAAATGTGGGCAGTAATCTGCCTTGAGAACTTGTATAAGTGGTGGAAGCACATAAAAAGCCTTGAGGTTGTTGCAGCGGCTAAGGTTGAGGTATTTGAGATGAGTGAACATATGGAATGCTGAATATGGCCATTCAAAGTTGTTGTAGCTTAGATCCAACTTCTCCAAGGAGGACCTTGCATTGTACAGAAAACTGGGGAAGTAGGTTTCTGAAAGATGGTTACGTTTAAGATCAACTACTCTCAAAGAACTTGCACGTCCATAATCATTTGGTTGGTCATACTTTTCATGCTCAAATTTCATGTCAGTATATTTTCCCATAGTGAAAATGATAAGGCCAGTCAAAAGTTGGATTGACGATGGTAGTTCCATTATCCTCTCGCAACCATCAATATTTAACACCAACAAACTCCCCGTCTCCCTAGAGACTTCTGGGAATATTTTCAAGACTGATGCATCCATTAAGATGCAGAGTCTGCAGAGATTTCATGTAGATAGAGGATGGGAGAATCCGAAGGCTGTCACAATCACTCATATATAAGTGAATAATCCTTTCGTGAAGCAAAACATATTGGTGAACCTCCACCAACTCTGAACAAAATGACAAATTTAGAAGCTATAGGTGATCAAATCAGTGTAATGTATCTTTTAATGACAAACTCTTGACTGGATTTGGAAGTCATTTAACTAAAACATGCCCACCATGAGCTTCTGAACCTGGTTCACCAGCAATGCCATCTTTGTAGGTCTGACAGCTGCACGAATGATAACAGTTGGTGACTTCATGTACATGTTAGGAGACCAGCTTCTAATCTTATCATCATCATCATATCCAGATCTGCTCTATCGTTCATATTTATTGTACCTGAAATGTAACAAAGGCACCACAGATAACCATCAGTGAATAAAACACACAAATGACAGTTTAAAGACACAATAATAAAATATTTACATTGCTGGGATGCGAACAGCAGCGACATTTGTCTTGTACAAAAGGAGAAGGAGCTGCTATTTGCGGTGTCGTAGCTGTAAAAAACAAAATAAAGTATAAGTATTTGGGCATAAATGCACCGGCACAATGAAAAATGATAGAGTGGGCTAAAAGGGCTATAGAATAAATAAGTTTTTCGTGAAATTAATCTTTTAGTCTTCAACATTCAGCTTAGGTAAGACCTTATGAGGTCCTCATTTACTCTTTATTCCCAGGCTGCTGTAGTGGGTTGCTCGCAAGTTCTGCATTTATTGAGTTTTTATTTAAAAGCTATAGTTGGAGCTTAAGTGTGTCAAGTAGCTATAGAACTAAGAAAACTAAAATACACACAATGGCAGCGACCTAATATTGGGTTCTTGAGCTTGTTTATTCATAGTTAGAATCCAACACGTTGTGTTTTGCATCTTAAAAACTCATGAAGACTGAAACACATGTTGGAAGTTATAAATTGTAGCGAAAGTACCTTTTTATAGTAATGTTCAGTGCCAGCAGATGATGTGTCAGTCACATTCCTAAAAGCATTTATAAAATAGTGACTGTCATCCTCACAATGTTGATAAGCTGAGCCTACTAAACCTGTCGTGGACATCAAAAACTAATACATCAAAAAGTAATGCATTACTTATTAGCTCAGAAAAGTTGCACCTCGTCGTATTTTTTCACCAATGAATCTGTCTCTGGGCTAAAGCAAGTAACAATTATACTTGTGAATATACGTTAGATGTATAATAAGGTAAAGTGAGTGTTATGTTGTATGCAATCCATATTGTATGTATGTTTTTCATTCCTCCAACCAAATTACGCTCTTACCCCTGAAGTTTCCATATGGTCTATGGACTTTATGAAGTGGTGGACCTTATATAAGGCTCAAGAAATTTCTTCCAAGGTGATGGAGGTTCATTTGAGAGGTATGCTGTTTTTGAAATACTGGTTTGAGTTGTTCGGAGCAAGAATTGGTTCATCGGTTTTGCTAGATATAGTTGATATTACCGACCCATCACTTGTTTATATAGGAGACCAGACGGTGATCACAGAATGAGCATTGATTCAAGGACATGAAATTAAGAATGGGGTTTTGAGTTTTCTTCCTATTAGGATTGGTCAGCGGTCTGAAATCGTCCTTATTTTGTGATTCAAAAAGGAAGCGTAATAGGTGAAGAGGCTAAAGTTGCAACTTTACATAAAACAGAAACTGGAAAATTTGTTTACACTTCAAGCAGACGCTGCAAAAGTGGTCTAATGGTAATCTTCAACTTAAATACTTTAAATAATCCAACGTTTATGATTAATGGAAGCATAAATTTTGAACCATTTATGTATAAATGGGTCGATTCAGGTTTAGTTTTTTTTTTAATTTCTGATGGGTCAAATACACAAGTTTTCTTGTCAGGACACAGTCAAATGGTGCTAACGTTGCCCAAGGTTTTTTTAGTGCATAAAACTTTCTAATCTTTTTTTATTTAATATTTAGATTAGTACACAAATAATTTAAGTTTTGTAATCACATGTGACACACTATTTAATTATAATGAATATCAATTTTTAGGACAAAAAGTGTATCGGGTCAATTCAAACCTGTGTAACCCGTTACTTGATCCACCTTTGACACCTCGGGATTATAGAAATGCTGATGCTTTATATTTTTGTGGACATTTGGTCACAAGATGCAGCAAACGATACTCAAACTGAGGCCATCTATCATTTAATGGGTATCTATGCTGTCATTTTCTCAGTTCTCTTTCAGCTGCAATATCGTATTTCCTTTACATCTCTTTCTATCAAGAGTCAGCGTCCCTCAAACACTTCTCGTTCCTGTGTGTTGCAGGACCTTTTCACTGACTTCCTTTCACCATAATCGCCTACGCCACCACGATCTTTACCACCTCAGTGCACCCAGTGACCTTTGCATTTACTTTAGTTGTTGCTTACCTGACACATGGCTTAATCCTCAGTTTTCTGACTGGCATCATCACACGGGTCCTTGAAAAAGAAGAGCAAGTAAAAGAAACCCCGTTTAAGATATGGCTTCGACACCGAATAAACATTGCCTGTCATCTCAGATTCGCCAAGCTTCTTTCTGGAAACGAAGCGTTCTGCGTCTATTTGAGGCTATTGGGAGCAAAGGTTGGAAGCCATTGATTAGAGCCATCAACCCGGTTTCTGGCCCAAGCCTAATCTTACTTGGAGCAAGTGTTCATTTGGCCGACTTTATAAGAATAATTGTTGGTTTTTATTCGATAATTGCTGGTTTTTATTCGACCCAAGCCTAATCTCACTTGGAGCAGGTGTTCATTAGAGCCATCAGGATAATGCAGTAGTTGGGAGTCAAACCATTCTGCTTAACTCACAATTGCAAAGATGTGATTGTTGAGCATGATAGGGACATTAAGAAAATCCGGAGCAGCATCAGTTCCTTCTTTCAAGCAGACTTTGAGGATCTTGTTCGAAGGTTCCTCAAGAGTAGAGAGTTTAGCCAAGCACTTGTCAATGTTTGTTCTTTAGCTATCAATTCTAGTTTTAAGTGAGGACTGCGTATGGCTCGTTTGAATGAGCAGCTTTAAGAGATTACAATGAACATTTCTAAATTCATCCCTGGTGCTAAGGCCATAGTTGACTCCGCTGTTGAGACTTCCTTGACCGGAACCTATGGCAGCACCACGACTCCTCCCTCAGAAACTGTTGGCATCACCAATACTCCGGAGCATAAACCATGTGAGATACACTTCAATACTCGGTCTAAGTAATTACCAATAAATACGACATCCCTGCGAAAGAAACATACATAGTGTAAGTAACTCCTAAAAATATCCTTTTTGACCCTTACTAAATTCATACACCTGCCATGCATTCACTACTAAGAAATTTCAACAAACATAACCTATTTTGTACACATTATTTGGTTGTTGCTTCGGAATTGTTACCTTTGTCCTTCAAAATCTGCATATCCACATCTCAAGTTATCCAAACATTTTTTAAACTAAAATAGAGATCAACAAAGTGATGATAGAATACTTACAACCATGAAGATGATATAAGAAGATTATTTATATTTAAAAGAAGACATATTGGGCCTTGTCTTTACAGTCTTTGTGACATATACCTGGCAACAGAAGTGTTATTTAAAAAGTTAATTATAAACTTGTGATTAAGCAACAATTCCTTGCCTTCCTTAATCAAACCATGAAAATTATGGATTGGATCTTTATTGTTTGGAACTTGAATAATGTTTCCCTGCGTAATGTTTGGATATGAATAAAAATAATCATAGGAGAGTTTTAAACAATACATACCTCCTCATAAGCTAATGGAATGTTATATTCCATCTGCTTCAAATGCATGTATAAACAGAATTATCTACATAGTCACATGTGGAATAAGTAAATCCAGCTGTTACAACTACATGAACAACAACCAATGCGATCCCACGTCTAAGATCCATGGCATTCATTCTAACTGCAACCGACTTGTAGCCTTCAGAATATATTGCACTGAGTAAGAACTGTTGCGCAAGTGGTACTTGAATAATCATGACAACTCATCCTACATAAAGAAGTCATAAGATTTGATCTAACATATGTATCAGTTATTCAACTATGGTCGAGAGCTATTATACCTGGTTGTTGCGGTTGCATTTTTTTTAGTCCCCTGATAAAAGAATTTTGTGACACGGTTAAAAAATAGCTGAAATATTTTATCATGACAATTATATGTAAAAATAACTAAAGCTAGCGCTAAAGGTTAAAGGCTCACGCAAAAATTTTAATCTCTGAATCTGTACAAAAATTTTATACCTGGTGGCCATGTAGCAAGCAGGTAATGAAGTTTATCATCTCTGTCTCTTTTGTCCAACTGCAACAAAAACCACCTTAGTATAGCAAAATATGTTTAGGGACATTTGTATAAAATGTAACTAAACGGAAAAAGCTATTGACCACTTGCACCAGAGGATGCCAATCCGAGAGCTCATAGCTGCATATTTTCGATATTAACCACTTTTTATAAGGGTAAAAGCTGTAGATACGCAACGTACTTTTTCAAAAAAACACATCTACGCAATATACTTTGTTAAGGGTCAAAGCTAGCTAACTTACTTTCAAATTTGATTCGATCTAGCTAATATGACCTGTTGGTAGTAGGTTACCAGGTCACCTTTGCTAATAATTTGCGCAGTTAGTCCTCTAGGACTAACGACCGTTAGCTAGATGAAAACGACCGTTAAAAAAAAAAAAAAAAAAAAAAAAAAAAAAAAAAACTTTTAAATTTTTTTTCTTAAAATCTACTTGAAATATATTTTTTTTAATTCATAATTTTTATAAAAAAAAAAATCGGAAATTTTTAAAAAAAAAAAAACGTAATTTAAAAAAAAACGTAATTTTTTAAGTTTTTTTTAAATTTAAAAAAAAACGTAATTTTAAAAAAAAAATTAAAAAAATACGTTTTTTTTTAAATTACGTATTTTTTTAAAAAAAATACGTATTTTTTAAAAAAAAAATTCCGATTTTTTTTAAACTATATATATATATATATATATATATATATATATATATATATATATATATATATATATTTTAAATTATGAATTAAAAAAATTATTTAAAGTAGATTTTAAGAAAAAAAAATTAATTTAATTTTTTTTTAACGGTCGTTATCATCTAGCTAACGGTCGTTAGTCCTAGAGGACTAACTGCACAAATTTGTAGCAAAGGTGACCTGGTAACCTACTACCAACAGGTCATATTAGCTAGATCGAAAAAAATTTGAAAGTATGTTAGCTAGCTTTGACTCTTAACAAAGTATATTGCGTAGATGTGTTTTTTTGAAAAAGTACGTTGTGTATCTATAGCTTTTACCCTTTTTATAATGAAATAAAGAAAAATAACTGACGTATGAGAATTAAATTAAATACTTACACTTTGTGTTCCGTCCTCAACCGACATGTACTTCTTACTTTACGACGGTGATGAGATGGTTTTTTTGCTGATACGGTCACTATGGCTTTGGACAAAGCATTCTTTTCCAATTCCAATGACATATTATTCTCACTCATATGATTCCATACACCTGTAAGAAGCTCTTCGGTCTCAATCACCACAGGATGTACCTTAGGAACGCAAAGATCTTCAATATCTTCAATGATCAAAGTAGGCTTCATTGGATCTTTGGTTCTACCAGGAGTAACTGGAGCAAATCCAAATTTTGTGTCACGGTTAAAAAATAGCTGAAATATTTTATCATGACAATTATATGTAAAAATAACTAAAGCTAGCGCTAAAGGTTAAAGGCTCACGCAAAAATTTTAATCTCTGAATCTGTACAAAAGTTTTATACTTGGTGGTCATGTAGCAAGCAGGTAATGATGTTTATCATCTCTGTCTCTTTTGTCCAACTGCAACAAAAACACCTTAGTATCCTGCACAAAAACTTATAAAAAAATCATTAAAACCCTAAAATCTTGATGAATTTTTCTTCATGTAGAGAGTTTTAATGATTAGGGTTCTTTTTTTTTTTTTTTTTTTTTTTTTTTTGAAACTATATGTATGATTTTTTTTAATAATGAATGAATTAAGAAAAAATATATATTTAAGGAAAAGATATGTATAAAAAGTTTTAAAAAAGATAATTACTTAATATAATTTTTGTAGATAAATTGTATTTAGTATAGGATTCCAATATAATTATAGCCATTTATATATTATAATATGTAACATAATTATCAAAATAACTTGTAGCCTAAGTGGTACACACACAAGTTATTAATGCTACTCTTAAAAACAACCCGAGTTCAAATCTCACCATTGACATTTTTTATAAAAACGAATTTTGCAAAAAAATTATTAAAAATTTATATAAATTATACATTAAAACCGAAAATAAGAGGTGGATTAATAAATTGCTTAGTTGGACCAATAATGCTTATGTGGCATGAAAAATGATTATTTGGCATTGAGGTTATATATATATATATATATATATATATATATATATATATATATATCCAGATCAAATAAGATCAAACTTAAAGTTGTTAAAATGAGATCAATCTAAAATTTGACAAGTGACACTCTCCTTATAACAAAAATAATTTTTTTATTAGCTACAACTAAAAATGTTAAAGTTTTGATAGATTTATTTTTAAAATTTACGAAACCTAGGTGATACACTTTGATTAGAGCTGTAATGTGTATCAGGTTTTTGTATGTGTATCAGATTTTGGAATATCTATTAGTGTAATGTGTATCAGGTGTATCACTAATTCAAACTCATGTATCATTTGGTTATTAGCTTCTAAAATGTTTATTTGTATTAAAATATTTTATTTTTGTGTATTATTGCTAAAATTGTTATTTATAAATGTTTTAGTGGTTTTTTAGACTTGATCTTATTTTTACAACTTTAAATTTGATCTTACGTTAACTCTCCCCTATATATATATATATATATATATATATATATATATATATATATATATATATATATATATATATATATATATATATATATATATATATATATATATATATATATATATATATAGGATAAAGATCAAATAAAAAGACAAATATCCGTAAAAAGATAAAAAGATTTTTTTTTTCAAAAAAATTCTCGAAAAATTCCCAAAAAATTTCACAAGATCGGGTATAATGGTGCATGAAAAAGTTGTGAAAAACTTTTTTCTAAAAGTGGATATTTTTTCCGAAAAAAAATTATGAAAAAATACGTTTGCGCATTAAATCTTTTTTTTGTGCATCAAAAAATGGTTTTTGCACCCAACTTCTTTTGACTTTTTTCATCAAAATAACATTGCGCATCTAACTAAAACAAGTTGAAAATTTTGTGCATCAAAATTTTTTTGCGCATCAAAATTCGTTTTTTGTGCATTAAAAAAAACGTATCAAAACTCAAAATTATAAAAAAAATGTTTTCACAAAAGTTTTATGCACCAACATACCCGATCTTGTGGATTTTATTTGGAATTTTTGAAGAATTTTTTAAAAAAAATAAATCTTTTTATTCTTTTTACGGATATTTGTCTTTTTATTTTAACTTTACCCTATATATATATATATATATATATATATATATATATATATATATATATATATATATATATATATATATAGGTTTGGGTTATTATGAAAAGTTTCTTAGAATGAAAAGAATGAGAAGGAATGTGGAGGTGACATGTGTCACCTTTGCCACATCACCATACCCCCCACCCCCCGCGAAAAAAAAAATTTCCCGCAAAAAAAATTTTTTTTTTGGGCAAAAATTTTTTTTTCCCCGCCAAAAAATTCCCGCCAAATTTTTTTACTACATCACAGTTATAAAGTTACTGCATCACAATCATGATTTTAGTGCATTAAGGTTATAAATTACTGCATCACAGTTATAAACTTACTGCATCACAATCATGATTTTAGTACTCTCTCTCTTATTTAATTTTCAGACTTTCAGACTTGCAAGTAATAAAGCATGATGTACAACACATTAAAGCACAAAATTTCAGACTTACAACCACATATGCATTATATACAACACATTGATACACATCTTACTATCTTATACACAATTTAATTCACCCCTTCACCAAAAAATACAACTATTTAAGCAGAATTTACAATCTAATTAAGCTAACATAACAAAAATTTGAGATCCAGCATCCCAAAAAAAAAATCGAGATCAAGCAGGCAGCCCAAAACATGAATGTGACAAAACTTATCATATTAAGAGGGCTAGGTACCCTACGCCAAGCCTTGCGTTTTCCTCCAAAACGCCACTGGATGGCGCCAGCCCGATACCGTACCTCGTGTTTTCCCGTCTCGCGCCGTCATGACCAGCCCAAATGGTCCCGGAAAACGCAACGCGACGGCGTTAACCCCATACCGAACCTCGTGTTTTCCCGTCAAATGGTCCCGTTTCTCACTTTTTTTCCTTTCTTTTTTTCGAACGTTTGTGTTTTTTTTTCTGGCTTACGTTTTGTGAAGGTGGAAGACTTGTGTGGATTTCTGGAATTATAATTTGGGTAGAGATGGAGAGATGGAGGACTTGTGTGGAGATGCTCATTACAGGCAGAGATGGAGATGGAGGACTTTGTATGGATTTGTGAAGTAATATAATTTGTGCCCTAGATATGCTTTGGGTTGGGCCCTTTTGGGCCGGGTGAAGGGTACCTTATGCTCTAAAAAATATACTACTGTGTGAGAAGTAGAGTACCATGATCAAAATACTTAAAAAAATTTACATTATCCACGCACATAATTGAAAAGTCTAAGTTACAACTGCTTCAATGTTTGAGAAATGGGTACATCATCCACGCATGTATTTTTAAAGTTAGTTAAATATTTTGTTTTATTTAAATAAATGAAAATCAAATAAAATATATAGGGTCAAGTGGTGCATGACGACACCAAAATATGGTGTGATAGGATGGAGGGGTGTTTTTGGTGTTGTGGTGAATTTTGGTGTTATGGAAAAAGGTGCTAATGTGACAGCACTTATCCCCACGGCACCAGCGGGATGGCTCCAGGGTACCTAATGCTCTAAGAGCACTAGGTACCCAACGTTTTCCCGTGCGTTTTCCCGCTTAACGCGACCGGACGGCGTGAGTTGGACACCGGAGCTCGCGTTTTCATGCCCTGAGCCGTTGTGACCAGCCGAGATGTTCCCGGAAAACGCAACACGATGGCGCAAGGTGGGTACTGTAGCTCGCGTTTCCCCGTATTTTTCACGTTTTCCAGCTTTTTGTTTTGTTTTCAGTTGTGAAGAAGAAAGAATCTTGATGGAGATATTTCATTTTTTTTCAATTGTGAAAAAATAATCTTGATGAAGATAAAGGGACAGAGATCTTTTGAAAGAGAAATGCTCATGACTGTGTGAGATTGGGACTAATAATTTAGGGTTGTTTGTGTGAGTTTGAGAAGTATTAGGTAAAATGTTGATGGGCTCTTAATTGGGCTATTATCTGATTTTCTTAATTGGGCTATTATTTGATTTTCAGTAATTGTGATAAAAGGGCCTATAGTGTTTTATAATACCCAAATGTAATTAGGAAGGGAAAAAAAAACACTTGTTACGTGTAACTAAGTATGGATTAAAAGAAATCAATGCATGCAAACGTTATAAGTATAACAATATTTCAGTTCGCAGAGCATTTATTGAAACTTAATTACTAGATTGTAATATATCATTACTTTTAATGTATTTTTTATTTTATTCTTTACTTATTTTAATTATTTTTTTATGAATATAATTTTAATTTTAGTTAAATGTTTTGGTCTATTTAAATAAATGAAAAAAAGAAGAAAAAACAAAATATGTGGGGTTCAAAGGTGCACGACGTAATACTTAAAAGAACTAGCAGGGTACCCGCGTAATACGGTGACGGATAATCGATGACTAATTTTGTGGCGATCTAATATACGTTTTTTTAATAGTAACTTTACCCGGATGAATGACACTTTTAATTAAATACGGGCTTAAGCACGAACTGGCGCGGGCCAACGGGCTCGAGCCCGAACGGGTACGGGCTAAACAAAATTCTTGATATCCGTAAATTTATTGTTAAAAAGAACATAATAAAATAAAAAACATGATTCAACGAAAAATTTTATTTCAGGGTACCCGCCGCCGCAACGCGCGGGTACCCTGCTAGTTAACTATGATGCAGTAACTTATAGTACCTCCGTCCTAAAATTATAGTCTCCATTTGACTTTTTCGGTATTTCTTTTTCAACTTTGACCTTAAATATTTTTGTTTATGTTATATAATAGTTGATAAAATTATATCAAATGAAAATACATTTAAAACACAATCCATTCATATAATTTGTATCGAGTATTATATAACACAAACAAAAATACTTAAGGTCAAAGTTGTGATAGAAAGACCGAAAAAGTCAAACGGGGACTATAATTTTGGGACGGAGGGAGTAATAAAGATGCACCAAAACTTATTAGTGCATTAAGGTTATAAGTTACTGCGTCACAATTATGATTTTAGTGCATAATGGTTATAAATTACTGCATCACAGTTATAAAGTTACTGCATCACAATCATGATTTTAGTGCATTAAGGTTATAACCTTGATTTTAATGCATCATAATTGATGCACTTAACTATTAACTATGATGCAGTAACTTATAATAAATATGCACTAAAACTTATTAGTGCATTAAGGTTATAAGTTACTGCATTACGGTTATAAAGTTACTGCATCATAATCATGATTTTATAACTGTGATGCAGTATTTTTATAACTGTGAAGCAGTAATAAATTTTGGCGGGATTTTTTTTTTTTTTTGCCCAAAAATATTTTTTTTTGCGGGATTTTTTTGGGGGGGGGGGGGGGCGGGGGGTGACACATGTCACATGACATGGCATGGTGATGTGGCAAAGGTGACACATGTCACCTCCACATGCCTTCTCATTCTTTTAATTATAAGAAACTTTTCATTTTAACCCTACCATATATATATATATATATATATATATATATATATATATATATATATATATATATATATATATATGTATATATATGTGTGTGTATATATATATATATAGTCCGGTTCTAGAGAAAAGTGTAATTAGAGAGAAAAGTGAGAAAAAAAGTTATAGGATCTAATTTGAAACATCTCAAACTTCAGGGGTAAGTTTTGAAACCTAGCCCCCCCCCCACCCGCGCAAAAAAAATATTTCATCCCGCCAGAAAAAAAAATTTGGCAAAAAGAATTTTTTTCCCGCCAAAAATTTATAACTGTGATGCACATTTTTTTTGTGCATCATAGTTATAACTATTTTTTTTTACTCTGATGAACCAAATTATAAAGGTGCATCAAATCGCATATGTTATTAACTTATTCGAGAAAAAGTTTTGAATTAGAACCCTCAACCTTTGTGTATAAAAGAGAGATTTTTCAACTGATTCAACATGCTTATTTTATTAATCACGTCGTTAATATACAATGAAATCAATTATCCTAACATGTTTCAGAGTCATTTTGTTTTACTTTTCATCAATTCACAATGATTAATATGCATTGGCGTTATCCCAAATGACAAAGCATGCTATAACAAAGAGATGTGACACTACTATGGCTACCATCCGTCCCTGGTTGTACAACTAATGCCCCTTAAAGAGCATAGTACACTAAGTTATTGCAATGTTATAGGAGCATATTAGGTAACCATCGTTGTGTGCATATCGGTTATAAAAATTGGTGCATCATAGTTACAACTAGGGGTGTTATTCGGGTTGACCCGGTCGGGTTCAGGTCAACTCGGGTCGGGTCAACTTGGGTCAAGCCATAAAAAAAATACCCGAACCCGACCTTGTTTACAACTCGGGTCAACTCAGGTCGGGTCAATTCGGTTTCGGGTCAATTCGGGTTTGGGGTCAACCCGAGTTTTTTACATTGTAAAAGTGTTGTTTAGCCGGGTTAATCGGGTTCGGGTCGGGTCAAGGCTAAAAAACATACCCGAACCCGACCTTGTTTAGAACTCGGGTCAATTCGGGTTGACCCGATTGACCCGAATATATTTTTGAACCCGATTGACCCGACCCAAATTGACTCAGGTCGGGTTCGGGTCGGGTCAGCCCGAATGACACCCCTAGTTACAACTACTTTTTTTTTAACTGTGATTCACCAAAAAAAAGTACATCAAATCACATATGTTATTAACTTATTACAGAAAAATTTTGAATTAGAACCCTCAACCTTTGTGTATAAAAGGGAGATTTTTTAACTGATCCAACACGCTAATTTTATTAATCATATACAATGAAATCAATTGTCCAAGCATGTTTCAGAGTCATTTTGTTTTACTTTTCATCAATTCACGATGGTTAATATGCACTGGCGTTATCCCAATGACAAAGCATGCGGCACTACCATGGCTCCGTCTCTGGTTGTACAACTAATGCCCCTTAAAGAGTATAGTATACTAAGTTATTGCAATGTTATAGGAGTATATTAGGTAACCATCGTTGGGTGCATCTCGGTTATAAAATTTGGTGCATCATAGTTATAACTAATTTTTATAACTGTGATACACAAAAATAAAAAGGTACATCACAGTTATAAAATTTTGGCGCGAAAAAATTTTTGTCCCAAAAAAACTTTTTTTTTTCGGGGGGGGGGGGGGGTGGGGGTAGGGTGCGAATTTACGAAACCTCCTTAAAGAATGAAGGAAAATACAATTAGGTCCCTCTAGTTTGGTGAGGAAAAAAAGGGAAGAGGAGGTAATCTAATGGTTGAGATTACTTTTCTCTTAAGATCAACTTTTTAAATAATCCAATCACTATGTGTGTATATATATATATATATATATATGAATGATACAAGGGTTCGGGGTCGAAAAGACATCCTTTTTTACGAACAAGTTTTACAACCCTCTAGGCAGTGTACCTAATCGTTGTAATGTAGTATGGGGTAAGCCTAGCGGGTTGATTCGTTCTCTAGGGGAATAGAGATGCTAGAAGAGATGTATGACGAGATGGTAAGGTTGAGGGGGATTCTTTTTAGTCTTTTATGGTTTTTTGAAAGCAATGTAAATATCAAGGGGTATAGGAATGGGGGTGGTACTTATACAAATTTTAACTACTTTTTATAACTACTAGACTAATTAACTACTTGAACCAAGGATAGGTTATGCTAATTGTAGGTGTGCTCTTATGATGATTAAAAATGTGTTTACTTAGATGTTCTTACTCCTTAGTTATCTCTTATTGGTCTGTTGAACTGTCACATCCTCATCTTAATTGGTGCGTTGTATTCCGTTTAGTCATATGTGGTCCTAATTCCCTAGTTCTATGAATTGTAACTCTCCTCTAGACTATCCGGGGTCGCCAAGTACCCATGTATCTCCCCCGAATACTCTACTATCGACAAGCTACTCCTAAGCTTTTTTGTTGACGTTCAAGCTCGCAACAATTAAAGAAGAAGAAGCCAATTTTCCTTACTATAGCGTTTACCAATTAAGACAAGAGAGAACCTAACAATAATTAACAACTAGGTTTCATAGATCTAAGCAAACACAAGGATAATTCAGCTACTCATGATAAACAAGCAAGCATACACGCATACAATTAAACATGGGGTAGACATAATGATAATATGGATAAACAAACTTATCTTATGATGTAAAGAAGGGTATGGAACCCTAAAATACTGTCCAACTCGGACTACAACTGAATTAGGGTTTGCTCTCCAAAGTTCTACCTCCCAAAATACAGAAAAATCGAATCCTATATATAGATTTACAAATGCGACGACGTCACCTTTTGATAGTGACGCCGTCAGGTCGTCGTCATTAGGGTTTCATTTAGGCCAAGTCATCGTTGGGACGGCATTAGTTGATATGCGTGACGTCGTCAGTCTTCATGAAGGACGTCGTCTGAGATTGGTTCTTGGGCGTCTGGTGTAGAAGATAAGGGAGACGCCTTCCAGAGTTTAGGCATGACGCCGTCATGCTTTAGAACCAGACTTTCACCTAAGCCGTTACTTGTATTTTGATCAGATTTTTTTATGAGGGACGGCGTCGCCCTTTGGTTGGGACGTCGTCAGGTGCAATGAACAGCCTTGGATCTTGACTTTGCCATTTTCTACATGTTTTCGCTCCTTTTCGTCCAAAAATGCTTCATTCGAGCATTTTGCTTCCAAAAGACCTAAATTGTGAAAAAGGAACGATTTTAAGTAGTAACGGATATAAAATGTGTCGATTTAGGACTTAAATGACCCCCTAAAAATGTATATTTTAAATCCTTCAAATATCCCTACACTTGGAATTTGCTTGTCCTCAAGCAAATGTGCTTTTGGCTAATCAATTTATAAGTTAGGGGGCATGATGCAATGGTTTAAAATAATTTACAAAAAATACAAGCGCCATAATAGTAATAACAAGCACTGAAATTATACACTAGCACCTCACAATTGGTGTTTGGATTCTTTCATCTCTCGGGTTTAAATGAAATATAATATGTATGGAAATGGAAAATATATACTCATTACCTGGCATAGTACATAGATTACCATAAGCTTGAGAATAGATCAAACCTCCACCGCTTTGGCGTAAGCACCTATGAATAACTATCTAATAGGTCTTTACAAAGGGTTGTAACGTTAGGCTTAGGGTAGGAAAGTAAAGGGTTTTGTTGGATAGGGGATATTTAGTGGTGGCAAGTCAAAAATCTTATGTTACAAGTATGTAGATCGTGGCGTTGCTAAGCCAAGACTCGACTCACTAACACTAAATAACTTGAAACAAAACACAAACATAAACTTAAAAAACATAAACATAAAGATAAATGTAGGATGGTAGCCCGTTTGTTTCTTTTTTTTTCAACAACTCTTTTCTCTCTCTCTCTTTTTTCAACAACTCTTTTTCTCTCTTTTTTATACCTTTTTACTTTAATATCCTTTACGATAACATCAAAATAAAGGGATTTATAGAGCATCCCTACACTTGAGTTTTTATTTCACTAACACTAATTGACCCGATTTGAAAAGATCAAACACCTGGAGTATTTAATTACGTAGAAAAAGAGAATTTGAATTCATCGTTCTTTCCCGTTACTCCATAAAATATTACTTTAACCCATGAGTCCCAATCGTCCTAAAACTGTATACATATGATATGACTCGACTTAGCAACCATGCAAATAACTAGATAATTGAACTAAAGGTTTAATAATGATAACAATAATGCACTAAAGATGAGTGCATACAAGGTAGGCTAAGGCGATTTGGGTGTAACATTTGGGGGTCGATTGTAAACAATGCTCTTCATTGATATTCTGAAAACCGAAACATCATGAAAACCGCGAAAATGATAGGCTCTGAGTGGTTAACTAGGGGTATCGTGCACTAAAGGTGAGTACATCACAATGGTGTGGGGAAATTACTCAACCGATGTGGAAGAAGTAATTAAATTACAGGTTTAAAACAAGGGTTATCCTAATGCCTCTTATCATTTAGTTAATCCTAACTACATGAATGTAGTCTCACTAGCGATCTTGGAATGCATCACAAAACAAGTTCTAGAATCTGTTATACTACCGGTACACTCTAAGAATTAAAGATGAATGCTTTTCTTCCTAAAGATCTAGGGGCGAACCTCACATTTTTGGGGTGGAATTTGAGTGGTAAACGGTTTTTGTGCTAGTTATATAATTCCTATCCATGAGACACTTTATTAAGACTAAAGTTTAAATCGTAAATGCCATAAAAAAAATTAAATTTGGTGCTAAAATTGCCCTAACAAATATTTCTCATAATTTATTACACAATTTACCAAGGACAAGAAAAAATTCAAATGAGTAAATAGTTTCTAAGTTCCCGTTTTATTCTCCCTCCGTACACTTAAAATGAACATTGTCCCCAATGTTCCCCGAAAGAATCAAAGTTACGATAAAGGAAGGTAAGTTAAAAGAGAAAGAAACTAGTACTCCCCTGATTAGCTCGGTAGGATATGTATGAAGTTGCGGTTAAATCCTCCTCCAAGATGAATGAATAAGTACTAAGTGTTGCTTCCAATATGTGTTTCTTCTTCTTGTCCAATATAACCTGCACACTTATAAGAAAACGAAACGAAACCTCGCGTAAAATGGCGGTAAAACTATATATGAAACAAAACTAAACTAGAAAGCGAGTAAGATATAATGCTTGTAGAATGGATGTTTGTAGTTTTTCTGGAAAATTCAGAATTGGGAATTTCCAAAAATCACAAGTTACGCAGAAAATGAAACTGATATTCTCTTTCTACATTGCCTGACGTCGTGAGGTGTTAATCCTGATACCGTCAGTATGTCCTGACAGAAAGTGGTCTGATGAGTTTTTCTTGAAAAATTTGCCTCATTAAAACCTGGAAAAAATTTCTGCAAAACATCCATTATGACTCGATACAAGCATTTGACTCTAACAATCACACAAATGTATACAATTTCAATTATTGTTAATCTCATGTTCATGTTCTTAAAAACATTTGTGATCTTCCCTACACTTATCTTTTTGTAAAATACCTTTATATACAATTAAGACGATGTTAAAAACAAATGAAAGCACTTTCACAAAGTCTAATATAAGAATAAACAACAATGAAAAATATATATAAACACACAAACAAAATTGAAAAACAAAACAAGCAAATATGTGGAAAACTAGAAGGGGGGTTGAATAGTTTTGCCAATTAAAACTCGTTTTAAACTATTTAGATCGACTTATGTCAATCTATTTGGATGTGTGTTGGATGTTGATAAACAAACATATAGAAGTATAAATATGTAATGAAAAGATAAGAGTAAGAAGCACAAAACCACAACGCGAGTATTTATAGTGGTTCGGCTACAAGGACACTTTCCTTGCCCTACTTCACTCCCCGAGTCACCTACTCGAGAGTTCGTAATCACTACACAACACCGACTCCTTATGGTGGAGAAACCTTCACAACGTTGCCTACTCTTTTTCTGGTACTAGCCTAACCATCGGGTTCTTTCACACCAAGGTGAACCACACCTACCACAACGTCGCCTACCCCTTTATCCGGTACTAGGCTAAGTACCGAGTTCCATTACAATGGAGGAACTACTACCCGACACTACACCAACGACTAACCCCAAAGAAGACCAACTCCTTATTACAACATCATCAAGGATATTAATATCCTTGGATCCAATACTAATCTATCTTTTACATCGAAACACACCATATCGAATGTACATCTAAGGCACCTTTCACTAACGCCTTTAACTAGATCTTCAAGACACCCTTCACTAATGTCTTGTGACTTGACTTCTAGGTACCCTTCACTAATGCCTACAATACGGACGATCGACACCCTTCACTAATGTCTTCGTCTCGACACTTGAGATATCTTTCACTAATATCTTCAACACTACACTTCTTAGAGAAATAAAAAGAACCATCAACAAGAGGACTTCAGTAGTATTGATGATGAGGAAGCATGGCAACTCATGGACTTGAGCTTGCTTGACTTCAAAGGTGGTGATCTCGCCTTTAAGAGGAACCTAAAGAATCACACAAAAACAAAACTACAAACATAGATCACTTGGATCCGGGGTTAGAGAGTTTTTAACTCAAGGAGAAAGTATATGAGAAAGGGGTGAGAAACAATGAAGAAATGGCTCACTATTTATAGAGAGAAAATGCCTACTGTTCCCCGGATCCCACGGATCCCTCCCTTAAGGGATCCGTCTAGTGTAAAACTAGGGATCTGTGGGACGCTCCTCTTTGCCCATGGGTATTTTGGTTATGGGTCATGGGTGATGGGTTATGGGTAGATCCATGGGTCTTTTATTAGATACAATGTATCTCATGAGTGCAATGCCCCAAGTCAAATGGGTATGGGTCAATACCATGGGTTATGGATATTATCCATATATGACATAAGCATGATGTCATGCAATGGTTTATGGGTCAAGCTCCATGGATATCGCTAAATCATAAAATCACTTATACTTGTTTTAGTGTTTTATGTGAAAATGTAAGTGTGTTAGAAAACTATTGGCTCAAACCATTTACGTATTTTATTTGTTTCGTTAACATGATTTTACGTTTGTTATCAACAAAACATTAGAAGATCGTAAAATATAAATAAACGTTTTTACGGCTTATTTGTATTAACAGTCTCCCCCTTTTTGTTGATGACAAAACATAAAATTATTTTAAGAAAAAGCTAAAATTCGTAAACGTTTGAATTTGTAGTTTTTACTTTCTTCTCCCCCTTTTTGTCGAAACAAAAAGAGCTTCGAAAGGAAACTAACACATTGTTTTAAGAAAAACATGTGAAAAATGGAAAATAAAGTAAAAGTATAGAGCAAGTAACGCGAAAGGATCTCGTCTTAACTCCCCCTTGACGAGTCCATCCCTATGTGAGGGCGTCAAGAAAAAATAATACTAAGCTAGTTCATTTGCAACTAAGTTTGCAAAAGATTTCGTCTAAGTGACGAATATGCTCCCCCTTGATGATTGCAACTTTGCAAAGGGACGTCATGAAATGTAATCCTAATATTGCAAGTGATTTTGCAATGTATTGCTTTGACATAAAGCTCCCCTAGCTTTAGGGTGTCAAAGTCTTCATGTGTAAATTGAATAACTACAAAACAAAAGTTAGAGAACAAGTATAATGCATAATTTCCTGCAAATATGACTCAAGTTAGTAAACAAAATAGTTTTATGTCTCACGGATCCCACGGTTCCCTCCTTGTAGGGATCCGTCTAGGCGAATTTCAGGGATCCGTCTGGCTGATGACTGAATTTTCAGCAATGGTGAAATAATGTTAACATCAAAGTGAGATATGTATTATACAACATAATCATATACTCATAAATATAGCAAGTAGCATGTAATTTCATTTAATAAAACTAGAGATATGATATATGTAACACCCCCAAAATCACAATGTGACAGCGGAAGACTATTTGGGGTATTACTTAGAGGATCATAGTCATAAGTTACAGAAAACGACTCTAAAGAGACGTTTTTAATAAAAGGTTGTTACCATTTCATAAAACTCAGTGTTTTGAAAACACAAAAGGAAATACCACATGTCTTGAAGATACATAAAAGATAGTTTAAATGTTTACGAAATGATAACTTTAATTGAAATATAACACCACTTCAAGCGTCCCATGACGTCCACTCCACGCCTTCATGATATTCTAATTTGTACCTGAGATGAGCATGCTTAAAAAGATCAACAAAAATGTTGAGTGATATTCATAGGTTTAAATAATTAGTTGAACACAAGTAAAAGATGATAATTGCTTCGAATACAATCACCATGGAAAACATAGATTATTATTATGCGCTAAGCTCATGACACCAAACTAACTGCATACACCTAATTACTGGTGTAAGTAATAATATTGCCCTCAGAGATGGAATTGCCAATTCCATAGTTAACCAAATATAGTGCGCCCCGGTTATTTCCGATAACCGAGTCGGGGTCGTTAATTCCCATAGTACTATCCACAATATTCGCGTTCACTCGCAAGTGATTAATGGTTCATGATATAAGGGGCTTATGGCAGGCAACTTAGGCTATAATAATAATGATCAGGCAGCATACAGTTTAAGAAAGACTTGTGTTCTAGTTTATAGCATGCATCTCCCTCGCGGGGTTTGAAAGAAATAAGTAAAGGCGAGGCTATGAACTCACCTTAGTAAAGCAGTACCCGAGTAGTAAAGAAGTCAAGTAAATGATGTACCGAGTACCGTCACGCGACCTATAATTGTATACCAATACTTAAATTAATACCTTTGTATTTTGACTGGGTAATATTTATATACACCAAAAGTTTAAGTTATTTATGTGTATCGTTTATTTTTGAACATGATTAATTTTGGCTCATGGAAGTGTTTAGATACACACAAAAGTATTAAAACAAATGAGTCGTGGGTTTGTCGTAACCGGAAGATGACGTACGGAAAATATCATAAATAAATAGTAAATATACTTAAATTATAAGGACGTCGCTTAAAATTTATATATATATATATATATATATATAAGGAAAAGTAATAGGTTTTATTATAAAAATAAAATAAATTCCGTTTTATATGTTATAATGGTCTTTTAGAAAAATTTGTATGACTCATTTATATGTCAAAAATATATTTGGTGACGAGGTGTAGAAAAATTATTATTGTTTCAAATTATATTTCGTTTGATATGAATCATGAGTTAATGGTATTTCGTTAGTCGTTTATATCATATGCTTGTGAAATGAGATATCGTGAAATATTGTTGAAAATAAATGTGTCAAGGCGAGTAGGCGAGCATGTCGTGAACAAGGCGTGAGAAAGAAAAAGAGACAAGTAATCGTAGCACGTTTAAGATGACGATTTTTGTTATACTCAATGTTATGAACTTTATTTCATTGTCTCACTTTATAAAACCTTATGTTTCAGTTGCATATTTGTGTACATATCTGTTTTTCGGAAATGAATGAACATCGAATGGGCTTTGGCCCAACTCAAGGTCAGAACCAAACGCACCCATTGTGAGAAGAGAATAACATGTCTTAAGAAAGTTGACATAGAAGCTATATACTCGGATCAAAACAGGTAGGAGAAGGAGGAAAAATGCCCTTCGAGTGGCTGCGTTACAGCAGCTAGACACTCCTTTTGGGTGGCTGAGTTTCAGCGGGTACACGCCCCTTTGGGTGGCCGCGCATAGGTGGGATAAACGCACTCGTTGTGGGCTGAACTGTAGCAACCAAACACACCTAAATGGTGCTGAAAATCAGCAGCAACGTGCCCATTTTGGTGCAGCAAACGCACCCTTTTTGCTGTACCAAACGCACCCTTTTTGGTGGTTGTGTTGCAGCAGCTAAACACCCTTTTGGGTGGCTGCGTGGCAGCAGCTAAACACCCTTTGGGTGGCTGAAAATAAGGCGAGACGAACACCCCAAGGGGGCTGAATTTGCAGCAAACAAACACACCTATACGAGCTGGAAATCATATTCAAAACACTCCACGAAAAGCTTTAGTATAGGCCAAAGAAATAACGGGAATTTGAGCGAAAGTTTAACTTGAAAGAGTACCTTGGTGCCCTTGTGGTTGACGCAAAGAAAAACGAGGTACACCTTATACGAGTTTAGTTTTGACACCATGTTTATGTTCTAAATATGCACTTAGTGACATCTTTAAGTAAAGGTTCAAAAGTCACAACTGAAGATACCCGCTGTGGGTTTACTAAAGAAGCGAAATATGGAACTTGGTACATGAGACTAACATCGCAATAGAAAAGAAAGCATAACCACAAAGCCTACACGTGGTCACACAAAGGTTTGGCTCCGAGGCCTATTAGACGAGCCAAGATTTAGCCAGACATTTCAATACATTTCAGATTTCAACCTTTATTATCGCTACCATTCATTGACCCATTTTAACCGTTTCAAGTAGTGTTGCTTAACGAAGGTTTATACGTTTTCGACTATATACCCAATCAAAATAGAACTTCATTAAAACATTTTAACAACTCGAAACAAGGATAACACTTACGACTCCTTTTAATTTCGATTACCTGTTTAAGTGTTTTAAGACTTTTGATCTTCGTACCCCTCGTGTGACTGACCCAAACAACATATAGCAAGTTTACTACCATGTATATATTTGATCTTTTTAAACTGATTCTTATAACTTCTATCACCCAGCAAAACTTTATACATTTTCTTGGCTACATATCCATCCAAGCAGATTCTTATAGAAATATTTTACCAATTCTAAAACAAGAAGTAAATTCATAAAATACTTATGATGTTGATTAACCATAACAAAAGAATTCATTCTCCATAAGATTTATAGTTCGAATAGGGTTCCAAACTTAATTCAATATCATGTTTTAATCAACAACAACAATACAAGTAACAAGATAAAAAAAAGAAAGCTAAGCTAAGGAAGAAACCTTATAAATACGAGTCGAATCGGAAGAGAACAATAAGTAGAAACAATCCCACCAAACCGAATCCACAGGAACCACAAGCGCTTCGAACACTCTTTCTAGTTTTTGATTTTTTTGTTGTGAGTTTGTGGCATCAACTGTGAACCGTTTGGGGGGGTATATAAAGGGATGAAGATGGGTAGTTTGACTAGTACTCTCGAAGTGGGGTTGAGATACTTGTCTCCTTTGAGCAACGGCGTCAGGGTCTTCACGTGGTCTTCCTCTTTCTTCGTCTTCAGTGGTGGTCCAAGGAGGACAAAGAGTCCTTGGTTTGTCGATATCTTCATGGGATAAGCCAAAGGTTAGCTATTCTTGGTTTGAAGTTGCATAAGATGTTGGGGAAGGGTTTTTGGAGGTGTAGCTATTCTTGGAGGGGAACAAGCAGCGTGTGCAAGGGGAAGAGAAGAGGCGAAAATGGAGGTAAGGAAGAGGAGCAGGTTTTTCAGAGGAGGTGGGGCGTGGGTATATATGGTTAGGATAAGGGTAAGGATTTTGTTTTTATAATTTTTGTTATAAGTAAAAGAAAAGGTAGTGTGTATTTATTTATTGTGTATTATTTAGGTATTAGATGTATTTTGGTACTTCGTCGTTAACCCGTGAATGTATAACTTCAAACGGAAAGTTGTATTATTTATTTTTCTGGACACGTTATAAATAAACTGTCACGATGACGTAATTTTTGATTTTTATTAGTTTGTTTTATTTTCTCGCGTTTTCTTTTATTTTATTTTGGTACGCGTGCGGACTCATAAGACAAGAAAATCTTTCTTGTGAGACTGATTTAGAAATCAGTAAAGATCAGGCATGGTTAAATAAGACTACTCGGATATGCATAATTTTTTTTTATGCAAGAAAAGATGAAATGTACATGCTAAAATGCTCAATTTAGATCAAATAAATTTGATAAACAGTCTATTTCATAAATATGAAGATTTAAAATAGTGAAATTTTCCAGGTGACTACAGTACCTACCCCTTAAGAGGATTCCGTCCCGGAATTCTAGTTTACAGTGGTTGTCGGAGTTGGATTTGTGAACAGATGTGGGTACTTAACACGCATGGTGTCTTCGCGCTCCCACGTATACTCCGGTCCTCTCTTGGAGTTCCATCTAATCTTGACGATGGGGATGCGACTTTGCTTAAGTCGCTTGACTTCCCTATCCATGATTTCAATCGGTTCTTCGACAAAGTTGAGCTTGTCATCGAGCTTAATCTCTTTTAGTGAAACAACAAGAGATTCATCCGACAAGCATTTCTTCAGATTTGAGACGTGAAAGGTAGGGTGAACTCTACTAAGTTCTTCCAGGAGATCAAGTTTGTAAGCAACCGGGCCGATTCTTTCGAGAATCTTGAAAGGGCCAATGTATCGAGGATGTAGCTTTCCTCGTTTTCCGAATCGAACCTTTCCCTTCCAAGGTGATACTTTCAACATAACTCGATCACCAACTTGAAATTCCATGGGCTTTCTTCTAACATCGGCGTAACTCTTTTGTCGATCTCTAGCAGCTTGAAGTCGTTGACGAATTTGCACAATCTTCTCGGTTGTCTCTTGGACAAGTTCAGGTCCAGTGAGTTGGGCATCTCCAACTTCAGCCCAACAAACGGGTGATCGACACTTTCGACCATAAAGTGCCTCGAATGGAGCTGCCTTGATGCTCCCGTGGTAACTATTGTTGTAGGAGAATTCCGCCAAAGGCAAGTGTTTATCCCAACCTTTTCCAAAGTCGATCACGCAAGCTCGAAGCATGTCTTCCAAGGTTTGGATAGTCCTTTTGCTTTGGCCATTGGTTTGAGGATGATATGCGGTACTCATATCCAAACGAGTGCCTAAAGCCTTTTGAAGAGATTTCCAGAAGTGTGAAGTAAAACGACTGTCACGATCAGAAATGATGGAAATTGGTACTCCATGACGAGATACAATTTCCTTCAGGTATAGTTGAGCAAGGGTTTCCATTTCATCATTTTCCTTGATGGGTAAGAAATGAGCGGATTTGGTAAGGCGATCAATGATGACCCAAATGGTGTCGTAACCTCTAGCGGTCTTTGGTAGTTTGGTTATGAAGTCCATAGTGATTCTCTCCCACTTCCAAACTGGGAGTTCAGGTTGAGTTAACAATCCGGAAGGTTTTTGACATTCGGCTTTGACTCGAGAATAGGTGAGACATTTCCCAACGTACGTTGCAATTTCAGCTTTCATGTTTGCCCACCAATAAAGCTTCTTGAGATCTTGGTACATTTTGTCGGATCCCGGGTGAATGGAATATTTAGACTTGTGAGACTCATGCATGATGAGTTCCCGTATTCCCCCATAAAGTGGTATCCAACTTCTATCGCCAAAACATAAGGTTCCATCCGATCTTTGCGCAAAACCGTTCTCGTTTTCCGGCATTCCAAAGATTCTTTCGTTGGGACGGTTTTCAGGTTTGAGAGCTTCAGCTTGAGCTTCAAGGATTTTTGATGGAAGGGGTGACTTAATTGTCATTCCCAAGGATCTTACTCGGAGAGGTTTAGGTCGATCCTTTCGACTAAAAGCGTCAGCTACGACATTTGCTTTTCCCAGGTGATAACGGATTTCACAGTCGTAATCACTAAGCAATTCTAGCCATCGGCGTTGTCGCATGTTTAGCTCCTTTTGATCGAGAATGTGTTGGAGACTTTTATGGTCGGTAAACACCGTACACTTGGTTCCATATAGGTTAAGGGTGAGCAAAACCGCCCGAGCCCGACAAGGCCCGAAAAACCGCCCGAAACCGACAAGGCCCGAGCCCGACCGAATACTAAACGGGTCGGGAGTCGGTTGTTAATTATGCATTGTATCGGTATCGGGTCGGGTCGGGCTATAAACCGACTCCAACCCGAATGCAGCCCGCCAAAAAAAGAAGCCCGATTAGATATTAGGTTTTAACTCAAAATATCCGCCTCCTTCTGTTCTCAAACACAATATACGCATATCTCCCAAACAGAAAACGCATCTCAACTCAAGAGCACGAAACTTCACCAAATTAAATGGACCAATCTCAACTCAAGAACACGAGGGGTGAATCAATCTCTTCTTCTTTGCCTACATACGAATCCTTTGCATCTCAACAAAACAATATAATGGAAGTAAGTATTTTTACATGTTTTATATAGTTTAGATTGTTTTATATAGTTTAGTTTAGATTGTTTAATTGATTATTTGATTATAGCTATAGTTTAGATGAAAAAAAAAAAGGTTGAAATCATGTACATATAACTGATGTAGGCAAAAAAAAAAAAAAAAAAAAACCACAAAAGTATTGATATTTGATTATTTGATCGTGTACTGATTAAGTGATAACTGATATAACTGATGTAGACATCGTGTACATATAACTGATGTAGACATCATGGGACTTAATAAAACATTGAAGTTAGTCCATTTGTTTATATAAGACTTAGTGAAACATAATAAATGAAAGGTATTTATTTGATTCAGTTAATGAAACATTGAAGTTAGTGACTTAATAAATGAAAGGTATTTATTTGATAAATGAAACATGGGAGTATGGATTCAGTTAACATTGGATTCATTTAATGAAACAGTTAGTAACATGGCATTTATTGGATTAAGTTAACATTGAAGTGTATTGATATTGTGTGTTTACTTGTTTGTTTAGGATCAACCGAATGACGTTGAGACTGATGAGGTTGCTAAAGGCAAAAGGAAAGCCCCTCCCAAACCAAGGAAAACGACTTCCGAGTGTTGGAAACACTTTGAAGCAAAGTTTGAACCGGATGAAAATGGTCTAGTCATTAAGATGGCATATTGCAAATATTGTGATGCGGTTCTCAAAGCCGATTCAAAAATGCATGGTACGCGACACTTGAATACTCATTATGCAAATTGTGATAAGAACCCCGATTATGAGAAAATTAAGAAACAAAAAATACTATCTTTTAAGAAAAAGATTGGGGAGAATGATGAGGGTGATAGTAGCATTGGTAATTTAGAAACTTGGAAGTATGATGAAAAATTGATTAAAAAGTCGTTGATTGAGTTGATTATTCTTGCGGAGCTTCCTTTTAAGTTTGTAGAACACCCGGCATTCATTAGATTTGGAAATAACATGCAACCTAGATTTAATATGCCCTCTCGTTTTACTATTGCTAGGGATGTTTCTAAGTTTTTTCTTGACGAGAGGAAGAGCCTATTAAATTTCTTAAGCAACAAGTCCACCACCGTTCATTTAACCACCGATACGTGGACTTCTAGTTGTAAAAGAATGAACTTTATGGTATTAACCGCCCACTTTATAGATGATGATTGGGTAATGCATAAAAGAATTATTAATTTTAGACCAATTCATAGCCATAGAGGGGTGGATATTGGTAGGGCACTTTTGGAATGTATAAACGGATGGGGTATAAAGAATGTTATGACCATTACGGTTGATAACATTTCTTCAAATGACAAAGCCCTTGAATACTTGGTAGAAAATTTGCCAAATAAGTATGATGGTGGTAAACATTTTCATATAAGATGCATGGCTCATATTTTAAACCTAGTGGTCAAAGATGGTTTAAAAACATTCAACAAGGAAGTGAATACCATAGGGTTAGCCGTGAAATACATAAAACATTCGAGCCAAAGAGTGACCAACTTTAAAGAAAGTGTTGAAAAGGCTTGTTCTTCAAACAAGTTTTTGGTTTCCGAATGCCCTACAAGATGGAATTCCACACATGATATGTTGAAAACCGCTATTGAGTTAAAAGATGCTTTTATTGATTATGACTTTAATAACTCTTGTTTTGCCCGGGACCTAGAGGAAATACCTAAGCGGGGTGATTTTGAGGTTTGTAAGAAGATAGTTGCATTTTTGGAAAAATTTAAAGAAACAACCGAACTTGTGTCAAGCGTATCATCTCCCGTAGCTCATAGGTGGTTTGGTGAGATACTTGATATTGATAAGCATCTTCGTGATTGGCAAGAAAAACCTTCTTTTAAGGTAATGGTAGAAGAAATGAGAAAAAAGTATGACAAATATTGGGGTGATTACAAAAAAATCAACCATTATATGTATTTTGCCGTTATCTTAGATCCTACAATGAAGTCGGAAATAGTAGGCTACGGGTTTAGACATTTGATAGAAAATGGTTGCATTCCAATGGAGGTCGATGAAGATAGTGATGAGACCCCTATTTCATTTTTAATCGAAGATGAATTATGTAACAAATTGGTTAAGAAGGTTGAGGAAGATATGGGGGTCTTGTTTGCCATTTACAAAGAAAAATATGGCACATCAAGTCAAAGTGAAATACCAAAAGCAACAACAAGTCAAAGTAGTAACACAATTCGTCGTCGTGGTTTTGCTTTCTTAGATGCATTTAAAGATAAACTTGGAAATAAGATGAGTGGGGTTGAAGACGAGTTGACCAAATATCTAAAAGAACCTCGTCTTCAACTAGAGGATGACGAAGAATTCGACATACTAAATTGGTGGAAGTTAAATAGTCCAAGATTCCCAATTGTATCAAGGATGGCGAAAGGTAATAACTTATTTTTTGTTATTAAATTTTAGATATCTTAGATTCTTTGTGCTTTGTTTTTTATAAATTTATGTTTTTTATTAATAGATATCTTGTGCATCCAAGTATCCACCGTTGCTTCCGAATCCGCCTTTAGCGCAAGTGGTCGAGTTTTAGACCCGTATAGGAATTCTTTAGCGCCTAGCATTGTAGAGGCTTTGGTGTGCACACAAGATTGGATCCGTACATCAAGTAGAAACATCACTTCAGATACGTTAGAGGATTTAATGAAAGACGACGAGGTTGCTAAAGGTAAAATATTTATATTTTAGTTTATTGGTTATTTGGTTATATTAGTAACTTATGTTTGACTTATGTTCTCAACTTCTCATGTTTTTTCTAGAAATTCAAGAGGCGTTAGAGAAACAAAAAGGAGAACATGGAAATTCAAGAATGTCGTGATTAGTATTTGGTATTTGTATTTGGAGGCTTGGAGCAATGATTCAAGACATTTGTCATTTGTGTTTGTATTTGGAGCCATATGGTATTTGGTTTTGTATGTTTGATGAATTGATGAAGACAATGTGAATTGTGGAATGTGGAGAACTATCACAGTAGGCTCACTGGCTCAGTAGCCATATGGTAAAAAAAGAAAATTTGGAACTGTTGTTATCACAGTAGCCATATGGAAAACTTGGTTTTGTTATTTGTTGTTAATTTGTTGCTTCATTATATTTGTGCTGGGCTGGGCCCGTATATTTCCATTCCTTAAATTTGGACTGCTGGGCTGCCAGCTGCAACAAAAAGTCGGGCTAGGCCCGTTTGAATCCCTTAAACCGAACCGACAATCCCGTTTGTACCCGATACCGAGCCTGACATAAACGGGTCGGGTGTCGGTTAGGCTCGTTGTGTGTAATCGGTAGTCGGTATAATCGGTTCGGGTCGGGCCGGGTCGGGCCACGACCCGATGCTCAGCCCTAATATAGGTAATGTCTCCATATTTTGAGAGCGAAAACCACGGCTCCCAATTCCAAGTCATGGGTAGTGTAGTTCTTCTCATGAGTTTTGAGTTGTCGTGAAGCATAAGCGATCACCTTGTTCCTTTGCATCAGTACCGCACCTAACCCTAGGTGTGATGCATCACAGTAGACCACAAAATCTTCCACTCCATCGGGTAAGGCTAAGATAGGAGCTTCACAAAGCTTTTGTTTCAAGAGTTGAAAGGCTAACTCTTGTTTCTCTCCCCAGTCAAAGTTCTTCTTTTTCTGGGTTAGCTCCGTTAGAGGTTTAGCGATTTTCGAAAATCCTTCGATAAATCTTCGGTAATAACCCGCAAGGCCCAAAAATTGACGTATCTCGGTAGGGGTAGTAGGGGATGACCAATCTTTGACAGCTTCAATTTTTGAGGGATCAACATGAAGACCATTACTATCTATCACGTGACCAAGGAATTGAACTTTTTGAATCCAGAAGTCGCACTTGGAAAACTTAGCATACAGTTCTTCTTTCTTGAGCAGCTCTAGGATGGCTTTCAAGTGTTCCGCATGCTCTTCCTTGTTGCGGGAATAGATGAGAATGTCGTCAATGAACACAATCACAAATTTGTCCAAGTAAGGTTTACACACTCGATTCATTAGGTCCATGAATACCGCTGGTGCATTTGTCAAACCAAATGGCATCACTTGGAACTCATAGTGGTCGTATCGTGTTCGAAAGGCAGTTTTCGGGATATCTTCTTCTCTAACTCTCAGTTGATGGTACCCAGATCTCAGATCAATCTTTGAATAGACGCTTGATCCTTGTAGTTGGTCAAACAGATCGTCAATCCTAGGAAATGGATAGCGATTTTTCACCGTTAGTTTGTTCAACTCTCGGTAATCAATACACATACGGAAGGATCCGTCCTTCTTCTTGACAAATAAGACCGGAGCTCCCCAAGGCGAAGAACTCGGTCGAATGAATCCTTTTTCGGACAGTTCTTGAAGTTGGTCAGACAATTCTTGTAGTTCGGAAGGTGCCAATCTATAGGGTGCTCGTGCCACGGGTGCCGCTCCCGACACTAGCTCGATTTGGAATTCTACTTACCGAACAGGAGGAAGGCCAGGCAAGTCTTCAGGAAATACTTCGGGAAAGTCTCTAGCTACGGGGACGTCTTTTAGTTGCTTCTCGTCCACTTTCTCCTTCTCCGTTACTTGTGCTAGAAAAATGAGACATCCTTTTTCTATGTACTTTGCCGTTTTAACGCACGAGATGATGCTCAATCGGGTCTTACTACGATTACCCCGAATGATTAGAGTTTCGCCATCGAGAGGAATGTGAACGACTTTCTCGTCACAGATGATTCTTGCACGATTCTTGGATAGCCAATCCATGCCAATGACAGCATCGAAGCTACCGAGTTGAATAGGCATAAGGTCTATATCGAACGGGTGATTTGATAAGGATAGGTTGCAACCTCGAAGGATAGTGTTAGTTCCTACTATTTTTCCATCGGATAGCTCTACTTCATAAGTGGTATCTAGGGTAGTTGGGGTGACTTTTAACAAAGGTGCAAACTTAGAAGACACAAAGCTTTTGTCGGCTCCAGAATCAAATAACACTTTAGCTAAATGATGGTTGAGTGAAAACGTACCCGTAACGACATCCGGGTTCTCATGTGCATCTCCATCTCCTAGCACATAAGCTCTTGCCCTAGCAGGGTTGTTGTTGTTATTGTTGTTGTTGTTCCCGTACAGCTTTGGGCATCTACTCTTGACATGTCCAGCTTCTCCACATCCAAAGCAAGTTATCCCCATGGGTTGAAGGTTACTTCCAGTAGCAGGGCTTCGGCAATCTTTGTGGGTATGGCCCACCTTGTTACACTTTCCACACTTAATGGTACAATGTCCCACATGATGCAGGTTGCATCGAGTGCACAAAAGGTGTGGTCCAGCATAGCCTCTTCTAGTGGCGGGGGTAGCAGCATAAGCCCTCGCAACTTCTTGCCTACGGTTTTGTTGATTGTGGTGGTTGTTTCGGTTTTGGTGGTATGGGTTGGGATTGTTGTTGCGGTGTTGATTGTGATTGTTGCGGCCTTAGTTATTGTTGTTACGGAACGAGTTGTTGTGATGGAAGTTGTTTGAAGTGTTGCCTCGGCGGTCATCAAATTTCCTTTTGTTGTCATTGTTGCCTTGCACGGATCCATGTTTCAAGACTTGATCCATGAGTTGATAGAAAATTGTGATCACTTCCTCCACGGTCTTGGGCTTTGATGCAGTAACATTGCCCTCAATGCTTCGGGGTAATCCCCCAATGAGATTCTCCAGCAACTTAACCTCATCAGAAACCATGGATGGGCATAGAGCTTTCAATTCTTGGAAGCGCTTGAAGTAGGTTTTGAGATCATTGCCCTTAGTAGTCAGATGGTAGAACTCATCTTCAAGTTTCTTGATCTCGGTCCTTGGACAGTATTGCTTCATCATCAATTGCTTTAGTTCAGTCCAAGTGGTTTTGTAGGCTTCTTCCATGCCAATAGGTTGGGCATGAGCCTTCCACCAAGACAATGCATCTTCCAGCAGAGTACCAGTAGCAAATTTCACCTTGCAATCTTCTGAGCAATCACTTAGAAGAAACACAGTTTCAGATCTTTCAAACCAATGGATAAGGCCAACAGCGCCTTCAGTTCCTTTGAAGAAAGTAGGTTTGCAATTCATGAACTCTTTGTATCCACATTTGCGATTCACCACAGCTTCATTTCGGTTGGCTTGATTTAGGGCTTCATTTGTTCGAGCTGCCTCAGCAGGTCTTGCAGCAAAAGCATCACCAATTTCATTTGTAACTAGCCTCCGAATTGCTTCCGGGGTCATCTCGGGAGTTTGAGTAGGGGTAGAGGTAGTTCTTGTTCTTGCCATTTTTCTAAAAACATACACTCAGATTTCAGAATCATTCAACATAATTGTGAATTATTATAAAAATGGTTTCATAATAGTCAAAATCTTCACATTACATCAATAGAGTATAATCATCATAAGAAAGAATCACAACATGTTAGAACCACATAAGAGAATATATAAGAATGATCATTTCGATTTACATAAACCGATAAATAGGAAGATCATCATACATAAGAATATCAAGAAACAACAACCATAATGCCATAGGTTCACCATCCATACATGGTGATACAATACCATACAATGTCACATAAATAGCTTTGTTCGATAGTTTACAAAACATGCGAATACAAGGCCCTTATTTGTGCCACATGCGGCAGGCTAAAGTACCGGAAAACTAAATAGATGAATCACCAATCTAGAGGCTGTCGGGTGTGCCCCTCAATCGGCGCTGTAGGTCACGGACTAGCTCCGCCAGCTCATCCACCTCTCTATCTCGTGCCTCCAACCTCTACTCCAAAGCAGTAGCACGAGTCTCCATGATAATCATCCTCTCCGACTGTCGTCGCACAACTCCCTCCAATATCTCAGCCCTGTCCAGCAGTCCTAGTCTATCTGACTCCATCCTCCTCTCCAACACTGTAACTGCTCCGCTAGCTCTCTCACTCTGGGCACCAATCCTATCAAGTGCTCTCTCCATCGTGGCCCTCCCGTTAAGGAGCTCTCCAACCTCATCCTCAATGTTCTCGATACGTACCAACGGAACCTCATCAACAAATGTCACAACATCCTCAAGCTGATCCTCAGCTCGCAGCACTCGGGCAGCTAACAATGGAATGGTATGATGAAGTGGTTCTTCCGTGACAGGGAGAGTCTCAGCAGCAGCAAACAGGTGCTCTCCAAGCTCCACAGTGCTAGGTGCACCCTCCTCCGACCTCCATCGACTAATGAGTGGCATCATGTAAGACCAACGTCTAGCATCGACCCTCCTACGGGCTCTCGGCTCAGAGGTAGCAAACATAGCCTGGTAATATGGGTCCGAAGGTGCGGGTGAGAGATGGACTCTCTCCCCAAGAGATGTCACCGGCTCAGTGTGCATCACCAAGGGTGATGATGCACGGGGTGAGGATGAAACCGGTACAGTGGTGGTCTGATAAATGAATGTGGTAGGTGGTGGTAGTGGTGAAACAGGTATGAGTGGTGGTACAGGTGCAGCTGATGGTGGAAAAGCAGAGGATGATGGTATGTCAGATGGTGGAATGAAAGTGATGGGTGCCCTCGCTCGTTTCCGAGTGGTATGCATAAAAGTAGCGCCATCCTCACGGTAATGGAATGGCCGACCAAATGGCGCAGGCTCGTAGGGTTTGAGAACCCTAGCTCGCCTTCGCCTTCGGCGAACAGGCAGTGGTGATGGGCAAGAAACAGAAGACACGAAATCAGTGTATGAGTGTGTCTGGGACATAATGTCAGAAGGTGATAGCCACTGCTGTGACTCCAGATATCGGTCATAAGTGGGGGGACCAAAAACGGGCAGATGCTCGGGTATGGTCAAAGCAGGTGGGGTGACAACGACTTCACCCTCCTCGAAGGGCTCAGTCTCAGAGGACACAGGTGTGATGAGAGCCGGTGCCAAGGGAGTAGGGGCAGAGGACATAGTATCCTCCATCTCACTGTCGGAGGTCAAGTCAATAGGGTGAGTAGCAGTCGACATGGTACTGTAACAACCCAAAAGAAAATGTGCACTTATAAGTAAATAAAGTCATGCAGTAAATAAGTTTTAGTTAGTCGCGCATAATCTGCCACGCAAATCTAAATGCCTAACTAAATGAAAGCTAGCATTTATAAGTTTTTCTCATGCAAGTTTTAGTAGTTATGTAATATCCGCTAAGCGAATCTCATACGTGCAATCGGAATGAAGTAGGCGCGGAGGACGTGAAGTGGTGGTGTAAAACGGTCCATTTGAAAACGTGGTTATAGTCCAATTTGTTTTGAAAATACAAGTTGGTTCTCTATAACCTAGGCTCTGATGCCAATCTGTAACACCCCCAAAATCACAATGTGACAGCGGAAGACTATTTGGGGTATTACTTAGAGGATCATAGTCATAAGTTACAGAAAACGACTCTAAAGAGACATTTTTAATAAAAGGTTGTTACCATTTCATAAAACTCAGTGTTTTGAAAACACAAAAGGAAATACCACATGTCTTGAAGATACATAAAAGATAGTTTAAATGTTTACGAAATGATAACTTTAATTGAAATATAACACCACTTCAAGCGTCCCATGACGTCCACTCCACGCCTTCATGATATTCTAATTTGTACCTGAGATGAGCATGCTTAAAAAGATCAACAAAAATGTTGAGTGATATTCATAGGTTTAAATAATTAGTTGAACACAAGTAAAAGATGATAATTGCTTCGAATACAATCACCATGGAAAACATAGATTATTATTATGCGCTAAGCTCATGACACCAAACTAACTGCATACACCTAATTACTGGTGTAAGTAATAGTATTGCCCTCAGAGATGGAATTGCCAATTCCATAGTTAACCAAATATAGTGCGCCCCGGTTATTTCCGATAACCGAGTCGGGGTCGTTAATTCCCATAGTACTATCCACAATATTCGCGTTCACTCGCAAGTGATTAATGGTTCATGATATAAGGGGCTTATGGCAGGCAACTTAGGCTATAATAATAATGATCAGGCAGCATACAGTTTAAGAAAGACTTGTGTTCTAGTTTATAGCATGCATCTCCCTCGCGGGGTTTGAAAGAAATAAGTAAAGGCGAGGCTATGAACTCACCTTAGTAAAGCAGTACCCGAGTAGTAAAGAAGTCAAGTAAATGATGTACCGAGTACCGTCACGCGACCTATAATTGTATACCAATACTTAAATTAATACCTTTGTATTTTGACTGGGTAATATTTATATACACCAAAAGTTTAAGTTATTTATGTGTATCGTTTATTTTTGAACATGATTAATTTTGGCTCATGGAAGTGTTTAGATACACACAAAAGTATTAAAACAAATGAGTCGTGGGTTTGTCGTAACCGGAAGATGACGTACGGAAAATATCATAAATAAATAGTAAATATACTTAAATTATAAGGACGTCGCTTAAAATTTATATATATATATATATATATATATATATAAGGAAAAGTAATAGGTTTTATTATAAAAATAAAATAAATTCCGTTTTATATGTTATAATGGTCTTTTAGAAAAATTTGTATGACTCATTTATATGTCAAAAATATATTTGGTGACGAGGTGTAGAAAAATTATTATTGTTTCAAATTATATTTCGTTTGATATGAATCATGAGTTAATGGTATTTCGTTAGTCGTTTATATCATATGCTTGTGAAATGAGATATCGTGAAATATTGTTGAAAATAAATGTGTCAAGGCGAGTAGGCGAGCATGTCGTGAACAAGGCGTGAGAAAGAAAAAGAGACAAGTAATCGTAGCACGTTTAAGATGACGATTTTTGTTATACTCAATGTTATGAACTTTATTTGTTTGTCTCACTTTATAAAACCTTATGTTTCAGTTGCATATTTGTGTACATATCTGTTTTTCGGAAATGAATGAACATCGAATGGGCTTTGGCCCAACTCAAGGTCAGAACCAAACGCACCCATTGTGAGAAGAGAATAACATGTCTTAAGAAAGTTGACATAGAAGCTATATACTCGGATCAAAACAGGTAGGAGAAGGAGGAAAAATGCCCTTCGAGTGGCTGCGTTACAGCAGCTAGACACTCCTTTTGGGTGGCTGAGTTTCAGCGGGTACACGCCCCTTTGGGTGGCCGCGCATAGGTGGGATAAACGCACTCGTTGTGGGCTGAACTGTAGCAACCAAACACACCTAAATGGTGCTGAAAATCAGCAGCAACGTGCCCATTTTGGTGCAGCAAACGCACCCTTTTTGCTGTACCAAACGCACCCTTTTTGGTGGTTGTGTTGCAGCAGCTAAACACCCTTTTGGGTGGCTGCGTGGCAGCAGCTAAACACCCTTTGGGTGGCTGAAAATAAGGCGAGACGAACACCCCAAGGGGGCTGAATTTGCAGCAAACAAACACACCTATACGAGCTGGAAATCATATTCAAAACACTCCACGAAAATCTTTAGTATAGGCCAAAGAAATAACGGGAATTTGAGCGAAAGTTTAACTTGAAAGAGTACCTTGGTGCCCTTGTGGTTGACGCAAAGAAAAACGAGGTACACCTTATACGAGTTTAGTTTTGACACCATGTTTATGTTCTAAATATGCACTTAGTGACATCTTTAAGTAAAGGTTCAAAAGTCACAACTGAAGATACCCGCTGTGGGTTTACTAAAGAAGCGAAATATGGAACTTGGTACATGAGACTAACATCGCAATAGAAAAGAAAGCATAACCACAAAGCCTACACGTGGTCACACAAAGGTTTGGCTCCGAGGCCTATTAGACGAGCCAAGATTTAGCCAGACATTTCAATACATTTCAGATTTCAACCTTTATTATCGCTACCATTCATTGACCCATTTTAACCGTTTCAAGTAGTGTTGCTTAACGAAGGTTTATACGTTTTCGACTATATACCCAATCAAAATAGAGCTTCATTAAAACATTTTAACAACTCGAAACAAGGATAACACTTACGACTCCTTTTAATTTCGATTACCTATTTAAGTGTTTTAAGACTTTTGATCTTCGTACCCCTCGTGTGACTGACCCAAACAACATATAGCAAGTTTACTACCATGTATATATTTGATCTTTTTAAACTGATTCTTATAACTTCTATCACCCAGCAAAACTTTATACATTTTCTTGGCTACATATCCATCCAAGCAGATTCTTATAGAAATATTTTACCAATTCTAAAACAAGAAGTAAATTCATAAAATACTTATGATGTTGATTAACCATAACAAAAGAATTCATTCTCCATAAGATTTATAGTTCGAATAGGGTTCCAAACTTAATTCAATATCATGTTTTAATCAACAACAACAATACAAGTAACAAGATAAAAAAAAAAGAAAGCTAAGCTAAGGAAGAAACCTTATAAATACGAGTCGAATCGGAAGAGAACAATAAGTAGAAACAATCCCACCAAACCGAATCCACAGGAACCACAAGCGCTTCGAACACTCTTTCTAGTTTTTGATTTTTTTGTTGTGAGTTTGTGGCATCAACTGTGAACCGTTTGGGGGGGTATATAAAGGGATGAAGATGGGTAGTTTGACTAGTACTCTCGAAGTGGGGTTGAGATACTTGTCTCCTTTGAGCAACGGCGTCAGGGTCTTCACGTGGTCTTCCTCTTTCTTCATCTTCAGTGGTGGTCCAAGGAGGACAAAGAGTCCTTGGTTTGTCGATATCTTCATGGGATAAGCCAAAGGTTAGCTATTCTTGGTTTGAAGTTGCATAAGATGTTGGGGAAGGGTTTTTGGAGGTGTAGCTATTCTTGGAGGGGAACAAGCAGCGTGTGCAGGGGGAAGAGAAGAGGCGACAATGGAGGTAAGGAAGAGGAGCAGGTTTTTCAGAGGAGGTGGGGCGTGGGTATATATGGTTAGGATAAGGGCAAGGATTTTGTTTTTATAATTTTTGTTATAAGTAAAAGAAAAGGTAGTGTGTATTTATTTATTGTGTATTATTTAGGTATTAGATGTATTTTGGTACTTCGTCGTTAACCCGTGAATGTATAACTTCAAACGGAAAGTTGTATTATTTATTTTTCTGGACACGTTATAAATAAACTGTCACGATGACGTAATTTTTGATTTTTATTAGTTTGTTTTATTTTCTCGCGTTTTCTTTTATTTTATTTTGGTACGCGTGCGGACTCATAAGACAAGAAAATCTTTCTTGTGAGACTGATTTAGAAATCAGTAAAGATCAGGCATGGTTAAATAAGACTACTCGGATATGCATAATTTTTTTTTATGCAAGAAAAGATGAAATGTACATGCTAAAATGCTCAATTTAGATCAAATAAATTTGATAAACAGTCTATTTCATAAATATGAAGATTTAAAATAGTGAAATTTTCCAGGTGACTACAATATACATGACTCCAAAATCTAAGAAAATGAACGATATATGACCTGGAATTACTAGATTTATCTAAGTAACGCTTGATACTAGTACACCACTGAAATCCTCTAGCTCAAGTTTGTTTAGGTTTAATCTCGTCGAAACGTTCGAGGAGATGATAAAACATGAAACGTTGATCTTCCCGTACTTCATGTATCAAACTTTCAACATGTTGACAATGATAGCAACTTTGTCATGGCTAGGTAGTGGTGGTGGAAGAAAAGAAATTGCTTGATGTAAAGGATCAAGTGAAGCCGGTTGGGGAGCCTCAAACGACGGAGGGATTGGTGGAGGCACATTTGAAGATGGCTCGACCAAGAATGATGGTGGTGGTAGAGAAGTGTCAACTTCCATATGGTCGGGTGGTTGACTTTGATAATTTCTCATAATCCAAATGGGATTATATGATAGTGACGGCGAAACGGAAGCCGGAGTTAGTGTTGACTCAACCCCTTGACTTGTACCATTATTCCTCCTAATGAGGAGAATGTTGCAGGTGGAGGAGGATGAGACGGCCTAGGAGGCAAATCCTCTAAATTGTAGAGGTGTAGTGATGATAGTGGAGTTGTGAATGAGATAGCTCTAGGAACCAATGGTGATGGTTTAGTGGAGATGGGATTGTTTGGCCTCGGAGGTATGGTGGTGTTTGGCATAGGTAGTTTTGTGGGTACTATCCTTTTAGGGATTGGTTTGATTGGTGGAGAAGAAATCCTTGCATTAGTGGACTTGACCGGAGATGATTCAGTTGAAGATATTTCGTGTACAACACGAGCAATTTTCTTGGGTGGTTATTTGGTGGATGAGATACCACTTGGAGTTTTCCTCATGATGAGATGATTTCAAGAGGTTTGTAAAGATTTCTAAGTGCTAAAAATGAGGATGAAGATGATGACTTTAGGATTCCTAACAATGTGGTTTATAAAGCAAAGGATTTGGCAAGTTCATTCAAGACTTAAGCCACTAGATTTCATTGGAATGTGATGATTAACATGCACAAGGGTCAACTTCAGAGTTGTACTAATCTAGGAACTCATTTAAGATGAGATGGAGTGTTTAAGTTAGCAAGATGAGCTTGAAATGATTGTTTTGGCTAGAGTTGACATAAATCTGTCATACGGATCCCACAGTTTCCTCCTTTGAGGGATCCGCCTAGGCTAATCCTAGGGATCCGTCTCTCATCAGTTTTGAAGAGATACAATGATGTTTTGTAAGGTCTAATGCCTATTTCTTCTTGATTGTTTTCAGTTCATCTAAGTGTCTTAAATGAAGAGGTGCTTAAGTACTTAAGGGTAATGAGTGATGTAGCTAATGATTGGCTTTTATGGAAGAAATTGGAACTTTCATGAGTACCAATGAATGAACAAGGATGACACTAAAGATTATGAGAGTGTCAAGTAGAGATAAATGATCTTAGAGATCAGATAGTGACTTAGGATAATGTTTTGGAGAATATCCTAAAGGCTTTAAGATGGAAAAACTAGAATTTGATCAATTTTGACCAATTTTGAGGTAAGGATGATTATGATCAATTTTGCCATAATTGAAAGATTTCCAAAGCTAGATATGAGGGATCATGTGAGAGATGATGAGTGATCTTGAGATCGGAATAGTAATGGGTTTAAGTGAAACGATAGATCTACAAGCGTCTTGAGTGTGATCTAGGTGAGTTATGTGTGAGTAGGGAAGATCTACTTAACTTGGTAAGGACTTAATTTGCCTTAAGGCACTATGTCTAGCTTAGTGTGAAGTGTTCTAAGGACATGTTTGAAATACAATGATTGCAATTGCATTTTCTGTTTACCAGATCCCACGGTTCCCTAATGGTAGGGATCCGTCTAGCACAACCTTTGGGATCCGTCTATCTGCTAAGCATAACCTTTACTAAAGGTATGCAATGATTTTGACAATGCATTATATTTCAAGGTCAGTTAAGGAGGTTCTAATACTAAGATATCAAATGTAAAGTGTTTTATTTCATGAAAGAAATTGGATTACATTGATAAAGCATGAATACTAAGGATTGATCCTATTTGAAGGATTACTAAGTTCCTTAAGCGTTTTCGCTAGAAGGATCATCAAATGGTTGATGAGTGTTTGCTGATTCAGGAATGAAGAAAGTCTTCATGAGAAATGTGTTTAGAGGTTCCATCATCTTGTTCACAAGTACGTACAACGGACTTTGAAATTGAGGGTGGAAGTACATGATGTTATGATAAAGACGCGTCAAGAACATTCCATAAGGGATGAGTTTGTTCTTGGAGCCTTGAAGATTTACAATTCGCCTTGCGAAGAAGTAGGCGAGATTGTATGGTTGTTGTGTTAGCAAACAATACATTATGTGAGCACAACAAGCGGGAAGGATTTCTCAATTTCCCCTAAGACTCCAAACATTTTCCCGTAGGATGAGTGCGAGAGCCTTGTACTCTTCTCGGATATCCTTTGTACTGATAATGTTTGGATCAGAGTAATAGGGTCAAGGTTTGCATATTGTGCGAGTCAAGTCTTGCGGGGAAGGTATGTGTGAACAATATGGACTATTTTCTTCACGAAAGTTGAAGAGAGAATCAAGAGACCAATCTTCGGTGAAGGCACATTGTCCATGATTTGGGATTCGAAGAATTTGAGCAAATTGCCCAAGGGTTAAAACAAACTTTTGGTTTTTAATCAAAAACCAAAGAGATAGAGAACGATCCTCGTTACGAACGAGTTCGACTTGACGGAAGAATTCCAATACAAACCTTGGACATATTTTCTCGTTAATTTCGAGAAGACATTCCAATCCAATGGTTCGGAAGGAGGTATTGATTCCTTCGTATTGTAGAGGAGTGTCGACAATACGTCCTTCGTGGAAGTGACGGGTTTCGAGATTATTGAACCCACGGACATGACTGCCAGGTGTGTTGGGCTCAAGGGAGATGTTAGGAGTGTAGACGCTAGTGAGTGAAAAATCAAACTCATATTCATGCGACATAGCGAAACCTATAGGATAGACAAGTTAATAGGATGTGACGTATTACGGGTAAAACAATGATTACCTAACGTTTTTACAAGATGTTTATTAACAATGACATTTAACTAACTTAATGTTTGATATTCTAGTAGAATATTTCTTTTAGGAAGAAATTGGTTTTTATTTTGCACGGAAAAATCTGTTATCCAGAAGGACGGTTCCCACGGTTCCATTCTATAAGGGATCCGGCTAGTATACTTGCCGGGATCCGTGGATCTGAAGTAACAGAAGCAGATTTTTGATAAAAACATAAGTTTAATAGTTTTATACCAAGATATGTGTTTTAGCATATATTTTCTTTTAGCATGCATTCATGGTTTCTAATGTATCATGAAAGAATACGAAATATATAAATCAAAAGAAATGACAAACACATTATGATAATAATAACCTAGATAAACTAGACTATTAATAATATTTCATTTCAATGCTAAGAATGATACAAAGGATTGGGTATATAACCCCAATGTAGATTAACAACACAAAGTATATGTCTCCGTATGTGAACTTCAACATAGGGAACACAAGAGCGATGAGTGTTAAGGCGATGAGCACGAGGGCGATGTAAACCATGTTGATGACGAACCTTCTTGGTTTTGGTTTGAGATAAGAGGAAGATGAAGTTTTGAATGAGAGGTAATTTTTTGAAAATGGAAGATTTGAAAAAATGGGGATTTGATATAGTGGGCGACAGATGGTTTATTTATGAGGAAGGAGGAATTTTTTAGATTTTTGTTTTGTTTTATTATTAGAAAGATATGATTTTTGGATTAAGTGAAATAAAACACAAGTTTTATATACCACGACTTTAGACGAAAATAAAATAAAATAAAATAACACGTATGTGAGAAAAGGCTTCCTAATGAAGCTACATGTAATACATGTATATGCACAAAAGATAATCATATAAATACCTATGTAGGCATACTTAATTATCAAGCAAATTTTATTTAGAGATAAGTAGAAAATCATACCTCTAATGTACTTAGGAATGTCTTTACAAATGACACAACAAATGTCAGTAGACAATTCCAGCTCCTTTGTGTTTAAGATACCTTCTTAGGGAAGGTATTCTTGTTACCAAGCGATTCCTATGGCTTGGTAGGTATGAGCTTTGAATAAGCAATATGACAAAGAGAATTAGTGCAATTAATTGAAAAAATAAATAATAAAAAAAATGTTGTCATCTAATCAACATCCAAACAAAGAGTTTTAAAAGACATGATGTTTGTTTTTATGAAAAACCTTCTTTGTAGTTTTCAATTAACCATGGATCGTATCAAGTTTTTAAAGTACAATATACTTTAAGAAACTTGGTAACGAATCTCTGATACCAATTGTGGAAAACTAGAAGGGGGGGTTGAATAGTTTTGCCAATTAAAACTCGTTTTAAACTATTTAGATCGACTTATGTCAATCTATTTGGATGTGTGTTGGATGTTGATAAACAAACATATAGAAGTATAAATATGTAATGAAAAGATAAGAGTAAGAAGCACAAAACCACAACGCGAGTATTTATAGTGGTTCGGCTACAAGGACACCTTCCTTGCCCTACTCCACTCCCCGAGTCACCTACTCGAGAGTTCGTAATCACTACACAACATCGACTCCTTATGGTGGAGAAACCTTCACAACGTTGCCTACTCTTTTTCCGGTACTAGGCTAACCACCGGGTTCTTTCACACCAAGGTGAACCACACCTACCACAACGTCGCCTACCCTTTATCCGGTACTAGGCTAAGTACCGAGTTCCATTACAAAGGAGGAACTACTACCCAACACTACACCAACGACTAACCCCAAAGGAGACCAACTCCTTATTACAACATCATCAAGGATATCAATATCCTTGGATCCAATACTAATCTATCTTGTACATCGAAACATACCATATCGAATGTACATCTAAGGCACCTTTCACTAACGCCTTTAATTAGATCTTCAAGACACCCTTCACTAATGTCTTGTGACTTGACTTCTAGGCACCCTTCACTAATGCCTACTATACGGACGATCGACACCCTTCACTAATGTCTTCGTCTCGACACTTGAGACATCTTTTACTAATGTCTTCAACACTACACTTCTTAGAGAAAGAAAAGAACCATCAACAAGAGGACTTCAGTAGTCTTGATGATGAGGAAGCATGGCAACTCATGGACTTGAGCTTGCTTGACTTCAAAGGTGGTGATCTCGCCTTTAAGAGGAACCTAGAGAATCACACAAAAACAAAACTACAAACATAGACCACTTGGATCTGGGGTTAGAGAGTTTTTAACTCATGGAGAAAGTATTTGAGAAAGGGGTGAGAAATAATGAAGAAATGGCTCACTATTTATAGAGAGAAAATGCCTACTGTTCCCCGGATCCCACGGATCCCTCCCTTAAGGGATCCGTCTAATGTAAAACTAGGGATACGTTGGACGCTCGTCTTTGCCCATGGGTATTTTGGTTATGGGTCATGGGTCATGGGTTATGGGTTGATCCATGGGTCTTTTATTAGATACAATGTATCTCATGAGTGCAATGCACCTAGTCAAATGGGTATGGGTCAATACCATGGGTTATGGATATTATCCATATATGACATAAGCATGATGTCATGCAATGAGTTATAGGTCAAGCTCCATGGATATGGGTCATGGACTTTGGGTTGTACCCAACTACATTCAATGTATTTGGTCAATGGGTTATGATATTTAAGTTTCTACCCATTTATATTACCCAATATACTACATACTAGTTATGTGTATATTTTACCCAAATATATAAACACTAGTTGTTGTACATATGTAATACTAAATCATAAAATCACTTATACTTGTTTTAGTGTTTTATGTGAAAACGTAAGTGTGTTAGAAAACTATTGGCTCAAACCATTTACGTATTTTATTTGTTTTGTTAACATGATTTTACGTTTGTTATCGACAAAACATTAGAAGATCGTAAAATATAAATAAACATTTTTACGGCTTATTTGTATTAACAAAATAATTAAGCATGGGTTGCCTCCCACGAAGCGCTTTTCTTTATTTATGAGTCTTGTAGCTAGACTCGAAGTCATGCTCCTACGTACCTAGGTGAGTGAGTTCATCCTTAAGGATATCAATGGGATCAAATTATCTTTTAATTTTCTATTAGTACGCTTAGTCTGGTCTGCCTTTTCAAACTTCTCACAATTGGGATCATAGATTGTCATCCTAATGTGCCACTCTCCATTCCCATCACTAGGTGGCTTATCCCAATTCCAATTGTACTTAGGCTTTTTACTTTCAACTTTCCACCAATTCATGCAAAGATTAACAGACAAGGTTTGATCGGTGCTAAACAGTCAAGTCTAAAAGACTAAAAACTGCTCAAACACTAATGCAATTAAGATCAGAGGAGTATAGAGTCTCCCCGGGTCGTTATGTCCCAGCGAGCTATGCAATGGATCAATCAACGTCTAGTGATCGAGAAATTTGAATGAAAAAGGATACTGTGATTATTATGACTACAGAAATATCAAACAAACTAAAAACGCCTTAAATGCAAATTAAAGAAAATTAAAAAAATAAAACCTATTAAATAAACGCTATCACTATATTTAAAGTGATGAACGTTTAAAACCTAAAACGTACGTTTAAATTAAAATCTACGCGACGTACAAAATAAAAAGTGAAACTAATTCAATATTAACCCTAAAAATATGAAAATGATGTTTTTACAAACCTAATGATATAAGAAAATATTTAGAAAAAGAAAATTATTTTTAAAACTAATTATCTAATTAAAAACTATTTTTAACTAATAATTAATTACCTAAATTACAAGAAAATAGGAAAATGAGCTAGAAAAATAAGATTAACACTTGGAAAAGTCTAAATATCAAAATAGACTTTTCAAAACTATTTTTGTATTTTTGTGACTATTTTTCTATTTTCTATGAATTTTAAACTATTAAAATCTAATTAAATCACTAAAAATTACCAAATGAACTATGAAAAATATGGAAAATTACTTTTTTTACTTTTTATATTTATCTAAGCCTAAGAAAATTGAAAACTTATTTTTTTTGAACCTTTTTCTAATTTTTTGTATTAAATGCTATTTAAAAAGTGCTAAAAACTAATTAAAAATAGGAAAAATAGCAAAACAGCTTATAAAAATATGAAAATTTCAGGGAAACTCTAAAATAATATTAAGAAGCTATGAAAATTGGAAAAACAGTATGTTATGTGGAGAAATCAGCAATTGATCTCACAAATGCTTATAAATAAGCACTCAAATAAGCCAAAAGCTCACCAAAAGCTACCAAACTGATACAGAGGCTATAATAAGCTAAATATACCCTAATGCACTTAAAATCAACAGGCTATAACTACTGATAAGCAATTTTTAACAGAATTGATGTTTTTGATTTTAAACTAAAAACAGTTTTGGGTTCTAGCTTGCAGACCAAGAATAAGCACACAAATAAGCTCTAAACTGAAACCCAATTATTGAAATCTCAACTAGACCTGAGTGACTACTTGTAACCAAAATACCAGCTTCTAACAAGCCAAAATGAATCCTGTGCAAGCTGCACAAAAGCTGAGAAAATACTCAGTTAATACTGAGTTTGGTGCAGGGCAGATTAGGCTCACTTTGAGCTTATACCCAAGCTTATCCAAAAAGCTTAAAGAAAAAACAGATATTAGGTCTTGGAAACCACCTAGAGGACTACTTGTAACCAAAAACTCAGACCTTGAAAACCTTTAATGAGGACTGTGCTCAATCTGCAAGATCTGCAGAAAACATGTTTTTGACAATTTTTTGACTTTTGAAAGAAGTTGTAACTTTGACTTTCTTGAGCTTTAGATCCGATTTGATGCTTGATTATAGTGTGTTATGATAAAATGAAGCTTTTACAACCTTTGTTTATTACTTTTAATCACAAAATAAGATTTTGATTTTCCAAAATCTCAACAGTCCACTGTTGAGATTGCTTAAAGTGGATCTTGACTTTTTTTTGAGTACTAAACACAAAAGTAAGACAGGTAAAGACTCAATTGAGTCTAACAAGCATGAACAAGCAGAAATGACTCACTGCACAACCCTTGAGAACAGTTAAACCTAATGAGCCAAACACCCCTTTTAACTTCCAATTTATGATTAAATCTAATCCAATCTCTAATATAGCTAATTTTATTGATCAATCTAAGTTATTCTAACTTAATGAACACAGACTGAACATGTTTTAACAGATTATGGCCACAAACAAAGTATATGCAAAAATCTTGAGAATCACTTACAAGAGGTCCAAGACCACTATGGCCCGCCACACATGAAACCAAGAAACCACTATCCTAATCCAACCCACTGGCTACCAATTCAACCTATTTCCACCTTTGAATCACCCAATTCCTTCTCAGTACCCATTTTGCTCCTTTCTTTGACTTTTGTTGACTAGATTCAAATATTGTTCCAAACTTAAACAAAGGCTTATAAAAAGCTATTATAAGCTAGTATAAGCTTGTTTTAACTTATAAAGAAGCTCATTGAAGCTTGAGATTCAGATTTAGATTTTGCAAATTCTAACAGTAACACAGAAAAATGAGATTGTACTTATCACTTGAATTGAGATTAAAACTGAGTTGCAATACACTGAAATGATTAATTTGAATACACAGGAACTTGAAAATACAAGTACAAGCTATTTTAGACTAAGAAAATTGAAATACGACATACAAACTTAAGAAACTAAGACTAACTATTTAATCTAGCTTCTCTTGGCTTCCTTTTATGCTCAAAAGTCCTTCTCTCTTTCTTCTGGTCAAATCCCAGCAACACTAATAGCCATTGGATTAACATTGACCCATCTTGACCGTTGGATGATTTTGGCGCCAAATCCTGTTTTGGATATCTGGGGCAGGAAAGGTGATGCATTAAATGTAGTGGGATGGTTGGTGAGGTGGGGGGGACAAATGGTGAGGAGTAGGGTGGGTTGGCAGGTAGGTTGGTGGCTGGTGGTGGGAGCAGACAGGGGGAGGGAAAGGGGGGCGGTTTTTTTGTTTGTTTAAACACTGGGTGGGTTGGTCGGGTCATAGGATTGGACCGGGTAAAAGTTTTGGGCTAGGGGTGTTTAATTTGGGCTTGGGTAATAATTTAAGTCCGTTTGGTTTGTGAAGTATTAATACAAGGGACCATTTGTGTAACATTTGGAAATCCAAGGACCAAACATGAAAATTATGAAGAGTAGCCAAAGGGTTTTGTTTTGCCAATGTTTAATAGTCCAAGGGTTAGTTTTTGACATTTTTGAAATTCCCAAGGACTAATTTTGAACATTTTGGATTTTCAGGGACTGAATTGTAATTTTCTCAAAACTTTTAGATTTTTCACCAAAGGACTAATTATGATAATTTGTGATTTTAAAAGGACCTTTGGTGACTTTTCTTTTGAAATTATGGCTCAGGGACTATTTTTGACAATTTTATAAACTTGGGGGACTAAAACTGCAATTTTTGCAAATTTGATATGTTTTTCATCTGATTTTGATAATTTTGCATTTGAAACACATAAAACACTGATTTGTGATATTTTGATCATTTTGATGTGTTTATGAGTGTTTTCAGATGATTTTGCAGTTTATTTTGTATAAAAATGATGAGTATTTACACACTCATCAATCCCCCATACTGAGATATTGCTAGTCCCTAGCAATGATTTGAGAAAACATAATGGATTTTAAACTCTTTACCAAAAGCCATTACTTCTGGAGTAGCCAAATGTTTCAGTTCAAGTAAGAACCATGGTACACCGATAACCATGTGATTTTGAGCAAACCACCAGCTTTCAACGGATTTGATTTTGTCTTTACCAGAAGCCGTACCCTTCTGGACTAGCCAACTCTTAGATAAATTATCAACATTATATTTGGTGAGCTGAATACCAATTATGGTTTTTCCACTGCCTTTACCACAAGCCATAATCTTGCGGGCTAGCCAACTCTTCACTTTTTAGGATATGGTGAGTTGAGAACCATACAATTTTGGGCAAATTGCAAGCCATATAAACGGATTTGAGAAATCTTTACCAAGAGCCGTTTGCTCCTGGATTAGCCAATCCTTTTGTCTTACAGACAAGGCGGACTGATAACCTGATGAGAAAGTGTAGAACACTTACTCCAAAAAAATTTTTGGCCAAAAACGGGGGGATTAGGCGGTATATTTACGTGATAAAATTCGTGAGAATCCCCCCCCACACTAGAGATGAATATTGCCCTCAATATTCTAAGTACCGGCGGTTATGCCGAAACAAAGAACGTGAAAGGGAAATATTAAGGCCATTATTTAGAAAGAAGAATTTTTTTTTTTTTTTTTTTTTTTTTTTTTTTTTTTGAAACATGTGGGCAACCCCCCCACACTAGGGTGGTAGAAAGAGGTGAGAAGACAGAAATATGGGTGAAAACCCATATGGCATGCTACTGTTTTTGATTACCGAGTCGCTAGCTTGACTCGATCCCCGCATTCATTGGTTCATGGGGAAAGTTTGAAGATCCGGGACAACCATGGATGGAATGTCCTCTCCAAAATAGTGCTTCACTCGATGACCATTCACTTTAAAATTAGGACCATCGGGTTGAGATAACTCAATGGTACCATAAGGATAAACCTTAGCGATAGTAAATGGACCAGACCAGCGGGACTTGAGCTTTCCCGAGAAAATCTTCAATCTTGAATTGAAAAGAAGGACTCTATCACCTACGTTGAAAACGCGGTTCTTGATTTTTGAGTCATGGATCTTCTTTGTCTTTTGTTTATAGATCAAAGAGTTCTCGTAAGCTTGATCACGGAGTTCATTTAATTCATTCATTTGAACTTTCCGATGATCACCCGCAGTCTGAATATCAAAGTTAGCATGCTTCAAGGCCCAGTATGCCTTGTGCTCGAGCTCAACTGGAAGATGACACGCCTTCCCGTACACCAGCTTGTATGGAGTGCACCCGATGGGTGTTTTGTAGGCTGTACGGAAGGCCCAGAGTGCGTCATCTAACTTATCCGACCAAGAGGCACGGTTTTCACCAACCGTCCTCTCCAAGATTCTTTTAATCCCCCGGTTAGAAACTTCCACTTGCCCACTTGTTTGTGGGTGGTACGCAGTAGAGGTACGGTGAGTTACACCATACTTTTGCATGACTCTTGCAAATTGGTCATTGCAGAAATGCGTACCACGATCACTGATGATGGCTCGTGGAGTTCCAAACCTAGCAAATAGAGATTTCAAGAATTTCACCACAACTCGGGCATCGTTGGTGGGTAAAGCTTTAGCTTCAACCCATTTTGACAAGTAGTCAACGGCCACGAGTATGTACTTATTACCATGAGAAGAAGGAAATGGCCCCATAAAGTCAATGCCCCATATGTCAAAAATCTCACACACTTGAATGGCGTTTTGCGGCATTTCATTCCTTTGTGAGATATTCCCGTGACGTTGACAAGCGTCACAGGTTTTGACGAATTCATGGGCATCCTTATAGATCGTGGGCCAATAGAATCCGGAATCAAACACCTTCTTGGCGGTGTAGTTGGGGCTATGATGTCCCCCAGTAGGTCCAGAATGGCAAGCCTTGAGAATGTCAATAGCTTCCTGACCATACACACATCGCCGGATGACTTGATCCGCACAGATTTTAAACAAGTAGGGGTCGTCCCAGAAATAATGTTTCACATCTTTGAAGAATTTATTTTTCTGTTGGGACGACATCCCTTTCACAACAAAGTTACCCGCATGGTAATTTGCAAAGTCAGCAAACCATGGGGTAGAAGAATCTCCACGAAAAGAAACCACATTGAGTGTTTCGAGAGGAAATGTTTCATTAATTTCCTTTTTCTCGAACACATTTTGATGAGGGTTCTCTAATCGGGAGAGATGATCAGCAGCCAGGTTCTCAGCTCCTTTTTTTATCACGAATGATGATATCAAATTCTTGTAGGAGGAGAACCCAACGGAGCAATCTCGGCTTTGCATCTTGTTTTGCAAAGAGATATTTGAGTGCCGAGTGATCCGTATACACCACGCATTTGGTCAAGATAAGGTATGGCCGAAACTTCTCAAACGCATACACCACAGCTAATAATTCTTTTTCCGTGGTGGTGTAATGAGTCTGAGCTTCAGTCATAGTTTTGCTTGCGTAGTGGATCGGCTGGAAATGTTTGGTTTTGCGTTGCCCCAAGACTGCACCGATTGCAAAATCACTTGCATCGCACATGAGCTCGAAGGGTAAGTCCCAGTCGGGGGCAACTAGAATGGGTGCTTCCGTAAGCTTTTTCTTAAGTGTTTCAAAAGCTTCGATGCACTCAGGAGAGAAGATGAAAGGAGCATCTTTTTCGAGAAGATGGGTCATAGGCCGGGCGATTTTAGAAAAATCTTGAATAAATCTACGATAAAACCCGGCATGACCTAGAAAACTCCTAACACCTTTGACGGTGGTAGGATGAGGCAGTTTAGCAATGACATCAACTTTTGCTCTATCAACCTCAATCCCATTCTTAGAAATCTTATGGCCGAGGACTATGCCCTCTTTGACCATAAAGTGGCTCTTCTCCCAGTTTAGACATAGATTGGTGTCTTCACACCTTTTAAGCATTTTGTCTATATGGGAGAGACAAGTCTGAAATGAGTCCCCAATGACCGAGAAGTCATCCATAAACACCTCCATAGTTTCCCCGATCATGTCGTGGAAAATCGCCATCATACATCGTTGGAACGTGCCAGGAGCATTGCATAAGCCAAAAGGCATACGTCTATAGGCAAACGTCCCGTATGGGCAGGTGAATGTAGTTTTCTCTTGATCCAGCGGATCAATGGGGATCTGAAAGTATCCCTGAGAAACCATCAAGGAAACAATAGTACTCGTTCCCTGCTAATCTCTCAAGCATCTGGTCCATGAAGGGTAGAGGAAAATGGTCTTTACGGGTGGCGTCAGTTTAACTTTCGATAGTCAATACACACACGCCAACCCGTAACCAATCGAGTTGGAATCAACTCGTTTTCTTCATTCGTGACGACAGTAATGCCACCCTTTTTTGGAACGCAATGAATCGGGCTAACCCAAGGACTATCAGAGATCGGGTAAATTAGACCGGCATCAAGAAGTTTGAGAACCTCTTGTTTGATAACCTCGTGAATCTTAGGATTCACCCTTCTCTGACTTTGGACTGCTGGCTTGAAGTCATCCTCCATTAAGATTTTGTGAGTACAAAACTCAGGGTTAATACCCTTAATATCGGAGAGTTTCCAAGCAATTGCTTGCTTGTGTGACTTCAAGACCTTTATGAGAGCAGTTTTCTCCTCCTCAGTTAAGTCTTTAGCAATAATGACGGGTAATTTATCATCACCCTCCAAGAATGCATACTCGAGATGAGGAGGTAGGTCCTTAGGTCAACCTCGGGAAATTCTTCAGTGGAAGATTGCACTGATTTGATTTCCTCAGTCGTGATTTCTTCGGAGGGAGTGAAGGTAATGGATCTTCATTAAGCAATTGCTCAAGATAAAGAATATCCCCCTCCTGAATCATACACACCATCAATTCCAGGCGGAATTGATTCATCAGTAGCCAGAAATTCATCGATCTCTTCGAGAAGGAAGTCACCTCCCTCAAACGGAGTGAGAGAGGGGGAAGAGTCGGCAATGATAGGCTGAGGAGATATGGTGGAATTCCCACCCACAGAATTATGAAGATAACCAAGAAACTCTTGAGAGTACTCCTCTGAAGCAATGTCAATTAAATCGACTCGATTAACTGATTCAGTATCATAATTTGAGGAGTACCTCGAAGTCTGATCGAGGTTAAAGGTAACAGCTTCGTTACCCACACGTAGAGTGATCTCTTGCTCAAATACATCGATAAGAGCACGGCCCGTCCTCAGAAATCCCCGCCCAACAATGAGAGGAACTCGAGGATCAGCATCGAAATCAACAACCACAAAGTCAGCTGGGAAATGGAACTTTCCTACTTTCACGAATACATCCTCGGCAATGCCAAGAGGACGCGAGATAGAACGATCTGCAAGCTCAAGAGTCATGCAGGTAGGAATGAGTTCCGGAAGAGACAGTTGTTTCCATACTGAATACGGCATCAGATTGATGCTTGCACCAAGATCGGCAAGGGCGAAGCACTCAATCATCCCGGTAAAAACACAAGGAAGAAGAAATTTTCCGGGATCTCCAAGCTTCTCGGGAAGCTTCTTTAACAAGACTGCTGAGCAATTTTCATTCAAAGGAGTCTTAGCCATTTCAAACAGCTTTTCTTTGTTGCTCAGCATATGTTTCAGAGTAGATGCAAACTTTGGCATTAACATGATGGCATCCGCGAAGCTTATGTCAAAGTGAAGTTCTTGGAAAATCTGAAAGAATTTTTCCATCTGATGACTAGCTTTCTCGCGGAGCTTTTGCTCATGTAACCGTGAAGGGTAAGGAAGAGAATATTTGGATTTCTGATTCTCAACAGGAGCTACAGGAGGTTCAAAAACAACTCCTTGATTTGACTTGGGTTGCTGGACCACTTGAGGTTGGACTACCGAAGGTTGGACGTGTGCGGTACTTCGTGGACTTGAATAATGCACCTTGTCCGTTGTTTCCTTGGTAACTTGACTAAATGCCACAGGAGGAGGGGGCATTGGAGTCGTAGGTCCATTGTGTTTTGGAGGTTCACTTTCCACTACCTTCGGGATAGAAGAAGAAGAGGTAGTAGGAATAGCGGGTCCAGCATATGAAGCACCACTTCGGGTTGTGATCGCCTTTGCATCGCCCCTCGGATTAGCGATCGTGTTGCTAGGTAGAGTACCTGAGCCCGAGGGTCGATCATTTAAAGACTTCTTGATGTCAGAAATTTGGCTGACCAACAACCGATTCATTTCCTCTTGGGATTTCATGAATTGTTTCAACAAATCATCAGATGATGGTCCAGTTGGAACAATGGCTTGAGTTTGCACAGGAAAATTCTGGCCTCTATTGTTAGGATTAGGGCCTTGATTCTGAAAATTCCCTTGATTGTTTCCATGAGAATACCCTGGGTTGAAATTTCCCTGACCTGGGTTTCTATTGTAATTTCCTTGATGTTGGAAATTTTGATTCTGATTCTGAAAACCGTTGTTTTGATTGAATTGACCTTGGTTCTGGAAACCTTGGTTTGGTCTATTCTGATTCTGATTACGGTTCTGGTTTTGATTGAAACCGGGAGGTCCAGAGTAGTGGTTAGGACGGTGGTTCGGGTCTACAGGAGCACGATATTGATTGCCTCCTTGATTAGGCATCCCGCCCACAGCATTAGCTTCAAAGGGGTTACCATCGGTGGCCATACAGTTATAATAAGCATGGGGGCCACCACAGGTAACACAGACTTCCACTTTCTTAACTTCAGCAGGAGGTGAAGTTTGTGGAAAAGAGACTTTCTTCTGGTTGGAAAGAACCAAAGCTTGAATAGCTTCCGTGAGTTTATCAATCTTAGCATCGGTGCTAGACTGACTCACGGGCGATGAAGAAGAAGAAGGACCAACACTGACTTGAGAAACAACCGGCTTGCTTCGTGCAGTGCGGACTTTAGACTTGTTTTCGATAATCGCTAAAGCTTCTTTGACAGTTTTGCTTAGGAAGTTTCCTCCCGCGGAGGAATTGAGAGAATCCTGATCAGATTGACTCACTCCATTGTAGAAAGTATCGAGTTGCATCAACTCGGAGAAACCGTGGTGAGGACATTTGCGAAGCAATTCCTTGAAACGATCCCACGATTCACTGAAGGACTCATCAAATTTCTGAGTGAACTTGATGATTTCATTTTTAAGACTCGTGGTCTTGGAAGGTGGATAGAATTCGTTCACAAATTTCTTCACCAGATCTTCCCATGTCTCTATTGACTGAGGGGGTTGTTTTTCAAGCCAAATCCGGGCTTGCCCCTCAAGAGAAAACGGGAACAGAAGAAGCTTAACAGCCTCAGAAGGGACATTCTTATACTTGATGGTAGATGCAATCTTGTTAAACCATCTTATATGAGCATGAGGATCATCCCGCTCAAAACCGTAGAACTGATTTGAGGTTACAAGATTCAGTAACCCGGTCTTGAGTTCAAAATTTTCAGCCACGATGGCTGGTACAACGATAGCATCTCCATACCCGTCGATGGGTGCCTGGAGAAGCTCGCACATAGGAATCTCATCCGCCATGATAACGGGATGAGTACGAACAGTCCGGATCTCAGATCCGACTGATGGAGCAGAAAGTCTACGAACACGCCTTCTTGGAATCTTGACAAGCTCACGAAATGGGCTTACAGATCTAGAAGAGCGAGTGCGCATACACTAGAGTTAACTCTAAGGAAACTCAGAGTTAAGGAGAGAAATGGAATTATGAAAATCTGTCACATGAGAATGAGAATTATGAAGACGGTTTGTAAAAATCAGGGTGAGAGGAATCTTTATGGGTTTCTGGTTCTGAAACGTCGATATCACAACAAAATCAATTAACACAAAATCGAGGCAAAACAACAGTGAACTTAACCAATAATCCAAGATGAATGGCTTCTTTGAAAAAGGTACACCAATCACAATGGACACAAAGGCAAGTTTTAAATCTTTAGTTCGGGAACTTATTATGGTCGCACCCCCAGTTAGGTAGTGCACTGCCTTGGTTTTCGGTGGTAATCTTTTAAGTTGTTAATTATTAGAGAAAACGACGATTCTTTTTGTATTTTTATTTTTGATACATATATAGAAACAAAAGAAAAATATTTTTGTGTTTTATACGTTTTTGCTTGTTTTTGGGTTTTTGGATTTTTTAGAAGAAAATATGGATATATATATATACAGAGATGGATGATATAAACAAAGAGTGAGGATTCAAACAGCTAATCTGCTACACGGGAGATAAATCAGCACAGCTCCCCGGCAGCGGCGCCAAAATTTTGATCGGTGCTAAACAGTCAAGTCTAAAAGACTAAAAACTGCTCAAACACTAATGCAATTAAGATCAGAGGAGTATAGAGTCTCCCCGGGTCGTTATGTCCCAGCGAGCTATGCAATGGATCAATCAACGTCTAGTGATCGAGAAATTTGAATGAAAAAGGATACTGTGATTATTATGACTACAGAAATATCAAACAAACTAAAAACGCCTTAAATGCAAATTAAAGAAAATTAAAAAAATAAAACCTATTAAATAAACGCTATCACTATATTTAAAGTGATGAACGTTTAAAACCTAAAACGTACGTTTAAATTAAAATCTACGCGACGTACAAAATAAAAAGTGAAACTAATTCAATATTAACCCTAAAAATATGAAAATGATGTTTTTACAAACCTAATGATATAAGAAAATATTTAGAAAAAGAAAATTATTTTTAAAACTAATTATCTAATTAAAAACTATTTTTAACTAATAATTAATTACCTAAATTACAAGAAAATAGGAAAATGAGCTAGAAAAATAAGATTAAGACTTGGAAAAGTCTGAAATATCAAAATAGACTTTTCAAAACTATTTTTGTATTTTTGAGACTATTTTTCTATTTTCTAGGAATTTTAAACTATTAAAATCTAATTAAATTGCTAAAAATTACCAAATGAACTATGAAAAATATGGAAAATTACTTTTTTTACTTTTTATATTTATCTAACCCTAAGAAAATTGAAAACTTATTTTTTTTGAACCTTTTTCTAATTTTTTGTATTAAATGCTATTTAAAAAGTATTAAAAACTAATTAAAAATAGGAAAAATAGCAAAACAGCTTATAAAAATCTGAAAATTTCAGGGAAACTCTAAAATAATATTAAGAAGCTATGAAAAATGGAAAAACAGGCACTTGTGTACAAGATTATGGAGCTGAAGTGAGAGTGCTTATTGAAATAAGCACAAAATAAGCCAAATGATTAAAATGAGCTACCACACTAGAACAGAAGCTATGATTAACTAAAAGTGACCAAATGAGATTCAAATCAACAAGTTATAACTACTGATTAGCCAACTAACACAGATTTGATGATTGTGATGTTATAAGCTAAAACAGATTATGGTGCTTACTTGCAGACCAGAAATAAGCAACCAAATAAGCTCTAAACTAAAAACCAATTATTGATATCTCAACTAGACCTAAGTGGCTATTCAAATCCAAAGTACCAGACCTTAACAAGCTATTATGAGCTTTGTGCAAGCTGCACAAAAGCTGAGAAAATCTCAGCTGATGCTGAGACAGGGGAGCAGGGCAACTGGCCCTCACTTTGGGCTTATGCCCAAGCTTATCCAAAAAGCTTAAAGAAAAAACAGATATTAGGTCTTGGAAACCACCTAGAGGACTACTTGTATCCCAAAAATCAGAACTTGAAAACCTTTAATGAGGACTGTGCTCAATCTGCAAGATCTGCAGAAAACATGTTTTTGACAATTTTTTGACTTTTGAAAGAAGTTGTAACTTTGACTTTCTTGAGCTTTAGATCCGATTTGATGCTTGATTATAGTGTGTTATGATAAAATGAAGCTTTTACAACCTTTGTTTATTACTTTTAATCACAAAATAAGATTTTGATTTTCCAAAATCTCAACAGTCCACTGTTGAGATTGCTTAAAGTGGATCTTGACTTTTTTTGAGTACTAAACACAAAAGTAAGACAGGTAAAGACTCAATTGAGTCTAACAAGCATGAACAAGCAGAAATGACTCACTGCACAACCCTTGAGAACAGTTAAACCTAATGAGCCAAACACCCCTTTTAACTTCCAATTTATGATTAAATCTAATCCAATCTCTAATATAGCTAATTTTATTGATCAATCTAAGTTATTCTAACTTAATGAACACAGACTGAACATGTTTTAACAGATTATGGCCACAAACAAAGTATATGCAAAAATCTTGAGAATCACTTACAAGAGGTCCAAGACCACTATGGCCCGCCACACATGAAACCAAGAAACCACTATCCTAATCCAACCCACTGGCTACCAATTCAACCTATTTCCACCTTTGAATCACCCAATTCCTTCTCAGTACCCATTTTGCTCCTTTCTTTGACTTTTGTTGACTAGATTCAAATATTGTTCCAAACTTAAACAAAGGCTTATAAAAAGCTATTATAAGCTAGTATAAGCTTGTTTTAACTTATAAAGAAGCTCATTGAAGCTTGAGATTCAGATTTAGATTTTGCAAATTCTAACAGTAACACAGAAAAATGAGATTGTACTTATCACTTGAATTGAGATTAAAACTGAGTTGCAATACACTGAAATGATTAATTTGAATACACAGGAACTTGAAAATACAAGTACAAGCTATTTTAGACTAAGAAAATTGAAATACGACATACAAACTTAAGAAACTAAGACTAACTATTTAATCTAGCTTCTCTTGGCTTCCTTTTATGCTCAAAAGTCCTTCTCTCTTTCTTCTGGTCAAATCCCAGCAACACTAATAGCCATTGGATTAACATTGACCCATCTTGACCGTTGGATGATTTTGGCGCCAAATCCTGTTTTGGATATCTGGGGCAGGAAAGGTGATGCATTAAATGTAGTGGGATGGTTGGTGAGGTGGGGGGGACAAATGGTGAGGAGTAGGGTGGGTTGGCAGGTAGGTTGGTGGCTGGTGGTGGGAGCAGACAGGGGGAGGGAAAGGGGGGCGGTTTTTTTGTTTGTTTAAACACTGGGTGGGTTGGTCGGGTCATAGGATTGGACCGGGTAAAAGTTTTTGGCTAGGGGTGTTTAATTTGGGCTTGGGTAATAATTTAAGTCTGTTTGGTTTGTGAAGTATTAATACAAGGGACCATTTGTGTAACATTTGGAAATCCAAGGACCAAACATGAAAATTATGAAGAGTAGCCAAAGGGTTTTGTTTTGCCAATGTTTAATAGTCCAAGGGTTAGTTTTTGACATTTTTGAAATTCCCAAGGACTAATTTTGAACATTTTGGATTTTCAGGGACTGAATTGTAATTTTCTCAAAACTTTTAGATTTTTCACCAAAGGACTAATTATGATAATTTGTGATTTTAAAAGGACCTTTGGTGACTTTTCTTTTGAAATTATGGCTCAGAGACTATTTTTGACAATTTTATAAACTTGGGGGACTAAAACTGCAATTTTTGAAAATTTGATATGTTTTTCATCTGATTTTGATAATTTTGCATTTGAAACACATAAAACACTGATTTGTGATATTTTGATCATTTTGATGTGTTTCTGAGTGTTTTCAGATGATTTTGCAGTTTATTTTGTATAAAAATGATGAGTATTTACACACTCATCAAGGTTCCTAGGATTTCGGTCATCTTCCTAAACATAAAGTATCCTCGAATGGGTTCACTTCAATGTCCCTAGCCAATTTTTGTTCTACGAAAGTTGAGTTACTCACGTAGGTCTCTTCTAGATAGAAAGGTCGTTGAGGGCCTACAAAGTCTCTATTGGTCCAAGGTCCATATCTAGATGGTTTCCTATCCACACTACACACGACCGGGTATACTGCCCGTGAGTGCATAAGATAGACCATAGGTAGACGAGACTATTACAAATATTAAAACCTGGTAAGAAATCCTGCATCAAGTTTTTAGCGCCAATGTTGGGGAGCTGTATTTGGATTTCTGTTTAAGTCTTTATATTTAATATTTTTGTTTTTCTTACATCTTTCTTTTAGTTTAAGGTATTATGGAAATGGTGGATATCGATACGCTTATTCTGGAGGAGTACCTTGCTATGACTAGGGAAGAGAAAGGACCGGGCCTTGTGAGGCTGGATATTGGAGCGGATGTCTATTTTGAGATCAAGAACCAGTTCATGAGGGAATTACGTGCAAATCCCTTTTCCAGAAACAAGACTGAAGATGCTAATGAGCATGTGGAAAATGTCTTGTACATCGTGAGCCTCTTCAACATCCCTGGTGTTTCTCACGATGCTATCATGCTCTGAGTGTTTCCAATGACACTCACTGGAGCAGCCAAAAGATGGGTTGATATGTTGCCCGCTGGAACCATCAACACGTGGGATCTCATCAAAATAGTTTTTATCCAATGTTATTGCCCTCCTTCTAAGACGGAAAAACAACTAGAGGATATTCATAATTTCCAACAAGAAGGTGACAAAACATTGTACCAAGCTTGGGATAGGTACAATGATCTTCCCTACAGGTGTCCTACTCATGACCTTAACAATCAGCAGAAGGTCAACTTGTTTTAAAAGAGGAATAACATCGCGACTACTCTAGCCATTGAGGCTATTCAAAAAATGGCCGGCCACTCACAAAAGTGGCATGAAGGAGGCAGAAACAGAAGCATTGAAGAGCTTAGTGAATATGTACATAAAAGGAATGCAATGGAAAAACCTGAGGTACAATGCAATAAATCCGTTGGAATCTGCAAGGCAATTTTCGTGGAAAAAGAGGTAATCGAATCCAACGAGAACTTCAGTAATTGTAATCAAATATGTGGAGTTTCCTTTTTGCAGGATAGCATTAATCCAATTGATGCTATTCCAAGACAATTACCAAGTAAGGAAGATAGCTAGAAAAGCTTTACCATTCCTTGCATTATTGGTAATTGCGAATTATCTGCCTTAGCCGATCTAGGGTCTAGCGTAAATGTCATGCCCATATCGTTGTTTCTTGACCTTAAGCTAACAAGGCTAAGGAAAATCAATCTTAAAATTGAAATGGCGGATATGACTAGAGCAACTCCGGTGGGGATTGTGGATAATGTGATAATCAAGGTCGACAATTTTTTATTCCCTGATGATTTCGTTGTTATTGACATGACAAATATTCCTAGGGAACACCTAATTAATCATAGGAAGACCTTTTCTTGCTACTTCACACACTCGCATTAAAGTCTTTGAAAAAGAATTTTTTATTGGAATTAATAATGATAAGGTTGTGTTCAAAGTAAATAATGGTTTATGTCACGAAAACAAGGAAGTAGCTAGTTCATGCATTGCTGATATCACTTGTGATAGTCTGAAACGGACGAAAATGGAAAAAACGGACGAATACGTATGAAAATGGACGAAAACGTATGAAAGCGTAAAAACACGTATGAAAACAGATGAAAACGTATGAAAATTGACGAAAATGAAAGAAAACTATTGAAAACAGACGAAAACGTATGAAAACAGACAAAAATGTATGAAAACGAGCGAAAACGTATGAAAACGGACGAAAAAGAACGAAAACAGGTGAAAACGTATGAAAATGTATGAAAACAGACGAAAACGAAGAAAAAAACGCGAATTAAAAAAACGTGAATTAAAAAAAATGCGAATTTGAAAAAAAAAAACGTGAATAAAATAAAGAAAAAATTACGCGTTTGGTCTTTGTGGTTTGCTCAGATTTCATGTTTAGTCACTAAGTCGTTTTAATTACACAAGAGATACCTATTTTTGAAACCTTGCACTCATTTAGTCCCTATTTTGGATGGGCCGTTAGTTTATCCGTTAAGTGTTAAAATAATATGTGCCCGTTAGTCCCTCCATTAATATTTTTTGCACCGTTATTCCTCGTTTTTAAAAATGAATTAAAAAATCGTTTTTATTCGTTTTCGTCCATCTTTTTTATGTTTTCGTCCGTTTTTTTACGTTTCCGTCCATTTTTTTACGCTTTCGTATGTTTTTTTATGTTTTCATCCATTTTTTACGTTTCGTCCGTTTTTAAACGTTTTCATCTGTTTTTTTTACCTTTTTGTCCCTTTTTTTTTAAAGTTTTCATCTATTTTTTTACGTTTTCGTTTGTTTTTATACGATTTATGTCTGTTTTATTACGTTTTTATCCATTTTTTACGTTTTCGTATATTTTAAATGTTTTCATTTGTTTTTTTACATTTCCATTTGTTTTTATACGTTTAAGTTTGTTTTTTTTACGTGTTCGTCTGTTTTTTTACGTTTTCGTCCACTTTTTTTTACATTTTTGTCCCTTTTTTAACGTTTTTAACTGTTTTAAAACGTTTTCAACTGTTTTTAACATTTTCGTTTGTTTTTATATGTTCTAGTCATTTTTTTACGTTTTTGTGCGTTTTTTAATTTTTTTTTCTTTTTTCTTTTTCTTTTTTTTTAATGTTTTCGTCCATTTTTTACGTTTTGTTTGTTTTATATGTTTTGTCCATTTTTACATTTTTGCCTGTTTAAAAATGGATGAAAACGGATAAAAACAAACGAAAACGGATAAAAATGAATGAAAACGTAAAAAATAGACAAAAACGTAAAAATGGTCGAAAACGTAAAAAAATAGACGAACACGTAAAAAAACGGATGAAATGGTTTAAAAACGGACGAAAACGTAAAAAAAATGACAAAAACGTAAAATAACGGAAAAAAACGTATAAAACAAATGAAAACGTTTTAAACGGATGAAAACGTTTAGAACGAACAAAAGCGTAAAAAAACGGACAAAAGCGTAAAAAAACCAGACGAAAACGTTAAAAAATGGACGAAAACTTTAAAAAATGGACGAACACGTAAGCAAAAGGACGAAAACGTAAAAAAACAGACGAAAAAGTAAAAAAGATGGACGAAAACGAATAAAAACGAGTTTTTAATTCATTTTAAAAAATAGGACTAACGGTGCAAAAAGTCTTAACGGAGGGACTAACGGGCACATATTATTTTAACACTTAACGGATAGACTAAGGCCCATCCAAAATAGAGATTAAATGAGTGCAAGGTTTTAAAAATAGGTATCTTTGGTGTAATTAAAACGATTTAGGGACTAAACATGAAATCTGAGCAAACCACAGGGACCAAACGTGTAATTTTTTCTAAACTAAAAAACGTGAATTTAAAAAAAATGACAAAAAATATATATGTAAATAAAAAAGAAAGACAAAAAGATAAGAAAAAAACATAGGCTTATATTTACCTTTTAAATCTTAAGTTAATCCCCACCATTAGATCAAAGTAGATGAATGGTGAAAATTTGTCCCTTGATAAGTATAGATTTATTGGTAAGCAAAATAAAATGACTCTATTGAGATAATAATAACAGTTAGAGAAAAATACGATAAAAACTTGTTATACGATAAAAACTTGTTAGTAGTACCAAGATCTTCAAATGTCCATAATAGAATCTCATATGCTTTCGTATAATCATAATATTTACTTTTACTTGATGCTCTTACGAAAGAAGGTAAAATGAAAGAAGCCAAGGATTTGTTTAATGAAATGGTAGAAACAGGTATATCATCGCCTAAAGATACAAGACTCCCTTTTTTTAACAGGTATATAAAATTCATAAGTAAAGCTATGGATATAGGAACAAAAGGAAGCCCAAAATATCAAACCAAACTTATTGCTATACAGTACTCTTGCCTTAAGAAGTTAAGATTGTGCAATGATAAAAGTTCGAAGAAAATGCTTGTTTTGGTTAATTACGAGTGGTTTTGATAAAATGGGGATTTTTGTGGATTACGAAATCAACTTGAGAAAAGAGAAAATGAAATAAGAAAAATGAGAAATGTTTGTAGCCACATATTTCAAATGAAAAAGGAGAATTTTATGAGAGATGCATCTTATTTTGTAGGTGCATCTGAAATGTGCGGTTGTGGTTACTTCTCATTCTTCTCATTCAACTTTTATTTGTCATTTGATCCTTACTCAATGTTTACATTAAGAAGATTTTCTAAAACTTACTTGATTATAACAACGCGAACGATCATGCTGATAACATGGTATAAATAATTAATTTTATCACAAGATTATATAATCAAGAACTTTCAAGATGGGTTAGAAAGAAAGCACAAGATAGATGAGAAGTAATATTATTTTAATAGTTGATATTGGTGCACTTTATTTGATAGATATCATGTGGTATTTATATTTTATACTACATGTATTCACTATTTATTTCACAAAAGGTAATAAGGGAACAAGAACTAATATTTCACAACAGTTTTCTCAAACCGAGTGATATAGGCCGGTATGTGTAAACCATTGTTTTATGGGTTTCATGAAACCATGTAAACAAATTGAATCATTCCCAAACCTCATACCACCATTCATGTATCCCCATAATAAACACACCCCAAAAGTGTTGGGTGATTGGGTGACTTCACTTTCAACTAGACAATTAACGAAAAAAGCTCACAACTTTAATTACTTAAAAGTGTTGTGTGAGTGGGTGACTTCACTTTCAACTAGTGACAATTAACCAAAAAAGCTCACAACTTTAATTACATAATATGATACATGTAACAATCCTTACAATGTAATTAACGTTATCCTCAAATGGATAACCACGTAAATTATTTTGTAATATTTTCGTAGGGGTCATATTATACAAACCCCGCCTTATGATGTGACATAAAGGGTTGTGGTCAAAGATTCATTTTGTGTTTTATTTTTTTAGTATAACACAGTTTTTTGTCAGTTTCTGTTTAGTATTTTTGACAGTTTTGAGCGTTTAACTTATTAAACTTTATATTTTATGTTCCGTACTTTCAGGTTTATAGTTTTTTAATAAAAAAAAAAAGAAAAAAGAAAAAAAAAAGGTGACTTTGTAGAAAAAAGAGGTTTGTATAACCTACCTTATTTAAAATTTTAATTACAAGATACCCGTCATCACAACATGAAAATATCTAGTAGCCTTGAATAAGAAAGAAAGAGCGCTTTATCTTTAAAAAAGTGTACCGATTGGAGTAGCTTCTATTGTTTAAAAATGAGTTTAGTATAATATTGTTAAGTTTGTCTTGATCATATATTATTGGTACCAGTTGTTTTCCATTCGCATATAATTAATTAGCTTGTCATCATCGCATTCTTAGAAATGATGATTAAGTTTTTCTATCTTTCCAACAATCCAAATTCTGCAACGATTTACAAAAAAAATTGAGTGGTAAGAACCTTAAAAGGTACTACTCTTTTTTATTGGATCGTGATGAAGTAAAATATGCGAAGTTTAAATATAAGGCTATGCGGAGTGGTCGTGAAGACCCTCCGTGACCTCACATTCATGTGTGACCGGACCAAAACACAAGCCTCAAATCAAGTTCATTTTGCTATAGTTTGGTGACTCGCTCATCATTGTGAAAAGGCTGACAATCTAACCCCATGTCTTGCAACTATCTGTTAAGCAATAAAAAAAATAAACAAAAAATTACAACACCTCATTTTACAAATATAAATACTTCAAAACTTCATCATTTTATACACACCTTATATATATTCTTACTTTTACAACAAATATATTTCATTCCTACAAAAAATCTGATATGGCTTGTTCGCTTTCACATATTATTGTTAAAATCATGACTTTAGTTGATAAACAAATTGTAGAGGATACCGCTCGTTAGCAAAGCTAAAGATGATCTAAGACGAGCATACGATAAATGCAATGACATTCAGCCTGAAAACCGTGGTCAAATCGATACTTTTTTAAACGAATAATTTACGAAAGATTACGATATGTGTAATGCTTTGTTTAGAAAGGCGGAAAAATACAAGAACAAATCAATACTAAGTTTATTTGGCTACATGAAAAATGCAATTAGGACGAGTATGTTTTAGTTTTAGTATTGTTTTTTAAATTTCGCATCGTAACATAATTTGTATTACTTCCTCCGTCCCACGTTAATTGTCCTATTTTGACTTTTGCAGTTTTTCTTTATCAACTTTGATCTTAAATATTTTCGTTTGTATTATATATTACTTGATGATAATTGTACCAAATAAAAATACATTTAAAACTTAATCCATTCATATATTTTGCATCAAGTATTATATAACACAAAAAGATATATTAAGGTCAAAGTTAAAAAAAATACTTTGAAAAGTCAAATAGGACAATTAATATAAGACGGAAGGAGTATTATTTTAACATACGGGTTTTTTTAAAAGATATTTATATAAGGTACAATGAAATGAGGGAGGATATTTATATCTCCGTCCTTCATTTCATTCCGCCTCATTATAAATATCCTCCAAAAAACACCCATAGGTGTCTTAGTTTAGTGTTTTTTTTACAACCCTGACAATCTATATAATGTTTTAATGTATGAGTAAAGATTTTTAATTTCGTACGTGTACGTTCTTATTTCGTACGCTTTTAGTATAAAGTGTTTAATTAAATAAAAAAATTGTATGAAATGTGAGAGAGGGTGACCAAAACATATGTATAATGAGAGAGGGTGACCAAAACATGTGTATGATGAGAGAGAGTGAGGGAAAATGAAAGAAGAGAGAAAGCTGAGGTGACGTTGAGTGGCTCACTTACCACTCCTTTTAGCATAAGAGTTATTACAAGATGACATATTTTTCGTATCAGGATAGCTTGTACCCAAGTTAAATATCTCACTATTAGAAGTGTCATCTTCAAGAAAGTCGCAAATTGAGCTGCAAATTATGTTGCCCTAGTTACCAAATTAACTATGTTGTAACTTGGTTTCAAATTCGCGCTTACAAATTCATTGAATTTAAGACATTAATACCCTCCGTAGTTTGGTCGCGATCCACGTGAGATTTAAACTTTTATAGACTTCACACATACATGCCTAATCTGGGCCTAATGGATCGCGGCAAATGGAGAAAGAATAGTGGTCCTTGTAAGGGGGTGTTTGGGGAAAAATGACGTTTGCAAAACCACGTGTGCAAAAAGTAAGTCCCTACCTCCAATTTCAAAACCACGTTTTGAAGGCAAATTCAGTGATAATCACGTTTGCAACCAAACACCAAAAGTTGATTATTCACGTTTTGAAAATGTGATAATCAAATAATCACGTTTTCAAAGGGTTGCCAAACACCCCCTAAGCTTAGGGGCCGTTTGGTTTGCTATCCAGAATCACTAAAAGTTTGGGTATAGATATTAGGTGGAATAGAATTGGTATGTGTTTTGTATATCATTACCAATAACATTGTTTGGTTTAGCCCTTAAATGTAAAACTTTCTATATAATATTTTCACATAAGATGATGTGCTAGAGTTTAATAAAGGGATAATGCTAAAAAAAATGCATTGAAGTTGACACCTTTTGTGATTGTGTATACCCAACTATTTTATTTTTCATTGTAACACAAAACTTGGTAATTTTTGTTATTGTATGTATGATTTCCAACGTGTCCCATGCCAGCGTGTCCGAGTGTTACACGTAGACTGTCAGCTTGTCAAAAACTACTTTTTTTTTATTGGGATAATGCTAAAAAAATGCATCGAAGTTGATCAATTTTGGGATTGTGTGTAGCCAACTATTTTTTTTCCATTACAACACAAAACTTTTGAATTTGTGTTATTGTATGTATTCAGTCAGGCTAACCGTTACATCGCTAGCCTTTTATATTAATGGTCGTTAGTAAATAACTTCAAATTCCGTTTTCTTACGTTTTCACACGTTTTCATCCATCTTATACGTTTTCGTCAGTTTTTATAAGTTTTCGTCCGTTTTCTTACGTTTTCGTCCGTTTTTATACGTTTTCGTCCGTTTTTAAACGTTTTCGTTCGTTTTCTAACTTTTTTGTCTGTTTTTATACGCTTTCATCCGTTTTTTTACTTTTTTGTCCGTTTTCTTATGTATTTTACGTTTTCATCCTTTTCATACATTTATGTTCGTTTTTACACGTTTTAAAATATTTTTGCTTGTTTTTATACGTTTTCGTTCAATTTTTTACATTTGCGTCACATTTTCGTTCGTTTTTACAAATATCTGTTCATTTTTACACGTTTGCGTTCGTTTTTATATGCTTTTACATGTTTCTGTTCGTTTTTATACGAATTGAAAACGTGTAAAAACGAACGTAAACGTATAAAAACAAGAAAAAACATAATAAAATGGACAAAAATGTATAAAATAGATGAAAATGTTAGAAAATTGACGAAAACGCAAAAAAACAGATGGAAACGTATAAAAACGTAAGAAAACAGACGTAAATGTAAAAAACTGATGAAAACGTATAAAAATGGACGAAAACGGATGAAAACATAAAAAAACGTAAGAAAACGGACAAAATGTATAAAAATTGACGAAAACGTATAAAAACAGACAAAAACGTAAGAAAACGAACGAAAATGTTTAAAAACGGACGAAAACATATAAAAATGAATGAAAATGTAAGAAAACAAACGAAAATGTAAAAAAAAAAACGGACGAAAGCGTAAGAAAACAGACGAAAACGTATAATAACAGATGAAAACTAATAAAAACGTAAGAAAACAAAATTTTAGTTATTTACTAACGACCGTTAATATAAAGGACTAACGATTTAATGCTTAGCCTGACCGGACGCATACAATAACACAAATTCAAAAGTTTTGTGTTAGAATGAAAAGAAAAAAAAAATAGTTGACTATACACAATTTTAAAAGTGGTCAACTTCGATGCATTGTTTTAGCATTATCCCAACAAAAAAAAAGTAGTTTTTGACACGTTGGCAGTTTACGTATAACACTCGGACACCATGGCATAGGACACGTTGGAAATCATACATACAAAAACAAAAATTACCTAGTTTTGTGTTATAATAAAAAAATAATAATTAAATATACACAATCCCAGAAGTTGTCAACTTCAATGCATATTTTTCAATCAAGAAAAATGCAATACAATATTGGTAAACAAAAAATAAAAAATAGCAAATACATAACCACACAAGATGCAGAAGTCACAACCCAACAAATCTTTATCATGTCATTCTCGTATACTAATTTAACAAAGAGAAAGGGACTTCTATATCATATTTTCTTATTTCTACGCTAAATGTCATTCTCGTATCCTTATCTATATTTGTGATATTTTCTATTTGCAAGGTTCGACAAAAAACGTCAAGGACGACAAGGAAGGAGGTCCGGTGACGCCAATGAAGCAGATTTGATGATTGCGACGACTACCTCCGGTGAAGATTATTAACCAGCTTCAACAAAGGTGAAGAGAAGAGAAACAATTCTTACAAATCTTAACTGCTCAAAGTATATTTATTATAAACAACATTTAGCGTAGAAATAAGAAAGATTTGTTTGATTATAAGATAAAAAAAATAAGGAAAATGATTGAGATGACTAATTCATGTGACTAATTTCATGCCTAATCTATTCATTTAGTGACACATGTATTCCACTTATTCTCACTCCTCTTATTTACCATTGATTTTGCCATGTGTTCCAAGATCCTTGTTAGGCATCAAATTAGGCACATGAATTAGTCATGCCAATCACTACTCAAAAAATAAAAGTGGGAGGAAAAGGATGAGATGGGTGTTGAGAGAAAATAGGAAAAGAGCTAAACTAAAATGAAAGAAACAATGAAACCAACTATTTTCTTGTGGAATGAGTGAATGATTCTAGACGCCATTTTTGTACTTTTGATTCCACATGTTTTATACCAAACAAGCATAATTAAGAGTGAATACATTCCCCTCATTCTAAACCTAGTGATGCACGTAGCTACATAACCAGGGACGCCTGCAGGGACGGATCTAGCATAAAAGAATGGGGGGCAGGCGCCTCTATGGCTAGCCAAAAAAGTTGATATTTTAGTGTAATTTTTATTTAATTTTGACATTTTTTTGAAAGTGACCCCCACCAAAAACTCAAATTGCCCCCCTTTCACATACTAAAATACAACATTCAACTCTTTAAATCCTTATAAATCCTTAATGTCTAAGTAAAAATACTCGATTTATCATTACGTTTCTAGTTTTTTCTTTCACATTTTGTTGCTATCGTAAAATTTTTTTTTTTACCGCTCACATTCTATTTTTCTGGGTCCGTCACTGGACGCCTGTATGAAGCGGCAGACACAAGTGGCAATAAGGAATAGTAGTGATGTATTACTCCGTATTAAAAGTCTTTAAACTTGTGGTAAGTAGTGACACAACATCAATTGTCGATGTGGCTGTCGCTAAAAGGCCTTTTTGTTGTGTTTTGGATAATATGCGAAATCTACTAAGGTAACAACTTACTTAAACGGGATTATTTCTATAAGCGCATGCTCGTGTATTCGTTTGGATTCCTAAGTGTCACGTGATGCTTGCTTGGATACTAGATTTTCATACATTATCCGAGATGTTTAATATGATGGGTTAAAAAGTCGTTAGTCAATCAACCGAACTCGTGAGTGACACAACGTTTGATCATACTAAAATGTTTTGTGTTTTACCGTTAAACTCGATGTATATCAAATCACCGAAAGATTAAAATTGTTTGCTTGTTTAGTATCTCATAACATGAACTAGGAATGAGATTAACAGGTTAGATAAAGGTCAGCGTAGCCAATAGGTTAAGTTTATTGGTTGCATTCGGATAGACACAAGATATATATTCGAATATTCTAATTAACATGGTACTTTATATGTTTATAAACTAAGTTTAATTTAAAATAAAACCATCCACTTGATTAAATATCATAATAATATATTACGAAAATAGACAATTTAACTTGCGGAAATCAGACTACGTGATATGTGGGGCTTAACCTTTTCTTTTCTATTAAAATATGAAATTTATCCATTTGATTTGTGTCTCACTTTATTAAAAGGGGGGTGATTTGTACACTTTTTCAATTGATTGAGACACTTTAAATTATAATGTTTGGACATATATACTCTTACAGAGTGAAAATATGTGAATTGTGGTATGAGGGTATAATCGTCCAAACACTCTAATTTAGACTGTCCCAATCAATTGGGAGAGTATACAAATCAATTCCCTTATTAAAACTATGGTAAATCGTTCGGTAAAAAGTTCGTTTATTTATTAAATGAATGAACATGAACAATATTTGACGTTTGTTTAGTTAAATGAACAAACATGAACACATTCATGTCCGTTCATTTATCTTCGAAAACTTTCTCATCTTGATTAAAAAATAAACAACTAAGATTGTTCTATTTGAATTTTGATATTTTTTTTATTATCTTTATTGAGCAAAGTGCTTAGGGCCCGTTTGGTTTGTAGATGGGTTTAGATTAGGATTTGGATTTGAATGTAAAGTTGTAGATTATGATTTGGATTTGGAGAGAGAAAATAATATTATAAAATTAATATTGTTTAATTTGATTAGGTTAATATATTTATTTTATACTTTATGAAAGTTAAAAAAATTAAATGACAACAAATATGTGGCTGGAAGATATTTAAAAACGAAAAAGTCAACAAAACCAAAGTAAATGTCAGAAAGCCAGAGGAAGGTGGTAACTTTTGTCAAAACCCTCAATAAAGGCATAAAATACTGTTGCATAACTTATCGATTTAAACCAAACGAGGGTTTTCTAACTTTAGATCCTAAACCCACTAAAAAACCAACAACCAAACTGCACCTTAGTATCTCAATGTTTTCACCTTTTAGTACATCATCACAATAAAACGAACAAGAAAAATCAGAAACACTCTTCTTCGATCTCTTTTTGTATGCTAAATGTTTTTAATGTACAATATACAATTATGTCGTATATAGTCTACTAGTTGTTAAACTTAAACCTCCCACGAATGAATTCAGTTTTAACACTTATTAATTTTAAAGAAATTCTTAACTGTATATACACTTGTATATTATTTATTACATTTTGTTTATTATTACTTTTGTATTACAATAAAAAATGTATAAATTAATTTATTTGTATAACAAATTTTATAAAGAATGTTTCCTTTTAAAACTGAAAACATTTGTCTCGTATATTTATAGTATTTGCTTATCTTAATAACAGGTGTTTCGACTTGATTTATCTTATACCCTATATGTATACGAAGTTGTTGTTGTTGTTGTAAATGTAAAAAGAAATTTACACAAGTCCATTGTTGAAAATTAAAATTTACGCTCAAGTATAGGCAAGTATATTTAAAGATTAATCATTTGACTTAAAAAAATTGCCTCACCTTTGAAAACTTTTTCTTTACAATATTTTGACACATCTGTTCGTGCTGTATTGTTTTTTCCTGAATGAACATTATTAAATGTTAATCATAAGTTGTAATAAGAAATAATATTATTATAGTTACTAAAAGCAAAAGATACCAGAGTTGATTGTCATTTTGGAATTCGAAAAGGGGCATGATATTCGGAACCGTTATAGGGGATTGGATTTCCAATTATTAGATGCATTGAAGGGCCGTTCAAAAAAAAAAAAAAATAGATGCATTGAAGGGTTGTACGATGTGCATTGTATTGTTTTATTGTCTGCATCGTGGGTTGTACGGTTAACCATAGAGAGTTTTAATAACACATCCCATTATTATCTGGTCGAGTTAGGGTTAAATTATTTTTCTTATGGGTCATCGGGTCAACCCTATAAGACCCGAAAAATATTATTTATTTCTTTTTTAAATATAACCTTGTAAGCAGATTAGTTTTTACATTACATGAAACAACAAATGCATTACCCATGGTATAACCTTATCTTAACATTAACGACTTTCGCTTAGTTAGATTAATGTATACAAATAATTGTTAATCATACAGGTTGTACAGGTAGAAATTAATGTTAATGAAGTTCCGTTTTGGGACAAAAAAATGCATGAAAACAGATTGAAACTGCAATCTGCAAATTCATATTTGCAGAAGTGTAATGCTGCAACCGTGATTAAATAGTTAGTCACTGGACTATCTCTTGACAGTACTAGTCCCATTTGATTAGGCTATTAAGTTTGAAACATAAACTACCACAATTGATTAGATCACTTTAGTTTGAGACAGTTCCAAATATTTTTATCATGCCAGTTGACAATTATTAAGATCATTTTGGTTTGAAAGAATTAGAATATATAGAAATACTATTTTGTGACTTGGTTGCCTAGAAGAGTAAACATACAGTGATATTTTGTTCGGAAACAATATTAGTTGTCTATCTACCTACGGAGAGTTGGATTTATCTTATAACCCGACAACCCGACACGATAAACATCCGAACCCGATAACCCGATTTCTTATCTGGTTAGGTTGCGGGTCGCCTTAAAAAAAAAAAAAAAAAAAAAACGACTTGATAAACCCAACAACCCGATAACCACCATAGCCCTACCCCTTGCTCCTTACATCTATGTGTTAAAAATGACAAAGAAAATTGCCTAAATGACATATATGTAGAAAACATTTTACTAAATAGTGCGTCGTCTTCTACCTCCCTTTTTTTTCAACAACAAAACCTATAAACTTTTTTCTCTACAAACAGGTGTAGCACTTCCGAAAAAACCAAAAATTTCACAAGGATACACTTGGACGCCTACAACCGTATGTGGCACGTGGCACACGTAGATCCACTTCTGCATACTACCAAACTCTTAGGATAAACGATTAATCACAATATTGCATGAAAAAAGTTTTACATAATAAAATTATTCTCAACATGTTTCTGTTGCTTCATTACAAAACTTTAATTGTCATAGAATGTAGGCTGGTCGTTGACAAGTTCAAGCTCTCAACCAAATCAAAGGTAAGCAATGAGACCATTGGCCTCGATAAACGGGTTGAGCGTTCAACCACCGCCAACACATCTGGACAACAAACTGTTTCTGATTCACGAACCCCTTGCCATTTAGCTTGCATGTATTTTCGCTTGCGCCATGGAGCAATGTGCATTTTCTGATCTTTCATACATTTTTTTGATGATACACAAAGTATCTTAATTAATGCTTCAAGTCTTTCAGTTTTCCCAACGTATATTTCTGGTAGCCGGCTCATGAGACTGTTGTATTCTTGGCTAGCCTTAACCATTTCAAATTCGGCCCGAATATTTAACTCAATAATCACTCGTATAACCCCTTTTTTAGAGTTTGAAGTGTCCAGTACCTCTATATAGGTGTGTTCACCTAGAAATTAGTCAAAATAAAAAATGAGTTAGTAACATTAATTATAATATATAACTTATATTATATAGAAACATTGTACACAGTTGATTAAGTAGTTAAATAATTTGTCAAAATTGTACCTGCTGGGATTTGTTTTATATTCATCCACTTGGCCTTGCAAATGCCACTATTGTAGCCTGCTCGTCGCAATCGGTTGGCAATTTCCCTCTGGAAACACCTTCGGCAGCCATCAGCCACCATCGGCCTACAGTCACAACAACAAATAGAGACCATCTTCATATCCTTAACTATCTCCTTAGTTGCCTGCCTAACTTTTGACTCGAATGAACTAGTTCTATACAAATTCTCCTGCAAAAACGTTAAAAAATAAAAACAGAAACCCAGGCTCAGCAAGCAAAACCAACAATTCAATTTTTAATTAGATGAGATAACATTTTATAAATTGATAGATACCATGAGAAGTTGTTCCTGAGATTCCCAGAACAATCTGTGCTCCTCCGAATCACTCAGAGTTTCATCGTCTTCAAAGTCACAATTGTCATAGCTATCACCCGAATTGCAGGAAGTTCCTGATGAGAGTTCACTCTCTTCAACAAACTCAAAAATCATATTGGCTAAACTTTCATAGTTTAGACCGGCTACAGGGGATTTGGTCGTCACTCCAGGCATGTTTATGTGTCTAGATTCTGTTGGTCGAACTATGTTTGTTTAATGCTCTTGCAACCAAATCAAATGGTTTATATAGTGAAGTTTTAGCGGGTTGGAGGGCCCTATGAATGTGACATGGACGAATTATATGCTTCGTGCATTACTTTAGTGAACTTTTTGCCAACTTGGATCATGACGTACGATAGTAAAGTTTATCTTCTTAATCTTTTGTTAATTCAAGAATATATTTACTATGATTTGTATAAAGTTATATAGAGTAGTTGTTAAATCAAGTTTGACATCATACATTATACCTTTATTGGATATTTAAAAAATCGTTAAACTTGTCATGATCATATATTATTGGTACCAGTTGTTATCTATTCGCATATAATTAATTAGTTTGTCATCATATTAAGTTTTTCTATCTTTTTCAACAATGCAAATTCTACAACGATTTACAAAGAAATTGAGTGGTAAGAACCTTTCAAGGTACAACTCTTTTTTGATTGAGTAAAATTTTATGCGAAGTTTAAATATAAGAGATTAAGAGCTATTACAAGATGACATGTTTTTTGTATCCTGTTAATACAAATCTGGGCGCCTCTCCTACGAGGATTAGTTTAAGCTAACTCTTCGGAGAGTAGATCTTGTATTAAGTGAAATCTTCGATTGCTAGCTGCTAAGAAAATTAACACCGTTAGTCTCACCGCGGACAACCTCCGGCGTGAGAGTAAGTGGTTGTTTTAGAGAGATGAGATGAATTCTAGAGAGAGAGTATGTGTGTATGTTACCGTTTGAGTAGAGGTGAGACCTCTTATTTATATGGTTGACCTTTCTGTCGTGTTCTCAAGGTCACGGGTCTTGAGAGAGACAGTTGGTGACGTAAGTCAGCTGCAGAGCTTGTCTGCTTGCTGTGATGGTGATGTTTTTGGGCGGGAGTTGTCCCGCTTTCCCTTCTTGGGGACTGCAGGTTGCAGTACCTCCGACCTAGGGAAGATTCCTTACCCTTTACACAGGGCGCGGTTGTGTTCTTGTTCGGGCGCGTCTACTGTCCGCGGAATGGCTTGGTGGCCATTGCCGGGTTATGTATTTAGTCCGCGACCGGCGTATGTGGGTGCCGGGAGTATTACATGCAAGTACTAAATCCGCGGCTGGACCGTACTTGTGCCGGGGGGGTCATACGTGATCAAGTCCCCCCAGTCTAGTTGTGCTTGTTAGTCTCATTGCAAGCATTGCTAGACTAAGTTTTCTAGTGTGCTAGACTAAGTTTTCTAGTGTAACCGCGGTTGGTTGTATCGTAGGAAGACTGAACCGTTGTTGGTTGTGTTTCACCACGTGGCAAGAGTGTGCGTTACAGCTGTCCATTGGGATTCGCGAACCGCCCTCGGCCGCGTATTTTCTAACTGATGGGACGTTTCGTCTGCTTCCATCTCGTTCGTTGATCTGGGCCGATCTGGGCCGTTAGTTATGGGCCGGCGACGTGGCGTGTTGTTGGTCGTTCGATTGACCCGTCCGTTTTACTTTTGGGGGTATAAATACCTCTCTTTTTTACTTTATTGGTTACTGTTGCCATTTCTTCTTCGCAAGTAAAAAAGAAAATCCTCCACTAAGATTTGTGTGTGCGTCCAGCCCTTACCAGGTTAGGTTTTCTTTCTTCCTTGTAGTATCATGGCTAAAAAACTTTTAAGCGATTTCACCTGTAAGTTGTCACAGAAAGACCTTAGCGAGTTTTGCTTGAAATATCATATTCCTCCTACCGTGCACCCCCTTCTTCCTAGTCCTGAAGCCACTATTAAGGGTGCTCCGTCGGGTAAAATAGGAGTATACACTAGATTCTTTGAGTTTTGCAACTTTAGGATACCCCTTTCCGCATTTTTGTGTAGGGTTTTGGAGTATTTTCAGATCCATTTGTCCCAGTTGTCTGTGTTAGCCGCCGCTAGGATTAGTCATTTTGAGATTCTTTGCCGCGCTCACGGTGGAACGCCCACCGTGCCCTTATTTAGGAAATTTTATTATTCGGGGATGAAGGATGGTTGGATGACGCTAGAGAAGCGTAAGGGTCCTAAGTCCTTGATTGTTCCGGTGTGTTACACCGCTCCCTTGGATTCCGTGAAGAATTGGAAGGAGTTCTTTTTCTGGGTTGACGCAACTGTTTTCCCCTTAGCAATCTCGTGGAACGAGAAAGTTTTTGTTGACCGTGATCCACCTCCGACTGACGACGGTATTGACTTTGAGTTACTGCATCGTCTTGATACGATGCGCGCTCCTTTTAAAAAGTTGCCGGAGCCTTTTCTTTGCACAGTTGGACTTAGCCGTGCTTGGGATGATGCCACAGCACGGCCTACTTTTAGGTCTTCGGATAATGAGGGTGGGTAACTTTTTTAGGGTTTGTCGCGTCTTGTTGCCTTCCCTTGTGTCTTGTTACTAATTTGCATTTTTGCTTGCAGATATGTCTCTCTTCGCTTTTATTAACCAACAGGATCCTTTTGAGGTGATATCTGGGGAAAGAACTCTTCAGGAAGGTGAGAAAACGCTGCTTGATGAGACCGCCAGCCGGGTTATTGAGCCTTCCGAGAACATCATTTCCTTAGTCTCCGAGACAATTGTGGATAATGTTAACGCGGCTAAGGCTAACAAGGCCGCTGGGAAAAAGAGAGTGAGGCTTGCGGTTCCTTCCAAACAACCAGAGAAGAAAAGGCTTACTTCTGTGCCGGCAAAGGATGCCGGGTCCACTGCTGGTATGGTCTCTTGGTTATGTTGATGATTTTTTATTATTATTTTTTTTTAGAAAATAACTTAGTGTTATCATGTAGGAGGTGCGACCGCGGGATCTGCTCTTGTGATGGAGCTCCGCGATGAGTCCGATTCTGGGCCTCGTCCGCAGGAGGTGACCCATGTTTCTTCTGAGGCTACTCCGGATCCTCAGGCTAATCCGGATTCTACTTCAAAGACGTCCACCAGCTTTCCTCAAGAAAATTTGGATACGGAGATGTCTGGTCCGTCCCAGCCACCACCATTGTAGCCGGAGGATGTTGTTGGGGTCGAGTCTCCGCTGCAGGAACAGTCCGTCCATCGTCCTGAGGCCTCAGGCGATGATTTTTATGAGTCTCTGTCCGTGGAGACGGCAGAAGCCAAGAATGTGTATGTTCCCAAATGGATCCCTACCAATGATTTCCGTATGGACGATGGTTGGGTTTGTCGGAGCATGCTGGATAATCTTGCTACTCCAGGTTATTTGTCAGTGCTACGCAACATGCCGCACGCGGACTTGCTTGAGCAATACAATGTTGCTACTATGCAACAAACATGCATGTCGTCTGAGGTGCGTCTGCGGCTGGAGTTTGAATTGAATCAGACAAATAAGTTGACTAAGAGGCTTGAGAGGAGGGATGCAAAGATTAGGACCCTTAAGCAGAGGGTGGCGGAGTTGGAATCTGAGGCCGCGGAGGCGAGGGGTCTCCGCGAGCGCGTGGGTCAGCTTGAGTCTGAGTCCGAAGAGATGAGGAAATTGCGAGAGCGCGTGGCGCAATTGGAGAGTATGATTGCTCCTAAGGATGAGCAGTTAGCGAACCTGACCGTGGAAAATGCTGAGTTGAAGGGTAAGGTTACTGGGCTCACCTCTGTCTGCGATCAATTGAAAGAACAGGTGAGAAGTGCAGGTTCGCTTGAGGAGAAGTTGAAGGAGTGTGAGGATAGGGTCCGCGGTGAATATGATGGACAGCTTGCTCAATTGGATCAGCGGTTGGAGGATCTTAATCGTGATTTTGATGAGGATTTGTTCCCGAGCACTCTTGTGGCTATCGAGGGAAAGAGATGGGTTATCGGGCATGGTTTTCGCCGAGCTTGGATGGCGTTCAAACAATCGGGTGAGCTTAACACGCGGTTGGGAGATTGTATTAGCAAAGATATCGCGGAGGGTCTAAGGCAGGGCCTAGAGGCTGGGGTTGTTCATGGTTCCAAGGGCCGCACGCTGGATCAGATCAAAGCCTACAACCCGCGGGCTAAAGAAGCGTATCGTGAATCCGTTGTTTGCTTGAGCGATGTCCCTTTCCCCCTGCTGGACTCTTTGGAGGCATGCAAAGACTCTCCCTTGGAATATCTTATGGCCCAATTGGTTTTGCAGGAGGAGCGGCCGGGTAGTGCGGGGGAGTTTGTTTTTAATCCCCCGGTAGGGGAAGAGGTTGCCCTTCCCAACTCTTTGCTCCAAACTATCACTCGACGTCCGCGTGCCATTGCTGCGTACAAGGAGAGGAAGAAGGTAGCCTACGGTAGGAAGTTTGATATATGGAACCCCGAGTTAATTGTGTCGGAGGTGGATCATCAGGTTACTTCTACCGGGGAGCCTTCCATGGTGATCGTTCCCGTTGGTCCGACCCCTTCTTCTGCAGTTACTGGTCCTACTGGGGAGGACGAAACAGAGGAAGATGAAGAAAGGCGCGGTCATGATGACATGTTTGACTTGAGTGTACTGGATCATGGTGCGGATCACGCGAGTGGCGTTTGAAGTGGTCTTTTTGTATAGGCGGCATTTAGACTATGCCGCCTTTTTAATGAAGCTTTGGCGTTCTTGTTAGTTTTTTCCTTAGGGTCGCCGTTACCGCGATGCCTTTTTTTTTGTAATCCGGGGGTATGCCCTCGTGTATTTGTACAGAACTTATTTCGTACTTAGTGAAAGTGTTGGTGCCGTTTGTACACGTTTTTTGTTTGATTGCCGGGGTTGAGTAATCCGGGCTTTGTACCCTTGGCCGTACTTAAGAAGTCCGGGGGTATCACACAATGGACAATGGGTTTGCAATACCACTTACATGTCTGAGTCAATTTTGAGGTTGCTCGTCCTGTCTGCGCGACACTGTCTGTCGCGGTTGTGAGAATTATGCACAGGTTTTAACACTTGAAAAGAAAAGAGTAAAGAAAATGATTGCATATGTATTTTGGAAAATTTGTAGAGCGGGCCAGGCATCTACATTTCATTACTTAGAAAACAATACAATAGAGATATGAAAAGTTAAAGTTCCCCTGTTGTCCGGATCTGGTCCGCAATCAACTTACAAAAGACGGGGAAAACCTACTTACGGTTAGATGTAACATTTCTTCAGGTTGCGGATGTTCCATGTCCTTGGGAGTGTCTCCCCATCCGCAGCTCGGAGTTTGTATGTTCCTTTCCCTATTGCTTCGATCACTTCATACGGCCCCTCCCACTTGGGACCAAGCTTTCCAGTATCTGCTGCTCTGCTGGCTTCGTTGCTCCGGTAGACAAATTCTCCGGGTCTAAATGCCGTGCTTCGTACCTTGGAGTTGTAGTACCCCTCCATTCTTGCTTTGCTACGTGCCTCTTCAATGGCCGCGGCCTCCCTTTTCTCTTCCAAGATGTCCAGGTTTAAGCGAAGCTGCTGGTTGTTGGTGATTTGGTGTACCGCTGTGCACCGAAGGCTTGGCATACCAATTTCGACCGGGATAACCGCTTCGGTGCCGTACGTAAGAGAAAATGGAGTTTCTCCGTTGCTCGTTTTGATCATGGTTCTATGTGCCCAAAGCACATGCGGCACTTCCTCCACCCAGTCCTTGCTTCCTTTTTCCAATCTTGATTTGATGCCATCCCCCAAGCTCTTGTTCGCGCTTTCAACCAACCCATTTGCCTGCGGATGCTTCACCGACGCAAACCGCTGTTTAATGTTAAGCTTCTGGCACCAATCTTTGAATGGATTGTCGCGGAACTGCTTTCCGTTGTCCGACACTATCTCTCCCGGCAAGCCGAAGCGGCAGACTATGTTATCCCAAACAAACTTCTTCACTTGCCTTCCTGTGATGGATGCTAAGGGCTTGGCTTCGATCCATTTGGTGAAGTATTCTATCGCGACAATCATGAATTTAACCTTGCCGGGACCCTCTGGGAAAGGTCCGCAAATGTCGATACCCCACTTGTAAAAAGGCCATGGGGAAGTGATTGGGGTCAAATTTTGTTGCGGATTCTTGGGTACCGGACGGTGGACTTGGCAATCTTCGCACTTCTGAATTAGCTCGCGTGCATCCCTGTGCATTGTCGGCCAATAGTATCCGGATCTAATTGCTTTGGCGACCACCGCCCTTGGGCCGGAGTGCATGCTACATGATCCTTCGTGGATTTCTCGCAGCACGTAGTTGGCTTGGGTGGGGCCTACGCATCGGAGCCAAGGTTCTAGAAAAGATTTCCGGAGCAAGATTCCGTCTTTCAACGCATATTGCCTTGCTTTGATCCGCAGCTTCCTTGCCTTGTTGTCGTCTGCCGGAAGTGTTTCGTCCCGTAGGTACTCGATCAGGGGCGTCATCTACGTGTCCCCGTCCTCTTCCACAATTGCCAGTACCTCCTTTTCTTCAATGGACTTTTCTTTCAAAACTTCCACAAGGACCTGTTTTGTCAGGTGAACAAAGCTGGTAGATGCCATTTTGCTTAGCGCGTCAGCCTGTTTGTTTTGACTCCGGGGAACCTGTCTGATGGAGAACGTCCGGAACCCTGTAATCAGTGCTTTGGCCTTCGCCAAGTAACACACCATGCTTTCCTCCTTCGCTTCGTATGCTCTGTTTATCTGGTTCGCTACGAGCCGGGAGTCAACATTTGCTGATAAGTCCTTGACCTGCATTTGTGCAGCAATCCTTAGTCCTGCGATCAGTGCCTCGTATTCGGCTTTGTTGTTGGATGCCTCGAACTCGAAACGGAGGGCGTAGGTGAACTCCTGTCCTTCCGGGCTTGTCAGGATTAAGCCTGCTCCGGACCCTTCTACGCACGAGGACCCGTCCGTGAATAGGCTCCATGGCTCCGAGTACTGTTGCTGGTCTGTTTTCTTGTCAGGAGTTTCTTCATCCGGGATCTCAGCAATGAAGTCCGCCAGAATCTGTCCCTTTATGGTCGTCCGAGGTCTGAAGGTGATGTCGTGCTCGTCTAGCTCTATTGCCCATCCGGCCATCCTTCCACTTTTTTCCGTCTTGGTCAAGACCTGCTTTAATGGTTGGTCCGTGATTACCGCAACCGGATGTGCTTGGAAATACCGCCGCAACCTGCGAGATGCATACACCAGTGCCAGGACGAGCTTCTCGATTGGGGTATAATTCATCTCCGGGCCTTTTAGGGCGCGGCTGACGAAATACACTGGCTGTTGCCTTGATTCCCTTTGTGCTAACAAGACCGCGCTTACAGCTTCTTGGGATGCGGCCAGGTACATAATCAATTCTTCCTTTGGCTGTAGAGCTATGACCATTGGTAGGTTAGCAATGTGCTGCTTTATTTCTTTGAATGCTTGTTCCGCCTCTGTTGTCCAATAAAAGTCACTCTTTTTGATACACTTCTTCAATGTCCTGAAGAACGGGAGGGACCTCTCTACTGACTTGGACATGAAACGACTGAGGCTGGCTAGTTTTCCATTCAAAGACTGCACTTCCTTTTTAGTCGTCGGGGATCTGAGGGTAGCTACAGCCGCAGATTTGTCTGGGCAGGCTCGGATGCCCTCTTTGCTCACCACATGACCTAGGAACATTCCCTGTTCCGCCCCAAATGTGCATTTCTTGGGATTAAGCTTCATATTGATGTTCCTTAGGGTCTTGAATGTTTCGTTTATGTCCCTGAGTACCTCTTCCTCCGAATGACTTTTGATGACTAAATCGTCAACGTACACTTCCAAGTTTCTTCCAATTTGCTTCTCGAACGCCCTGTCCACAAGTCTTTGGTATGTGGCACCGGCGTTTTTCAGACCGAAGGGCATTTTTGTGTAACAGAAGATGCCTTGGTTTGTGTGAAACGCTGTCTTCTCTTCGTCCCCGGCCGCCATCTGTATCTGGTGGTACCCTTTGTACGCGTCAAGAAAGCATTTGAACGGGTATCCGCAAAGAGATTCGACCTTCCAGTCAATTTCCGGCAAGGGGTAGCAATCTTTTGGGCAGGCTTTGTTTAAATCCTTGAAGTCCACACACATTCTCCAGCTCCCGTCACTCTTTTTGATGAGTACGGGGTTAGACAGCCAATCATGGTAGTGTACTTCCTTCATGATCCCCGATGCCACTAGCTTGGTGACGTCTTCGTTGATTGCTTTGTTTCTTTCCGGGGCCTGTCCTCTCTTCTTCTGTCGTACCGGGCTATAACCTTCCCGGACATTCAGTTTATGTTCCGCGATTGTCCGCGGGACTCCGGTCATGTCAGAAGGTTCCCAAGCAAAGATATCCAAGTTGTTCTTTAGCAGGTCGCAGAGGCTCTTCTTTCCTTTTTCGCTTAACCCGCCCCCTATAGCGACCGTTTGGTCGGGGAACTTTGGGTTGATTGCCACCGCGACTCCTTCTTTCACTTCTGTAGTTGTATGGCCGGACTCTGGTTCAACGATCATTCTGCATTCAACCGGGACCACCTTGTCACTGTGCAGAGTCACAATTCCACCTTGGGTAGGAAATTTTAGCATCCCGTGCGCCGTGGATGGCACTATTCTTAACAGCCTAATCCCCGGACGTCCAATGATTCCATTGTAGGGGGACGGAGATCGCACAACCATGAAATTCATCCAACCGCTGGCTGAGTTCTCCTCATCTCCCAACGTAACTTCCAGGAGGATCTGTCCTAATGGCCACGAGAGTTCTCCACTAAAACCCAATAGTGGCGACGTGGCAGGAATTAGCCTTTTGCGGATGTCTGGGCTTAGCTTGTTGAAGCAATGTTCATACAGGACTTCTGAGGCGCTTCCATTGTCCACGTACATCCTGTGGATTGTGCATCCTTCCACGTCCGCCTTGATCACCAGCGGATGATCATCCCAGTCATCCCCGGATATGGGAGGGAAAGATATTTCCATGCTCAAGACTCCTTCTGGAAACAGCTTGGGTTTGACCGAACGTTGCCAAGTGTTGACCATGTATATGGCATGGGCTTTATCTTTGGCTGCGGTCTCTTTCTTTCCTCCCTTGGGGCCACCATTCTTTTGTGCTCCATTCTTGATCTCTTTGACCAAATGTGCGAGCTGTCCGGACCTGACTGCCTCCTCTATCTGTTTCTTCAACTGATAGCATTCGTCCGTGTTGTGCCCCTTTTCCCTGTGAAATTCACAGTACTTGTCTTTGTTTCTGGATTCAGCCGGGCTGGACATTGGTGGAGGGGCTGTGAATTTGACCGTATCCATGGCCAGGATTTCTTTCGGTGTCTTTGTGAGGAGTGTGAACCTGTCCCCTCTCTTCCTTTCCGGCCTGGAGCGGTTCCTAAACTCTCCCTTCCGTTCAGAGATCTGGATGCTTTTCTGTCCATGGTCCTGGTTCCTCCACTGGGGGTGTTTCTTCTTTGACTGGTTGGCTGCGGCCACCTCACCTCTAAGGAATGCCTTCACAACCTTCCACATTTCATCCTGCGACTGGGGGATGTTGTCATTGAGCCTTTTGATTAGTTCCGGGTTTGTTATTCCGTGCATAAAGCCAGACACTCTCATGCACTCTGGAGCTCCCTTCACGTACATGCTCTCCGTCTTGAAGCGTTCCACGAATGCCTCCGTGGACTCCCCTTCTCGCTGCTTTATATGGTGCAGTTCGACAGGATCTTTCGTATACTTCTTCTGCTGTAGGAAGTACGAAAGAAAACGTGACCTCAATTCCTCAAAACTGTCGATGCTTTCCGGGCTTAGCTCATCAAACCAGCCGCGGGCGTGCCCGACGAGGGTGAAGTTAAACATGTGGCACCATGTGGGCATGGCCCATCTTTCCACTTTTGCCGCGGTCTGGAAGATTTTCAAGTGATCCTCCGGATCTCCTGTCCTATCGTATGTTTTGATGTGAGCTGGCATTCTTGTTCTGTCCGGGAACTCAAAATTCCGTATGCGGCGGGTGAAGGGGTCTGTGTCAGCCACGTCATACGGGGAATAGAGGTCGTCATCGTCCCGTTTCTTGCTTCTCGGAGTGGACCTCCGGTGTCCTCCGGTGCTTTCCCCGCTTTCCGGGGTGGATACTTCCTTTGTTCTACTGCGGCATGAGTGATATGTTTCTCCTCCGCCCGACTTCGAGTGGGAAGTACTGCCGCGGGTAACACTCCGACTTCGCTGGTGTCCTTGCTTCTCAGTTTCTCTTCTATATTGCCCACTGGGGGTAACTTTTGACTGGAGTCTGGAGAATACACCCGGTTTTCGGTCACCGAGTCTTGTGGATACGTGCGGACGTTCCTTTTCCAGTCTCGAGAAGACATTTGGTCGTAGCCTTTTGGTTTCCCGCTGGCTCTTTTCTCTAGAACACCCCTTATCTCGGCTGTTGAGTCTCGAGAAAACACTCCTCGACTTGGAGTACCCCGAAGGGTCTGACCTAACACTGGGGCTGGCCTCACGCCTCCTTTTAGGTGCCCGTTTTCTTTCCTGTTCTGACCGGGTATTCCGGGCGTGTTCTCGAGATTTCTCATCTCTAGTCTCATCGTCGAAATCTAGACGGGCTTTGACCCGGTCCAGTTTTTCCTGATGGACCTTTTCTGCCATAAAGGGCAAGATCTGATGGTAGTGCTTTTTGCAGAACTCCCTTATTGACGCCTCTGTCACGGTATTAGGGTGGTGTTTCTCTGCATTTTGCACTGTCTCGTTCCCCCCCGTGTTTCTGACCGTGGACGGCTCAGGGGACGGGGAAGGGTCTTCTGCCAGATTGCTCATTAGTGTTTTTTTTTAAACTAAAAAGAAGGAGACGCAATTGTGTTACTGGTCCCACGGATGGCGCCAACTTGTTAATACAAATCTGGGCGCGTCTCCTACGAGGATTAGTTTAAGCTAACTCTTCGGAGAGTAGATCTTGTATTAAGTGAAATCTTCGATTGCTAGCTGCTAAGAAAATTAACACCGTTAGTCTCACCGCGGAACGGGGTTCCGCGGTCAACCTCCGGCTTGAGAGTAAGTGGTTGTTTTAGAGAGATGAGATGAATTCTAGAGAGAGAGTATGTGTGTATGTTACCGTTTGAGTAGAGGTGAGACCTCTTATTTATATGGTTGACCTTTCTGTCGTGTTCTCAAGGTCACGGGTCTTGAGAGAGACAGTTGGTGACGTAAGTCAGCTGCAGAGCTTGTCTGCTTGCTGTGATGGTGATGTTTTTGGGCGGGAGTTGTCCCGCTTTCCCTTCTTGGGGACTGCAGGTTGCAGTACCTCCGACCTAGGGAAGATTCCTTACCCTTTACACAGGGCGCGGTTGTGTTCTTGTTCGGGCGCGTCTACTGTCCGCGGAATGGCTTGGTGGCCATTGCCGGGTTATGTATTTAGTCCGCGACCGGCGTATGTGGGTGCCGGGAGTATTACATGCAAGTACTAAATCCGCGGCTGGACCGTACTTGTTCCGGGGGGGTCATACGTAATCATATCCGATTAGCGTACCCAAGTTAGTATCTCACTATTAAAAATCTCGTTTGTGACGCATTTTGCAACATCGTAATCAAAGTAGCAATACACACCACGACACCTATGGCCACACATTAGAAACGTCATCTTCATGAAAGTCGCAAATTGAGCTGCAAATTATGTTGCCCTAGTTACCAGATTAACTATGAATTTAAGACATTAATACCGTCCATAGTTTGTGTCACGGCCGATCGATTGTGTCAGAAGCTACTACGCGTATAAACTTTTATAGACTTGACACATACATACCTAATCATGGGCTAATCGATAGCCACAAATTGGTGAAAAATTATCGACCCTTGTAAACTTAGTAATGCACGTAGCAATATAAATAGGGACACATGTACGAAGCGTCGATACAAGTGGCGACAAGGAATAGGGTATGTTTGGCACGGAGTGGTGTGGAGCTTTTTGGAGCGATGAGCGGGGAGCGATGAGCATTTTGATTTTTATTAGTCGTTTATCAAAGAAGCGGTGAACTTTCCTATTTTTTAGGAATGCTCAATTTTCCAATGCTTTTTTAAGAAACAGTGAGCTAGTAGTGATGTATTATTAAGATTGTCACTGAAAGGCTACTTTCACAGCTCAAAGCTACTGCTCACAGCTCAAAGTTACTCCTCACTACTACAACTCACCGCTACTTTTGCCAAACACACCCATAGTAGACTAGTAGTGATGTATTATTAAGTCTTTAAACTTGTTGTAATAGTGACACAACATCTATCATCGATAAGATTGTCACTGAAAGGCCTTTTTGTAATGCTTCGGATAATATGCGAAATCTAAGGTACCAACTTACTTAATGGGGATTCATTCTATAAGTGCATACCCGTGTATTCGTTGGGATTCCTAGACTTAGGATTAAATGAGAATAAATGCATCCCTATACTTGTTTGTATTGTATAGACTTAAATTAGATGCATTTTTAGTTTTTTAGATGCATCATAATATATTTTATAGCTTCAAATTAGATGTATATACATAAATTAGATGCATTTTATCAAGTTAAGTGAATCTTAGTGTTAAATGTGTTATTAGTACTACTTTATATCGCTTTCACTTCAAAATCGTTGTTATGTATTCGCATATAATTAATTAGTTTGTCATCGTATTAAGTTTTTCTATCTTTTCAACAATGCAAATTCTACAACGATTTACAAAAAAATGAGTGGTAAGAACCTTTTAAGGTACAACTCTTTTTTATTGGATCGCGATGAAGTAAAATTTTATGAGAAGTTTAAATATAAGAGCTATTACAAGATGGCATGTTTTTTGTATCCGGTTACCTTGTACCCAAGTTAAATATCTCACTATTAAAAATCTCATTTGTGACACATTTAACAACATCGTAATCAAAGTAGCAATACGCACCACGACACCTATGGCCACACATTAGAAACGTCATCTTCATGAAAGTCGCAAATTGAGCTGCAAATTATGTTGCCCTAGTTACCAGATTAACTATGAATTTAAGACATTAATACCGTCCATAGTTTGTGTCACGGCACATATAAATAGGGACACCTGTACGAAGCGTCGATACAAGTGGCGACAAGGAATAGGGTATGTTTGGCACGGAGTGGTGTGGAGCTTTTTGGAGCGATGAGCGGGGAGCGATGAGCATTTTGATTTTTATTAGTCGTTTATCAAAGAAGCGGTGAACTTTCCTATTTTTTAGGAATGCTCAATTTTCCAATGCTTTTTTAAGAAACAGTGAGCTAGTAGTGATGTATTATTAAGATTGTCACTGAAAGGCTACTTTCACAGCTCAAAGCTACTGCTCACAGCTCAAAGTTACTCCTCACTACTACAACTCACCGCTACTTTTGCCAAACACACCCATAGTAGACTAGTAGTGATGTATTATTAAGTCTTTAAACTTGTTGTAATAGTGACACAAACATCTATCATCGATAAGATTGTCACTGAAAGGCCTTTTTGTAATGCTTCGGATAATATGCGAAATCTAAGGTACCAACTTACTTAATGGGGATTCATTCTATAAGTGCATACCCGTGTATTCGTTGGGATTCCTAGACTTAGGATTAAATGAGAATAAATGCATCCCTATACTTGTTTGTATTGTATAGACTTAAATTAGATGCATTTTTAGTTTTTTAGATGCATCATAATATATTTTATAGCTTCAAATTAGATGTATATACATAAATTAGATGCATTTTATCAAGTTAAGTGAATCTTAGTGTTAAATGTGTTATTAGTACTACTTTATATCGCTTTCACTTCAAAATCGTTGTTATGTATTCGCATATAATTAATTAGTTTGTCATCGTATTAAGTTTTTCTATCTTTTCAACAATGCAAATTCTACAACGATTTACAAAAAAATGAGTGGTAAGAACCTTTTAAGGTACAACTCTTTTTTATTGGATCGCGATGAAGTAAAATTTTATGAGAAGTTTAAATATAAGAGCTATTACAAGATGGCATGTTTTTTGTATCCGGTTACCTTGTACCCAAGTTAAATATCTCACTATTAAAAATCTCATTTGTGACACATTTAACAACATCGTAATCAAAGTAGCAATACGCACCACGACACCTATGGCCACACATTAGAAACGTCATCTTCATGAAAGTCGCAAATTGAGCTGCAAATTATGTTGCCCTAGTTACCAGATTAACTATGAATTTAAGACATTAATACCGTCCATAGTTTGTGTCACGGCCGATCGATTGTGTCAGAAGCTACTACGCGTATAAACTTTTATAGACTTGACACATACATACCTAATCAGGGGCTAATCGCCACAAATTGGTGAAAAATTAGCGACCCTTGTAAACTTAGTAATGCACGTAGCAATATAAATAGGGACACCTGTACGAAGCGTCGATACAAGTGGCGACAAGGAATAGTAGACTAGTAGTGATGTATTATTAAGTCTTTAAACTTGTTGTAATAGTGACACAACATCTATCGTTGTTGAAATATAGCAATCTTATGAAAGAGTAAGGGTTGTTTGGTATATATTTTACTTTATGTTTTCTAATATCTAAAGTTTAGTCAGTTTTGTTTAGTTGGTATTGTGCATGGTTTAAAGTAAAACTTCTCAGCCTATATAAATATCTTATCTCTCTAGGGTTTCATGATTCACTCATACTTCTGGTTTTCATCTCTCTAGTTTCTCTGGCGATCTTGGTCTTGATATTGGTTTCTGATTGTATTGTTACACTGGGTTATTAGTTTTTTAGTCTGGTTTGTATTAAGATCATCTTGATCTTGTTGGTTGATTTGTTTTTATATACTGGGCTGCATTGGGTTCAGGTTTAGTGAGTGAGTTTGTAGATAGCACCTATTAGAGGGACTGTCATTGTTTCAGTTGTATTGTTTTGCTTGCATCCGTGTTGGGGACAAGCTATCAGTGTTTATTGTTATAATAAAAGATTGATATCACCAAGGGGTGGTTGGTTGGGTGATTACACCTTGTGTTCTTGTTGTTTTGATACCATTTTTACATGGTATCAGAGCCCTAGGTTCTGATTACGGTTTGATTTAGGGATCTTGATTTGAATCAATCGATTCAAGTCTGTGATTCTTGGATCTGGTTACGGTTGTGGTTAATTGGAGTTCTTGAGGTTTAATTCAAGAATTAGGGTTTTCTCTTGAAACCCTAATTTTTGGGGGTTTTGATTCTCGTGGTTAATTGGAGTAATTGCTGGTGATTTGTGGTATTTCTTGAGACCAATTGTTGATTTCTGGGATCAATTGTTGGTTTCTTGGTTCGATTGGAAAAAACCCTAATTGCTAATTTTGGGGTTTTTTTGTTGTACTGGGAATTGTGTGGTTCTTGGGCTAATTCTTGATATTTTTTTCCGCTGCTGGTGTTTTTTATAAGCACTGTAAGTATATTTTCTTCTCTTAGATATTTCTGAGTTAAGTGTAGTGGGCGTAAACGGACTGGTTAACATCTTGATCTGCCACTAAGAGTGGTATGAATACCTGCTCTGACCAGTCACAGTCTACGAGCTTGACTTAGGAAGTATCTGGGTATGTGTTGGTGATTGTGGCAAACCGTCAAGTTATCTCACGCAAGCTAGCCACTTGTGAATGGCTAACCGTAAGAAACTTAAAACAGTTCAGACACCAATGCAATGAAGTCCAGGAGAGTATAGTGTTTCCCCAGGTCGTTATGTCCCAACGAGCTGTGCGAGAATAATCAAACGTGTAGTGATCGAGATGATTTGAACGGAAAAGAGTTTGATTTAATTATAACTAAAGAAAAAGTATACAAATTACAGGGGCTTAAATGCAAATTAAAGAAAATTAAAAAGATAAAATATATTAAATAAATGCTATTACTATTTTTAAAATGATGTTTTTGATTTTTCTTTTATAAATTTTAATTTAAAAAACTACGTGACGTACAAAAGAAAATGTGAAACTGAAGCAATATTAATCCTAAAAATATGAAAATGACATTTTTACAAACCTAATGATAAAAGAAAATTTTTAGAAAAAGAAAATTATTTTTAAAACTATTTATTTAATTATTATTAATTAAAAACTATTTTTAACTATTTAATAATAACCTAAAATACAAGAAAATAGGAAATAAAGCTAGAAAAATGAAATTATGACTTGGAAAAATCTAAAATAACAAAAGAGAATTTTCAAAACTAATTTTATATTTTTCTGATTATTTTTCTATTTTCTATGAATTAAAAACTATTTAAAACTAATTAAATTGCTAAAAATTACAAATTAAACTATGAAAAATCTGGAAAAATATTTTTTTGACTTTTTATATTTATCTTAACCTAGGAAAATTGAAAACTTATTTTTTTGCAACTTTTCTGAATTAATTGTATTAAAAGCTAATTAAAAATGCTTAAAAACTGTTTTAAATTAAGAAAAATAGCAAACTGAACTAGAAAAATGTGAAAAATTCAGGAAAACTCTAAAATAATATTCTAATTCTAGGAAAAATATAAAAACAGTGGCTTGTGTGTATGAAAATGAAACTGCAATGCAAGTGCTTATGTAATAAGCACTTGGAATAAGCACAAGGTACCAAATGAGTACCAAACTGTCACAGAAGCTCTAATAAGCTAAAGGTACTCTAAAACAACAAATTTAAACTAGCTTATACTACTGAAATGCAATTTACACAGATTTGATGATTTGAGATTAAGAACTAAAAACAGGTTTTCTAGCTACCTTGTGGCTAATGCAACTGCTTTTTGAACAAGCTTACGTGAGAAACAAGACTGGAGACTTCAAGTCAACCAGCTTAAATATCTATAAACCAAGACTCAGACCCTAAGGACCTAAGACCAACCCTGTGCAGGGTCTGCAAAGTGCCTGTTCACACTCAGCTAATACTGAGTGTGCACAGGGCACATAAGAGCTTATTGAGCTGCTTATTTGGACCTCAAAGAGCTTTTGGAAAAATTTGCAAAAATCATTTATGGAAAATAGACCAGCTTAAGTTTTTAAACCCAGAGTTGCAATGAAATTGACCCAATAATGAAGCTATGAAAAATCACTTTAGGTTGGGTTAAAACTGACTTTTCAAGTATATTTGACTTTTGACAGATTTTGAAAGGTTGACTATTGTGAACTTTGATTCCAATTTATGGACTGAATATGATGTTAAATGTTATACTAAATCTATATTAAGCTATTTTACTGTCATCTAAACACAAAACAAGCTTTTGACTTTGCAAAATTCCAACAGTGATGAGATTAGAACAGATTCAATATGATTTTGACTTTTGATGCTATGCAGATGTAATATTTTGACAGAAATGATTCAAATAGACTATATGGAGACTAAGTAGACAGATATCAAGCACAAACAAGAGCTTAAGATCAATCAAACCACTAATCCAAACACCATTTTTCTCAACTGTTTTGAACTTTAAACTGAGTAAACTACTGAACTAGTACAAACCAATGCTTAATATGACTTTAGTTACCCTAGTTACCACTATTTAAACAGGTTTAAACCATTAATGACCACAAATTTAAACACAAGCACAATATGTAAACTGTATTAGAAATGGAAAGTAAAATTCAAACTCACAACTGTCCAGCTTATTTTGCAGCTTAAACCAAACCCAATACCACTATTCTATTCCATTTCCAACCCATTCCAAGCTCTGCAATTACCAAATACCATTTCCATGCCCATCTTGCCTTCTCAGTTGACTTTTGTTGACCAACAATGAAACTTGATTGAAACTGTTTTCCAAGCTTACCAAAAGCTATTATGAGTTTAAATAAGCTTTTTTTAAGTTTAAATGAAGCTTATTGAAGCTTGGTTGTAACAGTTTGAAATTGAAATTTGAAACAGTAAACCATGAAACTTGAAATTTAAATGAAACTTTTATTTAAGGCTCAAAATGAATTACAATAACTAAACAACTTAGTTTTGATACAATAAAACTTAAAATTACAGTTTAAGACACTAATTGAGATAACTTTATAAAAAACAACATACAAGGAATTTAAAAAAACTAACTGCTGGTTCTTCTCTCCTTCTTCTTCCTCTTTTTATATGCAAACTGCTTTCCACGTGTCCTCTGATTGATTCCCACTCAGAATCTCAGCCATTGGATGTCTTGAAATGATTTTGGCCATTTGATCATTTTTTGGCGGGAAAGCTGTTTTTGACATGTGGGCTTCTGAATTTGCAGCTAGGGGGGGGGGGTGGCATTAATTGTGGTGTGTTGTGATGATGAGGGGGGAGGTTTGAGGAGATAAAGTGATGGGAGAGGGATTATTGTTGCAGGGCAAGTGGTGAAGGAGATAGACAGGTGGGAGGGAAAAGCAAGGTTTGACTGGTGGGTTGACCAGGGGTCCAAAACAGGGAAATGACAGGGGGTCAAAAGGGGTTTTGGCAGGGGATCAAAATGGGGTAAAGGGTCATGGTTTGGTTTGTTATTAGTATAAGGACCTTTCTTGTAATTCTACCAAACTAGAGGGACCAAACCTGTAATTTCTCCAAAGTTATCACAAGGGACCAAAATTGACAAGTTTCAATAGTACAAGGACTAGTTTTGACATTTTCAAATTTTCAAAGGACCATTTGTGACAATTTCAAAACTTGAGAGACTAAAGTTGTAATTTTGCAATTTTAAATCTCAAGGACCAATTTTGACAACTTATGAATCCCTAGGGACTTAAAATGATATTTTTCTTTATTTAGATTTACCAGGGACTGTTTTTGACAACTTTTGAAACTTGGGGGACTAAAACTGCCAATTATGCAAACTTGATACGTTTTTCACCAGATTTTGATATTTTTGCATTTAAAACACATAAAACACTTATTTGTGATATTTTTATCATTTTGATGCATTTCTGAGTGTTTTCAGATGTTTTTGCAGTTTAAATGGTACAAAAATGATGAGTATTTAGACACTCATCAATCCCCCACACTAAGATATTGCTAGTCCCTAGCAATGTTTTGAGAAAAATTAATGGATTTCATCTCTTTACCAAAAGCCATTACTTCTGGAGTAGCCAAATGTTTCAGTTCAAGTAAGAACCTTGGTACACCGATAACCAAATGATTTTGAGCAAATCACCAGCTTCCAACGGATTTGATTTGTCTTTACCAGAAGCCGTTTGCTTCTGGACTAGCCAACTCTTAGATAAATTATCAATATTATCTTTGGTGAGCTGATTACCAATTATGGTTTTTCCACTGCCTTTACCACAAGCCATAAACTTGCGGGCTAGCCAACTCTTCACTTTTAAGGATATGGCGAGCTGAATACCATACAATTTTGGGCAAATTGCAAGCCGTCAACGGATTTGAGATATCTTTACCAAGAGCCGTTTGCTCCTGGATTAGCCAATCCTTTTGTTTGTTAGACAAGGCGGACTGATAACCGTAATCTGAGTAAGTGCAGAACACTTACTCCAAAAAAAAAATTTTTGGCCAAAAATGGGGGAATTGGGTGGTATAATTACATGATAAAATTCGTGAGAATTCCCCCCCACACTAGAAATGAATATTGCCCTCAATATTCAAAGTACCGGAGGTTATGCTAAAACATAGAACGTAAAAGGGAAATACTACGGCCATTATTTAGCAAGATTTTTTTTTTTGATACTCTTATATACAACAGCGGGGGGCAACTCCCCCACACTAGGGTGGAACACACGGGTGAAAACCCATGTTTAGCTACTGTTTTTGATTACCGAGTCGCTAGCTTGACTCGACCCCGAATTCATTTGTTCTTGGGGAAGCAACGTGGAAAACCAATCTTAATCGGACTTTCGTTCACAGTGTTAACAAACATATGAACATCAGAAAGTTCCACCCCGACGAGATACAACCGCGGTATTGTTAATAGTAGAAACTATAAGGGATGATACCGGGGTCAAAGATGGTGTCCTCATTCCCGAAAGAGAAAAGGGAAAGAGCAACCACACCATCTGTGAAGAATGGAATAAAGATGTGCATGAGAATGCATGTCCATTCCTCATCAGTAAGAAGCAAATCACCATTTTTGACTTTTTTAAGCTTAAACTTGAAGCTTATATGGTGATTGTCAATAAGATGTCCGGGAGGGAGGGTGGGAAACGGTTCTTCAATCAACAGATTTTCTAGAAAAAGGATGTCCCCCTCCGGATCAAAGTAAGTATTATCAATTCCTGTTGGAATTGACTCATCACTAAGAAAGGCATCGACTTCATTCCAAAAGTTGTCATCTTCCTCATCAGGAGTGAGAGAAGGGATGGAAATAAGACTAGAGGGTGATGGATCATTTTTGAGCAATTCTTCAATGGGAAGAGTGTCTCCCATTGGATCACAAACATCATCATCCAATTCAGATGAAACTGAAGAGAGTTTGGTTTCATCCACAGAGTTAACAAACTCGATACGATAAACTGATTCCGGAGGTGGGACAAGTGGCGTGCTCTTAGAGCTAGCAATTTCCACCACTTCCGATAAAGTCTCCGATTCTAGATCATCATTATCAAGAACACTCTTGACTTTCCTGGTACAACTTTCAAACCATTTGTTTGAACCAGGGTTGATTTTTAAAGCTTTTAGCTCAGCGCGTTTTTGGTGACTCCTCTTAACCGTGAAATTTGAGAGTGTTGCATTGATTCTTTTAGATTTTTGATCAATTGTGGCAACACTCTGTTTGGATAGAGGTTTGGAGTCTTGGTTGATATTCAACGTGAGTTCTTCGTTGTCAACCCGTATGGTCAACTCTTCAGCAAATACATCAATTAAAGCACGACTCGTTCTCAAGAAAGCTCTTCCTAAGATGAGGGGAACTCTAGGATCTGCATCAAAGTCTACTACAACAAAGTCAGTAGGAAAGTGAAACTTTCCTACTTTCATCACGACATCCTCGGCTATCCCAAGTGGACGCGTTATGGAACGGTCCGCTAGCTCGAGTGTCATATAAGTGGATGAAAGTTTAGGAAGAGACAGTTTCTTCCATACTGAGAGTGGCATGAGGTTAATGCTAGCGCCAAGATCGGCCAAGGCGGAGCATTGAACCATCCCCAAGAAATCACACGGGATTAAAAATCTGCCGGGGTCTTCAAGCTTTTTGGGAAGCTTCTTGAGAAGGACCGCTGAGCATTGCTCATTTAGAGGGGTTTTAGCCATCTCAGATAGCTTATCTTTGTTGTTCAGTAAGCCTTTAAGCGTGGATGCAAATTTAGGCATTAGAACGAGAGCATCAACGAAGCTTATGTCAAAGTGCAGTTCATTGAAGATTTGGAAAATTTTTTCCATTTGCTCTTTGTTTTTGTCTTTGAGCTTCTCATCATTCATTCTTGATGGGTAAGGAAGCTGACTAGACTTTTGAGCCGGGATGGAAGTGTTTTCTGGCTCAGAATTTGTCTTCGGAACTTCGGGTTCCGAACTTAAAGCTTGGACTACCGAAGGTGGGACGTGTGCGGTACTTCGTGGGCTTGAGAAATGCACCTTGTCCGTTGTATCCTTGGTAACTTGACTCATTGCTCCTGGTGGAGGAGGCATTGGAGTCGAAGGTCCCTTGTGCGTCTTACCACTACGAGTGGTGACGGCTTTTAACTCGGCATTGGGATTAGGAACTGTATTGCTTGGGAGTCCTCCAGAAGATGATGAAGCTTGGTTCATATTCATGTTCATGAAACTACTCATCATATTCTTCAACTCATTTGTCTGCCGAGACATTGTGGTATCAATTTCCTTTTTTAGCTCAACCCTCATGTTATTGATCTGAGTTTGCATTGAACGTATGCTTGACTCAGTAATTTTCATGAAATCATTTGGTGGGGGAGCATGAGAAGGTTGTTGATAACTTTGCTGATTTGGAGCTTGATATGGTTGGTTGAAATTGTTCCGGTTTTGATTGAAATTTTGAGAGTTATTGAAGTTTTGTCCTTGATTCGGAACAAAGCGATTTTGATTGCCATGGTTTTGCACAGGAGGAAAACCAGGTGGTGTCATACCGCTAGGTGCACGGTAGTGAGGATCAGCTTGTGGTCGGTATTGATTTTGGTTTACAGAAGCTACGGGAGCTTGGTAAAAGGAAGCATCGGTTGCTTGACAATCATAATACGCATGTGGACCACTACAAGTTTCACACACCTTGTTTACGGCTTTGATTGGTTCCGGCTTATGAATTTCGCTTTTGATTTCCTTTACATCTTTCATCATACAACGGATGACGTCCGTTAGAGCGGCTATCGGAGCGGCTAACTCAGAAGAGTTACTGGATGAAGAAGCAGGAGTGTTCGGAGTATTTACTTTGTTGCGAGAAATAGGAACTTTTGATTTTTGCTCGCAAATCTCAATCACATCTTTAGGCTTACGATTCAAGATATTGCCACCGGCGGCTGCATTCAAAGAATCTTGATCGTTACCGTTCAACCCATTATAAAAGATATTAACTTGTTGAAGCTCCGTGAATTCATGATGGGGGCATTTCCTGAGGAGATCTTTGAATCTCTCCCATGCCTCTCCAAAGTTTTCATCGAAATTTTGACGAAATCCAGAAATTTCATTTTTAAGATTAGTCGTCTTTGATGGAGGAAAGAAATAATTGACAAACTTTTGAACAAGATCCTCCCAAGTTTCGATGGATCGAGGGGGTTCTTTTTCCAGCCAAATCCGGGCTGTCCCCTCAAGTGAGAATGGAAATAGCATCAACTTGATTACTTTTTGTGGCACATCTTTGAAATTGATAGTTGAAGTCAACTTGTTAAACGAACGGATGTGTGCATACGGGTCTTCTCGGTCAAACCCGTGGAATTGATTTGTAGACACAAGTGTGATCAAATGTGTCTTCAATTCGAAGTGATCAGAATTGATTACTGGTAAAACGATGGCATCTCCATAACCCTCGGTGGGTGCTTGGAGCATTTCCGCCATAGTTCGTTCGTCTGCCATATTGTTGTTTGAAATAGTACGAATCTCGGGTTCGACTATTTGGGCAGCACGTCTACGAGAACGTCGTCTAGGAATTTCTGCTAGATCACGAAAAGGACTCAATGATCTAGAAGAACGAGTGCGCATGCACTAGAGTTAACTCTAAGGGATCTCAGAGTTAAGGAAGTGAATTATGAAAATGGGGTAAGAAGAATCTTTTTGGGTTTTATGTTTTTGAAAAATAGATATAACAACAAATCCAATTAAAACAAAATCGAGGCAAAACAACAGTGAACTTAAACCAATAATCACAAGATGAATGGCTTCTTTGAAAAAGGTACACCAATCACAAGGACACAAAGGCAAGTTTTAATCTTTGGTTCGGGAACTTATTATGGTCGTACCCCCAGTTAGGTAGTACACTGCCTTGGTTTGCGGTGGTAATCTTTTATGTTGTTATTATTAAAGAAAACGACAAATCTTTTTGTATTTTTAACTTTGATACATATATAGAAACAAAAGGAAAATATTTTTGTGTTTTATACGTTTTAAGCTGTTTTTTGGTTTTTGGATTTTTTATAAGAAAATATATAGATATAGATGGTATAAACAAGGAGTAAATATTCAAATCACTAATCTGCTAAACGGAAGATAATTAGCACAGCTCCCCGGCAGCGGCGCCAAAATTTGATTGTGGCAAACCGTCAAGTTATCTCACGCAAGCTAGCCACTTGTGAATGGCTAACCGTAAGAAACTTAAAACAGTTCAGACACCAATGCAATGAAGTCCAGGAGAGTATAGTGTTTCCCCAGGTCGTTATGTCCCAACGAGCTGTGCGAGAATAATCAAACGTGTAGTGATCGAGATGATTTGAACGGAAAAGAGTTTGATTTAATTATAACTAAAGAAAAAGTATACAAATTACAGGGGCTTAAATGCAAATTAAAGAAAATTAAAAAGATAAAATATATTAAATAAATGCTATTACTATTTTTAAAATGATGTTTTTGATTTTTCTTTTATAAATTTTAATTTAAAAAACTACGTGACGTACAAAAGAAAATGTGAAACTGAAGCAATATTAATCCTAAAAATATGAAAATGACATTTTTACAAACCTAATGATAAAAGAAAATTTTTAGAAAAAGAAAATTATTTTTAAAACTATTTATTTAATTATTATTAATTAAAAACTATTTTTAACTATTTAATAATAACCTAAAATACAAGAAAATAGGAAATAAAGCTAGAAAAATGAAATTATGACTTGGAAAAATCTAAAATAACAAAAGAGAATTTTCAAAACTAATTTTATATTTTTCTGATTATTTTTCTATTTTCTATGAATTAAAAACTATTTAAAACTAATTAAATTGCTAAAAATTACAAATTAAACTATGAAAAATCTGGAAAAATATTTTTTTGACTTTTTATATTTATCTTAACCTAGGAAAATTGAAAACTTATTTTTTTGCAACTTTTCTGAATTAATTGTATTAAAAGCTAATTAAAAATGCTTAAAAACTGTTTTAAATTAAGAAAAATAGCAAACTGAACTAGAAAAATGTGAAAAATTCAGGAAAACTCTAAAATAATATTCTAATTCTAGGAAAAATATAAAAACAGTGGCTTGTGTGTATGAAAATGAAACTGCAATGCAAGTGCTTATGTAATAAGCACTTGGAATAAGCACAAGGTACCAAATGAGTACCAAACTGTCACAGAAGCTCTAATAAGCTAAAAGTACTCTAAAACAACAAATTTAAACTAGCTTATACTACTGAAATGCAATTTACACAGATTTGATGATTTGAGATTAAGAACTAAAAACAGGTTTTCTAGCTACCTTGTGGCTAATGCAACTGCTTTTTGAACAAGCTTATGTGAGAAACAAGACTGGAGACTTCAAGTCAACCAGCTTAACTATCTATAAACCAAGACTCAGACCCTAAGGACCTAAGACCAACCCTGTGCAGGGTCTGCAAAGTGCCTGTTCACACTCAGCTAATACTGAGTGTGCACAGGGCACATAAGAGCTTATTGAGGTGCTTATTTGGACCTCAAAGAGCTTTTGGAAAAATTTGCAAAAATCATTTATGGAAAATAGACCAGCTTAAGTTTTTAAACCCAGAGTTGCAATGAAATTGACCCAATAATGAAGCTATGAAAAATCACTTTAGGTTGGGCTAAAACTGACTTTTCAAGTATATTTGACTTTTGACAGATTTTGAAAGGTTGACTATTGTGAACTTTGATTCCAATTTATGGACTGAATATGATGTTAAATGTTATACTAAATCTATATTAAGCTATTTTACTGTCATCTAAACACAAAACAAGCTTTTGACTTTGCAAAATTCCAACAGTGATGAGATTAGAACAGATTCAATATGATTTTGACTTTTGATGCTATGCAAATGTAATATTTTGACAGAAATGATTCAAATAGACTATATGGAGACTAAGTAGACAGATATCAAGCACAAACAAGAGCTTAAGATCAATCAAACCACTAATCCAAACACCATTTTTCTCAACTGTTTTGAACTTTAAACTGAGTAAACTACTGAACTAGTACAAACCAATGCTTAATATGACTTTAGTTACCCTAGTTACCACTATTTAAACAGGTTTAAACCATTAATGACCACAAATTTAAACACAAGCACAATATGTAAAATGTATTAGAAATGGAAAGTAAAATTCAAACTCACAACTGTCCAGCTTATTTTGCAGCTTAAACCAAACCCAATACCACTATTCTATTCCATTTCCAACCCATTCCAAGCTCTGCAATTACCAAATACCATTTCCATGCCCATCTTGCCTTCTCAGTTGACTTTTGTTGACCAACAATGAAACTTGATTGAAACTGTTTTCCAAGCTTACCAAAAGCTATTATGAGTTTAAATAAGCTTTTTTTAAGTTTAAATGAAGCTTATTGAAGCTTGGTTGTAACAGTTTGAAATTGAAATTTGAAACAGTAAACCATGAAACTTGAAATTTAAATGAAACTTTGATTTAAGGCTCAAAATGAATTACAATAACTAAACAACTTAGTTTTGATACAATAAAACTTAAAATTACAGTTTAAGACACTAATTGAGATAACTTTATAAAAAACGACATACAAGGAATTTAAAAAAACTAACTGCTGGTTCTTCTCTCCTTCTTCTTCCTCTTTTTATATGCAAACTGCTTTCCACGTGTCCTCTGATTGATTCCCACTCAGAATCTCAGCCATTGGATGTCTTGAAATGATTTTGGCCATTTGATCATTTTTTGGCGGGAAAGCTGTTTTTGACATGTGGGCTTCTGAATTTGCAGCTAGGGGGGGGTGGCATTAATTGTGGTGTGTTGTGATGATGAGGGGGGAGGTTTGAGGAGATAAAGTGATGGGAGAGGGCTTATTGTTGCAGGGCAAGTGGTGAAGGAGATAGACAGGTGGGAGGGAAAAGCAAGGTTTGACTGGTGGGTTGACCAGGGGTCCAAAACAGGGAAATGACAGGGGGTCAAAAGGGGTTTTGGCAGGGGATCAAAATGGGGTAAAGGGTCATGGTTTGGTTTGTTATTAGTATAAGGACCTTTCTTGTAATTCTGCCAAACTAGAGGGACCAAAACTGTAATTTCTCCAAAGTTATCACAAGGGACCAAAATTGACAAGTTTCAATAGTACAAGGACTAGTTTTGACATTTTCAATTTTTCAAAGGACCATTTGTGACAATTTCAAAACTTGAGGGACTAAAGTTGTAATTTTGCAATTTTAAATCTCAAGGACCAATTTTGACAACTTATGAATCCCTAGGGACTTAAAATGATATTTTTCTTTATTTAGATTTACCAGGGACTGTTTTTGACAACTTTTGAAACTTGGGGGACTAAAACTGCCAATTATGCAAACTTGATACGTTTTTCACCAGATTTTGATATTTTTGCATTTAAAACACATAAAACACTTATTTGTGATATTTTTATCATTTTGATGCATTTCTGAGTGTTTTCAGATGTTTTTGCAGTTTAAATGGTACAAAAATGATGAGTATTTAGACACTCATCAGTTGGGTTTAGTATAGTTGTTTTGGTTTTATAGGTCGAAGGAGGATAGGTTTGGTTTATTGGAAGTTGTGATTGGGATCTTAGCTGTGGCTAGAGTTTAGGTTTTTTTTTGTTTTCTTGTTTGGTCTGTGTGTTTAGTTTGTTGTTTTGCATCATGGCTATTATGATTAGTAGTTTGGATCAGAGTAATCCTTTGCATCTTCATCCTAATGACTCTAATTGTGCATCTATTGTTACTGTGAAATTGTCTGGTGTTGAGAACTATAGGATTTGGTCTAGTGCTATTAAATTGGCTATGCAGATTATAAATAAAATGGGATTTCTTGATGGTACTTGTGTTAGAACTGATTATGCTGCTAGTCAATTGTTAGAGGCACAATATGATAGATGTAATGCTGTTGTGTTGAATTGGTTGTTGAGTTCTTTATCTCAAGATGTGTATCTTGGGCATGTTTTTTCTGATTCTGCTGCATCTGTCTGGAAAGATTTAAAGGATATATATATGATAGAATTGATGGTTCTGTGGTTTTCCAAAGAAATTAGGGTGCATCTAAGTGAATAAAGATGCATTTAATTCAAGTCGATACATCTCAAATGTGTGATATAGTTACTTCTCATTATTCTCATCTTATGTTTTCTTCTCATTGAAGCTTGCTTGGATACTCGAATTTCATACATTATCCAAGAAATTTTACTATAATGGGTTGAAAACTCATTGGTTGATCAACCGAACGTGTGAGTTACACCACGTTTGATCATACTAAAATGTTATGTGTTTTACTATTAAACTCGACATATGTACTAAAATGTTATGTGTTTTACTATTAAACTCGACATATGTCAAGAGGAAAGTATATACGAAGGTGTCTCATATATAAGCTTACATGTGGAACCTTTTAAAATTACGTCATATCAAAAAAATAATAAATAATAAATAAATAAAATACATAGTTTTAGTTACGTCCCTTCCCAATATTTAGTGTTTTCTCTCAATTGCACATAACATCTTTAAAGGTGGGTTCACTCTAATATACAGAGTATGTTTTTCCTACATGACACGTGAGTGTTTTATATTATTGAACCAAATAGTTCTATATTAAACGATGAGATGATTTGATCTAATCGCAATTAAAAAGCATTATCACTACTCATATATTAGTTTCACTACTCAAATTTTGAAAAACTTTAAGCAAAGTGGCTTGATTTTGAGTAGTTTCACATGTAAGAAAATGGACGAAAACGTATAATAATTGATGAAACTAATAAAAACGTAAGAAAACGGAATTTTGGTTATTTACTAACGGCCGTTAATATAAAGGACTAACGATTTAACGCTTAGCCTGACTGAATACATACAATAACACAAATTCAAAAGTTTTGTGTTACAATGAAAAAAGAATAATAGTTGGCTACACACAATCCTAAAAGTGATCAACTTCGATGCATTGGCATTATCTCAATAAAAAAAAGTAGTTCTTGACACGCTGGCATTGTATGTATAACACTCGGACACGCTGGCATGGAACACGTTAGAAATCATACGTACAAAAACAAAAAGAGCAAATTCCCAAACTAGGCCAAAAAGTCAACCATGGTCCCTTTTGTGGTCACTTTCATGTGCCTTTTCCCATTTTGGTCATGCTCGACTGCTCGACTGCTCAACTCCATTAATTTTACGCCATGTGTCATTGCAAGTACATTTGTTAGGTAGAGATATTTATTAACTTTTATATTAAATGACAAATGTACCCTTGTTTATCTTTTCTGCAGATGAACAATGTACCCTTCATTTTAATTCATCCATTTCTTCATTTTACTTCTCATTTCACACCCACTTTTCAACTCCCTCTTCTCCTTTGCACCGCCGCCGGCACCCCCAAGAAACACCACCACCACCGCGCGTCCTACCTCACCACCACAACCAAGATACTCACCACATTTCCCTCGTCATTTGTACCTACACCACGCGCATTTTTTATGTTGCTAAAGATCCGGCCATCAAATAAAAATCCGTCCACTAAAGATTCAGTCCGGAGCTATCACCGGATCTATCAGATCCGACCATCAAAGATTCAGTCCACTAAAGATCCAACCATCAAAGATCCGGCCATCTTGTTGTTAGTTGATTTTTTCTTAAATGAGTCGCCGGTGAAAGATTCGATCTTATTTTTTATCAAGACCTTGAAGCCGTTCTTGGGTTTCTGTTGATATACGATTGATAATAGATGTCATATGATGGAGTGTTTGTTGATGTTTGGATATTCGAAGCAAGGAAACAAGATTTGTTCTTGATGAATCTGCGATTGGGATGGAGGCGGATTTGTTCTTGAGGAAAAGAGATAAGTTTTTTCTCTGATTAAAATCTTATTGTTATGAGGGAGGCGGATTTTTCATGAGGTGTTTTTTAGGGTTAGTATATTAAGGAGTTGAAAGAGACTTTTGTTGAAACTGGCCTTGGATATTGCTGCTCTCAAGTACCAGATACAATGAGAGATATATATATATATATATATTTTTTTTCCTTGGATATTGCTGCCATCTGGTAAAAAAAGATACCATTTTTGTGTCTTTTTAATGATTAAAAAACATAGTTTGGATATGATTGTAGTCGGAGTGGTGGTTGAGAAGTGGTGGTTGAGCAATAGTGGTTGGCCGGAATCTGCAGATGAAGGTGGTCGGAATCTGCAGATGAAGGTGGCCGGAATCTGGTTTAGCAGTGGTGGTTGAGCAGTGATGGTTGAGCAGTGATGGTTGAGCAGTGGTGGTTGAGCAGTGATGGTTGAGCGGTGGTTGTTGGCCGGAGGTGGTGCCGGAATCTGCAGATGAAAAATGGGTGTGAAATGAGAGAGAAAGAGAGAGAATAAGAAGATGAGGGTATTTTAGACAATTAACTATCATGCATAATAAAACAAATATTAATCATTGGAAAACTCTACCTAACTTTTGTACTTGCACTTGACATGTGTCATAATTTGGATCAAGTCGAGCAGTCGAGCATGACCAAAATGGGAAAAGACACATGAAAGTGACCACAAAATGGATCATGGTTGACTTTTTGGCCTAGTTTGAGAATTTGCTCAAACAAAAATTACCAAATTTTGTGTTACAATAAAAACAAATAGTTGAATATACACAATCCCAAAAGGTGTCAACTTCGATGCATATTTTCATTTTATTTTTTTCAATCAAGAAAAATGCAATTATTTGTAATATCGATAAACAAAAAATAAAAAATAGCAAATACATAACCACACAAGATGCAGAAGCCATAACCTAACAATTCTTTATCATGTCATTCTCGTATACTAATTTAACAAAAAGAAAGGGATTTCTATATCATATTTTCTTATTTCTACGCTAAATGTATTCTCGTATCCTTATCTATATTTGTGATATTTTCTATTTGCAAGGTTCAACAAGAAACGTCAAGGACGACGACAAGGAAGGAGGTCCGGTGACGCCAATGAAGCAGATTTGATGATTGCGACGACTACCGATCCGGTGAAGATTATTAACCATCTTCAACAAAGGTGAAGAGAAGAGAAACAATTCTTATAAATCTTAACTGCTCAAAGTATATTTATTAAAAACAACATTTAGCGTAGAAATAAGAAAGATTTGTTTGATTATAAGATAAAAAAATAAAAATTGGAGGAGAAGGATTAGGTGGGTGTTGAGAGAAAATAGGAAAAGAGCTAAACTAAAATGAAAGAAACAATGAAACCAACTATTTTCTTGTAGGGGTGATACTAACACCATATCTTTTGAAGCATACACCATAACTTGTGCATTACAGTATTGTACGGTACAAACTGTAATGCACAAATTGTGATGCATACATAAAAAAAATGTGGTGTAAGCATCAATTCGCATTTTCTTATAATGATTCTACAGACACCATTTTTGTACTTTTGATTCCACATGTTTTATACCAAACAAGCATAATTAGAAGCGAATACATTCCCCTCATTCTAAACCTAGTGATGCACGTAGCCACATAACCAGGGACGCCTGTATGAAGCGGCAGACACAAGTGGCAATAAGGAATAGTAGTGATGTATTACTCCGTATTAAAAGTCTTTAAACTTGTGGTAAGTAGTGACACAACATCAATTGTCGATGTGGCTGTCGCTAAAAGGCCTTTTTGTTGTGTTATAATATGCGAAATCTAAGGTACCAACTTACTTAAACGGGATTATTTCTATAAGTGCATGCTCGTGTATTTGTTTGGATTCCTAAGTGTCACGTGGCTTGGATACTCGATTTTCATACATTACCCGAGAAGTTTAATATGATGGGTTAAAAAGTCGTTAGTCAATCAACCGAACTCGTGAGTGACACAACGTTTGATCATACTAAAATGTTTTGTGTTTTACCGTTAAACTCGATGTATATCAAATCACCGAAAGATTAAAATTGTTTGCTTGTTTAGTATCTCATAACATGAACTAGGAATGAGATTAACAGGTTAGATAAAGGTCAGCGTAGCCAATAGGTTAAGTTTATTGGTTGGATTCGGATAGACACAAGATGTATATTCGAATATTCTAATTAACATGGTACTTTATATGTTTATAAACTAAGTTTAATTTAGGGGGAATTGCATATATATTCTTTCAAAAGCTTGTAATTGCGTATATATCCGACCAAAATTCATAATTGCGTATATATCCTTCATAAACTTTAAAAATGTCATATATATCCAAAATCATTTTATATATAATTAAAATACTAAAAAAAACACTATAATAATCATTTAACAATATAATGACCATAATGCCCTTATCTTCTTTTCAATTTAGCATCTTCTCAAACCGTATACCTTCTGACAAACCAAACCATCATTTATGGTGATTAACTTTTGTTACAACTTTTTTTCTAGACCATTAATAATGAAACAAAGACTCTAAATTCAATTATCTTAACCACCTTTACTTTTCAAAAAAAGACCATAAAATTTTACAAACATTCGATTGTTGTTGGGTTTTTCACAAGCTATAAGTGGGTTCAATAACAAGCATGAAGGAAACACATCTAGGAAAACTGATGGAATCTAATCGACTAAACCATTATCAACTAAACATCGCCATTGGATTTGTTTAAAAAACGATAAGTTTAGCAATGTTTAGTCGATAATGGTTTTCATGGGTTGTTGTTCAGTCGATATTAGTTTTCATGGGTCATTGATTTTCTTGCTTTTCTTGTGAATTGATCTTCAATAAAGATTTTTAAGTGGGTTAATGTTTTAGAATGGATGCTAAAGAATAATGGTTAACTGATTAGTCAAATAGAAGAGACAAGGGCATAGTGGACACTTTAAGTTTAGATGATAAATAATTTGTGTTTTTTAATTTAAGTGATATATTTGGATATATTTGTAATATATAATGTTTAAGAAGGATATATATATATATGCAATAATGAGTTTCTGTCGGATATATATGTAATTTTAAGTCTTTGTAAGGATATATATGCAGTTCACCCTTTAATTTAAAATAAAACCATCCACTTGATTAAATATCATAATATATTACGAAAATGGACAATTTAACTTGCGGAAATCAGACTACGTGATATGTGGGGCTTAACCTTTTCTTTTCTATTAAAATATAAAATTTATCCATTTGATTTGTGTCTCACTTTATTAAAACTAGAGCAAATGGTTCGGTAAAAAGTTCGTTTATTTATCAAATTAATGAACATGAACAATATTTGACTTTTGTTTAGTTAAATGAACAAATATGAACACATTCATGCCCGTTCATTTATCTTCGAAAACTTTCTCATCTTAATTAAAAAATAAACAACTAAGATTGTTCTATTTGAATTTTGATATTTTTTTATTATCTTTATTGAGCAAAATGCTTAGTGTCTCAATGTCTTCACCTTTTAGTACATTATCACAATAAAATGAACAAGAAAAATCAGAAACACTCTTCTTCGATCTCTTTTTGTATGTTAAATGTTTTTAATGTACAATATACAATTATATCGTATATAGTCTACTAGTTGTTAAACCTCCCACGAATGGATGCGGTTTTAACACTAATTAATTTTAAAGAAATTCTTAACTGTATATACACTTGTATATTATTTATTACATTTTGTTTATTATTACTTTTGTATTACAATAAAAAATGTATAAATTAATTTATTTGTATAACAAATTTTATAAAGAATGTTTCCTTTTAAAACTGAAAACATTTGTCTCGTATATTTATAGTATTTGCTTATCTTAATAACATGTGTTTCGGCTTTATTTATCTTATACCCCATATGTATACGAAGTTGTTGTAAATGTAAAAAGAAATTTACACAAGTCCATTGTTGAAAATTAAAATTTATGCTCAAGTATAGGCAAGTATATTTAAAGATTAATCATTTGACTTTAAAAAATTGCCTCCCCTTTGAAAAAAATTTCTTTACAATATTTTGACACATCTGTTCGTGTATTGTTTTTTCCTGAATGAACATTATTAAATGTTAATCATAAGTTGTAATAAGAAATAATATTATTATAGTTACTAAAAGCAAAAGATACCAGAGTTGATTGTCATTTTGGAATTCGAAAAGGGGCATGATATTCGGACCCGTTACAGGGGATTTCTAATTATTAGATGCATTAAAGGGTTGTACGGTATGCATTATATTATTGTACTGTTTGAATCACGGGTTGTACGATTAACCATAAAGTTTAATAACACATCCCATTGTTATCGGGTCGAGTTAGGGTAGAATTATTTTTCTTATGGGTTATCGGGTCAACCCGATAAGACCCGAAAAATATTATGTATTTCTTTTTTAAATATAATCTTGTAAGCAAATTAGTTTTTACATTACATGAAACAACAAATGCATTACCGATGGTATAACCTTATCTTAACATTAACGACTTTCGCTTAGTTAGATTAATGTATACAAATAATTGTTAATCATACAGGTTGTACAGGTAGAAATTAATGTTAATGAAGTTCCGTTTTGGGACAAAAAAATGCATGAAAACAGATTGAAACTGCAATCTGCAAATTCATATTTGCAGAAGTGTAATGCTGCAACCGTGATTAAATAGTTAGTCACTGGACTATCTCTTGACAGTACTAGTCCCATTTGATTAGGCTATTAAGTTTGAAACATAAACTACCACAATTGATTAGATCACTTTAGTTTGAGACAGTTCCAAATATTTTTATCATGCCAGTTGACAATTATTAAGATCATTTTGGTTTGAAAGAATTAGAATATATAGAAATACTAATTTGTGACTTGGTTGCCCCCAGAAGAGTAAACACACAGTGATTTTTGTTCGGAAACTATATTATAGTCGTCTATCTACCTACGGAGAGTTGTATTTATCTTATAACCCGACAACCCAAATTACCCGACCCGATAAACATCAGAACCCGATAACCCGATTTCTTATCGGGCTGGGTTGCGGGTCACCTTAAAAAAAAAACCCGACTTGATAAACCCAACAACCCACATCTATGTGTTAAAAATGACAAAGAAAATTGGCTAAATGACATATATGTAGAAAACATTTTACTAAATAGTGCGTCGTCTTCTACCTCCCTTTTTTTCAACAACAAAACCTAGAAACTTTTTTCTCTACAAACAGGTGTAGCACTTCCGAAAAAACCAAAAATTTCACAAGGATACACTTGGACGCTACAACCGTATGTGGCACGTGCCACACGTAGATCCACTTCTGCATACTACCAAACTCTTAGGATAAACGATTAATCGCAATATTGCATGAAAAAAGTTTACATAATAAAATTATTCTCAACATGTTTCTGTTGCTTCATTACAAAACTTTAATTGTCATAGAATGTAGGCTGGCCGTAGACAAGTTCAAGTTCTCAACCAAATCAAAGGTAAGCAATGAGACCATTGGCCTCGATAAACGGGTTGAGCGTTCAACCACCGCCAACATATCTGGACACCAAACTGCTTCTGATTCACGAACCCCTTGCCATTTAGCTTGCATGTATTTTAGCTTGCGCCATGGAGCAATGTGCATTTTCTGATCTTTCATACATTTTTTTGATGATACACAAAGTATCTTAATTAATGCATCAAGTCTTTCAGTTTTCCCAACGTATATTTCTGGTAGCCGGCTCATGAGACTGTTGTATTCTTGGCTAGCCTTAACCATTTCAAATTCGGCCCGAATATTTAACTCAATAATCACTCGTATAACCCCTTTTTTAGAGTTTGAAGAGTCTAGTACCTCTATATAGGTGTGTTCACCTAGAAATTAGTCCAAAAATAAAAATAAAAAAGGAGTTAGTAACATTAATTATAATATATAACTTACTATGTTATATAGAAACATTGTACACAGTTGATTAATAGTTAAATAATTTGTCAAAACTGTACCTGCTGGGATTTGTTTTATATTCATCCACTTGGCCTTGCAAATGCCACTATTGTAGCCTGCTCGTCGCAATCGGTTGGCAATTTCCCTCTGGAAACACCTTCGGCAGCCATCAGCCACAATCGCGCTACAGTCACAACAACAAATAGAAACCATTTTCATCTCCTTAACTATCTCTTTAGTTGCCTGCCTAACTTTTGACTCGAATGAACTAGTTCTATACAAATTCTCCTGCAAAAACGTTAAAAAATAAAACAAAAACCCGGGCTCAGCGCAAAACCAACAATTTACAATTTTTAATTAGATGAGATAACATTTTATAAATTGATAGAAAAATATTTACCATGAGAAGTTGTTCCTGAGATTCCCAGAACAATCTGTGCTCCTCCGGATCACTCAGATTTTCATCGTCTTCAAAGTCACAATTGTCATAGCTATCACCCGAATTGCAGGAAGTTCCTGATGAGAGTTCACTCTCTTCAACAAACTCAAAAATCATATTGGCTAAACTTTCATAGTTTAGACCGGCTACAGGGGATTTGGTCGTCACTCCAGGCATGTTTATGTGTCTAGATTCTGTTGGTCGAACTATGTTTGTTTAATGCTCTTGCAACCAAATCAAATGGTTTATATAGTGAAGTTTTAGCGGGTTGGAGGGCCGTATGAATGTGACATGGACGAATTATATGCTTCGTGCATTACTTTAGTGAACTTTTTGCCAACTTGGATCATGACGTACGATAGTAAAGTTTATCTTCTTAATCTTTTGTTAATTCAAGAATATATTTACTATGATTTGTATAAAAGTTATATAGAGTAGTTGTTAAATCAAGTTTGACATCATACATTATACCTTTATTGGATATTTAAAAAATCGTTAAATTTGTCATGATCATATATTATTGGTACCAGTTGTTATCTATTCGCATATAATTAATTAGTTTGTCATCATATTAAGTTTTTCTATCTTTTCAACGATGCAAATTCTACAACGATTTACAAAAAAATGAGTGGTAAGAACCTTTTAAGGTACAACTCTTTTTTATTGGATCGCGATGAAGTTAAATTTTATGAGAAGTTTAAATATAAGAGCTATTACAAGATGACATGTTTTTTGTATCCGGTTAGCTTGTACCCAAGTTAAATATCTCACTATTAAAAATCTCATTTGTGACACGTTTAACAACATCGTAATCAAAGTAGCAATACGCACCACGACACCTATGGCCACACATTAGAAACGTCATCTTCATGAAAGTCGCAAATTGAGCTGCAAATTATGTTGCCCTAGTTACCAGATTAACTATGAATTTAAGACATTAATACCGTCCATGGTTTGTGTCACGGCCGATCGATTGTGTCAGAAGCTACTACGAGTATAAACTTTTATAGACTTGACACATACATACCTAATCAGGGGCTAATCGATAGCCACAAATTGGTGAAAAATTAGCGACCCTTGTAAACTTAGTAATGCACGTAGCAATATAAATAGGGACACCTGTACGAAGCGTCGATACAAGTGGCGACAAGGAATAGTAGACTAGTAGCTAGTGATGTATTATTAAGTGTTTAAACTTGTTGTAATAGTGACACAACATCTATCGTCGATAAGATTGTCGCTAAAAGGCCTTTTTGTAATGCTGATAATATGCGAAATCTAAGGTACCAACTTACTTAAAGGGGATTATTTCTATAAGTGCATACCCGTGTATTCGTTTGGATTCCTAGACTTAGGATCAAATGAGAATAAATGCATCCTTATACCTGTTTGTATTGTATAGACTTAAATTAGATGCATCTTTAGTTTTTTAGATGCATCATAATATATTTTATAGCTCCAAATTAGATGTATATACATAAATTAGATGCATTTCATCAAGTTAAGTGAATCTTATATATTTTTCGTACTCTGCGCTTTAAATGTGTTATTAGTACTACTTTATATCGCTTCAACTTCAAAATCGTTTTCCAAAGAAATTGGGGTGCATCTAAGTGAATAAAGATGCATTTAATTCAAATCGATGCATCTCAAATGTGTGATATAGTTACTTCTCATTATTCTCATCTTATGTTTTCTTCTCACTGAATCTCTTCCATAGATTCCTAAATGTCATGTGATGCTTGCTTGGATACTCGAATTTCATACATTATCCAAGAAATTTTACTAGAATGGGTTGAAAATTCGTTGGTTGATCAACCGAAGTGTGAGTTACACCACGTTTGATCATACTAAAATGTTATGTGTTTTATATTAAACTCGACATATGTACTAAAATTTTATGTGTTTTACTATTAAACTCGACATATGTCAAGAGGAAAGTATATATGAAGGTGTCTGACATATAAGCTTACATGTGAAACCTTTTAAAATTACGAGAAAAAAAATTACATCGTTTTAATTACGTCCCTTCCCAATATTTAGTGTTTTCTCTCAATTGCACATAACATCTCTAAAGGTGGGTTCACTCTAATATACGGAGTATGTTTTTCCTACATCACACGTGAGTGTTTTATATTATCGAACCAAATAGTTCTAGATTAAACGATGATTTGATCTAATCGCAATTAAAAAGCATTATCATTACTCATATATTAGTTTCACTACTCAAATTTTGAAAAACTTTAATCAAAATGGCTTGATTTTGAGTAGTTTCACATGTAAGCATGTGAACTTCATCTTACGTCAAATAAAAAAGTAATAATTAAAAAATAGATGCTTGTTTATTTTTATAACATGAACAATGAATGAGGTTAACAGGTGAGATACAAATCGACTGGTTTCGGATATACAAAACATATATATTCGAATATTCTAATTAAACATGGTACTATTATTTTTGCAAGATTATAAAAACTAAATTTAATTTAAATAAAACCACCCACTTGACTAAATATCAGAATAGTTCAAAAATATCACGAAATGGATAACTTAACATGCGGAAATCAGACGACTTAACCTTTTCTTTTGGGCTAATGTATTTAAAATGTATTTTACTTGTCACAAATTCTAACTATATATACTTTTCTTCTTTTGTTTTTTCAAACCCAGATACTAATCTTTCCATTTCACTTAACTTGATGTATAAATTTACCCCTCAACCAGTTCTTCCACCGTGTACAAGTTACTACCCAACAACACACGTTTTTTAGTCCACGTCATTAATTTTTCACTACTACATATCAGGGTTATAGCGACAGACGTTTCCGTCGGAAATCCGTCAGTATTAGTGGTTTCCGACGGACTTGTGACAGATATTGTGTGTCGGAAATCCATGGTCGGTAATTAGTATTTGTTGGAATTCTGTCGGAAACAGCGACAAATGATATCCGTCGGAATTTCGTTGGTAATATTTCTGTCAGAAGTCTGTCGGAATTATTTCTGTTGGAATGTTGTCGGTAATTATACCGTCAGAAATCAGTTGGAAATTTGTAGACACTAAAGGGTCACAATTCTGTCAGAAATAGTTGTCGGAATGTCATCGGAAGAAGACTTATAAGTGGACATTATAGCTAAAATTAATGTAATTCTGTATTTGGAATAGCTTGAATGAAACCAATAAATAAAAAAGATAATTCGGAATTAAAAATATCTATTACAAGATGTTTATCATCCACATTGGAAAAGTTGCATTCAATTCTAAATTCAAATCGAACCATCCAAAATATACAAAATGAAATTAGAGTATCTAATGCAAATATTCATAATGATATGACACACGGTGCTTTCTAGCTTATTCACGAGCATTCACTTCCATTTCCCGTTGATGCATTTGTTCCACTTCCTGCACTTGATGTTCCACTCATGAATAAGCTAGAGGAAGCGTTTGGTATTACTCTATTAATAATAACAATTCCGACATATTAGTGACAGATATATACAATTGTCGGTTTATTGTCGGGAAGTGGACGCAATATTATGTAAAATACCGACGAATTTCCATCAAAAGTAGATCCCTCGGAATTCGGCTAGAATTCCGTCTGAAATTCTTCGCAAAAAATCAACCACAATATCAGTTGGAATAAAGACAGAACTTCGCCGGAAATTAGCGACGGATATTATTCCGTCGGAAATTCCGTTAGTGATACTCCAGTTTCTAGTAGTGTTTATTATTTATTAATTTTATTTAACACAAACACACACATTCTGCCCTAAATTAGATTGACAACACACACACACACTCATGAACAACATAATCTAGGTCAAACCTTCAATACCATATTCTTTCCTTTTGATTTTACATAGCAAAATGCGTTCATCAACATCATCATCTCGTTCCTTTCGGAAAAATTTCATCGACATTGAAAACACGACCCATGTCAGTTTGGCTTCTTCCTACCAGAGAAAGTTTCATTGACTGACAAGAATCCAGGTCGAGATTCAAGAGTTGTCCCATATATGTATGTGTAGTCCCTTCTTTTTCCCTAATTTTGATGGTTTCATTATTAGTTAATCCATTTAATTACTTTTGGTAGGATTAAAAGTAATAATAATAAATAAATAAATAAAATAAAAAATTGAAGTTAATGGATTTTTTGATCCTGAGTTACCTTTGCAATACTAAAAAGATCTATTTTACGAAATATATCTCGAAAATTGTCAATTGAAGTGGAACAAAAAAGATACATTGAAGCAAGGTGTTAGCGCGAAGGTTCAAGATACACTGTCTAAAGAAGATCTTTCTATGGAAGAGATGTCAAAGGAGTTTAATGTATTCAAGGTCAAGGCACAATTGTATGACAGATTCATGGTTGTGTTTGGTTTGATTGTTCCTTTCGTTATGTCGTAATGTTGGTTGTCGAATCTCTTTAGATGAAATGCTGAGATGTGTAGTCTTTGTAAGTTGGTAATTCATTATGCATGATTATGTTGGAATAGTAAGTTGATTATTGGTTTATTCAATGATATTGGCTTTGTTTTTATTGTTTTGGTTGCATTTCTGATTTTGGCAAGATACATTTTCTGCGCTAAGAACAACAAATAATGCAACACTCTTATTCTCAAAAGATTAAACAAATCTAACTCATAACCTTAACTGGTTCTTTTTTGCATTGAGAATTCACAAAGATAACTCAAAGCTATTTTGCATTTCTAATCTTTCTATATCATAAAAGGCAACCATTATACTAATATAATGTAGTGTGCATACTAATATAATGTAGTGTGCAGAATGAATGTTTGAGAAGCAAATACAATTAACCCAAACCATAAAATCCTATTCAAATAACCAAACAAAGCCAAGTTAGCAAGTTATTCAAATTTCAAAGTATCATATTGCTAATTGACTTGCATGAAGGTTACAAAGTTAACAATGGTCTGGAATAGGTTATCACAATACAAAATAAACAAACCATTTGAATGACTATAAGTAGCAAATGACCCATTTGGTCGTAGCAAAATAAACAAAAAATTTGAATGACTAATAGTAGCAAATGACCCATTTGGTCCTAACACAGTAGCAAGATAAACAAGAGTCACACTAGCTTTTTTTTCCATATTCACTAAAAGAAGTTGAGTCACAGTAGCATTTAAAAACCAAAAGATGTTGAGTCACACTACCATTTTTCCATCTTGAGTCATACATAATTGGATGTTGACTAATATATTGTTTTGACTAATAATTGAAACTTTTACATTAGTTAATTACTAATGTGGTATTACTGTGTGGGAATGGGAGGAAGGAGACTTAGTGACACAAAAAGTGGTCACTAAAAGTAGCTACCAAAATGGGAGGAAGGAGGAAGGTGGTTTAGTGACACAAAAAGTGGTCACAAAATTGCCACCAAGAAATGGGGAGGAAGGAGGTTAGTGACACTTTTTATGTTGAAAAATGTGTTGCTAACATGAAGAAATGGGAGGAAGGAGACATCGACACTAAAATTCTCTCACTAATTGTGAAATGGGAGGAAGGATGATATGAACATTAGGGAGTGTGAAGAAAGAAATGTGCATTAAGGAGTACGCTTCAATGTGCTTAAGTGCATCACATAGTACATTAATTCATGCATCAAACACTGAAACTCTATTGCCAAACACACTTCTTGCCAAACACACTTCTTGCCAAACAGTAGACCATTAACATTTATTTCCGATCACTCTTTATTGCAGCACAAACACTCAAATTCTATTGCCAAACACACTTGTTGCAGGGCCATTTATCATAAACTTATATTTTAAAGCCAAACACAATTACAGCAAAACCTGGAGCTCATATTTGCATAATTATAAACTGAAACACACGAGTTGACACCACAAAAGACAACTCAACCTGAAGAACCAACATATATCATAACCACTTATTGTAACAGACATTTTAATGGATCAAACAACTATTGTTTCCAATCTACGAGATATACAAGGAAAAAAAATAAAAGACACCAACTGCAGCTACACGGATACACTATTAGACCCACTGAAATCTATTAAAGGAGAGAACATGAACACATCTTAAAACTTCCATTAGAATTAAAATGTGCTTTGATAACAACACAAGTTAGCCCTCCCATGTACAAAATACGGCTTTGAAGTGGCATAAACTGTTGCACTTCCTTAGTTTGTTACATCCATAACAAGTAAGCATAAATTCATAATTTAAGTTTGCCCTTGCAGGAACAAAATAGGGGTATGAAGTGGCATAAACTGCATCACTTCATTTATTTTATTGCATACATAACAAGTAAGCATTAAATACTAATAGTTCTAGTTTTTTGCACAAAATACAGTGACCCAAAATATGTGCACATAATGTTTCTTAGTGATTTTCATTCAATGACAATTTCATTTTCCTTTGATAAACTTAGCCCAATTACGTTGAGATAGTTTATTTTGAAATAGCCTTTGGCCTTTTTCCCTTGGTGTAAGTAAGGGTACTGCTCTTCTTTCTCTTAGTGGAGGTGGAATTGGTTCTTGTAGAGTTGGTGCTAAATCCCCAGCTCTTGCATTTTCATCAACTGATCTTGTGGTTATTTGCTGATGAATTTTTTATTTGTTGATATTCCAGCAATGTATTCCATGCCACTTCTTGTCTGCCCTCTTCCTCCTCTAACTGTTTTTGCCCCTCTTGTTCTTGTTACTTCAGTTCTTTGTGCTACATTTGATGTGCCTTCTCCATCACTACCAACAACTTAGGAGTGTTGTGCACCTAATAAATTACCCGCATTTACCATAAATTGTTTCTGCCTATAAATGAATCATGCAATGGTTCTGAGTATTCAATTGGGTCAGAGTGCCTGCATCCATTCCTAACCATCTTTCAATTCTTCCTAATCTAACTGTTGGTATAAGACCACCTCTTTTTGTCTTCCCCCTCTCATTTTCACATAATGAGTACCTTCAGACTTAGTACACTTGTTTTTATTCAAATTCCTTCCTAGCTCAATCCTCCTTCCATTATTAAAAACATGATTAGTTGAAGCATTCCTATCAAACTCATCTATTTCAGTGTTCAAGAACCTAGGTATATCATCCTCATCAACCAAGTTTGTTGTGTCATTAGGTACTTTCTTTTTTGGTCTTCCTGCCTTACCTGGGACTTTTGGTGTTTTGGGTGTTGGCTCATTTTTGCAACCTTTTTTATTATGTCTTTTTTCCCCAGAGTTATGGCAAGTCATCTCAACACCAGCCCTATATACTTTAGAGTTTGAATTATTTTCATGTGATGCTCTAATCCTCTTCTTTCTAGGCCCACCAGGCATTTTCTTATGAATAGGTCCCAAAAATCTAGACATATGACTACAATCAGGCCATAAACAAATACCATCTACTGGCTGCAAGTATTGACCGTGTGCCTTAATATGCATATCCCTCTTAAAGCATTCAGGCACGTAAGCCTCTACCATTTTATTAAGCTTAAAAATGCAAGCAATAGCATGTGCACAAGGCAAACCTGATAGTTGCTACATCCTACATGAACATGTTTTAGCCCCCTCGTCAACAATAAATGCATCTGAACCTCTCCTAACCTCAAACTTGTTTCCCCCTGAAGGAATTACATGCCAAAACCTACAAGAATGTACAAACATGTTATATATTGGCTAATTAAAATCATACTACAATTAGCTAATCATTAAAATTAGGTATATTTGTATAACAATATAAACATAATAGTTATAAAAACATGATTAGATAATAATGAATGTACAAACATGTTACAATATAAAACAAATACATACATAACAGACCTAATTGTCAAGTAACTTTTTGTACGTTTGTTGATCTTTTGTTTGCTCTAAAATATTCTGAATACTAGGACAAATGTCACCTGTCCATTTCTCCATTATCTTTCTCATGCTGTTCATCCTTTCCATCACAATTACCCTCATAGACTCTAACAAAGTAATTATTGGCTTGTGCCTCACACTCAACAACACATAATTAAAACACTCACTAAAACCATTTTCTACCGCTTCACAATTTGAACCCTCTTGAAAAAAAGATCTAGATCAGGTCTTAGGGTCCTTTTTAAGCAAGTATTGATGTGCACCAGGGTTTGATCTTTTAATTTTTTCCATTATTTTATTAAAAAATTGTGGGTATGATGCTTTAGACACTGCCCAAAACAAAGCTCTAAATTCAACTCCACTGTAGGACTTTCGAAATCCTTCGTAAATGTGACAGGAACATTGACGATGCTCTGTAAGAGGCATCACTTCTTTCACTGCTTCAACGAGACCCTAAAAATAAGCTCCAATAAGAAAACAATGTATATAAATTATTATTAGGTAATATAAGTTTGTATAACTAACCTTGTGCTGATCAGACATGAGGGTCAAACCATGTCCATTTTGAATGTCCAAATCATCCCCCAATAAATCAAGAAACCACCTCCACTTGTCTTTATTCTCAACTGTAACTATAGCCCATGCCACATTGAATATATGGTTGTTTCCATCTCTACCAACTACGGTCAAAATTTCACCACTATTTGGTTTTTTAAGAAACAACCATCTAATGCAATGATTTTCCTACACCCTAACTTCCGACCCTCTTTCAAGCCATGGAAACAAACATAAAATCTTTCAAAATAAGTTTTATCATCAAGGTTGACTGAGCTCCTACCTTTATAGTAGACATTTGATTCAACCAAAGCATAACATATGACCTAACCATGCCATAATTATCCCGAATAGCAGACTCACCTTCATTTAATGCCCATGTCTTTGTAAACCTACACTTGTTAGGACTGATAATGCACGAGTACTTTTTCATGACAAGGTCAGCTATCTCATGTAACTTTATGTGTGGGTTGGACCTAATTTTATCTCCAAAGTGTTTCCCTATCCATTTGTAATTAACTAGTCTACCATAGTGAAAGTTCCTAACACAAGTGTGCACATCCACCATAGACCTAACCTGAAATGAAGCCTCTCCTTTTAACATTTTTCCAAAACATCTCCATGGGCAATCAATATTACCAGTTGTGTCACTTGGATACTTTTTGTATGATCTTTGTTTACATGTGCTAGGATCCTTCAACATTTCTTTCCTCTGACTACATTTTGCAATGATTTTGTCCTTTGAACTTCTGTAAAACCACATAGAAAAACCATTTGCTAAAGCGTAGCATGTAAGACATTCTTTGAACTTTTCGCCATTTGCATACTTCTCTCCAACCTATAGTACATAAAAAAATAAGTTTAATGTTTTTGTAATGTATTCAATAATCTGCAACAACAATTTAGTAGCTACAAGAATTATACCTTTGGTTTCCTCATATTCCATTGGGTACCCTCATCATAAATGGGATACTTTTCCCCTGATTTCTCAACAATGGTAAAAGGATCTAACTTTCCACAATCTGAACCTCTTAATTTCTTCATCAATGCCTCCATATAAGCTTCATGCTCTAGCTCATTTTCATTGTCATTAATGTCAAAAACTCTTTTGGGTGGTGAACTTCCTTCAGGATCAGTCTCTGTTACTTCATCCTCAGCAGTATCACTTGTATTTTTATTTTCCAATCCTATTTTCCTTAGTTCCAAAAGCTCATCCTCTCCATTACTCAAATAATCATAAGACCTTTCAGACTCTTCACTTTCACTTTCAGAACACAAAATCATTTCAATATGAGCATCATTTTCTGAACCATGGTTACTGTCACTATCAATATTACTATCAGAATCAAATGTTGGATTCTCATTCTCTCTAATGACTATGTCATTACCCCTGGATACAACCTTCCTTTTCTTCATTACAAGACTGTCATCTTCAACCATTATACATTTACCCTTATCAACGTTTTTTGCTACAATAGGTTCCGCAACAACAATATTAGAGTGGCCTTATCAACAACACTTGTATTAATATCAGGGTTTTCATCAACTAAAGTATCAACTACATCCATGTCAGCCTCAATGTTTTCATCAACTAAAGTTTCTACATTATCTGCAACACCTAAAACCTTTGCATCACTGGTTTGGCCATTTATAGCACCTACATTCTCTGCAACACAAGTATGGCCATCAACATCACCTACACTTTCTGCAACACCGGTTTCACCATCCTTATAACCTATCTCAGCCATATTATTATCTACAAAATCTTTTTCTATAGGCATATATCCTAACCCATATATCCTAAACGAACATCATCAGGTATGTCCATTATTATCTGTAAGAATGAACAAAATAAATTCAAACCCTAATTTAACACAAAAATATTAACAATTGACAGAAGCAAATAAACAATTAATATTTGTGTACAAATTGAGTAAATGGCATTAAAGAACATATCAACATACCTTTTTGTTGGGCTAATTTGGAAAAGGACACTTAATTTCTTGTCTTTATAACTTTAAAAATCAGGGTTTTATGTTGATTGAAAGGGATGTTATTGGAAGTGGGGTTATATGGGGAGATCACATGGACTTGTTACATTACTTTATTCAAATTCTGTACATAAATTACCCTAAAAGGATAATTAAGTAGTGATGTGGTTAGAAGTGTGGAGGCGTGTAGAGGAGAAAGACGTGGAATTGAGCTGTGCATAAGAAATTTGTGGAAAACTAGAAGGGGGTTGAATAGTTTTACCAATAAAAACTTTGTTTTTAAAATATTTAGATCGACTTATGTCAATCTATTTAGGTGTGTATGTTGGACGTTGATAGATAGATATATAAAAGTGTAATGAAAGATAAAGAGTTAGAAGCACATAACCACGACACGAGTATTTATAGTGGTTCGGCTACAAGGACACCTTCCTTGCCCTACTCCACTCCCCGAGTCACCTACTCGAGAGTTCATAATCACTACACGACACCAACTCCTTATGGCGGAGAAGCCTTCACAACGTCGCCTACTCTTTTTCCGGTACTAGGCTAACCACCGGGTTCTTTCACCAAGGTGAACCACACCTACCACAACGTCGCCTACCCTTTATCCGGTACTAGGCTAAGTACCGACTTCCATTACAATGGAGGAACTACTACCCAACACTACACAACACCTAATCCCAAAGGAGACCCACTCCTTATTACGACATCATCAATGATATCAACATCCTTGGAAATAAACTATCACTATTTGTATAATGATGCACCTCATCGATTATACGACCTTGGCATCCATCACTACTGCCAATTGATTTGACTCCTAGGCATCTTTCACTAATGCCTTTGACACGAACGCTTGGCACCTTTCACTAATGCCTTCGTCTTGACTCCTTTAGCATTCTTCACTAATGCTTTTGACATGGACGTTAAGCACCTTTCACTAATGCTTCCGTCTTGACTCTTTCGGCATCCTTCACTAATGCCTTCGACACAACACTTCTATGGAGGAAGAAAGTAGTATCAACAAGAGAACCTCAGTAGTCTTGATGATGGCGAAGCATGGCAACTCATGGACTTGAGCTTGATCGACTTCAAGAAGTGGTGATCTCGCCTTTAAGAGGAACCTAGAGAATCACACAAAAACAAAAGACAAACTACATAGAAAGATCCCTTAGGATCAGTGGTTAGAGAGTTACAATACTTGGGAAAAGTATGTGTGGGAGTGGCAACCCAAAAGGAAGAAATGGCTCACTATTTATAGAAGAAAACTAGTTACTGTTACACAGATCCCACAGATCCCTCCCTTGAGGGATCCGTCCAGTGTATTAACTGAGATCCGTGGGACGCTCCCTTTTTCCCATGGATTTTTTGGTAATAGGTCATGGGTTATGGGTTAGTCCATGGGTATTTCATTAGATACAATGTATCTAATAGATACAATGCATCTAGTCAAATGGATATGGGTCAATACCATGGGTTATGGATATGCTCTATGGGTTGTTGTTTTTACCCACTATAATACATACTAGTTATGTATATATTTGCCCAATATGTAAACACTAGTTGTTGTACATATGTTTTATTAAATCATAAAATCAGTTATACTTGTTTTAGTGTTTTATGTGAAAACGTAAGTGTGTTAGAAAACTATTGGCTCAAACCATTTACGTATTTTATTTGTTTCGTTAAAATGATTTTACGTTTGTTATCGACAAAACATTAGAAGATCGTAAAATATAAATAAACGTTTTTATGGCTTATTTGTATTAACAATCTTCCCCTTTTTGTTGATGACAAAACATGTTAGCCTTAATAATATTTAATAGAAGTGATGGTCATTCACATTTAGAAATTTTGTATAGTGTGTTAGATATCGTGTTAGAATAGTCAACGGGCTCGTGGATTGGGCTAAGCTAGATGGTTAGAAGTTAAGTTAAGCTAGCCTTTTATCATTTGTAATCCAATCCAAGTCCAATCCAAGCCCATGCCAAGCCCATTAGGTTGTCTTGTATGTAAGTATATAAACCCCTCAAATGACACATTTGAGAGGTGTGCTTGAGTGTGTGTGTGTGTGTGTTTCTTTGGAATACAAGTTTCCTTTCTTTTCTCTATCTCTCTACACATATACGCCTAACATATATCAAGTCACCAAGTTCTTCTCTTCATCTTTCTACAGTAACATCCTTGTGTATAACGTGGGTTTATGTTATACGTGTTCTTCTTGTGGTAAGCGTGGTATTCGCGTGATAAGGTTGATATATTTAAGGTCATATAATTGGTATCAATCGCCTAACAATGGTTTAGGAGTGTTTGTGTTCGTTTTTGTTGAAACTTTTTCTCCAAGTTTCGTTTTTCACATAAAAAACGCAAGCTTTTTATATAAAGTTTTGATTTTTACGTGTTTTTAAGGATAAAGTTGTAGACTTTATTGATCTTTCAGTGTTTTGGAAGAATTTTGTGCAAAAGAAATCATTTGGAAACGTGTTTTTGGGTGAAAAGTAGCGTTTTTGCAAAATCTGGGCAGTTTACGCGTAAGCTTACTTTTGGTCAAAACCCTCTTTTTACGCGTAAGAAAAGTTAAAACCCTAATCCTACGCATAAGGTCTACGCGTAAGAATTTTGGTTTCTACGCATAAGCTTTTGGTGCAGATTCTTCGAGCTTCAACGGTTACTCAGTACTTCCCTAACTTGGATAAGTTTGTGGAATACTTCGACTTGTGAAATCTCACTAGCTTGGACAAGTTAGAGAGATACGATTCTATTTTTACGCGTAAGCAAGTTTTTTACGCCTAAGAGTTAAATCTTACGCATAAGACACTGGGTTATGCATAAGAATTAAAACTTACGAGTAAGATATTTTTACGCATAAGAGAAATCTTACGCGTAAGGATATTGTTTACGCATAAGAGTTAATTTTTACGCGTAAGGTCACTGTTTACGCATAAGATTCAAATCTTACGCCTAAGGACAAAGTTTACACCTAAGCTCACTGTTTACGCATAACAGGACTCTACGCGTAACTTCTTCTGTCTACGCCTAAGCATTTTCTACGCCTAAGGATTTCTTAAAAAAAAAAAAAAAAAAAAAAAAAAAATCAAATTTAAATTTAAGTAAAATTTAAATTTTAGGGGAGTCTAAACGTTCAATTTAAATTTTAGGGGAGTCTAAACGTTCAATTTTTACTCGAAATTCAAATTTTGATACAACTTGGAAAATCTTGGTCAAAAATTCAAATTTTTGGACCCAAATTCAATTTTTTTCGGTCAAATTTGGCGTCAAAATTGTCAAAACTCAAAGTTTTCATACAACCTTATAATTGAATTTTATGGTGAATTTCAAATTTTGGGACAGAAAAGTTTACGCCTAAGAACAAGTTTACGAGTCAGATTCTGAGCAAAACTTCAAACGGCCATACCTTAAACACAACTCCTTTATCGTTGAATCGATCCTACATCAACTTTATCATACATACCCTCATCAATGGCAACTATGCAAGATCGTTATACAACTGCTTTCACAACTGCTATTGCTGCATTCGCCAAAGCATTAAACATCAGTGGTTACTCTACACCGAATAACAACAACCCATGGATTTCATCGTACAATACACAGTTTTCTCAACCAAGTATTCATATGAGTCAAGAAGGACAAATGGGAGATGTTATCGGGAATCAGCAAGGATTTGCTTCGGGTATACAGATGGGGAATCAGATGCAATATGCAGGGCAGTATGTTGGATATCAGGGGGTAAGATTGTGAATCATAATATGGTATATCCAAATGGGAATAACTGCTTTATGACTACGGTTCAGAATGCTACCTCCAAACCACAAAGCCAAGATTCAGGTTATCTTGATTCAGAATGCAGTGTCAAGCCAATACCGAGTGTTGCAAAGATCAAGTACATGTTGATGTTAGCACTGAAAGAAGAATCGAGAATAGAGTTGACTGATGAGGAATACGAATTCATGAATCCTAGACAGGTAGATAAAGCAAACGTTAATGCAAACTACTGTCTTACAGTCAACCAGCAAAACACAACATCCTGCAGTACTTTTGACACAACTCCCGTCTACGACACAGATCCACTCAATGAGGTACCAAATTATAGTAATGTTGCTAATCCGTTTACTCATGAGAAGCCACATTCTGTGTCTCCCGAACCTTATTATGACACATATGTGGGAGAGCAAGTTAATAGCAATGTTAACTCTGAAACTCCATATATGGATCCTAATGGAGGTCATGTTGAACAGAATGGTGCTAATGATGAGGAAACACGTGTTTATTTTGAAACATTAATTAATAATTTTGGTATTGAGACTGAGAAAGTTAAAACGGTCAATTGCGAAGTTAAGGCCGCGAATGCTAAATTGACCGCTGAGCTTGAGAGTTACAAGGAGAACGCAAAAGCTTTTGAATTTCACAAAAACAAAGATTCAGAATTAGAAATTGGTTATCGAGATTCCGTTTTAAGAGAACAACAATTGCAAATCAAGTATAACACACTTGATGTGAATTTGAACTTGAAAATAAAATCTTGAAACAAGGAAATTTCTGATCTTCAAAACCAACTTTCTAAAAAACAAGCAACGTATTCTAATCTTGAAAAAGAGAAGAAACAGTTGATTGCTGATTTTTCCAAACGAGAAGATTCTCTTCTTGATGAAATTCTTGATAAAGATGAAAAAATCAAAAAATTGGAAAATTTGCTTGTTACAACGGGTCATTCAGCTAAATCAACTAATATGCTGATTAATCAAACAAATCCGTATTTTCATACAACACAAAAAATGGCTCTTGGTAACTCACCTCCCTGTTTCCTCAAGAAAGCTCAGAAAGAACAGAATGTGTTGAATAATGGAAAAGCTGTGCATGAACCTATAATTGTTCATGATTCTCTTGAAACGTTAGAACTATCTGATGAGAGTAGATCAAAATTGAAACAAAAGAATCTAGATCTAAAACCAATTGATTATAACAAATGGAACAAAATTAATGGAATTAATTTTGTGTCTCAAAAAGAAAAGTCAAAGTTTTTCATAACACCCAGTGTTTCAAACAATGAGTCAAAATCAGTTTCAAAACCAGTTTCAAAACCTGTTGTTGTCTCACAATCTCTTTCGAAAATCTAACAAATGTCTTCAAACAATCCTTTTAACACAAGTGATGCTAGAAGCATTTTAGATGATGTTAAAACTAGAATTTGGGGACTTCAAGAGACAATTAAAACTAAAACCAATATTACTACTAACATCTGGTTTACTCGTCATGATGACGAAACAAAAAAGTTTTTTGAAACTCAAATTGCCCCTCAGCTTAATAACATCAATTTGAGGGTAATTCATTTTAAACAAGCGTTTTTGAAAGAAACGGGTGACTTTGTCAAGGACCATAAATCCCTGGTAAAGCAAGCTAATAAAAGTTTTGAACAGATCAAAGTTTTGGAAAATTTAAATGATTCTCTCTTCGAAGATGTTATAACTACCGATATCATGTCCATTGTTTTACAAACATATTCTGTTGAAGATCATGAAAGACTCCAGTCTGAGATCTCCGAAATTGTTTCAAAATATGAAAAAGCTCTTGAAAAACTTGAAAAACTTGAAAAAGAAAACGTGTCCTATTTTAAACTACTTGATCGAAAAACAGAGGAATGCAAGTATGACAAACTGTTGTATGAGCGTGCCTACAAGGACATGAAAGAGCAAAATGATCTTTTGAAAGCTTAGTTGGAATGTCTAAAAGGGAAGGCTGTGGATACTAAGTTTGCAAAACCATTGACTGAGGAGAAAACAAATGTTCCCAAACCGGTCTTCAAACCAAAAATGTCTATTTCTCAGTTTCCTCCAAAAGTCAATGAGAAAAATGATTTATCAAAAACAGTCACTCCACAGTCTTTGCCTATTAAAAAGAGAATTATCAAAGGTTTTGAAAAACCTGTTTTTGATAAAGAAAAATTGCTTACACCTGGCATTTCTAAGACTAGTACACGAAATGTGACCAAAAATCCAATTAAAAAATCTGTTGGTTCTAACGACATGGTCAACAATCACTATCTAGAAGAAGCTAGGAAAAAGGCACAGACTCGAAAAGACAGAATTTTAGGTGCAACATCTAGGGTGATGAATTCTACAAGATTTCAAGGCAATACTAGTAGTTGTAAACCATTACCTAGGAACCATCAAACGACTAGGAATTGGCATGCATCTAAGATTAGTTACGGGAAGCAGAATGCTAAGCATGTAGAAAACAACACTAGAAATCCTAAGTCTTTTTCGAACAAGAAACAATTTCCAAATGACTGTAGTGACAATGTTAAGGTAGCTGTCCTAAACAAGAATGTTGACAAGAATGTCTGTCCTACATGTCAAAAATGTGTCTTTTCAGCTAATCATGATGCCAAGGTACAATCCACTAAGACACCAAACAGAAACAAACCCGTTGATAAGATGAACATGGATAAGAAACCTACCAGGTGGATCTCTTCAGGACGTAGTTTTTCAACAAATGAGTCTTCCGATGTATCTAAAAAGAAAACAACTCCTAGATCTTACCTTAGGTGGAGTCCAACGGGAAAAGTTTTCAACAAAGTAGGTCTTAGATGCCACAGGAAAGATTTTTGATACTTGTACCAACACAGATAATAGTGACAATCATCAGGATAAGGAAGTAGAAACCATTACAACCATTAATAGTGAACACCCTCAGAGTGAGGAATCAAATACTTCTAACACTGTTATTTGTGAAATCTCTTCGTCTTTGGTTGCAGGTGAATCAAGTATTTCAGAACCCAGCTCATCAGAGGGTTCCAATTCTGTAAACTCTTCCTCTTCATTCTCTATATCTTCTATTTTTGATTTTCCATTTCTTCTATAAAATAAAAAAAAAAATACAAAATTTGAAAAACTTTCAAAAAATACAAAAATAATATAAAATCAAAAAATCCAAAAATATTCTCCTCACGACATGTCTCTCGTATAATCGATATTCTGTACGTTTCTAGAAATGTTAATCGAACAATGATACGGACATGTACAGATGCTTGAGCGAGAGTTCTTTATATGTTTTCTAAAACATGTCGTTTCTCAAAATTTCTTTTATAATGGCTTTCGTATACTTCAGTACGAAACCCGGACTTCAAATTAATGGCTTCTGAACACATCAGTTCAGGACCCGCGCTTTAAAGAAAGGAAAGTGCTACGCAAAATCGATTTTCATAAATATCGAGCACTTATCCTAAAACAAATGAAGATAATTCTTCTCCAATATCTTCAAAAGATTTTCAAAATCTTCTTCACATCTTGCGTACCATTGATTCGAAATTTTTCAAAAATATTTTTCAAAATCTCTCACATTTGGTACCAAGATAACTCCCTCTAAACCCTTAAATGATTCTAAATTTTCTGTATGAAAAATATGCTTTCTTTAAGGGGGAGTATTAAACCAAAATTGTTCCAAAATTCATGCTAAATCAGTTTCTCTCCAAATGCTTTTCAAAAAACATATCTTTTAATCATTTTGATTCAAAAACATCATAGATATGCTATTTTTGAGGGGGAGAAACGTGATTAAAATGTGATCAAAAAGGTTTAATGATCGTTGTTTGAATCTCAAAAGAGCTCGACTCAGTCGTAACCAATGAATTGACGAGAAATTAAAGTCAGGCAATGTACCATTTCGAGAAACTTTCTATGCACTTGACCAGGACGGGTAATAATTTCAAGCTAGTTCTCTAGTAATGTAAACGTGTCTCGAATCGGTTTAGTTCATTTAAAGTCGATCAATTCAAAAAGTGCGAACTCTACCCTCTCTATGCAGATTTAAGTTAAAACAATATAAGCACATGTGAAAGGGGAGTGTTTATGAAAATATAGAACTCTCAAGGTGTTAACAAATCATGTTTTATAATCAAAAACACTTTGAGAGATTTTCAAAAAAAAAGGTTTTATGGCAAAATATGATAGTCATGGAGTTATAAGGTGTCTAAGGATAGGAAAATTCGTCCTATGATCCGCCAGAACCGGAGGGATCTACCCAAGGACAATACCAATAGTGTAGAACTAGAAGTCCTTAGGTATGATTGAAAAAAGGAGTAATGTGAGAAAGGAGAAAGAAGGGGTTGAAGAATTAAAAAGAAATGTAAAAGAAAGGGTGAAAAGAAATAGCCCTCCATATTCAACCTTAGGGCAGAAACCGGGTTCAATTCATCTGCTACTGGTTGTCACTAAGATGACACTGGTATTGAAGACAAAGCCGTCATGGACCCAATGACGCACTGCACCTAACCTTCTAGCCACTCAAATTCCTCTTAAAAGGATTTGTTTCATTCGAATTGGGAACCCTACATAATCTATCGACTTTCTCTTAGAGATGGTTGGTATTGAAGAAGGAGACCCTCTCCCTAGTCTCCGCTTAGGAAAACCAAAATGCACTAATCGAGTCTAGAGCCACGAGATTCATCAAAAGATCTCATAGGAACACATGACATTTCATCACTTGTTGTTCATAAATAAGGACACAGGTGATACATTTTAGAGTCCTACGCAGATCATAGCAATATGCCAGAACATTTATGAGAAGTTTCACCTCTGTGATCTTCAATGATTGAATGGAAACTCCTGCCAGGGTCAACATCAAACAGCCCTGACAGCAGGTCACTTCGGTAACTCCCCGTGGATTACGCTTAGTGTGTCTCAAACGGTCTACAGTCGTGGAGTGATGCTTCGGTGTACTTCAGCGACTCATATGAATTGTAGATGTACTTCTATCGCGTTATCTCACTTGTAGGACTCCAGTTCAAGAACGGCCTTTGTGAGAATTAGAGACGTGTTTTCACACTATGCTGTTAACACACTCGAAGTTCAAACTTGTAAGCGCTGGATTACTTCTAACCCATGTTTTTATGTTTTCTTCTTATGGATGCATGCGGGAGGAAGAGATCATGCAGATTCTCCACATGCTCATACCAACAACACATGAAAGTTCTCATCAAAATCAAAGGCAACAAAAGTTAAAGATGATTCTTCGTCAATGTCAAAGAATCTACAAAGTATAAAGACTCGAGAACTACATCATTGGCAATTAAAAGTCAAATAGAAGTGTGAGCATGGTGGAGAAAGGCGTGGAGACACCTAACCAACAAAGTTGACAACGGCAGACAACCACATTAATTGATCACAAAGCATGAAGGAATCAAAATCAAGACTATTCTATATCTACACACAAAGTTCAAGCTCAAGGAGAGTAAAGATCTAATCAAGTGGAGCATCTTTTGAATGACCACCCCTTAGGGGGAGATTGTTAGCCTTAATAATATTTAATAGAAGTGATGGTCATTCACATTTAGGAACTTTGTATCGTGTGTTAGATATCGTGTTAGAATAGTCAACGGGCTCGTGGATTGGGCTAAGCTAAATGGTTAGAAGTTAAGTTAAGCTAGCCTTTTATCATTTTTAATCCAATCCAAGTCCAATCCAAGTCCAATCCAAGCCCATGCCAAGCCCATTAGGGTGTCTTGTATGTAAGTATATAAACCCCTCAAATGACACATTTGAGGGGTGTGCTTGAGTGTGTGTGTGTGTATGTTTCTTTGGAATACAAGTTTCCTTTCTTCTCTCTATCTCTCTACACATATACGCCTAACATATATCAAGTCACCAAGTTCTTGTCTTCATCTTTCTACGCATAACATCCTTGTGTATAACGTGGGTTTATGTTATACGTGTTCTTCTTGTGGTAAGCGTGGTATTCGCGTGATAAGGTTGATATATTTAAGGTCCTACAAAACATAAAATTATTTTAAGGAAAAAACTAAAATTCGTAAAAAATTGAATTGGAGTTTTTTACTCTCTTCTCCCCCTTTTTGTCGAAACAAAAAGAGCGTCGAAAAGAAACAAACACAATGTTTTAAGAAAAACATGTAAAAAGAAAAAAATGTAGAGAGAAAATTACGGGAAGAGTTCTCATCTTGACTCCCCCTTGACGAGTCCATCCCTTTGTGAGGGCGTCAAGTAAGTAAACACTACTAAGCTAATGTATTGCACATATGGTTGCAAATGGTTTCGTTGTAGTAACGATAACGCTCCCCCTTAATGATTGCAACTTTGCAAGGGGACGTAATGAAATGTAATCCATATGAGGATTGTATTGCAAATGATTTTGCAATGTATGGTTTAACACAAAGCTCCCCCTAGCTTAGGGTGTCAAAGTCTTCATGTTTATTTTGAAAATCTACAAAAAAAAAGGTTTGAAAACAAGTATATAGTGCATAATTTCCTGCAAATAAGACTCAAGTTAGTAGAAAATTGGTCTTCTGTTGCACGGATCCCACGATTCCCTCCTTTGAGGGATCCGTATAGGCAATTTCTAGGGATCCTTCTGTCTGGTGACAGATTTTCAGTAATGTTGATATAACAAACAATGTTAATATCAAAGTGAGATATGTATACAAACAATAAACATATGCTCAAAGCAATATGGCAAATAAGTTATCATTGAATAAAACAAAGAGATAATCAACAAGTCTCTAAAACTAAGAGAATGATTTAGCCATGTAATACATATTCTTCTAATACTAATGAGTAACCTAAACTTAAGAAGCAGCAACGTGCTTAAGGATGATCAAACATGAAATGGGATTCCTAGACGTTCTAAGTTAAGTTTGAGACTAGGACACCGTTTTAATCCTTAGGCTCATGGTTGTTTAGGTTTGTTGAGCTCATCAAAATGTTCGAGGAGGTGATAAAACATGAAACGTTGTTCTTCACGTAGTTCATGCATCAACCTTTTAACATGTTGACAATGATAGCAATCTTTGTCATGGTTTTGAAAGGATGGTGGTAAAAGTTTAGTGTCTTGAAGCGGAGGTTCAAGTGAAGTGGGTTGAAGATCCTCAAATGAAGAAGGAATTGGTGGAGGCACATTAAGTGGTGGCTCAACAAGGGTTGATGGTTGAGGTAGGGAAGTGTCAACTTCCATGTGGTCGGGTGGTTGACTTTGATGTCTCCTCATAATCCAAAATGGACCATTAGAGGGAAATGGAGAAATTGACATTGGTGCAAGTGTTGATTCAACACCTTGGTTTTGTTGTACAATTTTCTCTAGTGAAAAGTGTGTCGGTAATGGTGGAGGATGAGATGGCCTAGGGGGTAAGTCCTCTAAGTTGTAGGAATGTGGAGATGATTGTGAAGTGGTAAATGATATTGCTTTAGGCACCAATGATGTTGATTGGGTTGAAAAGGGTGTGTTTGGTTTAGTAGGAGTTGTAGAGTTTGGTGATGATATTTTTGTGGGAACAATTCTATTGGGGATTGGTTTGATTGGTTGAGTTGGTGGAGGAGAAATCCAAGGATTTGTGGACTTGACCGGAGATGATTCGGTTGAGGAAATTTCGTATACAACACGAGCAAGTTTCTTGGGTGGTTCTTGGGTGGATGAGTTAGCACTAGGAGCTTTCCTCATGATGAAATGACTAAAGAAGATGTTTCTAATTGCTGAGAATTATGTTGTGTTTGATGACTAAGGGATTCTAGCAAGATGACTTATAAAGGGAAGAATTTGGCAAGTGCATTCAAGACTTAAGCCACTAAGATTTTTAGGAATGTGATCATTAGCATGCACAAGAGTCAACTTCAGAGTTGTACTGATCTAAGGACTCAATTAAGATGAGGTGGAGTGTTCAAGTTAGCAAGATGGGCTTGAAATTATTGTTTAAGCTAGACTTGACATGAATCTGTCACTCGGATCCCACGGTTCCCTCCTTTGAGGGATCCGTCTAGGCTAATCCTAGGGATCCGGCTCTCAGCAGCTAGGAAAGGGTAAAAATGTTGTTTCTAAAGTCTAAAGCCTATACCATTTTGAGTGTTTTAGTCCTCCTAAGTATCTTAAATGAAAGTGTACTTGAATGATCAAGGGAAATGAGTGATATAGCTAATGATTGCCTTTTATGGAAGGAAAATGGGACTTTATGACCACCAATGGGTGTTCAAGAATGACACTAAGAATTTTGATGGTGTCAAGTTATAATAAATGATCCTAGAGATCAGATGTAAGCTTGAGATGGAGTTTAAAAAATCCTCAAAAATTAAAAGAATTGAAAAACTAGTTTTTGACCCGTTTTGCGATAAGGATGGCTAGAAACAATTTCCTAAAATTTATAAATATGTCCACCTAAGTGTTTTGAGATGTGAAAAGCAATGTGTGAGTATTGAAGCGGAAATATGGTGAGTTTTGATGAGTTGATAAATCAAAAGTACTTTGAATTAGATCCTAGGTAAGCTATAGGTGAGTGTGAAGCTATCAAATGCTTGAGGAAGACTTAGTTGGTTCTAAGATCTTATGTTTGGCTAGTGTGAAGTGATCTAGTGAGCTGTTTTGATGTAAAGAAATCTGTATTGCTCATCTGTAGTCACGGATCCCACGGTTCCCACAGAGGAGGGATCCGTCTAGGCTAAAACTAGGGATCCGGCAACTGCAGATCAGAACCATCACAGAAGCAAATGCAGATTTTGCACCAAGTAATATATACTAATAACCATTAAACTAAACAAAAATATAAACATGTTATCACATAAAGCATGTCATAGATAATGGTAGTTGTGGAAAACTAGAAGGGGGGGGGGTTGAATAGTTTTACCAATTAAAACTTGTTTTAAACTATTTAGATCGACTTATGTCAATCTATTTGGATGTGTGTTGGATGTTGATAAACAAACATATATAAATATAAATATGTAATGAAAAGGTAAAGAGTAAGAGGCACAAAACCAACGCGAGTATTTATAGTGGTTTGGCTACAAGGACACCTTCCTTGCCATACTCCACTCCCCGAGTCACCTACTCGAGAGTTCGTAATCACTATACAACACCGACTCCTTATGGTGAAGAAACCTTCACAACGTCGCCTACACTTTATTCGGTACAAGGCTAGATACCGGGTCCTTTTCACCAAGGAGAACCAATCCTATCACAACGTTGCCTACCTTTATCCGGTACTAGGCTAAATACCGAGTTCCATTACAATGGAGGAACTACTACCCAACACTATACCAATCATCTAACCCCAAAGGAGCCTCCACAAGTGCTTATGATATGGACGATAGATAGGCTTCACTAATATCTTCGTCTTGACACTTGAGAGACCTTTCAAAAATGTCTTCAACACTACGCTTCTTAGGAGAAAGAAAACAATCATCAACAAAAGGACTTCAGTAGTCTTAATGATGAGGAAGCATGGCAACTCATGGACTTGAGCTTGCTTGATTTCAAAAGTGGTGATCTCGCCTTTAAGAGGAACCTAGAGGATCACACAAAAACAAAACTACATACATAGATCACTTGGATCTGGGGTTAGTGAGTTTTTAACTCAAAGGGAAATTGTGAGAGAAAGGGTTAAGAAACAATGAAGAAATGGCTCACTATTTATAGAGGAAAAACTACTACTGTTCCACGGATCCCACGGATCCCTCCCTCAAGGGATCCATCTAGTGTAAACCTAGGGATCCGTGGGACGCTCCTCTTTGCCCATGGGTATTTTGGTTATTGGTCATGGGTCATGGGTTATGGGTTGATCCATGGGTATTTCTTTAGATACAATGTATCTAATGAGTGCAATGTATCTAGTCAAGTGGGTATGGGTCAATACCATGGGTTATGGATATGCTCCATGGGTTTTAGTTTTTACCCATTATAATACATACTAGTTATGTATATATTTGCCCAATATGTAAACACTAGTTGTTGTACATATGTATTAATAAATCATAAAATCACTTATACTTGTTTTAGTGTTTTATGTGAAAACGTAAGTGTGTTAGAAAACTATTGGCTCAAAACATTTACGTATTTTATTTGTTTCGTTAAAATGATTTTACGGTTTATTTGTATTAACAATCTCCCCCTTTTTGTTGATGACAAAACATAAAATTATTTTAAGGAAAAACTAAAATTCGTAAAACTTTGAATTTGTAGTTTTTACTTTTCTCTCCCCCTTTTTGTCGAAACAAAAAGAGCTTCGAAGGTAAACTAACACATTATTTTTAAGAAAATTATGTGGGAAAAGGAAAAGAAAAATAATAGAGAGCAAATAACGGGAAAGGATCTCGTCTTAACTCCCCTTTGACGAGTCCATCCCTATGTGAGGGCGTCAAGAAAATTAATACTAAGCTAGTTCTTTTGAAACTAAGTTTGCAAAAGATTTCGTCTATGTGACGAATATGCTCCCCTTGATGATTGCAACTTTGCAAAGGGACGTCATGAAATGTAATCCTAATATTGCAAGTGATTTTGCAATGTCTTGCTTTGACACAAAGCTCCCCTAGCTTTATGGTGTCAAAGTCTTCACGTGTAAATTGAATAACTACAAAACAAAAGTTAGAAAGCATGTATAATGCATAATTTCCTGTAAATATGATTCAAGTTAGTAGAAAAATAGTTTTCTGTTGTACGGATCCCACGGTTCCCTCCTTGGGGGGATCCGTCTAGGCAAATATCAGGGATCCGTCTGGCTGATGACTAAATTCAGTAATGGTGATATAAAAAATAATGTTAACATCAAGGTGAGATATGTATTATACAACATAATAATATACTCAGAAATATAGCAAGTATCATGTGATTTCATTTAATAAAAACTAGAGGTATGATATACATGACTCTAAAAACTAAGAAAATGAACGATACATGACTTGGAATTACTAGACTTTATCTAAGTAACGCTTGATACTAGGACACCACTAAAATCCTCTAGCTCAAGTTTGTTTAGGTTTAATCTCGTCAAAACGTTCGAGGAGGTGATAAAACATGAAACGTTGATCTTCTCGTACTTCATGTATCAAACTTTCAACATGTTGACAATGATAACAATCTTTTTCATGGCTAGGTAGTGGTGGTGAAAGAAAAGAAATTGCTTGATGTGAAGGATCAATTGGAGCGGGTTGAGGAGCCTTAAACGACGGAGGGATTGGTGGAGGCGCATTTGAAGATGGCTCGACCAAGAATGATGGTGGTGGTAGAGAAGTGTCAACTTCCATATGGTCGGGTGGTTGACTTCGATAATTACTCATAATCCAAATGAGATTATTCGATGGTGACGGCGAAAAGGAAGCCAGAGCTAGTGTTGATTCAACACCTTGATTTTGTACCATTATTCCTCCTAATGAGGAAAATGTTGCCGGTGGAGGAGGATGAGATGGCCTAGGAGGCAAATCCTCTAAATTGTAGAGGTGTGGTGATGACAATGGAGTTGTGAATGAGATAGCTCTAGGAACCAATGGTGACGGTTTAGTGGAGATGGGATTGTTTGGCTTAGGAGGTATGGTGGTGTTTGGCATAGGTAGTTTTGTGGGTACTATCCTTTTAGGGATTGGTTTGATTGGTGGAGGAGAAATCCTTGCATTTTTGGACTTGACCGGAGATGATTCGGTTAAGGAGATTTCGTGTATAACACGAGCAATCTTCTTGGGTGGTTCTTTGGTGGATGAGTTACCACTTGGAGCTTTCCTCATGATGAGATGATTTTAAGAATTTTGTAAAGATTTCTAAGTGTTGAAAATGAGGATGAAGATGATGACTTTAGGAGTCCTAACAATGTGGTTTATAAAGCAAAAGATTTTGCAAGTGCATTCAAGACTTAAGCCACTAATATTCATTGGAATGTGATGATTAACATGCACAAGAGACAACTTCAGAGTTCTACTAATCTAGGAACTCATTTAAGATAAGATGGAGTGTTTGAGTTAGCAAGATGAGCTTGAAATGATTGTTTTGGCTAGAGTTGACATAAATCTGTCTTACGGATCCCACGGTTCCCTCCAACGAGGGATCCGCCTAGGCTATTCTTAGGGATCCGTCTCTAAGCGGCTAAGAAAAGATAGCAATGATGTTTTGTAAGGTCTAATACCTATTTCTTCTTGAGTGTTTCAGTTCATCTAAGTGTCTTAAATAAGGAGGTGTTTAAATACTTAAGAGTAATGAGTGATGTAGCTAATGATTTCCTTTTATGGAAGAAATTGGAACTTTCATGAGTACCAATGAATGAACAAAGATGACACTAAAGATAATGAGAGTGTCAAATGGAGCTAAATGATCCTAGAGATCAGATAGTGACTTAGGATAATGTTTTGGAGAATATCCTAAAAGCTTTAAGATGGAAAAACTAGAATTTGATCAATTTTGACCAATTTTGAGGTAAGGATGATTATGATCAATTTTGCCATAATTGAAAGATTTCCAAAGTTAGATGTGAGGGATCATGTGAGAAATGATGAGTGAGCTTGAGAGCGGAAGAGTAATGAGTTTAAGTGAAGCGATAGATCTACAAGCGTCTTGAGTGTGATCTAAGTGAGTTATGTGTGAGTAAGAATTCACTCAAATTTGAAAAGGACTTAATTTGTCTTAAGGCACTATGTCTAGCTTAGTGTGAAGTGATCTAAGGGGATGTTTTGAAATACAATGATTGCAATTGCATTTTCTGTTCGCCGGATCCCACGGTTCCCTAAGAGTAAGGATCCGTCTAGCACAAACTTTGGGATCCGTCTATCTGCTAAGTAGAACCTTTACTAAAGGTATGCAGTGATTTTGACATTGCATTATATTTCAAGGTTAGTTTAAGAGGTTCTAACACTAAGATATCAAATGTAAGATGTTTTATTTCATGAAAGAAATGAGTTACATTGATAAAACATGGATACTAAGGTTTGATACTATTTTGAAAGAAAGCTAAATTCCTTGAGCATTTTCGCTAGATGGGTCATCAAATGGTTGACGAGTGTTTGTCGATTCAGGAATGAAGAAAGTCTTCATGAGAGATGCGTTTAGAGGTTCCATCATCTTGTTCACAAGTACGTACAACGGACTTTGAAATTGAGGATGAAGGTACATGATGTTATGATAAAAGCGTGTCAAGAACATTCCATAAGGGATGAGTTTATTCTTGGAGCCTTGAAGATTTATAATTCGCCTTGCGAAGAAGTAGGCAAGATGGTATGGTTGTTGTGTTAGCAAACAAGACATTATGTGAGCACAACAAGCGGGAAGAATTTCTCGTTTTCCCCTAAGGCTCCAAAAATTTCACGTAGGATGAGTGCAAGAGGCTTGTACTCTTCTCGGATGTCCCGTGTAAAGATAATGTTTGGATCGGAGTAATACGGTTGATGTTGATACGGTTGATGTTTGCATATTATGCGAGTTAAGTCTTCCGGGGAGGGTATGTGTGAACAATATGGACTATTTTCTTCATAAAGTTGAAGAGAGAATCAAGAGACCAATCTTCAGCGAAGGCACATTTTCCATGATTTGGAATTCGGAGAATGTGAGCAAATTGCCCGAGAGTTAAAACAAACTTTTGGTTTTTGAAACCAAAACCAAAGAGATAGAGAGCGATCCTCGTTACGAATGAGTTCAACTTGACGGAAGAATTCCAATACAAACCTCGAACATATTTTCTCGTTAATTTCGAGAAGACATTCTAGTCCTATGGCTCGGAAGGATGTATTGATACCTTTTTTGAATTGTAGAGGGGTGTCAACAATACGTCCTTCGTGGAAGTGATGGGTTTTGAGATTATTAAACCCACGGACATGGTTGCCAGGTGTGTTGGGCTCAAGAGAGATGTTAGGAGTGTAGACGCTAGTGAGTGAAAAATCGAACTTATATTCATGCGACATAGCGAAACCTATAGAAAAGGTGAGTTAATAGGAAGTGATGTATTGTGGGCAAACCAATGATTACCTAACGTTTTTACTAGATTTATATTAACAATGATACTTAACACTCTTAATGTTTGACATTCTAGTGAAACATTACTTTTAGGAAGAAAGCGGTTTTTAATTTGCATGAAAAACCATTATCCAGGAGGACAGTTCCCACGGTTCCCTTTCATAAGGGATCCGGCTAGTATATTTGCTGGGATCCGTAGATCTGTAGTAACAGAAGCAGATTCTTTTGATAAAAACATAGGTTTTATAGTTTTATACCAAGATATGTGTTTTAGCCTACTTTTTCTTTTAGCATGCATACATGTGTTTTAATGTATCACGAAAGAATATGAAAGATATAAATCAAAAGAAATGACAAACACATTAAGATAATAAACTAGCTAGACTAGAATATTAGTAATATTTCATTTCAATGCTAAGAATGATACAAAGGATTGGGTATATGACCCCCAATGTAGATTAACAACACAAAGTAAATGTCTCTGTATGAGAACTTCATCATAAGGAACACAAGAGCGATGAGTGTTAAGGCGATGAGCACGAGAGCGATGTAAACCATGTTGATGATGAACCTTCTTGGTTTTGGTTTGAGATGAGATGAGATGAAGAGGAGGATGAAGTTTTGAATGAGAGTTAATTTTTGAAAGTGGAAGATTTAAAAAAGTGGGGATTGATAGAGTGGACGACGGATGGTTTATTTATGGGGAAGGAGGAATTTTTGAGATTTGTGATTTGTTTTATTATTAGAAAGATATGATTTTTGGATTAAGTGAAATAAAACACAAGTTTTATATACCATGACTTTAGACGAAAAAGTAACACGTATGTGAGAAAAAGCTTCCTAATGAAGCTACATGTAATACATGTATATGCACAAAAGATTATCATATAAATACCTATGTAAGCATACTTATTTATCAATTTAATGTCATTTAGAGATAAGTAGAAAATCATACCTTTAATGCACTTATGAATGTCTTTACAAATGACACAACAAATGTCAGAAGACAATTCCGGCTCCTTTGTGCTTAAGATACCTTTTTAGGGAAGTTATTCTTGTTACCAAGTGATTCCTATGACTTAGTAGGTATGAGCTTTAACTAAGCAACATGACAAAGAGGATTCGTGCAATTAAATGAAGAATAAATAATAAGAAAAATGTTGTCATCTATTCAACATCCAAACAAAGAGTTTTAAAAGACATGGTGTTTGTTTTTATGAAAAACCTTCTTTGTAGTTTTCAATTAACCATGGATCGTATCAAGTTTTTAAAGTACAATATACTTTAAGAAACTTGGTAACGAAGCTCTGATGCCAATTGTGGAAAACTATAAGGGGGGTTGAATAGTTTTACCAAATAAAACTTGTTTTAAACTATTTAGATCGACTTATGTCAATCTATTTGGATGTGTGTTGGATGTTGATAAACAAACATATAGAAATATAAATATGTAATGAAAAGGTAAAGAGTAAGAGGCACAAAACCACAACACGAGTATTTATAGTGGTTCGGCTACAAGGACACCTTCCTTGCCCCACTCCACTCCCCGAGTCACCTACTCGAGAGTTCATAATCACTACACAACACCGACTCCTTATGGTGGAGAAACCTTCACAACGTTGCCTACACTTTATCTGGTACAAGGCTAGATACCGGGTCCTTTTCACCAAGGAGAACCAATTCTATCACAACGTTGCCTACCCTTTATCCGGTACTAGGCTAGATACCGAGTTCCATTACAATGGAGGAACTACTACCCAACACTACACCAATCACCTAACCCCAAAGGAGATCTACTCCTTATAACAACATCAAATCATACCATATCGAATGTACACCATATGCACCTTTTACTAATGCCTTTGACTCGATCTTCAAGACACCTTTCACTAATGTCTTATATCTTGACTTCTAGGCACCCTTCACTAATGCCTTTAGTCTTGACTTCTAAGCACCCTCCACAAGTGCTTATGATACGGACGATAGATACCCTTCACTAATATCTTCGTCTTGACACTTGAGACACCTTTCACAAATGTCTTCAACACTACGCTTCTTAGGAGAAAGAAAACAATCATCAACAAGAGGACTTCAGTAGTCTTGATGACGAGGAAGCATGGCAACTCATGGACTTGAGCTTGCTTGACTTCAAAAGTAGTGATCTCGCCTTTAAAAGGAACCTAGAAGATCACACAAAAACAGAACTACATACATAGATCATTTGGATCTGGGGTTAGTGAGTTTTTAACTTAAAGGGAAATTGTGAGAGAAAGGGTTAAGAAACAATGAAGAAATGGCTCACTATTTATAGAGGAAAAACTACTACTGTTCCACGGATCCCTCCCTCAAGGGATCCGTCTAGTGTAAACCTAAGGATCCGTGGGACGCTCATCTTTGCCCATGGGTATTTTGGTTATGGGTCATAGGTCATGGGTTATGAGTTGATCCATGGGTATTTGTTTAGATACAATGTATCTAATGAGTGCAATGTATCTACTCAAGTGGATATGGGTCAATACCATGGGTTATGGATATGCTCCATGGGTTGTAGTTTTTACCCATTATAATACATACTAGTTATGTATATATTTGCCCAATATGTAAACACTAGTTGTTGTACATATGTATTATTAAATCATAAAATCACTTATACTTGTTTTAGTGTTTTATGTGAAAACGTAGTGTGTTAGAAAACTATTGGCTCAAAACATTTACGTATTTTTTTTGTTTCGTTAAAATGAGTTTACGTTTGTTATCGACAAAACATTAGAAGATCGTAAAATATAAGTAAACGTTTTTACGGTTTATTTGTATTAACAGTAGTAATAATAATATCCAAGATAACACAAACAAGCGTGCTAAAACAAAATCATTCATACACAAATCAAATGTCTCAAAAAAGCATAATCATACAGTCTCTTTCGTCAATCCTTTCTTTTCCTCTTTCCTGACTTCGTGACGTAGTGAGCTAGGTTTTGAATCATACCCCTTAATTGTTTAAATTCCGCGGTCTCGTTTGGAAGAGTTGGAAGTTGTTGATAGTAATCAAAGGGGTCCAATTCGATGTTAGCTACGGGGTCGACATTTTCTTCTTCTTCTTCTTCTCTGTCCGAGGAGTCCGAGAGAGCTTTAGGTTTTCTTTCATTGACCATGAACCGTTTAGAGGGTTGTTTGGTAAGAGGTACCATGACGTGATCAGAAAGGAAATGATCATCGTTGATAGGAGATGGTTGCAATGCACTAACATACTTACAAAGTCATGTTAGAAGCATACCATATGGAAGCACCATGTTTGCAACTTTGAATACCCCGACCATTCTCTTCACCATGTAATAGGCGAGATTAAATGGTTTTTGGGGAATGAGGCAATAAATCATTTGCACGAGACATGCATTTGGATGATACTTGTTACTGACTAGTCTAATGACGTTTTCCCTAAGAATTTCTTCCTATTTTCTAAAAATGGGGTACATTTCGAAGAGTTCCATTTGAAAGGGATCACGGTGAATGAGCTTTTTGTTTCGGTTGAGACGGGATTGGTCGGCTCTAATTTTGAAGATGGTGTCTCGAATGGTTTCGGGTTCATCAAGAGGAGTATGGTATATTGGTTTGGGATCAAGAGCAATAGATTGAGAAGATATTGCCCAATCTTGAGAGTACATACAAATTCCTTCACAAGGAATGCGAAGGATTTGAGCGAATGTGTTGAGAGGTAGAGTGAAGCTTCGTTTATTGATGATGAAAGCGATTGAAATGCTATCATCCGTGTTTTGAATGATCCTAATGCTTTTGTAGAATTCAAAGATGAAAACCGGACAAATTTGTTCATCAATGTCAAGAAGACAATCAAAGTTGATTGCCGAGAAGACTTGAAGAATGTCGGTATCTTCAAGGAAACATTCCTTGACTACACGACTTTCGTGGATAAGTCATTTTTCAAGTCTTTTGAAGACTTTGCGGTCGGTTTTTGACAATCCCTCTTTCCGATAGTAATGGGTGAGGTAATGGACGGTATCATGGTGGTCTTGTTGAGTGGCTTTAGGCATGGTTGGTCCTAGAAACACAAATATTCCAATTAGGCAAAATTTGTTGAGATGGGTTTATGGTTTTGATTTGTATTAACAATTTTGTGAACACAAAGTAATCTTAGTTATGTGAAAGCCCTTTTTAATGATCAATTTTGGAAAACCTAATTAAATTAATTGATTAAAAATTAAGAAACCATAAACCCTAGGATGAGGATGATGAAAATTAGAACATGTTAGTCTAATTACTTACAATGATGTTCTAGAGAAGAATACTTGATGATATGGAGTCCTATGAAGATGAAAACCAGCTCTTGGATCTTTTTGTGTTTTGTGGGGAGAGAGAAAATGAGCAGGTTTGGTTTTGAAAAGCGTATAGCTGTTTTCTGTTCCACGATTAAGGGATCCGGCTAGTACAACTAGAGGGATCCGGCTACTGTAGACAGAAAACGAGTGTTTGGCAATATTTTTGTTATAAGTTATAAAATAGCTTATGGAACAAAAATAGTTTTGGGGAAAAAGGAATAAAATAAATAATGTTTGGTCAACGGGATTTGATTAATTATCGAGAATCCATTTGTGACGACGGCGTTAGTTTGAGGAGATTAAAAGGAATACTATTCCCGATGATGAGTAAGTCAGGAAAGTGGTGAAAGGAGACTTTTTGAAAGACTAGCATTTTAAAAAAATGTTAACATATTTATGTAGATATAAGCTAGCTAATGAAGAGTAAACATACCTCTATGCTCTTTTATTTTGGTTTGTGAAGACATAAGACCAAAAATACTTCATGAGCTCTTAATGTAATCCGTTGTACTTAGAATAAGTAGGTTGTGATTACTTTTAGATTCCTTCTTGAAAGTTGAATTCATTGTTCTTTGAATAGAAATGGAGGTTTTGGAGAGATCCTAGCATGAAGATTTCTTGAAAGGAATATGTTAGGATAATCTATCAATATCCAACATGAAAGAAAAAAAAATGTTTTAAAAGATTTCCTTCTTTGTAGTTTTCAAACATACACGGATCGTATCAAGTTTTTAAAGTACATCATACTCTAAGAAACTTGGTAACGAAGCTCTGATGCCAATTGTGGAAAACTAGAAGGGGGGGTTGAATAGTTTTACCAATAAAACTTTGTTTTTAAAATATTTAGATCGACTTATGTCAATCTATTTAGGTGTGTATGTTGGACGTTGATAGATAGATATATAAAAGTGTAATGAAAGATAAAGAGTTAGAAGCACATAACCACGACACGAGTATTTATAGTGGTTCGGCTACAAGGACACCTTCCTTGCCCTACTCCACTCCCCGAGTCACCTACTCGAGAGTTCGTAATCACTACACGACACCAACTCCTTATGGCGGAGAAGCCTTCACAACGTCGCCTACTCTTTTTCCGGTACTAGGCTAACCATCAGGTTCTTTCACCAAGGTGAACCACACCTACCACAACGTTGCCTTCCCTTTATCCGGTACTAGGCTAAGTACCGACTTCCATTACAATGGAGGAACTACTACCCAACACTACACAACACCTAATCCCAAAGGAGACCCACTCCTTATTACAACACCATCAATGATATCAACATCCTTGGAAACAAACTATCACTATTAGTATAATGATGCACCTCATCGATTATACGACCTTGGCATCCATCACTAATGCCAATTTATTTGACTCCTAGGCATCTTTCACTAATGCCTTTAACACGAACGCTTGGCTCCTTTCACTAATGCCTTCGTCTTGACTCCTTTAGCATTCTTCACTAATGCTTTTGACGCGGACGTTAAGCACCTTTCACTAATGCTTCCGTGTTGACTCTTTCGGCATCCTTCACTAATGCCTTCGACACAACATTTCTATGGAGGAAGAAAGAAGTATCAACAAGAGAACCTCAGTAGTCTTGATGATGACGAAGCATGGCAAATCATGGACTTGAGCTTGCTCGACTTCAAGAAGTGGTGATCTCGCCTTTAAGAGGAACCTAGAGAATCACACAAAAACAAAAGACAAACTACATAGAAAGATCCTTTAGGATCAGTGGTTAGAGAGTTACAATACTTGGGGAAAGTATGTGTGGGAGTGGCAACCCAAAAGGAAGAAATGGCTCACTATTTATAGAAGAAAACTAGTTACTGTTCCCCGGATCAGGGATCCGTCCAGTGTATTAACTGGGATCCGTGGGACGCTCTCTTTTGCCCATGGATTTTTTGTTAATAGGTCATGGGTTATGGGTTGGTCCATGGGTATTTCATTAGATACAATGTATCTAATAGATACAATGCATCTAGTCAAATGGATATGGGTCAATACCATGGGTTATGGATATGCTCCATGGGTTGTAGTTTTTACCCATTATAATACATACTAGTTATGTATATATTTGCCCAATATGTAAACACTAGTTGTTGTACATATGTTTTATTAAATCATAAAATCACTTATACTTGTTTTAGAGTTTTATGTGAAAACGTAAGTGTGTTAGAAAACTATTGGCTCAAACCATTTACGTATTTTATTTGTTTCATTAAAATGATTTTACGTTTGTTATCGACAAAACATTAGAAGATCGTAAAATATAAATAAACGTTTTTACGGCTTATTTGTATTAACAAAATTCCTAAAATTGTGCAAAATACAGGCAACTGGTTGAGGGGGTAACTTTATACATCAAGTTAAGTGATATGGAAAGATTACTACCTGGGTTTGCAAAAAAAAAAAATAAAATAAAATAAATAAATAAATAAATAAAAATTAGTACACATAGTTGGTATTTTTGAAAACAAGGTACATTTTAAATATATTAGCCCTTTTCTTTTCAATTAAATTATGAAATCCATTTGATTTGTGTCTCACTTTTATAAAATCAGCCTTACGGAGTGCTTGTTTAAGCTTAGGTCGGCTGCAATGGTAACCGTTAATTCTCACTTCCTAACATTTTACTTCAGCGTCACATAACCATTTTCTCGCCTTTCAGGTGCAATGGTCACCACTTCATCACCTTTCAAACATACCCCACAAAATAACCCATAAACACTCCCAAATCAAATAAACAATAAATAAAAATGCCCGCTTTGCACAAATGCCAAAAAGTGACCATTGTCACCCTTTGTTGGAATCACTCCTAAATTAGAATTCAAGTGTTAGTAATTAATATGTAATAGTTAGCTTAATTAGGCCTTTATGTTTGATATTATACTAAGGCTTATGTAGAAGGCCCATAAGCCTTGGCCCAAGCCTAATAAGGAAAAGATGGGAACTTGGTGTGTTGCCCTAGTTCCCTCCTATAAATACTCTTGTAAACCTTATATTGAAGGTTGGTTGTTCAATTCATACATTCACCTTTACGCATAACCTTTCACATATTAGCATACGTGTGTGTGTGTGTGTTGTTCATCCGATCTCTTCTTTCTATTTCTTATATTGATGCTTGTGTTACTAATATGGGAACCTAACAGTGGTATCATTCGCCAAATAGTTGGGTGAAAAGATTTTGTTTTTGAAGTTATTTGTGGTCCTACGCGTAACTCTCGTTGTTTAAACTTTTACACTCTTAAAACTCAATTTTTACATTTTTTAATCTAAGATTCTTGTACTTTCAACGTTTTTAGGTGTTAGAATTTCTGTTTTTGGCAAAAAGTTTCATGTGTGGATCATTGTTTTTAAGCTTGATTTTAAACGTGTGACTACTTTTACGCATAACGTGTTTAGGAGTTTTGGATCATCAAGTTTCATACTTTTGTGCTATTTTGGTGATATTGAAGCTGCTTCATCACAAAAATCTGGTTTAGAATCATTTTGGGCTAAAAATCACTTTTGGTTAAGTTTTACGCGTAACAAAACCCAATTTTTACGCGTAACTCTTCCTTGGATCGATCTTCAGTTTTCGTGGTTTACTCAGTGTTTTCTTGCTTGGATAAGCCTGAAAACACTTCGACTTTGGATATCTTTTTCACTGTGATAGTGTAAAGGATTTTTTTGGGCAAAACCCTAATCTTACGCATAAGCTCAAACTTATGCGTAGAACTCTTTCCGCATAAGATTTTTCTTACGCCTAAGCTCTGTCTTACGCATAAGCTAATCCTACGCCTAAGTTTTCTACGCCTAACTTTTAGTTTACGCATAACTTTAGTGTTTCTCAATTCTTACGCCTAAGCTAATCCTACGCGTAACTATTGCTTTTACGCGTAACTTTGGTGTTTTTACGCCTAAGTGTTGCTTTGCCTAAACTTGGTTTTTCTACGCCTAAAGATACTTCATCAACAACGTTTCATTCGACTACAAAGATCCATTTAACAATACAAGTTTCCAACATGTCTCAACCACCATACTCTACCTACTTTCCTTACACGTATAATCAACAACAACAACAACAACTAAGTCCACAACATCAACAATTAAATCAACAACAACAAATTTATCAACAACAATTCAATCAACAACATTATCTACAACAAGGAGCAATTCCACCTCAAATGGTTCAACCACCACCTAGTCTTCAAGTACAACCTTACACAAATGTTTACAATCAACATCCATCCATGAATACTATGAAGGAACCAACTTGGTTTGCAAAGATGTGTGAAGCTTTAAGTAGCCAACAATCCATTCATGAGGCAGGATCACTTGATAGAACTCCAATGCTCACTCCCGGAAACTATGATCAGTGGGTGATTAGGTTCTTTAGGTTTTGTGATCTAAAGAAGCCACATGGAAAGTTCTTAAAGAAGGTCATCTTGGAAGGTCCATTTCAGATGCCTATTCTCGTTACACCCGGAGATCCAAATGCTATTCCACTAAGAGATGATCTCACAAACATTGCAACTGTCGCTGACCTTTCTGGTGATGAACTTCTACACTACGAAGCTGATGAGCTAGCAATGCAATATATCCTTTTAGGATTACCCAATCCAATCCTTCGAAGTGTGGATGCTCAAAAGACTGCAAAAAAGATTTGGGAACATATTCATCTTCTCATGGAAGGCACTGAACTTAATCAAGAAGATATGGAATCCAAAATTTACTTGGCTTATGAACACTTCATGATTGAACCCGGAGAGACATTAGAGTCATATCATCATCGATTCTCTGATATCATCAATGACTTGGACAAACACAACATCATCATGCCAAGAATTGCTGTTAACACTAAGTTCCTAAGTAGTCTTGGTCCTGACTAGGAAAAATATGTCATTTTCATCCGTCAAACGAAGAATCTTCATCATGCTACTTACGGATTGTTGTACGACTATTTGAAACCACATCAAAAAGAAGTTGAAAAAGAAAGGGTTATCCGTGGATAAACTGTTTCACCATCACTTCTGGACAATCAACAACTTGCTTTGTGGGCTCAAACTAGTTATCCTCCTCAAGCCGCTCCTCAACCCGCTCCTCAACCAACTGCAACAATTACACCATATGATCCGTCACAGCAACAATCTCAACAAACACAATTGGTTCCATACAACAACAACAATGATTAAGCACTTTACAGTGAAGCTAATGAGGACTCCGAAGCTTTCGATGCATTGCAACAAGGATTTGTTATGATTGCTAAAGCCTTCGGCCGGTATACAAACAAATCCAACAATCGCATTCGCTCTTCATCAAACACAAGGAATCAGGCTGTTGTGAATAATGGACGTGTTAAAGTTCAGAATCATGGTTATGGTTGTCAGATGGGAGGAGGTCAAGGGTTTAATGCTATGGGAAGGAATAACATGGGTGCTCAACAACAACAGAGAGCTCAAGTGGTTGAACAGGGAAATGCTCAGAATGGGATAAATGGTCTTCGTTGCTACAACTGTAATTAGAAGGGTCACCTGGCTAATGCATGCCCTAAGCCGAGAACTAGAGGCAGTGCTTATCACAAGGAAGCTTTACTTTTGGCTCTTAAGGATGAAGTTGGTGGAACTCTCACAAACAAAGAACAGAGCTTTATGGCAGATGCAGACTCAGATGATGACATGGAGGACTTGCAGGATAATGCAGCAGTGATGTTGATGGCACAAATGCAAGCTCTCCACATGAGTGACACAGGCCCAGTGTATGACACTGATGGCTTGTCTCAGGTACCCAAACAAACCATTTTTATCAGTGATCTAATATCTCAGCCAACATCTGAATCCGACGAGGCTCAGAATGTTCAACATGAGTCGTCCACATCTCAGTCTGACGATTCTCAACTTGACCCCGTAGTTACATTTGACGATCAAGATGACCTTATGGTTACCTTTGATACTCAAATTGACTCCGTGGTTATACTTGAGGATCTGAAAAGTGATCATGTTGTGACTCACGTTGAACACGCTGAACTTTTGCCTAATCCAGATATTGACCTCTTACTTAAAGATTATCAATCCAAAATAGATAAATGTCGTTCATCAAACCAGCAATTGCATAATAAAAATGCACTGTTAACCAGGGATATTGAATGCTTAAAACGGCAACTCAATTTTTTCAAAACTCAAGAAAAACGTGAAAAAGGTTTTGAAGTCGCTTTTGCTAAATCACACCAAAACGAAAAATCTTTAGAACGACAGATTCGTGATCTAGCCGCATCGAAGAATGCTTTGTTTTCTCAAATAGAACAACTGAAACATGAACATAAAAAACAACTTAACAATCTCACTTTGGAAACTCAAAAATCCAAGTCTGAGTTGTTAACTTGTCAAAAACAGTTCTCTGAGTACAAAAAGTGTTCCACGAAATGAATAGATGACTATCTTGAGGAAATTGTCGACTTACAAAATAAAATCAAAGAGTTTCAAATTGTTGTTTATAAACATGGTGAATCAACCACAACGATTCAAAAGTTTACTTTTAAACCAAATCCAAATGGATATGGACCGAATCTTGCTGATTACAAACCAAAGTTTTCAAACAGAGCATTCAAACCAAATCCTGAAGTTTACAGTGCAGAACATAGAGTTGATGATTCAATTATGAGTGTTGTTGAATATAATCGTCAAGAGGAATTAGATGCAGAAGACGAGAGTCGATCAAAATTAGAAAATGTTGTTTATAACAAACCATTTAACTATTCAAAAGCCGTCACTTTCGTTGCACAAAAGGATTTTTCTAACACACCTTGGGTTATCACACCTACTTCTGAGGGTCCCCTTTCTAATAATGTACAAGTTAATGCTCCTTTACCTTCACTTAGTGAAATAAAACCATTAGCCGAACAATGTAAAGTCATAAAATATTTTGAAACATTCACTTCGGACATCAAACTTTTGGAACGTGAAATTGAATTTCATTCTGAAATAAAAATTGAACATTCTCAATCGCCTCTTGCGCGTGCACAAAGAGATATTCTTCAGAAACAAATTTTACCTCATGTCTGAAATTTGAAAAATTGTGCTATTTATTGGGAAAGGGATTTTCACAAGGAGCTTGGACTTATGAAAAGAGATTTCGAACAAACAGAAACATCAATTTCAAATACAAAACGTAAAAAGAAAATGTTACGAAAAGATGTTGATCGACTCTTGGAAGAAGTTATCTGTGCTGATATCCATAATGTTGTGTTATTGCATTCTTTGTCATATGCATCTGATTATATCTCTGCTGATTCTGTTGATTCTGTTGAAATTGTTGAGAATACTGATAATGTGCCCCAGATCGAGTCTTTAAAAGTTGAAAAAGAACGCCTGTTAAACGAGCTTTCAAATGCAAAACGTCGTCTTCAATGGTGTCAAAAATATTGTCACAATCGTGAACTTGCTTTGCAAAACAAAATCAACCTGTTGCATTCCAAAACTTTTAATCCAAAATTTGAGCAACTGGATGATCAAAACGTGTCTTTGAAATGTCAAATCTCAAAATATGAACAAGAACTTGCAAAAGTTAAAAAGGAATATGGTTTCATATTTGATTTACTCAAACAGACTTGTAATGAAGCATCAACCGAACTTGATCATTATCTTGCACACACTAAAGAAGTCCTGAATTTTTCTGGAAATCTTCGTTCTGAAAATCAAGATTTGTTGCACACTATCATTGAGTTAAAGGAAAAGCTAGGAAAGTATGAACAAGTTCAGATTAGCAACATTAAGAAACTTGCACCTGTAACACTTGGAAAAATTGACCCTCGAATGCCTACTGACAAACCACAAGATACTAATGTGCTTCCCTCTACTGAAACAGGAATAGTTGCCTCTTTTCCAAACGTCCGCACTTCACAACCTAGGAGCAATACAAGGAAGAATAGGAAGTTGCGACCTAAGAAAAGAACAATAAAGAATGCTGAAGTAGAAGAACACCCTAGGACTTTGAATAAGACTCAAGTTGCACCCACTTTAGATATTGCGTCTGCCAAATGTAATGGAAAAAGTGTTGTAACGAATGCTAAACCTTTAAGTACTTTTGATATTAAGTCTGAAGCTTCTTGTGTTATTTGTCGTAAAAGTATGCTTTCTGATTGTCATGATAAATGTGTTGCTAAAGCTATCTTGTCTCGTTTACGGAATCCTAAGACACGGAATACCTCTATGCCCACTAATGCTTCTAAGTCTGTGCTTGGTAAACCACCCTCTTTAGATTCTAAGAAATGCATTGATGTCCCTGTAGTTCCAGTATCACCTCCAAGGATATTTGTACCACCTAGTGCATTCACTAAGACTAAAGCAAATACTAGTTGGAGATGGCAGAAATGGATACATAATACACTAGGATTTAAATGGATGCCTAAAATCATTGATGTGTGTATTTCTACTATAACTGCTTCGGAACCCTCTAACACTTCAGGTTCCACATCTACTTCTATTCCATCTGTGTCATTTGTGTGTAATGCAGGTGATACAGATCATCCTTTGGGTTGTTGATAGCGGATGTTCCCGACACATGACAGGCAATCTTAAACTGTTATCAAACTTTATTGCAAAGTTCATTGGCACTGTCATATTCGGGAATGATCACTTCGCAGCTATCATGGGCTACGGAGATTACATCAATGGCAACATCGAAATTAGCAGGGTTTATTATGTGGAAGGCCTCGGTCACAATCTCTTTTCAGTCGGTCAATTATGTGATGGAGATTTGGAGGTTGCTTTTCGGTAGAAAACTTGTTTCATTCGTGATCTACAAGGAAACGATCTTATGTCTGGCTCTCGCAATTCTAGTCTGTACACAATCTCAATGCAAGACATGGTTGCTTCATCTCCCATCTGTCTACTTTCAAAGGCAACATCAACAAAATCTTGGGTATGGCACCGACGTCTCTCACATTTAAACTTTTAAACCATAACCAACCTTGCTCGATACAAACTTGTTGAAGGTCTCCCGAGATTCTGATATTCTAAAGATCACCTTTGCTCAGCTTGTGAACAAGGGAAAAGCACTCGTGCTCATTTTCCTTCAAAAGTGGAACACAGCTCTCAGCATGTGCTTCATCTTCTTCACATGGATTTGTGTGGCCCGATGCGTGTGCAAACGATTAATGGCAAACGCTACATCCTGGTAATCGTAGAAGACTGCTCAAGATGGACTTGGGTCTACTTTCTTCGAAGAAAAGATCAAGCTCCACAGATGATCATCACCTTTCTCACGAAAATACAAATTCAGCTTCGGAACACAGTCCGACAAATCAGAACAGACAAAGGCACTGAATTTGTGAATCAAACTCCTCGGGAATTTTATGATAAAGTGGGAATTGAGCATCAAACATCTATTGCACGCACACCAGAAAAAAACAGAGTTGTTGAAAGACGAAACCGTACGTTAGTGGAAGCTGCAAGAACAATGTTAATCAATGCTAAACTTCCAGATTACTTGTGGGCAGAAGCTGTATCAACTGCATGCTACACTCAAAACCGATCAATGATTACAAAACGCCACAACAAAACACCTTTTGAGCTTATCCACAACAGAAAACCGAATCTCAAACACTTTCATGTATTTGGATCCCTTTGCTACCTAAATAATGATCGTAATGACTTTGGAAAGCTAAAAGCCAAAGCTGACATTGGAGTCTTTATTGGATACTGTGAGAATTCTAAAGGTTACCGGATCTGGAATCGTCGTACAAAGTAGGTTATGGAAACGATTCATGCAAATTTTGATGAGCTTGCAGAAATGGCTTCTGAGCATAACAACTTGGAACCCGGTCACAACCGTTTAAACTTCCCTCAAACCCAATCATCACCTGAACCAAGCCCCCAGCTTACTCGTCAACAAATGGAAAAGCTATTTGCTATGCTGTTTAGTGATGACATTGATGAACGTGCTCCAGGTGTATCCGATGTTTCCGCTGCTCAACCTGATCATATTCCTATACCTGATACACCTGCTACAACAACTATTGTTGAAGAAGCACCACCACTTGACTCTACAACAACAGTAGAACAAACTGCTTCCAACGATGCTGAACCAGCTGATGATGTTCTGAACAATGAAGTACCCCCACCTAAAGATTTTGATCCAAATGCGTTCTTTAACCCGTTCGCTAATGAAACTGATGCACCTGATATTGCGGAATCATCTACAACCCATTTGAATCCTCAAAATCTGCACAATGTATACCAACATCAACCCTCTACACATCGCTGGACAAAAGACCATCCTCTTGAGAATATTATTGGTAACCCGAATCAACAAGTCGTAACGAGACAACGTCTTCACACAGATGGTAAACATTGCATTTATGCACTCACTGTCTGCCAATCTGAGCCTAAAAACATTAAAGACGCAATGACAAAAGACAACTGGATTGAATCCATGCAAGAAGAACTCAACCAATTCAAACATCTTGAAGTATGGGAACTGGTTGAAAGACCGACAGGGGTCTACGTCATTGGTCTCAAATGGATTTGGAAAAACAAATTTGATGCTGAAGGGAACGTAATCAGAAACAAGTCACGTCTGGTGGCTAAGGGTTATAGACAGGAAGAGGGTATTGACTTTGAAGAATCATTCGATCTGGTTGCTCGTCTTGAGGCTGTTCGGATCTTTCTCGCATTCGCGGCTCATATGAATATAACGGTCTTTCAGATGGATGTCAAAACTGCTTTTCTGAATGGGCAACTGAAAGAAATGGTTTATGTCAGCCAGCCAGAAGGATTCGTTGATCCCGAGTTCCCGAACCATGTCTTCAAACTGAACAAAGCTCTGTATGGTCTCAAACAAGCTCCTCGGGCGTGGTACGATAAGTTATCATCGTTCCTCATTACCAATAATTTCACCAAAGGTTCGGTTGACCCAACTCTGTTCATACAATATCACATGGCACACATCTTAATTGTTCAAATTTATGTGGATGACATCATTTTTGGGTCAACACATAAAAAGTACTCAATCGCTTTTGCAAAACTAATGAAGAAACATTTTGAAATGTCCATGATGGGTGAACTTACGTTCTTTCTAGGACTGCAAGTTCATCAATCTCCCCGTGGTATTTTCTTGAGTCAGTCCAAATATGCCCTTGAACTGTTGAACAAATTTGGAATGAAAAACTGTGACACCTATGCAACACCAATGGCTCATACCAAGAAGCTAGACGCTGATTTACATGGGAAATTGGTGGACCCTTCCAAATACCGTAGTATAATTGGGTCTCTCATGTATCTAACAGCTAGCAGGCCTGACATTGTTTTTGCAGTATATCTTTGCTCTCGTTATCAGTCGAGACCAACAGAAACCCACCTCTCTGAGGCTAAAAGAATCCTCTGATACATCAAGGGAACCATTAATTTGGGGATCTGGTATCCGAAGGATTCTGGTTTTGAACTAATAGCTTTTTCAGACGCTGATCACGCAGGATGTTTAGATTCACGGAAAGCACTTCAGGAGCATTATAATTTCTTGGTGATAAACCAGTGTCATGGCAATTGAAGAAGCAGGATTGTACATCGCTGTTCTCAACAGAAGCATAATATGTAGCCATGTCGGCGTGTTGTGCTCAAGTCATTTGGATGAAAACACAACTCAAAGACTATGGTTACGTATTTGACAGAATCCCAATGTACTGCGACAATCGGAGTGCTATTGCGATCTCGTGCAACTCTGTTCAACACTCGAAATCAAAGCACATCGATCTTCGATATCATTTCATCAAGGACCAAGTGGAACAGGGTACTGTTGAATTATACTTTGTGGAACTGAATACCAACTGGCAGATCTTCTCACCAAAGCCTTAGCTCCTGCTAGGTTTAATGAGTTGGTCCACCGGATTGGCATGCGGTGTTTGACTCAAGAGGAACTGGATGAACTCTTAAAACATTCTTAAACCCAGTCAAACACCAAAACCTCTTTTGTAAATATTTTTTTTTTCAAAAACAAAATACAAAAATATAAAATCTGATAAAACATCAAAAATATTCTTCTATCTACATTTCTCTTAACATGGCAAGTACAACTCTTCCGTCAACACTCAAATCTTTTAAAATTCAGTATTTTTTCGATCAAGTGTTGAGGGGGAGAAAGTAGATATTTTTTTCGGTTTCTTAAAACCTTGTACTTGCATATTGTCTCATCCCGGTTGTTTCTTTATTAATGGTGGTCACATTTCTGGTTTACTGACACTCCTCGGACTAAAATTTATAAAATTTCATTATTTCTTAAGTCGAGGGGGAGTGTCATCAAATTTCTTTCCAAATATCTTTCGTTTGGTAACCAAAATGGAAGTTATGGACATGGGATGTAAATGGTAAAGGTGGAGGGACTAATTGTGTCAAAATGTCAAAGTATCTTTAACAAAACACCTCCACCAAACTAATACTTCACTTATTACTACATTTATTATTTCACCAACCATAATCCTACGCGTAAAAATCCATCCACAAATCCGTGTTTCTGATCATCATTTTGTAAGTGTTTCTATGTTTGTAACAAGATTTTAAACAAAGGTTTTGATTCGTTTTAAAAACTAACGGTTAAATCTTAACTTATGAATGATTTGGTGTTCTACGCATAAGCGTATGAACACCTAATTAAGTGTGAGTATTTGTGGTTGAAATGGTTGTGTCAAAATGTTTGTATAATCTCTATGATGCCATTTCTATCCCCAAAACTCACCCAGATACACGAATTGAATGATTCTTGAAAACTAGGGTTTATGCGTAAATTAGGTATTTTCATGTGTGAATGTTTTTGGATAAAAAGATAGTTGAATGATGTTGTTTATATGTTGAATTGACCATATCCTTGCTTAGAATTTACCCAGAAACAATAATTGCATGAAAATTGAAGATTAAGGTCTATGTTCTTAAGTATTTGGGTATTTTTGATTTGCTTAGACTTTGATGTTAAAACTTGGACATAACAACTCATTAGGCTTCTTAGACTTACCAGAACAAGTTTTGTGCAATTCCCATGGCTAGAACGCTTACTCGTAAAAATTAAGCTTTAGGGTTTTAAGTTTACGCATAACCTGTTTCTACGCATAACTACTTGAAAGTGTTTCCATGATTTGAACTGAAAAGGAATGTATATAGATGATAATATTGGTTTTATGATGCGTTTATTTCAGGTTTCAACGTGTGTATAACTCAGAATCAAGGTTACTTTCCATCTACGCATAAGGATCACCTTACGCGTAGCATGTTATGCATAAGAGAAATCTTACGCGTAACGTTTACGCGTAAGGTTCTACATTGGGGACTACGCGTATCCTGTGAAGGATATGCGTAAACAGTAACCTCTATGCATAAGGTTCACTCTTACGAGTAAGCCTTACGCGTAAGGTTCCATATACGCTTACGCGTAAGCTCTACGCATAAGGCCCTCTTTTCCTACGCGTATTATTTCTTACGCATAAGTAAAGAACCTACGCATAAGCTTACGTTTACGCGTATAATCACTCCTGTTTACGCATAAGCTTGCCATTTCTACGCCTAAGCCTAGTTTTAACCTTAATTATGAATTGTTACGCGTGCAAACTTGTAAATAAATAAATCATAACGCCACGAAACCAATAATGTCACTAATAAGCTTAAATGTTTAATAAGTTGTGAAAAATAAGTGAAATACATAGACTTTAAAACTTGAAGTTAATCAACTCACGAAACTTATCACGACGTCTTTGGACTATTGGACTAACAAGTGACATTGGACTCGTAACAATCATCGATATATCACATTCAATAATTAGACAATAAAACCATCTGTTGACTAACGTAATGTCTTTCGATATGTTGGTTCTTTTGGCTAAATATCTTTCAGATCACGACATGGACGCTCAAATGCAAAACGTGGAAGCACCAAATGTTCTCACCATTGAAGACATCTTCCCTAATGGCTATCCGATGAAGATAGGAAAGAACAACCTTCGTGTTGATTTTGATAGTCTCACCTACTCAAAGTCTTCTTGTTTAATAGCAGTGGACATTCTGAAGAATCACCCTTATAAGAACATGCTCACCAATTCTGCTACAGTGCCGGAGATCTACATTCACCAGTTCTGGCATACAATGCGAAAGATCAAAGTTCAAAATGCTGTGACGGTGACGCTCAACCATAAACAAGTCACCATCACACCAGCAGACTTAAGAGCTATTCTTCTTATTCCTGTCATCGAGCCAACCGAATACAATGCCACACCAACTGAAGAGGCTGTTCTGCAATTCATGATCGACATTGGTTATGACGAAGCTACGGGAGTAATCACAAAGCATTCATACGTGGATCTTAAGAATATCCCCCAGCCATGGAGAACCCTCTACATTATCATCACCAAATCCGTTTATGGACGTGATAGTGGTTATGAGCATCCCAAGCTCATGGAACTACAGATCTTTTGGGCTTTGGTCAACATGAAACATATTGAAGTTGAAGCTCTGATATGGGAAGACATGATGTCTTTCCTCAAAAAGCTTGGCTCCAAGATCCCATATATCAGATATACCAAATTGTTGATCCAAAGAGCTCTAGGGTATAATCCTGATATCCCCTTGAGACTCAATGACCCCAACAATCACTCCATGTTGTATGAGCCTACACTCACAGTCAGATTTAAGGAATCTACAACAAAGAAACAGGGTGCAGTGTTGCCAGATCACCTTCTAACTGAAGCAGTCAAACAACTCCATTCATACAAAAGGTATCTGGTAGCGGTTGATGAAGGCAAAGTAGGTTTTCTTGATGAAAAGTCCTCTGGTACTCCTACTAGGAAAACCAGGAGAGGCAGTGCAGGGAGTGTTACAAGCACTGAGAGTCAAAGAAAGTTTCCTAAGAGGTCACATACTCTCAAAAGGAAAGTTCCCTCTAAGGAAGCCATTCCTATTCCGATTCCCAAATCTGAACCACAACAAAAGCTAATGGATGAAAGGTCAAAAGAAACTGAATCAGACGAAGACGTCACATACTCTGAAACTGCAATCGATGACACTCAAACAGTAGCTAAACCTCCCAGTCCAAAAGCTGAAAAAGGTAAAGGGAAAAATCATGTGCTTGAGCATGATAAGGAAAGTTCTGAAGAAAAACCATTTGATGAAGAAAAAGACTATCAAAAGAAGTTGAAGAACCTCAGACTCAAATATTTTGCCGATGAATTCGTAAAGGATCAAACTCGTGGCCCTGGAGGGTCAAGTGGTGGAACTCAAGCCACACCAGTTTTTGATGCGGTTAACCAACCCGATAAGGGAACTGGTACCACCATCACCCACGAACAACAGCAAAGGCAACTTGAGGATTCCATCAACTTTGACATAGAGGAGCCAGACATGGAAAAGACTGAGAAAACTCCTGGTGAAGATACTAAGGCTGATAAAACGGCTAAGATTGGAAATTATGAAGATCTTGATTATGATGATTTTCTTCTTGATAGCCCAGCACGCTCCAAGGAAGAAACATCTGAGTCGCCGAAAGACCCTGAGTCTCCTCATGTCTTATCATCATCAGACTCGTCTTCTCACTCTTCACTACCACCATCCAAAGGTACAACCAGATCCACATCTAAATCTGTGAAGAAACCAACTGACTCTTGGATATCCCGAGCTAAAACCAAGATTGTCAAAGCTGTCAAGCAGGTCAGGAAGAAAGACGTGACCAACAAGAAGTTGAATCAACTAGCTGACAGTATCATTCTTCTACATGACGAGATAGACAAGATGTCAAGTGAAAGGGAGTATATCCAGAAGTTCATGCAACGTGATGTCCAAGGGGAACTGAACGAAATGATTAGGGGCTATACTCACAAGTACCTACTCGACACTGTTCCTGGAGTTACAAGGGAGATTTTCACCAGACAGCTCTATCCAAATCTCATGAAATTGGTCAAGCAAACAATGCAATTCACTCCGGTTACAATGACGATCAATACAATGGAGCCTGCAGTTCTCTCTGATGCAGAGTTGATTTCCAAGCTGGTGCTACAAATGTCTCAACGATCTGCAACTTTCACCTCTGATGAAAGTAAACTATTTGAGGCACTACTGGAATATCAACTCAAGACTTCATGCAAGGAGCAAGCTGAAAGGCCTAAGCGTCCAAGAGACGATGAAGATAAGGATAAAGATAAAGATAAAGAGCCTAAACGCCCGAAGAAAACTGGTGAATCATCCTTCATGCCACCTCCACCCCAAAGGACTCCATCTCAACAACGATCTCCTCCACGCTCTTCTGCTGACAAACCTTAGGACTCTGAGTCACCACCCCAGACAGAGAAAACCGGTGATCACTTCGAATACACTGGTGGTGACGATGAGGAAGTCCCTGAGCCCCAACAACAACCCACCTCTTCCGCTTCAACAAAGAAACCAACATCCTCATCTAGGCCAAAGAAGAAGAAGAAGTCGCCTAAGGCTGATGTCGTCTCATGGCTAGACGAAGATGACACCGAGTATGACTGGTTCTCTACACTTGTTGATGCTACTCCCGCCCTAACTGATGATCAAGAAATGGTAGAAGGTCGTACATTGGAGCATGCTAAGTTACTTCAAGAAAAGTTTCGGGTGAAGAAGATGACCAAGCCAGAATTAAAACGCATCAAGAATGAAGCTTTTCAACTGCTCAAAGACAGCTCGAAAAGTACTATTGAAGTTGAATATCATCTTGAAAACATAGCACGAGCCATGTCTAACAACATTGATTGGCTCAACCCTGAAGCAAACATTGACTTCACCAGAAAAGACAAGGCTCCATACTACACCGATTGGACCAGACCTCTACCAACGATTGGCCAACAAGATCAACCTAAGATTCCATTCTGATACTTCTTCAACAATGACCTAGAATTTCTACTACACGGTAGCGATGGTTCAAAGAAATACGCTACATCACTTACACTTCCGTTCCCGGCAGCCATATACTTCAACTGTATAGCCATCGAGGAAAATGCTACCCACATGTTTGCCAACAGCGTGGAACAGTATGACATCGATGCAATGTATGGGATTCACCATTGGCCGGAACGCCGAAGAATCTACTACAAAAGCTGCCAGGTTCGAAGGTCTATACATGAAGTGTACAGTGATAAAGGGATCGTTGCGGTTAAGCATGTAGCTCTCTCGTCTAAATGGGATTACACTTTCCTCAAGAAAATGGTGGTCAAAAGACAAGATGAAAGGGACTATGATTTCTGTGAAACGGACTTTCAGAATTTGTCTCTCAACGACATTGAAGATCTGTATCTTGCCAAGGTACAGGGAAGAATAAGACAATTCTCGACTGAAATCCAACGTGAATACGTCAAGTCCGTGCTCATCTTCATCAGAAGCATAGTGATTCAGGAACGTGTAGAAGACTTGCAACTTGCCGTTGAATCGTATCAAACACGTGTAAACTTCACCAGACCTCAGCTAGAACTTCCTGACATCAACCATCTTCCACAATACACTCTCATCAGCAAACCGTTTGGAGTAGTTTACCGTAGTGAAATACATCGCAACTGCTTGATGGCGTGTAGAGATCTTCATAATTTTGGAGATCACACACTGAAGAAAGTCAGGGATGGGATAACTTATCGATTAAAGGAGATACATGAAGGCATCGGGTCGAAGAAGAGATGGAATTCTAAGGAGAAAAGGGATGTTAAGAGGATCATCACTCGGATCGATGAAAGGTTGTACAGAAGGGACCAGTTCAGAACATTGGAGAGCTTCGTAGGTGGCGTCCCAGGATTGCTCTCACAGGCTATCAACGCCCAGTTCGTATTCCTGGCGTTATTGTTGGACTACCTGAATCTCCTGGTACCCCTTAAACTGTTTCATTTTCAATATTGATTTGGATGTGTGATTATTTTATGACAATGGCTTGTGCACACATAACAGTGTACAACCCGTTCTTGTAATGAAAGGACCCTGTGGTACGCTTCAGTGCCACAATCCTTATAAAAGGAGCGAAAGCTTCTTATTTTTGAGTAAAACTTATCAAAACTTTCATTTTTCAAAGTTTTGCTCAAAAGAACAAGTACTTCCCCTTACGTTTTCAAAACCTCAAAAGTTAATATTACTTGTTGAGGGGGAGTATTTGCTAAAATCTTTGTTCAACAAAATGTTCTTCGTGGAAATCTTCTCACAAAACTCGAAATGGTCATATTTAATATCAAAATGTTATCAAAAATAACATTTATATACCATTTTTTAGGGGGAGAAAATTAATGTGATAAGAAATATGTTGATTTGCTATTGAATCTTCGTGTGATAAGACTTAACCCATGAAATGACGAGCTCTGAAATGTCATAAATCGAAAAGATTTGTCTTCCTAGACTTATCCGAGTAGATTGTACCTATTCGAGAAACTCTTGATAGACATGAACTTTGACGGGTTTGACAACCTTTCGAGGTTTGTCCACACCTTCAAGGTAGTTACCAGAGTTAGTTGTCACCTAAGAGCTGTTAGTGTACCTCTTTAACTATGCAACGTAACCGTGTCTCGCGGGGGATTGTCTATCTTGAGACGATCAATTCAAAAGTGCGCGCTCTTCTCTCACCGTGCAGATTTCTGTCTAAACACTTAAGCACGTGTGGAGGGGGAGTATTTCTGCAAAATGATAAAACTCTCACAGTGGTACAAAATGTTTTTCATTCTCAAACACTTTGAGAGATTTTCAAGAAAATGGTTTTATGGCAACATAGGTTAGTCATGGAGTCATAAGGTGACTAAGGTTAGGAATAACCGTCCTATGATCCGCCAGAGCCAGAGGGATCTACCCAAGGACATCACAAATAGTTAGTACTTAGAAGTCCTTAGGTATGATTATAAAAAAGAGAATATGAAAATAGGGGAAAGAAGGAGTTGAAGAATTAAAAAGAAATGCAAAGAAAAGGGTGAAAAGAAATAGCCCTCCAGATTATTCAACTTAGGGCAGACACCGGGTTCAATTCATATGCTACTGGTCGTCACTAGATGACACCGGTATTGAAGATAAAAGTCGTCATGGACCCAGTGACGCATGCACTAAACATTCTTAGCCACTCAAGTTTCTCCCAACAGAAGCTTGTTTCATTCTCACAGGGAACCCTACGTAAACTATCGGCTTTCTCTTAGAGATTGCTGGTATTGAAGAAGGAGACCCTCTCCCTAGTCTCCGCTCAGGAAAACCAAAGTGCACTATTGAGTCTAGAGCCACGAGATTCATCAAAAGATCTCTTAGGTACACTTGACAATTCATCGCTTATCGTTCAACAATAAGAACGCAAGTGATATATTATCGTGTCCTTCACAGATATTAGCAATCTGTCGAGAACATTTATGAGAGGTTCACATATGTGATCCTCAGTGATTGAATGGAAACTCCTGCAAGGGTCAACATCAAACAGCCCTGACAGCAGGTCACTTCGGTAACTCCCTGTGGATTACGCTTAGTGTGTCTCAAACGGTCTACAGTCGTGAGGTGATGCTTCGGTGTACCTCAGTGAATCATCTGAACTGTAGGTGTACTCCGGTACATCGTGTTATCTCACTTGTGGGACTCCAGCTCAGGAACAGCCATTGTGAGAATCAGAGTTGTGTTTTCACACTATGCTGTTAACACTCTCAAAGTTCAAACTTGTAAGTGCTGGAATCCGCTTATCACTAACCTTTCTTATGTTTTCTTCTTATGGAAGCTCTGGAGTGGACTGATCGTGCAGATTCTTCACATGCTCATACCAATAACATCACTAATGGAAGTTCTCTCTAAAGGCAACACAAAGTCAGAATGATTCTTCGTCATGTCAAAGAATTTACAAAGTTTAAAGACTAAGAGAACTTCATCAGTACTGAAATCCAACGTCAAAGAGCGTGTGAGCATGTTGGAGAAAGACGTGGAGACACTGGAGCAATGAAGCAGACCTGATGCAGATAACAACAACATACTATCACTACCATCACAAAGAACAAAGATCAAAGAACAAAGAAAATGATGACATCAAAGCAGAACTTTTCAAAGGAAACAATTTCTCTACTCTGGGGAGATTGTTCGAATCAAGGCACTTCTTCTCACAAGAAAGAAGAATGTCAGAAGACGTCAAAGCTACTATTACATCAACACCTTCACCGTTCATATCATCAATCACCAACACTTAGGGGGAGATTGTTGGAATCACTCCTAAACTAGAATTCAAGTGTTAGTAATTAATATGTAATAGTTAGCTTAATTAGGCCTTTATGTTTGATATTATACTAAGGCTTATGTAGAAGGCCCATAAGCCTTGGCCCAAGCCTAATAAGGAAAGGATGGGAACTTGGTGTGTTGCCCTAGTTCCCTCCTATAAATACTCTTGTAAACCTTCTATTGAAGGTTGGTTGTTTAATTCATACATTCACCTTTACACATAACCTTTCACATATTAGCATACGTGTATGTGTGTGTGTTGTTCATCCGATCTCTTCTTTCTATTTCTTATATTGATGCTTGTATTATTAATATGGGAACTTAACACCCTTCGTCTCTTTTCTTTCTCCATGTAACGCGTTGATAAAGATTTAAAAGGTACACTTTTGAGGGGTCATTTAAGCCCTTAATCGACCACTTTTATATCCGTTACTACTTAATTTCATTCCTTTTTACTTTTTAGGTCTCTTGAAGGCAAAATGTTGGAATGACACTTATTTGAACGAAAAGGCGTGAACAAACGAAGAAAATGGCCAAAGTCAAGATCGAGACACTCAAGCTGCTGGAAACGCACCTGACGACGTCACAGATAAAGGGTGACGGTATCCCTATAATTGCAACAGCTCAGAAGTGAAATTGCTATTTTGTACCTGACGGCGTCAAGCTTTAAAGAGTAGGGCGTCACAACTCAGACGGCCTAGATTCAGATTCCGACGGCTTCAGAAAATGAAGCCGACGGCATCACAACCACAAAGTGACGCTGTCACAAAGTTGACTTGGTCAAGATGAAACCCTAATGGTGGCGATCCGACGGCGTCACAATTAAAGAGTGACGTCGTCGCTGTTGTAACTCTATATATAGAATTCGAATTTTCAGACTTTTAGAGAGGTAGAATTGTGGAGTAAAACCTAATAACGATTTTTGGCTGTCTTGGGCAGTATCTTAGGGTTCTCATACTCTATTTTACAACAAGATAAGTAATTTACTTCATTGATTTAATTATGTCTTCAATTGGATGTTTGTATGCTTGCATGTTCACCATGTCCGGCTAATCTATGAAACCTAGGTATTGAATATTGATTGGTTGTCTTTTATCTTAATTGTAATTGGCCTAGGATTGCAATAGGCCATCGTTGTGTTTATAATGCTTGAGTAATCTTTGTGAACATTAGTTTATAATCGCCTAGAGTTGTTGTAGGCTAAAAATCCAAAGATAACCTTAGAGTTAGTTTATGAATCCTAGAGATTTTGTAGGCAATAACCTTAAGGTAGTCTCAAAGAGTTATGGAAAAAAGCATACCCTACGACCTTAGAAGACAAAATGCGTTAAGAATAAGGACGTGACAATTCAACCATCAATAGAAGATAACTAGGGAGTAATAGCATCTAGGTAAACACATCTTTAATCATCATACGAGCACACATCAATTAGACATAGACTACCCCTTCACTTAGTTAATTAGATAATTAGAATAGTAGAGTAATCGGTAGAAATACCACCCCCAAATCCAATACCCCGAGATTCGTAATTTCAATTTTCTAGAAAATATAAAAAGATGAAAAAATAATCTTCTTCAACCCCAACCTTAGCGTAGTAACTTATCACTAGCATTCCTATTCCCCTAGAGAACAATATCAATCCCGAGGCTTACCCTAATACTACACTACAACGATTAGGTTCACTGCCTAGGTGGTTGAAAAACTTGCTCAAAGAAAATGAGTTTCCTTTGACCCCGAACGCGCGTTGTACGCATATCAAGTTTTTGGCGCCGCTACCGGGGAATAGAATAGCTAGTTAGGAGTCTATCTCGTTTAGGTTCCCTTGCTTGATTCCTATCAAGTAAGCTTTTTTCCCATTTTTCAGCTTCCTCATAGTCTATCCCCCTTCTTTGTGACCTTTGTTCGTAATCCCATCACTTTTCATCATGGAAGGTGATAATCAACCACCACTCATCAACCCACCACCAAATGACCCACCAAGAGGCCGTACTCTTGGTGAATACTCAAGACCAAGCCACCTAAGCTATAGGAACAGCCCAAACTAAGGCCCTTCGATCCGACACCATCCGGTTGGTGCAAAACGGATGTGCATTATATGGACTTTGTTCCGAAGATCCTAATCAGCATCTTAAGGATTTCCTTAAAATCGTCGATTCCATCGACCTCGATGCTACTACTCGGGAGACCACGCGCTTGCGTCTCTTCCAATTCTCTCTACGAGACCAAGCTAATAATTGGCTTGAGCGACTTCCCGCCGGCTCCATCTCAAGTTGGGATGATCTTACCACTCGTTTCCTTGCCCAATTTTTCCCACCGGGGAGAACTACTAAGCTTAGACGAGACATCTTGACATTCCAACAACTTCAAGGCGAGTCTCTCTACGAGGCATGGACCCGATTCAAGGACTTACTCTATAAAGTCCCTCATCACAACATTGATCTTTGGCTTCAAGTCCAAATCTTTTATGATCATGTCAACTTCCCAACTAAGCGATCCATTGACCAAGCGGCCGGTGGTAAACTTAGTGATCTCACCGCGGAAGAATCGTGGGGTATAATAGAGGACCTTGCTCTCTATGACAACGAAAGTTAGAATGACCCCCTTGAGTTGCCCAAAACCGTAAAGGCAATCTCCTTGCCTCCCATTTACTCACAACCTTCCGACCGTAGGTTGCTAGAGCTTGAAGATCAAGTCAAATTCCTAATGAGCTCCTACGAAAATCCTAAGTGTTCACGCCAAGTGAACAAAGTTTCTTCCTTGTGTGAACTATGTAGTGGTCCTCATGACACTCACACTTGCACAAGACTCCCCGAACAAGCTTCCGTTGACTACGCATCCTCGCGTACCAATGGATCGGGAGGAAGATTCCCTACGACACCCGAACCTAGGACTTTCAATGATGCCCGAGATGCATGGAAGGGCAAACAAGACTTCTATTGGGGACAAACCAAAGAATTCACCTCCAATGATTTCTCATGGCCCCCCTCTCATGGCCCTAGCCAACAAAACATAGAAGGGATGTTGCAACACCTAGTTACATCCCAAGAAGCTCAAATAGCTAAGCTCTCAGACCGCTTTAACCAACAACAAGCTGAGATGGATAGGAAGATAGATAACCTTTTGAAAGCCATGACCAATAGTGATAGGAAGGTTAATGTCATCTCAACTCATTCTCCCGAAGCTTCCGGTGTAGAAATTAAGGACCCAAGTAAGTTAGCCAAGCATGTTGAATTCGTCAATACCATCACCTCAGTGAAACCTAATAGGACAAATGACGAAGCGAACCATGAGACGGTACTTGAGGTTAGTGAAACTCCTAGAAATGAAACAACCAAGGAAGTAGATGAAGTAGGCGATGACTATTTCAATAAGTTTCCTACGGAAGAAGAACTCTCTCGCCACCCACACTTAGTACGCGACCTCCGTCACATGTATGTTAGGAGAAGCCCTAGGATCAAGTTTGGGAACCCTTGGAATCTTAACATACCATGTTGCATAGGATATCTTTTTGTGGCAAAGGCCTACATTGATCGCAAGTCCTCGATAAATATCATGACTAGCACCTACTATAATTGGGTAATGAAGAAGCCTATCCCAACTAGGCAAGATCCCGATAATCCTAGGGTTAGTTGTAATTTCCTTGGTAGAGTTAATGGATTGATCGTTTATGTAGGTAGTTTCACGTATCCTACGGATTTCATAATTGTGAATGATATTAGTACGGCCATAGATCCTAGCTTGTCCCATGCAATTCTAGGAAAGCCTTTCATTGAAAACACCGGGATGACTTATGATCCGTCATTAGGAATAGTGAGATTCAAGGATGAGAACATTGATGTAGCTTACCAAATGCCCTTCAAGATTGAGAAATTTTCATCATTATCCAATGATGAAAAAGAACTTAAGCTATCGGTCTACTATAGGAATGAGGAGGATAGGGAGAAGGGAGTAGATTATGTGATGGATAAGATTTTCGGTTTCTATAAGGATTGCTTGAAACTAGGACCGAAATATAGAACCGATTGGGGAGAAGATGATTTCTTAGAAAGATGCATAATAGGGCATTACTATAACATGAAAAACCCCAATAGAGACCGTCATGAGGAAGAAGGTGATGGTAATGAAGTCACGTAGGGGCACGACTTCGAGTCTAGCTACAAGACTCATAAATAAAGAAAAACGCTTCGTGGGAGGTAACCCATGCTTAATTGTTTGCTTGTTTGTGTGTCATATATCTTTTCATTAGTTGTTTATTCTCAAGTTTGAATTTGTGAAAATGCTTTATTTTGTCTTTAACCCCGTCTTAATTACATATAAAGGTATTTTACAAAAGGGATAAGTGTAGGCAAGATTACATACGTTTTTAAAAGAACGTAAACATGAGAATAATGATTATTGAAAAGATATATATGTGTGTGTTTGTTAGAGTCAAATGCTTGTATCGAGTCATAATGGATGTTTTGCAGAAATTTTTTCAGATTCTAAAGATGTAATTTTTCCAAAAAATTGCAGCAGACTAGTTTCTGTCAAGATAACCTGAGGGCATCAGGATCGCAACCTGACGGCGTCAGGAGGAGCAGAAACCACTTATTTAACTTTCTCTCATTTTCTGTGCTACTTACAAATTTTTGGAATTTCTCGGGTCTTAATTCTCCAGAAAATCTGCAAACATCCATTCCATAAGCATTATATCCTAGTTTAGTAGAGTCATATATAGTGTTACCGCCGATTTTACGCGAATGTTTCATTTGTTTTCTTAAAGTGTGTTGGTTTTATTTATCAAGAAGAATATACATAAGATTGGAAGGAGCTTCTCACGCATATATTCTTCTTGGAGAAGAATTTAACCACTACTTCACAAGGATCCTACCGAGCTAATCACGGGAGTATTAGTTTTTTTCGTTTTTAATTACCTTCCATTATCATAACTTTGATACTTTCGGGGAACATTGCAGAATGTTCAGTTTAAGTGTAGGGAGGGAAAATAAAATGGGAACTTTGAAACTATGCTTATCCTTGACTATTTGCCTTGTTCAATTTCATTTGTGTAATAAACCATGAGAAATATCGGTTAGGGTAATTTTGGCACCAAATTTAAAAATTTTCATGACATGTAGGAGTGGGCCATTAATCTTAATAAAGTGTTTCATGGATAGGAAGTTATATGACTAGCACAAAACCCTTTACCACTCAAATTCCACCCCAAAAATGTGAGGTTCGCCCTTACATTTGTAGGAATTAAAGCATTCATCTTTAATGCTTAGAGAGTGTACCGGTAATATAATAGATTCTAGAACTTGTTTTGTGATGCATTCCGAGATCACTAGTGAGACTACACTTGTGTAGTTATGAATAACTAAATGATAAGAGGCATTCGGATAAACCCTTGTTTGATACCCGTATTATAATTACTTCTTCCAAATCGGTTGAGTAATTCCCCCACACCCTTGCGTTGTACTCATCTTTAGTACACGATACCCCGAGTTAACCCCTTAGAGCCTATCCTTTTCGCGGTCCTCGTGATGTTTCGGTTTTCCGGAATATCAATGAAGAGCATTGTTTACAATCCACCCCCAAATGTACACCCAAATCGCCTTAGCCTACCTTGTATGCACTCACTTTTAGTGCATTAATGTTATCATGCTAAACCCTTAGTTCAATTATCTAGTTACTTGCATAAGTTGCTAAGTCGAGTCATATCCTTTGTACACAGTTTTGGGACGATTGGGACTCATGGGAAAAGTTAAATTTTATGAAGTGACGGGAAGAAACGTTAAATTCAAATTCCCTTTATTTACGTAATAATGTACTCCAAGTGTTTTGATCTTTTCAATTTGGGTCAAATTAGTGTTAGAGTAATAAAAACTCAAGTGTATGGATGTGCCTATAAATCCCTATTATTTTGATGTTATCGTAGAGGATGGTAGAGTAAAAGTGTATGAAAAAAAATCGAAAAAAACAGTGTTCGAAAAAAAATGAAAAAAAAAAAACATACGGGCTACCATCCTACATCTATCTTTAAATTTATGTTTGTTTATTTCAAAGTTATCTAGAGTTTAGAGTGTCGAGTCTTGGCTTAGCAACGCCATTCTTCTCATGCTTGTAACATAAAGATTTTTGACTTGCCACCACTAAATCGCCTATCCAACCAAACCCTTTGTTTCCCTACCGTAAGCCTAACATTACAACCATTTAAAAGACCTCTTGAATAGTTTTTCCTAGGTGCTTACGCCAAAGCGATGGAGGTTTGATCTAGTCTCAAGCCTATGGTAATCTATGTACTAGGACCGGTTAATGAGTGTTTATATTTCATATACACCCGAGAGATGAGAGTATCCAAACACCACTTGTGAGGTGCTAGTATGTAATTTCCGTGCTTGTTATGACTTTTACCGGGCTTATACTTGTTGTGAATTGTTCTAAACTAATGCTTCATGACCCCTAATTTATAAATTGATTGGCCAAAAGCACATTTGCTTGAGGACAAACAAATACCAAGTGTAGGGATATTTGATAAGAATTTAAAAGGTACACTTTTGAGGGGTCATTTAAGCCCTTAATCGACCACTTTTATATCAGTTACTATTTAATTTCGTTCCTTTTCACTTTTTAGGTCTCTTGTAGGCAAAATGCTGGAATGACACTTATTTAGACGAAAAGGCGTGAATATACGAAGAAAATGGCCACAATCAAGATCGAGACACTCAAGCTGCTGGAAACGCACCTGACGGCGTCACAGATAAAGGGTGACGGTGTCCCTATAATTGAGACGGTTCAGAAGTGAAATTGCTATTTTGTACCTGACGGCGTCAGGCTTTAAAGAGTAGGGCATCACAACTCAGATGGCCTAGATTTAGATTCCGACGGCGTCAGAAGATGAAGCCGATGGCGTCACAACAAAGTGACACCGTCACAAAGTTGACTTGGTCAAGACGAAACCCTAATGGCGGCGATCCGATGGCGTCACAATTAAAGAGTGACGTCGTCGCAGTTGTAACTCTATATATAGAATTAGAATTTTCAGACTTTTAGAGAGGTAGAATTGTGGAGTAAAACCTTATAACGATTTTTGGTTGTCTTGGGCAGCATCTTAGGGTTCTCATACCCTATTTTACAACAAGATAAGTAATTTACTTCATTGATTTAAGTATGTCTTCAATTGTATGTGTGTATGCTTGCATGTTCACTATGTCCGGCTAATTTACTTGTGTGTTTGCTTAGATCTATGAAACCTAGGTATTGAATATTGATTGGTTGTCTTTTATCTTAATTGTAATTGACATAGGATTGCAATAGGCCATCGTTGTGTTTATAATGCTTGAGTAATCTTTGTGAACATTAGTTTATAATCGCCTAGAGTTGTTGTAGGCTAAAAATCCAAAGATAACCTTAGAGTTAGTTTATCAATCCTAGAGATTTTGTAGGCAATAACCTTAAGGTAGTCTCAAAGAGTTAGGGAAAAAAGCATACCCTACGACCTTAGAAGACACAACGCGACAATTCAACCATCAATAGGAGATAACTAGGGAGTAATAGCATCTAGGTAAACACATCTTTAATCATCATACGAACACACATCAATTAGACATAGACTACCCCTTAACTTAGTTAATTAGACAATTAGAATAGTAGAGTAATCGGTAAAAATACCACCCCCCCCCCCCCAAATCCAATAGCCCGAGATTCGTAATTTTAACTTTCTAAAAAATATAAAAAGATAAAAAAAAATAATCTTTTTCAACCCCAACCTTAGTGTAGTAATATCGCACTAGCATTCCTATTCTCCTAGAGGACGATATCAATCTCGAGACTTACCCTAATACTACACTACAACGATAAGGTTCACTGCCTTGGTGGTTGAAAATTTTGCTCGATGAAAAGGAAGTTTCCTTTGACCCCGAACGCGCGTTGTACGCGTATCACGCGTGAGGTGAAGGGCTGCAACAAGGTGGCGCGTGAGGATGAAGGGTGAGAGGTGATGCCTCACACCCATTGCATCTTGTCGTATATGTGGGCTTTACGAGCTTATTTGATTTCGGCTTATATTTCATAAGCCTCAAATTTTCGGCTTATTTTGAGACTTATAGGATTATATAAGTTACCTTTTCATAATAAAGTTATATCAACCCACAAGTTTTAAAATAAGCCAGAAAATTGGGGCTTATAAAATATAAGCCAAAAAGCAAATAAACTCATGAGACGCATATAAGCTTAAGCACCACGTGCAGTTTGGTTTTATCACAAACAAACACCCCCATACAGTTTGGTTTTATCTTATGGTACTTTGGTATCACAATGTTTTCACTTTTTAGTACATCATCCAAATATAACGAGCAAGAAAAATCAGAAACACTCTTCTTCGACGTCTTTGTGTATGTTGAATATTTTCAACGTACAATATACACTTCCGTTGTATATAGTCTACTAGTTGTTAAACATTGCGCACCCGAGGTTTTAATATTATTAATTTTAACAAAAAATTTAGTTTGTATGACACTTGTATATGTTTATTACTTTTTCCTTATTATTTTCGTATTACAACCAAAAATAGATAAGTTGATTTACTTTTATAACAATATATAAAGATTCTTCATTTTATAATTAACATTTGTTTGCATATTTTAATAACCTATGTTTCATCTTGATTTATTTTATACATCGTATGTATACGAAGCTTTGAATAGTAAGATTTGTTTAGGCAGTTTGCGTTTGAACGCCTGGTCGTTTGAACGTTTGGTTGTTTGAACGTATGTTTGTTCAAGTGTTTGTTTAGTTTCTTACGCTTGTTCCTTTGGCATTGGTAGTATTTTGGTTGCGGTGGCATTTTAGTGATATTATTCTTGGTATTTTTGTGATATTTTGGTTCTTTTGATATTATCCTTAGCGTTTTGGTTTTGATTGTGGCGATTGTTGGGACAGTTCAAGTTTTGATTGTTATGGTTCTTGTGCGGTTTCATTGCCCTTTTGTGGGTCTCATTAGTTGTCATGATGGTGATAGAAACGGGCTTACCAAACCCTCGTTGATCACTCAAATTTGTCATCTTCATTTCAATGGGGATGCTCTAGCAATCACAAAACATTCTCTCGCTACTAATCTTGTTGTTTTCGAGGCGGATGAGGTTACGTGAAAACGTATGGGTCTTTAGTTATGCGGGGTTTGTTTTAAGACGCACACTCTTCGTTTTAAGTTTCGGCATGGCAATGGTTCTGATTTTGTGTCACCCCCTGATTGTGGTGATGGGCTAATAATAATACAGCGTGCCTAAACATAAACTAATCCACTAATATATTTTATTTTTATTTTTTTCTTTTTTTTTTGTCTAAGAGTCGTGATCGTCTATAAAGTAGGAGAAAAATAAAAAGCTTAAAAAGTATTTTTTATCCATTCAATCCTCGCCCAAACCCATCTCACGGTAAGATTAAAACACATCTCATTGAGTTTATTTTTTCATTTGACAAAGGGTAGTTTTGTAAATTTGAGATTATATTTAATTTCACCATCAAACTTCAATTTTATTTTATTTATTTTTTTTTTATTTTTATTTTTTTTTTTACAATAAGATGGCAGGCAAACGGGAAACAAGCTGTGCCGCCACCCCCTTTTGAATGGCAAAACCAATTCTATTAAAAATGAAATTTTGTGACTTAGGGGTCGCAAAATTACTTTGAACAACCCGTTGAACCCTAGGCAAAAACTCCACAGCTGCCGAAGCTAGGAACCCAAATGTATCAAAAGCAAAAGCGGTAAATACGTGTTGATTCTCTAAACAAGCTTTCTCGTGTTTAGCAACTTTGCTCGATTCCGCTTTCAACGCCGCTTGTCCCGCAACAAACCCATTGTCCCTTAGCCCAACAAGAGGGGACACTCCGGTAAGATCCACACAAGCATGTTTCTCCCCGGCCCATCCAAACACAAGTATATCAGCTGGCCGTAAAGTAGACCTCCCTTCAAGCGGATCTGTCAGAAAGTTCACGGGGGCCTCTTTTTTAGAAGAAATTCCTGCTCGTTTAAGAACATCATACAGAACCTCCCTAACCAAATCATGTCTGTATTTGAAACCCGGTAACTCCTTGCAATGGACCGCATGCTCGCCAAAAGAAATAAAAACAAACCTTGCGGCAGACTGGGCAAGGCTCATCAGCCGGAAACAGAGGGATCATTAGCCGGTACTTAAGGATAGTCCGGTACTCCAGGGCCGACATATGTTGGCCTAGCCCTTCAATGGGGATAACCGTCAAGAAATCTTGAGCATGAGGAGCTCGGAGACATTCAAACACTGCTTTTTGCCGAGGGGATAAATCAAACTTCTCTCCCAAACTCCGAACGATTCCACTAAAAAGGGCACACGCCAAAACATTTTGGGCTTTAGGTGGGGCGGTGTCCTTGTTAGGGAAACCGCTAAGATCGAAATCAGGAAGGGACATGCGCAAGCGATCCATTGCATACCCATAATCAGAGTCAACCCCATCAATACCACATCCTCGAAGAATGTGATCCTGCAAACTCCAAGATTGCGCCCTCGAGGCCACAAAAGCATAAGTAGATACATCCTCAGCCGAACATAAACCTAACCCACCAAACCGAGTAGGAAGGGATGCGAGCCTCCATTGAAAATCCCCAAAAAAAAGGGCCCCCGCAAACCACAATGGCCTCTATTGCCTTCCGAAGGCCATTGTCAAAAACAGAAACAGCTTCCCCTATATACATAGGTTGGCACGTTCTGAGACCGAACATCAGCTTTGCGACGCCCATACATGAGCGAAGCAAAAGGATCTCAGATTGAGGGTCGCGCAGACTTGTGAGACAACTCATTAGTTCCACAGCACGAGATGCCCTTTTCACAGCCAAACTACTAATAAACCCTGCATCCCGGCTAACAGCGCCTCCAAGGAGTTTCACACCCAATGTCGGCCTCCCAATCCCATGGGGAAACAAACCATCCTGTACCTTCACCCCATTGCATGAGGGCCAAAAAACTTATGTTTTCTTAATGTTGAGTTCAAGGCCCAGGTGGGGGCCCTCAGCCATGATTATATCTAAGGCTTTAGCTACCTCTTTAGTGTCACCGATAATCGTACCATCATCCAAATACCAAGCATGGAAAAGAATACTGCAACAATCCCTAATCCGGTGGGCAAGTGGGTGTAAAACTAAGGCAAAAAGAATAGGCCCTAAAGGGTCCCCCTGCTGAACTCCAGTGGTGGACCAAATATGGTCGTCACCCACATATAACCTCGCCGACTGACCATATAAAAAATGTACCCATAGGGAAATAGACGGGCATCGAGTCCGAACCTCATTTAAAAGGGTAGTCCGATCTACCAAGTTGAAGGCATTTGAGAAGTCAACAGTAAGCATAGCCAACGACCCATCTGAATGAAACTCATGTAAGAATCTGTTCGCGCTATGGAGCACGGCCTCTGCCCCGCTAGGGACTCCCACCCCAAACTGAAAATCACCAAGGTAATTGGACATCTCCTTCTTGACACCCCTCATAGCCACCTTGGATACCAGCCTCCTCCAAATCGTTCCCACGGAAATAGGCCTAATCCCATTGTCCGGTTTGAGCAACGGTGTGAGGGGCGCAGATGCAACAAACTCCGCCAAAACCTTAGGGCACCTCCCCCCCCCCAAACATAAATTAACCACCACAGAGATAGCCTTGAGTAACCCAACAGCGATCGCCGACCCCTCTCCGCAAAAAGCATCTAAAATGTGTTGGGCCCTCAATCCGTCCAGCCCACAAGAAGTCCCTTTTGGGAAATATTGAATACACCCAAGAACGCTATCAACATCCACAACAAGTGGAGGCTCAGAGAGCAAGGAAACAGGCATAACCGGGGGAGGAAGTATGGGATGCTTAGCCAACAACGCTGTCAAAGTATCTGTACCATAAGGTGCAACCCCCGAAGAACATAATACTTTAACAGCCGCAGTGAAATGCCCGTCCGAAACTTTCCTCAAACATTGTTTAACATTAGAACACACTGCTGAGCTACCGGACCCAGAGCCAAGCCCATCCTCTCCCGGGGCCACCCTCAAGGGTTGGGCAAAAATCGAGAGAATAAGTTCATCAAAACCATCCCCACCCCAAGCAGCCAACGACCGTTGAATACTAAGGCATTGCAAAGACTTCCTATTACCAGACTTGCGCTCCTGACGGTTAGAAGGCCTGAAAACACATAACGTGCAACGCGGTAACAACAAAAGTTTTACCCACGCCTCAATAGATGTTGGCATAACCGCCACTTTACCCAGAGCAGCAACTAAAGCATGAGAAAAAGCCATACGACAGCTATGAGGGATGCTCTTAACAGTCGTGATAGGTAGGGAGAACACACGATCAAGGAGAACTTCATCCACCACCACCCCTCCTAAAGAAACCACTTCCCTCCCAACACGTGGCCTAGCGATCCCCACTATAAACTCCTCAACATCTCCCGTAACCAACTTGAACCGAGCCAACCCATCCTCATGATGGCATGCCCGACTGAGAGCATGTAGACGCATACACACCCCACACAACCACTGATCCGAGACCTTTAAAGCCTCCCCAACCGAAACAAACAATTCACGATCCGCGGAAAGCGCCTCTCGCAAGGCCCCCCTCCGATCGTCCAACGACAAATGGAGACGTTTAATATGGGCAACCAACCGAGGAAACCCCTTCGCCCCCGCCATTCCATCTGGGCAACAATGGAAATTTCTAAAAGGACACGGCCAAACACCCACCGAAGAACAACCACTCACCTCCATGGAGGGAGCCCAAAAGGAGAAACAAACTTCGATTTAGGGACCGAGAAGGTCTAAAAACCCTAAAACAAACTCATATTTTGATTCTTTGACCAAGACGGTCAAAGAATCAAAATAAAATATTGTCATAACTTTCAAACGACAAGCTTTTATAGAAAATAGATTTAACCATTTCCAGAATTTACTTCTATTTAAGTTGGTATTTATTTTGATATAAAAATTGCAATATTTTTTTAAGATTTTAAATGGGTATTGATTTTCTTGAAATTTTTGGCATCTTCGGCTTTAATTATGCAAAATTTAAAACATGAAAGTTGTAGCTTCTTAGCCATTCTTTGCTCAGAAATTTGAATCACTCAAATATAATATAACATGTAGAGATATCATATTTTGAAAATGACCTTAAACATAGTTAGTGCACAAAAGGTGTTTGATAAAATGTCTAAGAGAGATTTTCCTTATAAAAGTACAACATTTTTTTATTAATGAACAACATATATTATAAGCAACCTATTTTATTGATGAACAACGCTTTTTATTTATGAACTAATGAACAAGACTAACTGATAAACAAGATAACTGGTAGACAAGACTGATGACAAGACTAATTGATGAACAAGACTGATGAGCAAGACAACATCAATCTACATGTTGTTCATCAATGTTCATCTACACTTTTTATTGATGGACAGTGTGTATGATAAAAACTCATTTTATCGATGAACAACACTATTAACATCACATAGGATGAACAACTCTTTTTATTGATTAACAACTCTTTTTGTTTATGAACAAATCTTTTTTTTATTGATAAACAGCGTCGATGATGAACAACCTAACTAATAAACATTGTGATTTTTTTTTATTCTTTTTAGAAAACTGATGAACAACGGGTTTTTTTTAGAAAATTGGTGAACAACGTGATTTAAGTGATGAACATTATGATGTTGTCCATTAAAAAAAAAGAAAAAAAAAATTATGAACTGATGAACAAGATTAACAAACTAATGAACAAGATTGGTAAACTGATGAACAAGACTAACTAGCTTACAAGACTAATTGATAAACAAGATTAATGAACAAGACTGGCGAATTGATGAACAAGACTAACTGATGAACATTACTAACTAAAATGACTAAAACACTATATTAAAAATGAGATATCTCACTCGTATTTTACTGTTTTTATACGATTCAAAACCGGAGTGAAGATTGATCTAAAATCTATAGCTTTTTTGTTTTACAATCTTTCTAATTTGAATTTAATATTAGTCAAATTTATGGTAAAAAAACGCAATAAAACACAATACGTATATTTTTTTTTTACAAAACTGACAATTAAAAAAAAAATCACTTTTTGAATCTTTCATCAATAAAATGATTAATTATGCGTTATGGTACAAATATTAGTGCATTTAACGCAATTTTAACACTAAAAATTTAAGCTAGACATTTTATCAAACACTTTGTGTGCAACAAATTATGATGAAATTGGGTTTTTCTAAAAATTTGTCGTTTAAAAGTTATGTGCGTTTGAGGTTCGATGGTAAAAAGGAAAAAACGGATAAAATGTAACGATTTTGTGAATAAAAAAAAGGAGGACAGTTGTCAAATGATGGATGGCTTTTAAGCCTTTTAAAAATTCGATTGCTTTATATTTGAACGCCAACCTTTTATCTAATGTAAGAATTACAACGCACTCGTTGAATGCACTTTCATGTGTTCTTTACTCTTTTACACTGTTTCTTAATATTCTGTTACTCTCAAATACAAGAAAGCACGTTCACTATTCAGTTTAATGGAGTAGAAAGCTACATAGTAAAAAGCTTTGGTAATTATTTGAAAAGTGCATGGCTTTATTTTATTTTAATTTACTTTTCCACTTTCGTGGTGTTTTTAGATAAATGTAGATATCATGGTACACATAAGACTTTCACCTTCATGTATCATTTCACTTTTGAATCATATAAAGATAAAGCATCCAAAACCAAGAAAGAGATAAAACCTTCCATTAAAGACCTTGAGTAACAACATCACAACATTAAGATCCATTAGTATCACTTCTATCAATTCGTTGTGTAGTAGTTACCAGCAATGAATATTGCAAATGTATATGATTGGGGGAAATTGTTACCGTAAATGTAGCATAAAAGATAAAACTAGCCTCTGACTAGACTATATAGTAATTAACCAGTTATAATCTCGTGCATATAAGAAAATTTTTAACACTTTTAGTTTTTAGTAAACTAACACATGATTGACCATTAAAAGTTAAAAGTTTAAAACCATTGTCCAATGCTTGGCACACGGTACATCAAATTTCGTTAGTGGCCTAAAATATGCAAAATGTATCTTATAAGATATAGAATGAATACTACATGGATTTCTGCCATGTGATTCGATAAAGCGAAATAAGACGAAGAAGCTAAGTGAACCAGTCGCGCATAACTATCTAGTGAAAAAGACACGTTAAAGGAGAAGTTGAACTAAGAGGGTCTTTGTGTAAATTTGAGAACGTTATGAGCTCACTGAATTTTTAATACACTCATAAGCTTATTTTTTTGGGCTTATAAGCTTATATACTTAAGCTTATGTTAAGCTTATGGACTTTACAAACACATTAGCTCAAGGGGATAAGCTCATAATTTCATAAGCCTAAACAAATGATGTTATAAGCTTATCAAAATCTCATTAAGCTCATACGCCCACCAAATTAGCTTAGACAAACCAATCTTATGTATTAATTTAGGGGAAGATCACTCATTGATAGATGGAATTGAGTCACTCGTCTTATACATGTAAATGTATTGAATTTTATCCTAGACATCGTAAATATATTGAGTTTTATTGGTTTTGTCATAATCAATTATAAGGAAAAATCATGGAGTGCTTAGTTTCATACTTGCTATGTCCAACTTAAACTAGACGTAATAGTTGGTGGTCTATCACCTAGTGGGTGACACAACCACGCGTCAAACACACCCACTACAACAACCCCCCCCCCCTCCCCCACCCCCACCTCGGCGTGATCCCTTTCTTTTTGCCATGGTATGATGGCGTAAACCACCAAACGATTTTCACTTTTTATGTAGGGTATATTATTGGTTATGTTTGTATAAAGTGGAGTATTTTTATGTGTTTGATATGGGATTCACCATTACACCTATTCAGTGACGAGTTTGATAGTGTGTTGAATGATTATCTGACGATGATCTGGAGGTGGTAAAGGGAATCTAGTTATGTGATATAAACATCCCTATCATGGAGAAAGCAAACTATGCGCAAAGAATAAATATTACATGTAGTCGATCCTAATGCTTTAAGTGTTTCAAGATTGGATGTAAGATCCTGAAAGATCATGAAATCTTTAAAGGCAAGGAGCAAATCGTGTCTTTTGATTTTATTGATCCAATCGAACACCCAATCCTATAGTAAGGGCAGATTTGTCTTATATAAAAGACCAAAAAATCTAATCTACCTTCATTCTAAAAAAAAATTAAGGTTTAGCAAATTCTCTCTCAACAAAAACACACACAAACCACCGAATTACAGTAAAAATACACACAAATCACCGTATATCAGACGAATAACTATCGTCAATCATGATATAAGTTTCTATTAACCGTAAATAACCATCTTCAATCCTCCATATCTTCCGATTAACCGAAGTTAAGATCTGTGATTCGTTAAACATAGTTGAAAATCAGTTATTAGAACAAAGTTTGAAAGAAAAAGAGGTTGTTTATGTGCAAAAACAGTTTGTTGAATTCGAAGATATGCTTGATCCAGATCCAGAAGATGATGTACAAGAAATTGCAGATCCAGAAGATGTTAAAAAAATTGCAGAAGATGATGTACAAGAAATTGTAGATCCAGAAGATGATGTACAAGAAATTGCAAGTCAAATAACGTTTGATTTTTTTATGTTGTGTTTTGTTATGAAAAATGTAAATCACGTGTGACTTACTCTTTGTTATTATTAACTGAATCACATGTTATTATATTTTGATCTAGGAAAGGAGTAAATCGCTGGTGATTCTGTTCTCTTGTGTTTTGTTATGAAAAATGTAAATCACGTGTAATTTATGGTTTGTTGTTATAAACTGAATTACATGTGATTCTATTTTGATCTTGAAAGGATTAAATCAAATGTGATTATGTTTTTGTTGTGTTTTGTTATGAAGAAATGTAAATCACCTGTAATTTACTCTTTATTATCATAAACTGAATCACATGATTTCTATTTTAATCTAAAAAGAAGTAAATCGAAGGTGATTATGTTTTTTTATGACAAAATTTAGTTATTATAAGCTAAAATACATGTTATCCTATTTTGCTCTGTCTCTTAATTGTAACTAGCATTTGTGATTCGACATCATATTACATATGATTATACATAAAATCAATTAATATTAATCTAACATTGATATACAATTTCTTTGAGACATCGAGACCAACTCTGCATGAACATAATGAGACACCTAATAGATCAATATATGGGAGCCTCATATAGAAAGATTTCCTATACCAGTTAAGGGGTCATTATATGATACAATAGAGTAAGCTATACAAATGTATATGACTTACGCTAGAAGTTTTGAAGTTAAAAAAATCAGTACAAAGAATAATTAAATCTGAATGGTAAAACACAAATGCATCATGTATAGCAAAGAATGAGTTCCAAAAGGTATTAATTTCGTCACTCTGGATCCTCAAAATAGTGAAAAACAAATAAGAAATACAACTCAACATATAATAGGTTGCAAAGCTCGTATCATGTTAGAATTGGATATTGTTTCTTGAAAATACAAGTTTGTTAAGTTTATTGCTAAACACAACCATTTTCTAATCCCAAAGTACAAACATTTAACAAAAAAACAAAGAAAGATAACTCAAGCAGAAAAAATGTTTATTGTCAAAGCGGCGACATAAAAAATTAGTGCAACACACGCTCACAAGTTGTACAACAATATGAAAGGTGGGTATCAATATGTTCATGGGATGTCTGATGATTTTAAAAATCATCAAAGGGATGTTAATGTGTTCATAGGGGAAAGTGATGCACAAATACTTGTAAACAAAATGGAAAATAGAAAGATGTATGTGTCTAACTTTGCATTTCAGAATAAGGTGACAAACAGTGAGTTGGTTGCAATATTTTGGCTGATGAAGTTGCCAAATGCAACTATAAGGAGTTTGGAGATATAATATCTTTAGATTCAAGTAAATGGAGTAACAAGTAAGTGGTTTTTTTGTTTTTTCTGTATCACAAAATCCCATATAAAAATCACATGTGATTTAAAGTAGTTTGATATACATTAGTAAATCACATGTGATTCATTATCAAATCACATGTGATTTTGATAAACAATCACATGTGATTTACTTCACAGAACATATATAGCAATTATACATAAACTTATGTTAAAAAAAATACATGTTTTTAAGTACAACATGGTGTTTATACCATTCACGGGTATCGATAATTACAAAAAGTGTGCGACACTTGATTCGGGAAGGCTTTTAAGAGAAGATACCGAATCATACACATGGCTACTAAAGGCATTCATGATGGCTTTCATAAAAGAACCAACCATGGTGGTCGCGGATCAAGATAGAGCAATGAAGAAAGTTATTGAAGTTTGATAAAAATTAGTTTGATATATATTAGTAAATCACATGTGATTCATTATCAAATCACATGTTTCATCTATAAATAGTTTATACTAGCAAGCAACATACCTTATAATCTACCACTGTTTCGCTTTCCTCCATTTTTTTTCTTCTAGTTTTGCTATAAAGGTTTCTATCAGCAACCGCATTCTTATCTCTAACCTTGACAATCTCACAATCTTAATTTATTTCCAAATATTGTATTGTACACGACCAAAAATTTTCAGTTATTTCCTTTCGAACAAGCAGAAATATTGTCCTAGTATTTACTCGTGTTGCATGACATTCAATTCCTAACTTTGTTTCACACTTTAGATCCGCGTCCAATGTTTTAAAGTGTAATGCTTATTGCCTATACCATTACCTTTCCATTGCTGCTATAGGACACCATGAAATTAATGGGCGTTAACCCTGGGCTTGTGAGACTTTTGAAGAATACTTTTTCACTCTCAGACCTTGAAGCGGTTCTCAATCCAAACAATGGCTAGTGTATAAAATAAGCTAGAATCCAAAATTTTTGAAGCTTAAACATCTTTGTCATCCGCTTGTGTTTTTGAAAACCAAAATATTCAATCAACTTTGCCCATTTCTTTTCATACTCAAATGGTTTCATAAACCTGTTCCAAAAGATCTTGTTTAAACACGTTTGAAATCAGCTTCATCGTATATTGCTTTATAAATCTGTTTTGATAAATAAAGGAAGTGGTTTATTTCAAAATAAATAGGGTTTTTAGCATAAATCACATGTGATTTATAGACAAATCACATTTGATGTATAAAAGGAACACATGTGATTCAGATAGAAACAATTGGTAAGTGAAAATGACTTCAATAACTTTCTTCATTGCTCCATCTTGATCTGTGACCACCATGGTTGGTTCTTTCATGAAAGCCATCATGAATGCCTATAGTAGCCATGCGAATGATTATGTATCTTCTCTTAAAAGCCTTCCCGAATCAAGTGTCGCAAACTTTTTGTAATTATCGATGCCCGTGAATGGTATAAACACCATGTTGTACCTAAAAACATGTATGTTTTTAATATAAGTTTATGTATAATTGCTATATATGTTCTGTGAAGTAAGTCACATGTAACGGTTGGCGCTTCTGAAAATGAATTAACGGTTCATGAAAATGGGCAATAATGGGATTCGAATTCCTTAGTCTAGTTCATGTAATAGTTTAAGTAAAATAATAACAGTCAAAGTAAAGTTTTGCATATTTCTCACCCTAAAGTTTTGCAAATCAAGTATTAAGAGTAAAAGTGGGACAATAAACTAAACCCAAGTATAGCAACACAAGAATCACAATAGTACACAAGAAGTACTAAAGCACAACGATACGAACTCGGCACGACCTAATACATAATGACTTAACTCAAAATATGACACGTGAAAAGTAATCAAATGCGCAAGAGTTTTTAAAGTTAAAGTATTTTAGTTTCCGTATAAGTCTCTTATCTTCGTAGTAAAATAATTTGGTATCATCGTTCGTGTAGTGATAAGAAAGTATAGACTCGTGAATACACACAACGAAAGTATAATATATACGTAGCGCGCGCGCGCGCGCACACACACACACACATATATATATATATATATATATATATATATATATATATATATATATATATATATATATATATATATATATAAGTAGATAAAAAAAAGTCAAGAAAAGTTTTGACGAGAACTCAAGTCGAGAAAGAAATGACAAATAGAAATCAAGAAAATAACAAGAAGGAAAAATGTCAAGAAAGTAGGTCAATTATTAAGTTTTGGTATATACCCCATAATCCTAAGTAGTTTGTATAAAACATAAGTGTTTATAAATAAAGACAACTTTAAAATAAAAGTTTTATGATTTAAATGTATACGTTCGTCGTTTGACGAATCTATATTAAAAGAGTTTTTGAAAATAAAGTTTAGGTATAGAAATTTTACAAAATTTTGCCATGACCCGCTCGTTTATAGAACGTTCTCAGGTCGAAAGACTTTATTATAAATCAATTTTCTAAATCAATTTAATAGAAAACAACATAGTAATTAAAGTGTATTTATTGATCTCAAATAATCCAAGTCAAAATCAATGTATAATCCGTATCATCCAAATCCAATGTCACAATCCCAAAGTAATTCAAAATTACCAAACAATATCAAGCAAGTCAAATATACGTATAAAAAGTCAAACAAGTCCAAAGTTAAGCAAAACACGTGAGTACTTAATCAAAATTGAGCCGCGGGATAAGTCGAGATTAATAAATCAAAAAGTGCGTCTCGAAACAAACAAAACCCTTTTTGTTTCTAATTTACCGAAAACAAACAAACACCCATTTTACGTTTTATTTTATCAAAACTCAAATGATACTTATGTTTTATTACTTTATAATTTCGAAAATCAATTACTACTTTTGTTTTATGAATCCAAAAATTTGATAAACTTTATGTTTTTGTTTCGTTTTTTTCGGAAACCAAACACAAGCAAAACACCCATTCAGGTGTTTCCCTTTTCGAACTGTGAGACAAGACAAATGACAAACAACCTTCGGGTCGTTTTAACACAACACAACCAACACCATCCCTTGGGTCGTTATTACCATTAGACCCAGGTGCAAAAACACCCACCTCTCGAGTCACAAGTAAACCAAAAATATCAAAAGTCCCAAATAGGATCAACAACTAAATAAGTTTCGAAATAAATCAAATAAGTCACGATAATAGAAAATAATCCAAAACATAAGCTCAAATCAAGAAATAAGCCATGATAATATGGAAATAAGCAAACCCACCCACAACCGAGACCAAAGTGGTCTAAGCCCAAGCCCCAAACGGGTCCGAGAACAAAATAAACGAAAAGAAGAAAAAGATGAAGTACTTCGACACCAAGAAGATTTCTAGTCCGAAAACACCACGACCTATGATATGTTTTTGTTTAAATACATTTTCCATATGACCCGATTCACACAAAACCTTGTATGTATCGTTGTTTTTACAAACCTTGTCAAACATCCCATTTCATGTTTCAAAATCAAGAAAATATGAAGGAAAGAATGATAATTAGTTTATTTTAACATTCCAAGAAAAGAAAAGAAGACTAAGTGGTGGATTCGAAAATACACGAGCAAAACCTCCATGAATAAAACCCAAAACGACTTCAAAACACTTGGATCTTCAATCAAACGGGCGTGGAACGATGGTGGCGACTCGCGGCGGCAAGGTGGTGGTCGCAGCCCGCATTTATGTGAGAGAGAAAGGATGTGGCAACTAGGGTTTGTGAAATAATAAAACCCTAATGTGTTTAGTTTATATACCAAAAACTATAAAAACAAAGTGAAAACTTCCCAAAAGATGGAGGGGCGGCGGGGTAACTTTATTTTCAGGGACAAAAAGTGAAATTTTTGGGAATTAATGGTTCCTGACTAGTTTAGGCTCGATAGAAGTTCTCAGAGAACATAAAATTTACGCAGTTAAGTTTAAAATGATTTTTTTTCACGAAAATCAAGTAGTCACACGACTAGTTTTTCATAAAAAATAGAAATCACATATAAAGTGTTTATTAGATCAAGAGTAGTGCTGGTACGCGTTATGTATAGTTGAGACAACTGGTAAATTTTGAAAACTATTTTTAATACTACACTACTTTAAATTTTTAGCAAGTTAAACAATCGACTATAAAATTTTGATATTGTGCGGAATATCCTGTTGTTCAACCTTGTGTGTGACTTTAGATTAGGCACTACTAGACCTCGGCACTAGGCAAAACCTAATAAATAAAGAAAACTTGAGAAAACCACTCGTCTAGTTTCCATAGGCATATTTATGATCTATTTTATTGGAAAATCGTAACTAAAATGTTTGGCACACTTGTGAAAACTTGCTAGACTTTTAAACGGAATATACGAGCTCACGAATGTAGGAGTCGGGGAACTTTAGAAAAATTACAAGAATGGTCCTTGTGGTTTTATCCGACAGCGCCCCACCATCCCACCATTAATAATTATTTTGATTTTTTAGGGTAAATTGCATAAAATCGTCCATGTGGGTATATCCCCACCCAACACGCACACACACACACAAATATATCACCATCACCCTCACCATTTTCCTCTCTCCTCTTGAAAACCCTAGCCGCCGAAAAACGTAGCCACCGCCGCCACAGCGCCTACCTCAAAAGACTCCCCACATCATCCCCTTTTCGATCCACCACTTCATGCGCCACAGAAATCCCCCCCCCCCTCTCGTCGTTCACCCACGCGCCACCATAACACCACCCTATCACCACCACCGATCGTTATTCGTGAAAAAGATAAAGGTAGGGATTAAACCCACGAGTTTAGCTCGTTATTTTAGTAACTCGTGGTATGAGTCACGAGTTGACTCATTTTGATGTCGGGTTTAGTTAGAAAAACATGGGAAACAAAATCTTTATTAATAAAACGTGGTAAAAATATGTTGGTATCCGTGTTTTCATGTCTCGTTGCATGTGCATGTCGCGTCAGCCGAGCCGAGGGCTTAGGCTCTCGGCGTGGCTTGTTTTTGTGTGCTTGATATAATGGTTCTTGATGTTATTATTGTTCTTGTTATTATTCGTGGTTGTTTCGGGTTTCGGATGATACCATAGATGTTGGAGGATTAATTTGGTAGTCTTGGTGATAAAAATGGTTTGGTTATTGTTGTTGTCGAATGGGAAAAGACCCTCGTGTGGTCATTTTGGTTTGGCATTGTCGAAGGGAAAACTAGGTCGAGACCCTTAAGATTTCGGCAATACATTTGGAGGTTGTGGTATAATTTTTGTTGTTGTTGTGATGTTTGGCCAAGGGAAAGAAAGCCGAGACTGAATGGTCACGGCTAAATTTGGTTATGGTATTGTGAATTTGAAATGGGAATCGTTGTGAAATGGTTATTAGTGACGGAGGATAGGTTAGACGTGAGTCGTAGACGACCACGTGATGTTGAAGTTGTGATATTGGGACTTGACTTTATTCACTTGATGATATACTTGTGAACTTTGCGCAAAGTCGGTGTCACGTTGACTTTTTAGTCATCTTTGACTCCGACAAGGCCGTGACATGGACTATATTTATTATTGGACTTGATATAACTTAATAAGTCGAGAAGTAATGACTTGGACTTGTGACTCGAAACAAATAGTAACCCAAGTAACTATAACGATAACAATAACGTAAACAATAACTAATAAAAAGGTTTTCATATTAATAATTAGCAAGTATATTTTACTTGTTATTATTCTTTTAATTAAATAATAAAGAGAAGTGTAATAAATAATGAGAGGGTAACTAAATGTTTTGAGGGCACGTAAAACTAGAAGTAACTAAATGTTTTGAGGGCACGTAAAACTAGAAGTACCATTTAATTGCTTGTCACGGATATTTGGTATTAATAAACTTAACTTACTTAACTAACGAACTTATTGGGTTAACGAACCGAGTTAGACCTCGTTAGTTATGTCAGAAGAGTTTAGTAATGACAACATATCCTATGACGCCCTAAGATGTGGTATAGTTTTGGGATAATAAGTAAGGCGAATACATTGTAAAGTTTATCGAATTGACGAATTCGATAAGTTTTGACAATATATTTAAGAGACTTATTAAACTACAAACTTGACACATAGATTTTTGTGACCTTTCTTGGTTGAGTTCTTGAGTAGCGTGTGTTCACATGAATCTTGTTGAGTCGGCACAACGCACACGCGAATACCAAACACTAGGAACTGTTTTGAGAAAATGTTTTGGAAATAAAACTGGAATATAATCGGGATTGGGAACTATTGAATGGAGTTATAATCTAAGTCGGGTCTATGTTATTAGGTAGTGTCGAGTCAGTAGTTGTTGTTTCCGGATAGTCGATACTCTTCTTGTTCCTGTTGATTCTTGTGCATTTGCTGGACTAAGGTGAGTTTCATAGCCCCACTTTTATTCGTACTTTGCTTTATTAAATCCTGGGGTGAGAAAACATGCTCTTGGTTTGACTGGACCGTTTATGAAACTATACTTTGCTTGCGCTTATTACGTAGTCTAGGTTAAGGTTTGGCCTCTCTTTATCTTGCCAACTATTAGGTCTTTTATTCATGTTGTAGGTAGATCTAACGTGGTTGACCACCCCGTATTGGACTTGTTTGTCCGACTTGCCAGGGTGGCACCTGGATTTGTGGTTGTAAAATTTGCCATGACGTATAACATCTTGGTTTTTGGTTTGAGTTTTGAATATGATGGTTGCTTATATGTTATGACTTACTTGCGTAATAAGGAAATTTACTATTTGGTCCATATGCTATGTTATTTACTTAAACCTATGAACTCACCAGCTTTTTGCTGACCTTTTTAGCATGTTTTTCTCGAGTAATTGATATGTTAGGCTTGGGCAGTTGATTTGGGAGGCGCTTGGCGGCATTGGCATGGTCATGGATCTATTTCACTCTGATGTTTATTTGGGACCGCTTTTATGAATTTCTTTTAATGGGCTTACTCTCGTACTTTTGAATAAATGTAAAATTAATTACTATCTTTGACAATGTTTTTAAATTATGGATGAGTTATTCTGTTTCGCTATACTTGTGTAGTGTACCAATTCCCGTAGCACCCCAATGCTGGTAAGTCTTCTGCTGAACCGTATTTTGGGGGTGTTACATATTGGTATCAAGAGCCCAGGTTATAAAGAACTGGGTACTTATCAAAACCTAGACTATAACCACTTTTGAAAAATTGATCTAAAGACCGCCGCGTACCTGCCTGCCAAGCTGAAGCCTAAGGTTTATGAGTTAAAACTTATGTGGTATTAAAATGCTATTATTTTTACTGAATATCTGTGATATGTTTATACTTGGTAAACTTTGATATTTTTGGGATTGCGATTAGTGTGGGATGTTTTGTATGCACTGACCTCGTTAAAACACCATTGTCACAGTTATGCCTTCTTTCGATATCACCGAGGACATCCTTTCCGCTGGCTCTCGACCAGCATCACCTATGTCGGGGATGAACCCGAGAGACCCATATGTCATGGCAATACATGCACCGCCATTGACGCATAGGACTACTTTGGGCCCTTCTTCATCTATTTGTGGCTCTCTTACTTCTCTTATGATGCATTCACCTGCATGATCACCTCCTGGTTTCACGCGACAGATTGCTACACCTCACAATTTGACACTTTGCTGCATAGCACGCATATCCGTACGTTCACCTACCCTACTTTCTTTCCGCGTTACTATTCACTCTCCTATGTCCCTTACACCCTCTACCTCTTCATTTCAAATACCTAGTGCATCATCTTCTGAACCTAGTGATTCATCACCACCTTCATCTCCTGACTCTCCGCCTGCTCGGAGGCGTCGACTTCTTGAGTCGTATGAGGAAGAAGACCCCAAAGAAGAACCTCAAGAGGAGAAAGATCCCGAGGAAGATCCTCGGGAGGAGGAAGACCCGGGATAGGAGTCTTACGGGGAGGATGACCTTGAGGACGAGCCTTAGGAGGATGTTGAGCTTGAGCCTCATGAGGAGGGCGAGCCTGAGCCTCAAGGGATCATGGGGGATTTGGAGGATTATGATTTGGATGATAATGTCGATGAGCCTATGATAGGGCTTGCTTCCCCAGCGTCAGAGGTGGATTGGGTTGATCCAGACTCTCCTACTGCTGGTCCCATCGCGGAGTACTTAGATGCGATGGAGACCCAATTGGGCATGCATGAGGACGCTCTTGAGAGTATTACGGAGCAGCCGGCGGGGGTGTCAGCAGAGCGATTGGGTAAGATAGAGAGTAATATTATCATGTTGATGGGAAGGTCTGCCACCATGAAGAGAGATCTACAGAAGATGGATGATCGAGTGTGAGCAGCAGACCGAACCCTTCAGACTGCGAGAGAGTATGATCAGGTGATGTGGAGGCGTCAGTCTGAGACAGATTCTCAGGGCGCTTACCTTATGAGGAGGAGTCATGAGGAAGGTGTTGAGTTGGTTGCGATTAGGAGGAGGTTGGATGACCTAGAGCGTGCTTTCAGAGAGCTTCGCTTTGGGCCATGAGTAGTAGTATGGGCTAGTGTTTTTGTGTACCACTCCTTATCTATATGTATTTCCATGTTTCCTCATTATCGTTATTGTTTTTGCTTTTCGCCATTGTATGGCTTGTACTTGAGAAACCTTGTTTTGAGTTCTATGAGATGTTATATGGAGTTTTGGTTGCGATATAAGCTAAGTTTTACCGATTGTTGTTGGTTGTTGGTGTCACATTATGTTCTCTTTTATTGCCTATTTCCTCGTGTGCCATTGCACCTCTATTATGATCTTAATATTCTCATGTCTCTGTGATTCAGATCAATGGTTCAAACTCGTAGAGCAACCCGGAACGCACGAATGACAACAGCTACTGCTACTGCAACTGCATGCCGTCGTGGTCGACCTTCAGTCCGATTTGCTAATGCTCCAAACACCAATTGACAACAACCCGGTTGGCGAAAATCCGAATGTCGAAATTCCTATTCCACCTGCTTCTGTAACTGATCAAGCTTTGATCGATCAACTTGTGGCTTAGCGTGTAGCTGAGATTTTGGCTGATTCAAACCATCCAAACGCTACGGCTGGAACCCTTAGGCCTACTGGTAGTAACCGTGGTTGTACTTACAAGGAGTTCTGAAGCTGTATGCCTACGGAATATGACGGTAATAAGGGAGTTGTTGTGTTGATGCGTTGGCTGGAAAAGATGGAATCTGTGTTTAAGGTTTGTAGCTGTGAGGAGGAATCAAAAGTGAAGTTTTCTTCGTTCACTTTGAAGGATGAGGCGTTGACTTGGTGGAACAACTACCTCAAGTCTGTTGGTATTGATGTGGCTTGTGCTATGCCTTGGTAAGAGTTTAAGGCAATGCTGATTAAGAACTATTGTCCTCGAAACAAAGTTAAGAAGCTGGAGTTTGAATTCTGGAATCACAAAGTGAAGGGCACTGACATGCCAGCTTACACTCGTCGTTTCCAAGAATTGGCATTGTTGTGTCCTGAGATGGTCCGCATTGAAACGCTTAAGATAGAGCGTTACACTGATGGACTTCCACCGTCTACTAGGAATGATGTGATCTCTTAAAAACCCACTAGTCTTCATGAGATCATCACTTTGGCTCATAGCTTGATGGATTTGGTTATTCGCGACAATGTTGGGAGTAGGTTTGATAACAAGAGGAAGTGGGAAGATCATTCGAAGGGTGAGTACCCTAAAAAGTGACTGGAGACTGCTAAATCTTATGTTATGAGGTCTGGAGAGAAGAAGCCTTATGCCAGAAATCAGCCCTACTGTAACCGTTTTAAGCTTCATCATCATGGACAGTGTACGGTGGTGTGTCGCTCATGTTCAAAGGTCGGACACCTGGTTAGAGACTGTAAGTCTAAGGCTCTTGCTATGGTTCAAGCAACCCCTGGGCCGGATTGGAAAGCTAATGTTACTTGTTTCAGGTATGGAAAAAAGGGACACTATAAGAATGAGTGTCGAGAACCGTGGAATCATGAGAACCAAGGAAGTGGAGGAAACTAAGTGAACCGTGGAGTAGGTGGCAACCAGGGAAATTAGGGTACTGGGAATCAGCAGAGTAATACCATAGAAGCTCGAGGAAGAGCGTACATGGTTAAAGAAAATGGATTCAAAGAGGACTCGACTGTTGTTACGGGTACGTTCCTTCTCAATAACCGTTACGCTTATGTTCTGTTTGATACTGGTGCCGATAGGAGTTTTGTGTCCACTACATTTAGCCCTCTGCTTGATAAGATCCCTATTGCCCTAGATTTTACATATGATATCGAGTTAGCCAATGGTAACATGGAAATGGTGAACACCATAATCAAAGGTTGTACCCTGAACCTTCTTAATCACCCGTTCAACATGGATCTCATGACAGTTCCATTAGGTAGCTTCGATGTTATTATAGGAATGGATTGGTTGTCTAAGTATTGTGCTGCCATTCTCTGTGAAGAAAAGATCGTGCGTGTGCCTTACGGTACTGAGATCTTGACTATATACGGGGACGGTAGTACTCGAGGGAATTCGTCTAGATTAAATATCATCTCCTGAACCAAGGCTCAGAAGCAAATAGAGAAGGGAAGTCTCCTATTTCTAGCTCAGGTTACGAAGAAGAAGAGCAAGGAAGAAGAAGGGAAAAGGTTAATAGACGTACCGGTTGTTCGGGATTTTCCCGAAGTATTTCCCGAAGACTTGCCTGGGCTACCGCCAGCTAGACAACTTGAATTCTAGATCGATTAAGTGCCAGGATTTGCATTCGTGGCACGGGCACCATATTGATTAGTGGAACAACTACCTCAAGTCTGTTGGTATTGATGTGGCTTGTGCTATGCCTTGGTAAGAGTTTAAGGCAATGCTGATTAAGAACTATTGTCCTCGAAACAAAGTTAAGAAGCTGGAGTTTGAATTCTGGAATCACAAAGTGAAGGGCACTGACATGCCAGCTTACACTCGTCGTTTCCAAGAATTGGCATTGTTGTGTCCTGAGATGGTCCGCATTGAAACGCTTAAGATAGAGCGTTACACTGATGGACTTCCACCGTCTACTAGGAATGATGTGAACTCTTAAAAACCCACTAGTCTTCATGAGATCATCACTTTGGCTCATAGCTTGATGGATTTGGTTATTCGCGACAATGTTGGGAGTAGGTTTGATAACAAGAGGAAGTGGGAAGATCATTCGAAGGGTGAGTACCCTAAAAAGTGACTGGAGACTGCTAAAGCTTATGTTATGAGGTCTGGAGAGAAGAAGCCTTATGCCAGAAATCAGCCCTACTATAACCGTTTTAAGCTTCATCATCATGGACAGTGTACGGCGGTGTGTCGCTCATGTTCAAAGGTCGGACACCTGGTTAGAGACTGTAAGTCTAAGGCTCTTGCTATGGTTTAAGCAACCCCTGGGCCGGATTGGAAAGCTAATGTTACTTGTTTCAGGTGTGGAAAAAAGGGACACTATAAGAATGAGTGTCGAGAACCATGGAATCATGAGAACCAAGGAAGTGGAGGAAACTAAGTGAACCGTGGAGTAGGTGGCAACCAGGGAAATTAGGGTACTGGGAATCAGCAGAGTAGTACCAGAGAAGCTCGAGGAATAGCGTACATGGTTAAAGAAAAGGGATTCAAAGAGGACCCGACTGTTGTTACGGGTACGTTCCTTCTCAATAACCGTTACGCTTATGTTCTGTTTGATACTGGTGCCGATAGGAGTTTTGTGTCCACTACATTTAGCCCTCTGCTTGATAAGATCCCTATTGCCCTAGATTTTACATATGATATCGAGTTAGCCAATGGTAACATGGAAATGGTGAACACCATAATCAAAGGTTGTACCCTAAACCTTCTTAATCACCCGTTCAACATGGATCTCATGACAGTTCCATTAGGTAGCTTCGATGTTATTATAGGAATGGATTGGTTGTCTAAGTATTGTGCTGCCATTCTCTGTGAAGAAAAGATCGTGCGTGTGCCTTACGGTACTGAGATCTTGACTATATACGGGGACGGTAGTACTCGAGGGAATTCGTCTAGATTAAATATCATCTCCTGAACCAAGGCTCAGAAGCAAATAGAGAAGGGAAGTCTCCTATTTCTAGCTCAGGTTACGAAGAAGAAGAGCAAGGAAGAAGAAGGGAAAAGGTTAATAGACGTACCGGTTGTTCGGGATTTTCCCGAAGTATTTCCCGAAGACTTGCCTGGGCTACCGCCAGCTAGACAACTTGAATTCTAGATCGATTAAGTGCCAGGACTTGCACTCGTGGCACGGGCACCATATTGATTAGTGGAACAACTACCTCAAGTCTGTTGGTATTGATGTGGCTTGTGCTATGCCTTGGTAAGAGTTTAAGGCAATGCTGATTAAGAACTATTGTCCTCGAAACAAAGTTAAGAAGTTGGAGTTTGAATTCTGGAATCACAAAGTGAAGGGCACTGACATGCCAGCTTACACTCGTCGTTTCCAAGAATTGGCATTGTTGTGTCCTGAGATGGTCCGCATTGAAACGCTTAAGACAGAGCATTACACTGATGGACTTCCACCGTCTACTAGGAATGATGTGATCTCTTAAAAACCCACTAGTCTTCATGAGATCATCACTTTGGCTCATAGCTTGATGGATTTGGTTATTCGCGACAATGTTGGGAGTAGGTTTGATAACAAGAGGAAGTGGGAAGATCATTCGAAGGGTGAGTACCCTAAAAAGTGACTGGAGACTGCTAAAGCTTATGTTATGAGGTCTGGAGAGAAGAAGCCTTATGCCAGAAATCAGCCCTACTATAACCGTTTTAAGCTTCATCATCATGGACAGTGTACGGTGGTGTGTCGCTCATGTTCAAAGGTCGGACACCTGGTTAGAGACTGTAAGTCTAAGGCTCTTGCTATGGTTCAAGCAACCCCTGGGCCGGATTGGAAAGCTAATGTTACTTGTTTCAGGTGTGGAAAAAAGGGACACTATAAGAATGAGTGTCGAGAACCATGGAATCATGAGAACCAAGGAAGTGGAGGAAACTAAGTGAACCGTGGAGTAGGTGGCAACCAGGGAAATTAGGGTACTGGGAATCAACAGAGTAATACCAGAGAAGCTCGAGGAATAGCGTACATGGTTAAAGAAAAGGGATTCAAAGAGGACCCGACTGTTGTTACGGGTACGTTCCTTCTCAATAACCGTTACGCTTATGTTCTCTTTGATACTGGTGCCGATAGGAGTTTTGTGTCCACTACATTTAGCCCTCTGCTTGATAAGATCCCTATTGCCCTAGATTTTACATATGATATCGATTTAGCCAATGGTAACATGGAAATGGTGAACACCATAATCAAAGGTTGTACCCTAAACCTTCTTAATCACCCGTTCAACATGGATCTCATGACAGTTCCATTAGGTAGCTTCGATGTTATTATAGGAATGGATTGGTTGTCTAAGTATTGTGCTGCCATTCTCTGTGAAGAAAAGATCGTGCGTGTGCCTTACGGTACTGAGATCTTGACTATATACGGGGACGGTAGTACTCGAGGGAATTCGTCTAGATTAAATATCATCTCCTGAACCAAGGCTCAGAAGCAAATAGAGAAGGGAAGTCTCCTATTTCTAGCTCAGGTTACGAAGAAGAAGAGCAAGGAAGAAGAAGGGAAAAGGTTAATAGACATACCGGTTGTTCGGGATTTTCCCGAAGTATTTCCCGAAGACTTGCCTGGGCTACCGCCAGCTAGACAACTTGAATTCTAGATCGATTAAGTGTCAGGACTTGCACTCGTGGCACGGGCACCATATTGATTAGTGGAACAACTACCTCAAGTCTGTTGGTATTGATGTGGCTTGTGCTATGCCTTGGTAAGAGTTTAAGGCAATGCTGATTAAGAACTATTGTCCTCGAAACAAAGTTAAGAAGCTGGAGTTTGAATTCTGGAATCACAAAGTGAAGGGCACTGACATGCGAGCTTACACTCTTCGTTTCCAAGAATTGGCATTGTTGTGTCCTGAGATGGTCCGCATTGAAACGCTTAAGATAGAGCGTTACACTGATGGACTTCCACCGTCTACTAGGAATGATGTGATCTCTTAAAAACCCACTAGTCTTCATGAGATCATCACTTTGGCTCATAGCTTGATGGATTTGGTTATTCGCGACAATGTTGGGAGTAGGTTTGATAACAAGAGGAAGTGGGAAGATCATTCGAAGGGTGAGTACCCTAAAAAGTGACTGGAGACTGCTAAAGCTTATGTTATGAGGTCTGGAGAGAAGAAGCCTTATGCCAGAAATCAGCCCTACTATAACCGTTTTAAGCTTCATCATCATGGACAGTGTACGGTGGTGTGTCGCTCATGTTCAAAGGTCGGACACCTGGTTAGAGACTGTAAGTCTAAGGCTCTTGCTATGGTTCAAGCAACCCCTGGGCCGGATTGGAAAGCTAATGTTACTTGTTTCAGGTGTGGAAAAAAGGGACACTATAAGAATGAGTGTCGAGAACCATGGAATCATGAGAACCAAGGAAGTGGAGGAAACTAAGTGAACCGTGGAGTAGGTGGCAACCAGGGAAATTAGGGTACTGGGAATCAACAGAGTAATACCAGAGAAGCTCGAGGAATAGCGTACATGGTTAAAGAAAAGGGATTCAAAGAGGACCCGACTGTTGTTACGGGTACGTTCCTTCTCAATAACCGTTACGCTTATGTTCTGTTTGATACTGGTGCCGATAGGAGTTTTGTGTCCACTACATTTAGCCCTCTGCTTGATAAGATCCCTATTGCCCTAGATTTTACATATGATATCGAGTTAGCCAATGGTAACATGGAAATGGTGAACACCATAATCAAAGGTTGTACCCTGAACCTTCTTAATCACCCGTTCAACATGGATCTCATAACAGTTCCATTAGGTAGCTTCGATGTTATTATAGGAATGGATTGGTTGTCTAAGTATTGTGCTGCCATTCTCTGTGAAGAAAAGATCATGCGTGTGCCTTACGGTACTGAGATCTTGACTATATACGGGAACGGTAGTACTCGAGGGAATTCGTCTAGATTAAATATCATCTCCTGCACCAGGGCTCAGAAGCAAATAGAGAAGGGAAGTCTCTTATTTCTAGCTCAGGTTACGAAGAAGAAGAGCAAGGAAGAAGAAGGGAAACGGTTAATAGACGTACCGGTTGTTCGGGATTTTCCCGAAGTATTTCCCGAAGACTTGCCTGGGCTACCGCCAGCTAGACAAGTTGAATTCTAGATCAATTAAGTGCCAGGAGTTGCACTCGTGGCACGAGCACCATATTGATTAGCCCCTTCGGAGTTGGACGAACTATTGAAGCAGTTTTTCGAATTGGCTGAGATGGGATTCAACAGATCAAGTTCCTCACCCTGGGGAGCTCCAGTCTTGTTTTTCAAGAAGAAGGAAGGATCTTTTCGCATGTGCATCGACTACAGAGAGATGAATAAGCTAACTGTGAAAAATATATACCCTTTGACTAGGATCGACGACCTTTTCGATCAACTCCAAAGATCGAGTGTTTTCTCAAAAATCGATCTAAGATTCGGGTATCATCAGCTTCGAGTTCGAGAAGAAGAGATACCGAAGACCACGTTCAGAACTCGATATGGGCATTATGAGTTTCAGGTTATGCCTTTTCGGCTAACCAATGCTCCGACCGTATTCATGGACCTCATGAATCGAGTATGCAAACCCTACTTGGATAAGTTTGTGATTGTATTCATAGATGACATCCTAATCTACTCGAAGAGCCTGGAAAAGCATGAAGAACACTTGAGACTGATCCTAAAGCTACTCAAGGAGGAGCAGCTTTATGCGAAATTCTCTAAGTGCGAATTTTGGATTTCGACCGTACAGTTTCTAGGTCATGTGTTTGATAGTCAGGGTATTCACGTAGATCCTGCCAAGATTGAGTCTGTTAGAGACTGGGCTACTCCTACGACCCCGACTGAGATACGTCAATTGTTAGGACTTGCTGGATATTACCGTCGATTTATCGAAGGTTTCTCCAAGATTGCAAAGCCTTTAACCACATTGACTCAGAAAATGGTGAAGTACACTTGGGGAAAGGACGAACAAGAAGCATTTCAACTACTGAAGGAGAGATTGTGTAATGCACCTATATTGGCTCTGCCTGAGGGAAGCTAAGATTTTGTGGTGTACTGTGATGCCTCACATAAGGGTTTAGGAGTTGTGTTGATGCAGAGGGAGAAGGTCATTGCCTATGCCTCTCGATAACTCAAAACCCATGAGAAGAATTACACGACCCATGATTTGGAGTTGGGAGCTGTCGTGTTTGCACTTAGGATTTGGAGGCATTACCTTTATGGCACAAAGTGTACCGTATATACTGATCATAAGAGTCTTCAGCATATTCTAGACCAGAAAGAGCTAAACATGAGACAGCGTCGATGGTTGGAGCTGTTGAGCGATTACGACTGTGAGATACGCTACCAACACGGTAAGGCGAATGTCGTTGCTGATGCTCTTATCCGGAAGGAAAGAGCACAACCGCTTAGAGTCAGAGCATTAGGAATGACTATCAATTCTCCATTACCTGCCCTAATTCTTGCGACTCAAGCCGAAGCCGTCAAGGAAGATAACCGACCTTACAAAAATCTCTACGGTATGATCGAGAGTGAAAATGGCTTCGTGAAACGTTCTGATGGCACTCTATGCTACCAGAGAAGGAGTTGGATTCCACGTTATGGAGATATCCATGAGTTGATTGTGCATGAGTCGCATAAGTCAAAGTATTCTATTCATCCTGGTTCTGATAAGATGTACTACGATCTGAAGAAGTTGTACTGGTGGCCAAATATGAAGACAGAGATCTCTACTTATGTTAGCAGATGCTTAACCTATGCCGAGGTTAAAGTCGAGCATCAAAGACCCTCCGGTCTACTCACTCAACCTGAGATCCCGAAGTGGAAATCGGAACGCATAACCATGGATTTCATCACTAAGCTTCCAAAAACTTCTAGCGGTTATGACACCATCTTGGTTATCGTCGATTGTCTCACTAAATCAGCTCATTTCCTGTCGATCAAAGAAATGGATAGTATGGATACTCTTGCTCATCTATATGTGAAGGGGATCATTGCGCGTCATGAGATACCAATTTCTATAATCTCTGATCGTGATAGTCGTTTCACTTCAAATTTATGGCAATCACTTCAAAGGGCCCTGGGGACAGATCTGGATATGAGTACTGCATACCATCCCCAGACAGATGGCCAAAGTGAAAGAACAATTCAAACGTTGGAAGACATGCTACGTGCATGTGTCATCGATTTCGGCAATGGTTGGGCTAGGCACCTTCCATTGGTGGAATTTTCTTACAATAACAATTATCACGCTAGCATTAAGGCTGCACCATATGAGGCACTCTATGGTCGCAAATGCCGATCACCGATCTGTTGGGCTGAAGTTGGGGATTCATAACTTACTGGTCCCGAACTTATCCATGAGACTACTGAGAAGATCGTTCAGATCAAGAGTAGAATGCAAGCTGCTCGCGATCGTCAAAAAAGCTACGCCGATAAGCGGAGAAAATCTCTCGAATTCCAAGTGGGAGACAAGGTTATGCGGAAAGTCTCGCCATGGAAAGGTGTAATCCATTTCGGTAAGCGTGGAAAGCTTAATCCTCGTTATAATGGTCCGTTCCAAATCCTTGCTAGGATTGGCCCGGTGGAGTACAGACTCGAGCTACCGCCAGAGCTTAGCAGTGTCTACAACGTTTTCCACTTGTGTAATTTGAAGAAGTGTCTCGCGGACGAAACAACGGTCATCCCTCTGGAATAGATCCAGATTGATGAGCGTTTGAACTTTATCGAGGAACCTATTGAGATCATGGACCGTGAAGTCAAGCGGCTTAGGTAAAGTTGTATTCCTATTGTTAGAGTCCGATGGAACTCCCGAAGAGGTCCTGAGTTCACGTGCAAACGTGAAGACGAATTCAAGCGAAAATACCCTCATCTCTTTCCTACCTCTGTGAGTAATTCGAAGGGAAACCCGGGACAAGTTTCTTCTTAGGCAGGGTGACTGTGGCAACTGGTAAATTTCGAAAACTATTTTTAATACCACACTAGTTTAAATTTTAGCAAGTTAAACAATCGACTATAAACTTTTGATATTGTGCGGAATATCCCGTTGTTGAACCTTGTGTGTGACTTTAGATTAGGCACTACTAGACCTCGACACTAGGCAAAACCTAATAAATCAAGAAAACTTGAGAAAACCACTCGTCTAGTTTCCATAGGCATATTTATGATCGATTTTATTGGAAAATCGTAACTCAAATGTTTGGCGCACTTGTGAAAACTTGTTAGACTTTTAAACGGAATATACGAGCTCGGGAATGTAGGAGTCGGGGAACTTTAGAAAAATTACGAGAATGGTCCTTGTGGTTTTATCTGGCCGCGCCCCACCCTCCAACCATTAATAATCATTTTGATTTTTTTTGGGTAAATTGCATAAAATCGTCCATGTGGGTATATCCCCACCCAACACACACACACAAACACAAATATATCACCATCACCCTCACCATTTTCCTATCTCCTCTTGAAAACCCTAGCCGCCGAAAAACGTAGCCACCGCGGCCACACCGCCGGCCTCCACCACACACCGCCTACCTCAAAAGACTCCCCACATCATCCCCTTTTTGATCCACCAGTTCAGGCGCCATAGAAACCCCCCCTCTCGTCGTTCACCCATGCTCCACCATAACACCACCCTATCACCACCACCGATCGTTATTCGTGAAAAAGATAAAGGTAGGGATTAAACCCACGAGTTTAGCTCCTTATTTTTGGTAACTCGTGGTATGAGTCACGAGTTGACTCATTTTGATGTCGGGTTTAGTCAGAAAAACATGGGAAACAAAATCTTTATTAATAAAACATGGTAAAAATATGTTGGTATCCGTGTTTTCGTGTCTCATTACGTGTGCGTGTCACATCAGCCGAGCCGAGGGCTTAGCCTCTTAGCGTGGCTTATTTTTGTATGCTTGATATAATGGTTCTTGATGTTATTGTTCTTGTTTTTATTCGTCTTTGTTTCGGGTTTCGGATGAAACCCTAGATGTTGGAGGATTGATTTGGTAGTCTTGGTGATAAAAATGGTTTGGTTATTGTTATTGTCGAATGGGAAAAGACCCTCGTGTAGTTGTTTTGGTTTGGCGTTGTCGAAGGGAAAACTAGGTCGAGACCCTTAAGGTCTAGGCAATACATTTGGAGGTTGAGGTATAATTGTTGTTGTTGTTGTTGTGATGTTTGGCCGAGGGAAAGAAAGCCGAGACCGAATGGTCACAACTAAATTTGGTTATAGTATTGTGAATTTGATATGGGAATCGTTGTGAAACGGTTATTAGTGACGGAGGATAGGTTAGACGTGAGTCGTAGACGACCACATGATGTTGAAGTTGTGATATTAAGACTTTACTTTATTGACTTGATGATATACTTGTGAACTTTGCGCCAAGCCGGTGTCACGTTGACTTTTTAGTCGTCTTTGACTCCGACAAGGCCGTGACATGGACTATATTTATTATTGGACTTGATATAACTTAATAAGTCAAGAAGTAATGACTCAGACTTGTGACTCAAAACAAATAGTAACTCAAGTAACTATAACGATAACAATAACTAATAAAAAGGTTTTCATATTAATAATTAGCAAGTATATTTTACTCGTTATTATTCTTTTAATTAAATAATAAAGAGAAAATAATAAAGAGAAGTGTAATAAATAATAAGAGGGTTACTAAATGTTTCGAGGGCACGCAAAACTAAAAGTGCCATAAATGCTAATATAATACCATTTAATTGCTTGTCAGGGATATTTGGTATTAATAAACTTAACTTACTTAACTAACGAACTTATTGGGTTGACGAATCGAGTAAGACCTCGTTATTTATGTCGGAAGAGTTTAGTAATGACAACATATCCTACGACGCCCAAAGACATGGTATAGTTTTGGAATAATAAGTAAGGTGAATACACTGTAAAGTTTATCGAATTGACAAATTCGATAAGTTTTGACAATATATTTAAGGGACTTATTAAACTACAAACTTGACACATAGATTTTTGTGACCTTTCTTGGTTGAGTTCTTGAGTAGTGTGTGTTCACATGAATCTTGTTGAGTCGACACAACGCACGCGCAGATACCAAACAGTACAAACTGTTTTGAGAAAAAGTTTTGGAAATAATGTTGGAATATAGACGGGATTGGGAACTATTGAATGGAGTTATAATCTAAGCTGAGTCTATGTTATTAGTTAGTGTCGAGTCAGTAGTTGTTGTTTCCTGATAGTTTCATAGCCCCACTTTTATTCGTACTTTGCTTTATTAAATCTTAGGGTGAGAAAACATGCTCTTGTTTTGACTGGACCGTTTATGAAACTATACTTTGCTTGCGGTTATTACGTAGTATAGGCTAAGGTTTAGCCTCTCTTTATCTTGCCAACTATTAGGTCTTTTATTCATGTTGTAGGTAGATCTATCGTGGTTGACCGCCCCGTCTTGGACTTGTTTGCCCGACTTGCCAGGGTGGCACCTGGATTTGTGGTTGCAAAATTTGCCATGACGTATAACATCTTGGTTTTTGGTTTGGGTTTTGAATATGATGGTTGCATATATGTTATGACTTACTTGCGTAATAAGGAAATTTACTATTTGGTCCATATGCTATGTTATTTACTTAAACCTATGAACTCACCAGCTTTCTGACCTTTTTAGCATGTTTTTCTCAGGTAATTGATATGTTAGGCTTGGGCAGTTGATTTGGCAAGCGCTTGGCGGCATTGGCATGGTCATGGATCTATTTCACTCTGATGTTTATTTGGGACCGCTTTTATAAATTTCTTTTAATGGGCTTACTCTCGTACTTTTAAATAAATGTAAAACTTAATTACTATCTTGGACAATGTTTTTAAATTATGGACGAGTTATTCTATTTCGCTATACTTGTGTTGTGTACCAATTCCCGTAGCTCCCCAATGCTAGTAAGTCTTCCGCTGAACCGTATTTTAGGGGTGTTACAATAGTTTTCACGGTATGCAAGATAACCTCTCGTCTTCAAGTAAAATGAGCGCGGAAATGCTCATAAATGCTTAAAAAGGAATAACGTGTAATAATAAACTAAATTTATTATTAAAATAGGTTTGGGAAATTACCGGTTGTCACATATAAGTTCAAGATCGTGTCGTTGCTTCATAAGGTTTGTCATTCAGTTTTTGATAGCCGGGCATAAACAAATAAAGGGAAACCTTTCAACCTTTGTTGAATCTAAATACAAGCTGATAACAAAAAAAATATATCAAAATTATGTAATATCTACACGCAGGAAAGAAACAACAATAAACCTTTAAAACTTCATTGAATCTAGAAATAAATAAATATAAACTTACAATGAGGAATGTAAATTGACCAGTGTAATAGCCACCATCAGTTTTGGGGTGTTAATTGTATTGAAGGCTATTATGTATGTAATCGCACTAATCAATTTCAGATATTGGAGTGTCTTCCCGAATACGTCTAACCACATCTAAAGAGCATTGTCCTTTCATCATTTCAAAAATACCCATTGTGTTGGCAAAGAGAATAAGGAAGTTAACTTTGAACATAAATTCAACTTATCTGGCAAGCACCAACTTTGCAGCGATATCACTTGGTCAAATATCCTTTAGAGATTTTGGATAAAATTGATCAATCCACAATTTCACAAACCCATGGTTGAGAGGCCTTTACTTTAATGAAAGTAAGGATCTACCACCAACAGGACTACCTAAAAACTCATTAATTTTCTCTTGAGTGACCTCGATCGACCCACTATCCAACTTCAAACTATAAGTTTTCGAATCAATATTTTTTCACCACATACCTACCCAACCTAGACGGGATTTTATCTATGAAAACATTATGTAACGAACTAAACCCTATTTCCAACAGAGCACTCCCCAAATCAACTTTCGAGTCATGAATCGCTGAAAATAGTAAATTACGCATTGTCTTAGAACGAAGAGTTCAAAATTTATTATAACATTTTTCATGCTTTATCTCCTCCTATGTCAACAATATTTTTGTTTACATACCTTTTTAGACTTTCGGACACTATCTTTATCAGATGAAGATTCAAAATCATAAGCCTCTTTCTTAATCTTCCCCTTCAATTTATTTGACAGCTTCCTACGCTTATAACTCTCTTGTAACATATTGGATTTCACAAACACATCCACAATCACAATAAGGGGCGTATAATTTAGAGGTTTTAGAGAGAGAAAGTAGAATGGGAGCCTTTCTAGAGAGAGAAAGTAAACAAAAGAGAAAAGGTTAGATTAGAATGAAAGGTCCAACCCTCTATCTTGGGAGGTAGAGGGTATTTATAGTTACATATAACACGTCCTCCTATGGACTGTGGATCAGGCATACATTGGGTACAGACCCATCCGTCCTCCACGGTGTTGCTCTAAACTATATAACTAACTAACTAACAAGTAAATAACGTAATGTCTACGAGCTAACATATGCTAGACTAGAGTTGGGGTGACCGACTTGTAAGATATAACTTTTCACATACACATCAGACCATAACACAAGGTGGCGTATAAGATGGAATTCTAGAGAGAGAAAGTTAGAGGTTTAGGGAACTTAGTGAGAGAAAGTGAAAGATATTATTATGAGCTCCAACTCTCTACCTTGGAAGGTAGAGAGTATTTATAGTCTTACATAACTCGCCACACTTTGGGCTGTGGATCAGGCATACAGTGGGTAAAGACCCGTCCGTCCTCCACGGTGTTACTTAACTAAATAACTACTTAACTTAAAAGAACTACGACTACGAGCTTTCTAACGATTACATATACTTGAGGTGACCGACTCTTTAATACCGGGAATTTCTAATTCCTAACAATCTCCCCCTAAGGGAGGTCACCTCAATAATGTACCAAAATTACATTGAATACAAATAGATATAACATTTAACAATTGATCTTGCATTCTTGATGTAGTCCTTTGCTCCTAAGCTCGTAGTCATTGATTCTTCACAATGCATGTTGGGTTATTCCAAGTGGAGGTCTTTTACTGATCCACGTGATGATAAGTTTGAGCCATCTTTGGAGATCATCAGCTATCAAAAATCTCTGAGACATCCATTGTGGTGTTGTGACTTTGGGACCGACATGCTCACATTCTGGATCAAGATATCTTCTCATCAGAGTAGCGAAAGCATTTGTTGAATCATGATATTGGCAGCAGCGTAGCAGAAGCATGGAGTGAAAATATCAGAGTCATTGATGCACTAATCATGATTTCTTTTGAGATGAATGTGTTAAGTGAGCATGCGGCTATAGATTGACTGCTTCATTCTGATCAGCTGCAAACGTCGGGCGTACCTGCATACAACAGTTAGCAACAAATCGCATGAAAGTGTCTTTGATCACTTTCGATGAATTGAGGTACACGGCCCACGGTTCCCCGTTGATCAGTATAAATACTGCCTGTGATCAGGTAGGATTCCTAAGAATCTCCTTGACAGGGTTTCGCAGCTGTTCTAGCTGTTCTCAAACCGGAACGTCTCAAAGAAGACAACACGGAGTGAGTGAACCAGCGAATTTTAAGTCCACTGATTGATGAAAAGAGATTTGAAAAACAATCGTGTATTGCTCAATAGAAATTGTTTTTGCAATACAACGACGGTTTTATTGAAAATCAATTATCAATCATAAAAATACCTTTTGGTTTGAAAAATTAGTACACAGTCGATGTGCTAAAGAAAAGAGTTTATTAAGCACAACGACCGGTTTTTCAAAGGCATCCGTCAATCCATAACCTGAACCAGGATTGATTCAAGAGATTGAATCGCCCCATTGTTTCTGTTCAGTTGTCACATGGTTGATCTATATAATAGATCTCACATGCCACCTACCAGGAGCTTGTTTGATGTTGGCTCCAGAAGGCTTTCCATCTTCATTGTGAGTGTGTAAACACATCACTCAGATGTTCTGGCAATACCACAAGGGTAATGCGTAGGACTCATGATATAATCTCTCTTTCCACATTGTGTGAAACAGAGAGTCTTCATTGAAAGTGTCCTAATGAGATTTATTGATGATCTCGTGGCTCTAGACTCAATTTGTGCATATTTGGATCCTGTGCCGGAGACTAGGGAGAGGGTCTCCTTTTTCAATATCAACAATCTCTAAGAGAAAGTCGATAGATAATTTCGGTTCCCCGTGAGAATGAAACAAGTCCTTTTAAGAGGAACTTGAGTGGTTTGGAAAGTTGAAGTGCAGTGCGTCACTGGGTCCATGACGTCTTGTCTTCAATACCGATGTTACCATCAGTAGCATATGAATTGAACCCGGTATCTGCCCTAAGGTTGAATAAATGGAGGGCTATTTGTTTTCACCCTTTTCTCATTCAATTCTTTTTAATTCTTCAACCTCTTCCGTGCTTACCAAGACTTCATAGCTAGAACCTTGTTGGGTTTATTCCAGTGCTAGCTCAGTCTTAGTCCGCACTCTTCCCATATCTCATTTTTCTCCTTTTATCATCATACCTAAGGACTTCTACACTAACTAGTGGATTGTCCCTGGGTAGATCCCTCCGGTTCTGGCGGATCATGGGAACCAATACCTAACCTTATCATCCTTATATCACCGTACATAAAGTAAAGTTGGTCGGTCAATTTGGTATTGTTCATCTGCCATTGGATCCAATTGAAAACCATTTGAAAATCAATTCAGATACTTGTGATATATAATCAAAGCATTTTGTACCTGAATTGTTTTTGATATTTTTAGAACGAGAACTCCCCCTCAACATGTGCATCAAGTATTTGAAAATGTTTTGCACATGGAGGCAAGAGAAAGAATTAACTTCTTTGATTACCATTTTCTAAAAGATATCAACATCACTTCCCTCAACAGATCAAGTGGGTATAGCATTTCCGGGAAGGATGAGGTTTCCATGACTTTGCTCCCCCTCAATATGTGCCTCGAGGTTTGAAAAGAGTTTTGCACATACTAGAGGGAACCTGCACATTAGGATGAATGATCACGTTTCAAATCAAAGGTTTAAGATAGATGCTCCCCCTCAACATGTGCATTGAAAAATTGAAATCGTTTGTCACATGTGAGAAGGACAGCATGTACATTCTTTTATAACCATTTACCTGATTATCAGTTTAAATCCAATTTAAATCACACATTCTCCCCCGATCACAATTATCAAATCATTTGAGATTTGTGATCTCGTGTAGATTTAAATTGATTTTGAAAGCTTTTAAGGAGAATTGTGACTTGATTGTGAAAGTGTTTTAACTGATATGGATCAGATTTTAAGACTTTAAACTCCATTTATAAAACATGCATGAATATCCTTTGAAAACAATTTAATGCCAAATAACTTTTTAATTTAATTGAAATCATTCTCCCCCTCAATCAATGACGAAGGTTGTTGATTGAGAGATAGAGATTTTGACAAATAAGTCCTGATGATTATCAAAAATAGAGATCGAGTTATTTTTCAAAGCATTTAGTTTTCAGCAGATAAATGATTATAGAATCAGAGCATGGAATTTTGAAAACATGATAAAACATGGCTCTGTTCTTTCTTTAAAACCGGGTTATTGCCTGAAATGACAACAAACCATTTTCTCTTTCTCTCAAATTTTTTTTTTTTTTTTTTTTTTTTTTTTTTTTTTTTTTTTTTTTTTTTTTTTTAAATTCGAACAACATCTAAAATCCCGTGTCATTCTTTGAATGACAGCTCAAAGACCGTAGATATAATCGAACCGGAAAGAAACATGACAAAAATGACAATATTTTTTGAAGATTTTTTCGAATTTTTTTTTTCCAGATTTTTTATGGATTTTGAAAGTTTTATAATTTTGTATTTTGATTTTCGAATAGATATATACAAGAGATAGATGAAGATAGACCTTTACTCCTCGTCTTCCTCCTGAAGACGTTTGAGAGTTTCTGGTTGAAGGCTTTTCAAACCAAGACGTGGAAGAATAAACTCAAAACGTTCTCTTGGAAGAGCTTTGGTGAAGATGTCCGCTAACTGATATTCAGACCTCACAAAATATAGTTCCACTACACCTTTTTCCACTTGTTCCCTGATGAAATGATGTCGAATATCGATATGCTTTGCTCTTGAGTGTTGGACGTTGTTGCATGAGAGAGCAATAGCACTTTTATTATCACAGTACAGAGGGATTTTGTTGAATTCAAAGCCATAGTCAGATAATTGAGATCTCATCCATAAGATTTGAGCACAACAAGATGACATGGCTATGTATTCAGCCTCTGTAGAGGAAATAGAAGTACTCATTTGCTTCTTTGAAGACCAGCTTACAAGCTTATCACCCAAAAACTGAGCACCTCCAGATGTACTTCGACGTGTATCTTGACACCCTGCATGATCAGCATCTGCATAGGCCGTTAGTGACATACCGGTGTCCTTCGGGTACCATAGTCCCATATTGATGGTTCCTTGGAGATACCGAAAGACCCGTTTAACTGCTTCAAGGTGCTTTTTAGTAGGCTTAGCCTGGTATCTAGCACACATGCAAACAGCGAACAAGATGTCTGGTCTACTAGCTGTGAGATACATCAGGGATCCAATCATACTACGATATTTCGTTTGGTCAATCATGATCCCTGAGTGGTCCTCATCTAGTTTGGTTCGATCAATCATGGGGGTGTCTACAGGGTCACTTGAATCAAATCCAAATTTCTTTAAGATCTCAGTTGCATATTTAGATTGATTTATGAAAATGCCTCCGGGACTTTGTGAAATTTGTAATCCCAAGAAAAATGACATTTGTCCCATCATTGACATTTGAAATTTTGAACTCATTTCATTTGAAAAACGATCACATTCCATTGGGTCAGTCGAGGCAAAAATAATATCATCAACATAAATTTGAACATGAGTTAAATGTTTGCCTGACTTCCTGGTGAACAATGTAGGATCAACTGCTCCTTTGCTGAATCCGGTTGATAGAAGAAACTTTGACAGTGTATCATACCATGCCCTTGGAGCTTGCTTTAAACCGTAAAGAGCCTTCTTCAGACGATAAACGTGAGTAGGATGCTCTTGATTCACAAAACCTTCAGGTTGGCTGACGTAGACGACTTCTTTAAGATCTCCATTCAGAAATGCCGTCTTTACATCCATCTGATATACTACCATGTTCTTACTAGCAGCATTAGCCAGAAAGATTCTGATTGCCTCGATTCGAGCAACAGGAGCAAATGATTCTTCAAAGTCTATACCCTCTTCTTGACGGTATCCTTTAGCAACTAATCGAGCCTTGTTCTTCAACACATCACCATGCTCATCAAGTTTTACTTTGAAGATCCATTTTAGGGCTATAATCATAGCACAGTCTGGAGCAGGTACTAACTCCCATACATCAAGACGATCAAACTCATGAATTTCATCTTGCATAGCATTGAACCAGCTATCTTCATTCATAGCAGTTTTAACATCTTTTGGTTCGATCTTAGATAGTACGGAGTTGAAGAAGCACCATAAGGCATCGGTTGCGAGTTGCTTCCGGGTTGATACAGGACGAGAGGGATTACCAATGATGTTGTCTAATGGATGATCGTGAGTCCATTTTCTGAGGTGTTCATGTGGCATTTGTTGAGGAACTGAGGTCGCTGAGTTGATGTCTCCTGAAGAAGATGGTTCTGATGATGATTCAGGAGTAGCAAATATGTTTTCAAACGGAGCATCTTCAAGAGTCGCAAAGGGATTAACTTCATCATTGATGCCAGACACATTTCCATGATGTACATTTGAAGAATGATGATTTGTTGATGAGACTGAAGGATCAGCAGCAGGTGCTTCTTGACTCACAGATATTGAAACTGATGGATTGACTTCATTCACTGGAATCTGAGCATCCTCTGTTGTAGGGATCAGCACCTCATTAGTAGTAGACTCATACAGTTCATCAAACATTGGATCAAACAATTTCTTTACATCATCTTCAGATGGAGGTACATATGGAGTTTCTTGAGAGGAGTTTGGAACAAGGGATGAACCAATAGGACTGTTTTGAAGTGCGGGTCCTGAGCTGGAGTGTCCAGGAGCCATTTGACCGGTCAGCTCATCAAACGTAACGTGAATTGTTTCCATGATATTTCGGGTTCTTTTGTTGTAGATTCGGTATCCCTTTTTGTTTGATGCATATCCTACAAATACTCCAATGTCAGCTTTAGCTCTAAGTTTGCCCAAGTCTTGACCCTCATTAGTTGGATAGCACAAGGCACCAAACACACGAAGGAAAGATAGATTGGGTTTCCTGTTGTGGACAAGTTCATATGGAGTTTTTCCATGAATGGTGTGAATCAGGGAACGATTTTGTGTGTAACATGCAGTGGCAATTGCTTCAGCCCAGAGAAACATTGGAACCTTTGAGTAAATCAGCATTGTTCTAGCAGCTTCAACAAGAGTACGATTTCGTCTTTCAACTACACCGTTCTGTTGAGGGGTTCGTGGAACACTTCTTTGATGACTGATTCCAACGCTTTCATAGAATTCACTAAGTTGTTTGTTGACAAACTCAGTTCCATTGTCTGTTCTGATAATTCTGACAGTTTTGTTTAGTCTAACCTGCAGCTGTTTGATGAGTTTGATGATGATATCAGGAGTTTCATCCTTTGTCCTTAAGAACTTGACCCAGGTGAATCTGGAATAGTCATCAACCACAACTAACACATATTTCTTCCCAAAGATATTTTGCACCCTCATTGGTCCACATAAATCCATATGAATCATATGAAGAACTTCTGTGACAGAGTTAGTAGGTTTGGGTTTATGGGCATACTTCTTGCTTTTTCCCAATTGACATGCTGAACAAAGATGATCCTTTTCATACTTTAGTCTAGGTAACCCTACAACTAAGTCCTTTCTGGAAAGATCGTTGATGGTGCCGAAGTTCAAGTGATTGAGACGACGATGCCATAACCATGACTTTGTTTTTGAAGCCTTTGATAACAAGCAGATTGGTGAAGCTCTCATCATGTCATCGATAGATATGGTGTAAAGGTTTGAGCCACGAGTTCCTTTCAACAGTTCCTTACCATTAAGATATCTAACGAAGCAGGTATGTTTTCTGAAGGCTACTTCTAGATCAGAATCACAGAATTGACCAACAGAGAACAGATTATGACCTAAACCTTCCACATAATACACTCTGGAGATGACACTATCACCAACAACATAATCTCCATAACCCATAATAGCACCGAAATGATCATTACCAAATCTAACAGTCCCGATGAATTTGCTCACGAAGTTCATGAGCCGTGACCGGTCTCCAGTCATATGCTTGGAACAGCCTGAGTCCAGGTACCACAGAACGATTTGAACGATCTGCAGTTGAACACAGACAAGAATGGATAACTGGATAATTGGGATCCCCATGCAAGAATGGGTTCCATTTGGTTAGTAGCAACAGTTGGAACACCCACATCAGAAATAGAAGCATTCATATCAGACAATGGGGTAATGGAATCATTATGAGTAGATGCAATACTAGTGTCTGTATTAGTCCTGTTTACAGTGTGACCACTTCTTAAGGGAATAGTTCTACCAGTAGGCATCCATTTTCTAGTGGGCATTATCTGATTGGTCTTATGACCAACAGGTATCCAATAAGAACCTATTCTGCTGAATGTTCTTCCTGTGGGTTTCCATTGTTTTCTAACTTTCTTTCACTTTTGCCTTTTAGCCTTTTTAGCATGAATTTTAGCATTAACAATATTAACTGGACAATTAACATCATTAGGCAAAGCATTGACATCACATCCATGATTAGAAACAGAATTCAAGCAATCATCAGTACAAGGTTTGCAAATAGTATCAGAATTCGAATTAATTACAGTACGCTTATGGCAAATACTAGAATCAACACGATTCGTTTTATTCGATTCAAACTTAAGGTTCCTAGATTGTTCTTCTACTTTCTTCCAGTGCACATTCTTAGCTTGAGAGGTCCTATCATTCCTTGTATTGTCTTGAGACTTTGACCTGCTCCCTTTAATGTCACTGATTACTCCTGTAGAGGGAATGGGAACATTAGTTTGTTTTACTACTCTTTGCACCACCTGTTTAGATGTGCTGGGATCTGAACTACATGCAGGTGCACTACGGTTCACTTTCATAAAGCTAGATGTACTGAGATGGGTACTCCTAGAAGGCACATTTGAGTTCTCTTTCCTAGCATTGACAGATCTAGAATCTGAACTACTCAAGGGTACACAACGACTCTCATTCAAAACATTGGGAATCGAGTGCATCTCATATTTGGCCTTAGGCATTGAGCATGGAATCAAAGGGTTAACTCTCTCACCTAATGTCTTTGGGCATATGGTGATCAAGCATTCTAAGATTTCTTGAGATCGTTTGGCATATGAGCATGCGTGTCCAATTGCATTATCATGAGGTTTCTCTAGCTTATCCTCTTCAACAATCTCACGCAGGCATTCTAAGCAATCCTTAAGGGATGAGAAATATGTTTGAATGGCAAGTTTATTGTTCCTTAGATGAGGAGGGACATATGTCGCAGATAACGCATATTTATTGCAAGAGTGAACCTTTGATACAACATTCTCCTCATTGGTCATTGGCATTTTCCCTTTTACCTGACTCTTCAGATTCTCAATTTCCTTCTGCAATGAAGCTACTTGTTCGTTGTTTTTGTTACGAGTGATTTTAATTGACTCAAATAACTCATTGAAATGACGTTTAACCTTTTCATTTTCTTCTAGAAAACTTTCATTTTCCTTTTGTAAAGCATTTACTAGGTTTTGAAGATGAAACGTTTGAGAAATCTGAGAATCTAAAGGAGGAGGCATTTGGGAACCTGTCATATTGTTTGTTTGACCTTTTAACTGAGAGATCTGGGCTTTCAACTTTCTGATCGTGTTGCACTGAGCTTGAATCTGTTCATCACGTTTGTTAATTTGAAAAACTGCATCAAACTCTGGAACATCTGAAGATGTCTTGACATTTGAAGTTTTGACATTTTCTTTGAGATGTTGGTATTTTAGTTGTAAATTAAAATGCTCAACTTCTAATTTGGAAAAATGTTTAACTAAAGTGTCGTGATCATCTAGTTCAATCTTCTCGTTTAGTTTAGAATTAGTTTTTTCAAGCTCAATGACACGATCATGGGAGATTTTCAGGGCAACAGACAGTTCATGAAATTTAGAAGCATTAATGGAGCAATTTGAAGCAGTAAAAAAGATATCTTGAGCAACACATTCAGTAATAAGAGTCTCATTTAATGTATGCAAGTTCTTTCTCTCAATCTCATTATATTTTAGTGCACGCTCATAATCACTAACTTCAGCAACCATTGCATCAAATTCCTTTTCCATACCTTTAATATCAGCTTCTACCCCCTTTTTAAGACTCTCAAAGTGATCTTTTAGAAGTTTAAAGAAGGGCATGACCTCAGTTAAATAACATTCTTTCATTTGTTCAAAACCTCTTTCACCTTCAGTTATACCAGTGGGAGTGATCCTTTTCTTGCAAGTTTTCTCAAAATCAACAAATAGTTGGAATATAACGTATTGGCTAATTAATGTCTTGCTTTTAGTGGCAATTGTTCTAGGTACAAGATGCATAGGTGTATTAGGAGGATACACTGTTGCTCTAGGCATTTTCCGAAGGGGAGGGTTTGTTTCTACAATATTTTCAGCTTTCTGCTTATCTAAATCCATTTTCCAGAAGACTTGTTCGGGAGTCAACAAAGTCTGAGGTTTAAACTTGTTCAAGGCAATCCAGTTTTCCTTCTTGTAATCATGAGGAGAGAAGATTATGTTTTTCTCTTTGCATTTGGGATCATCTTGCTTCTTATTCATCTTTTCCTTAGTGATATCATTTAAAATCTTATCTTCCTCAGTGCACTCAACGCAACTAGGTTTCTGCCTAGGCTTAAGGACTTCATTACCATCATAAATTACCTTATGAGCATTTCTAGCCTTTTTAATTACCTCTGGATTTGGTTCCTCTACAAGGGGAACGCTATGCTTATCGCTTAGAACTCTATGCTTAGTGATCATGTGAGCAGTCTGAATGGTGTTTCCTTGTAAATACAACTTGTTTTCAAGTTTGTTTTTCAAAGTTTTCAGATTAGAAAAATCTCTCAAGAGTTTTGATTCCTTTGCATTAAATTCTTGCTTAAGCATTTTCACATTTTCTTGAAGTTCTTGTTTTTGCTTAGCTGTTTTAGAAAGTTTTTCTTGCAAGGAATTTAGTTCTTGTTTCAATACTTCTTCTCTAAACTTGCTTTTTCTAATTACTGTACTCACTTGGACATCCATTTCCTGCTCACGAGTGGTCAACTCAAATTTCGCCCGTTGTTCATAAATAGCAACACGTTCCTTATAGGCATTTAGTTCAGAAATTATGGAATCATTAGGAGCACATGCAGTGTATTCATCAAAGACATAGTCATTGTTGACTGCAGAAGATGCATCACTTGGTACAATTTCACTTTCACTTTGTTTCACGTATTGATCGTATGGGACAATATTGATGTTACCCATATTTTCAATATTTGATTCAAAAGTTTCAGTTGGTTGTACTTTGTCATGCATCTGTTGCACATCAGCATCATCGTATAGTTTTAATACCTCAGAGATGAGTTTGTCCTTGGATGTGCCAGCTTGTGGTGAGGAAGAGATCTTGGGAGAAACCATTGGAGAGATGCTAGCCATAAAGATTGTGTGTGCAGTAGGTCCATCATCTACATCAGAATCGTAAGCATCACAGTCAGCGACTTGAAAGGCGTTCTGATGATTGTGACCTATCTCCTGAATAGGCTGCTCATCCACATCTGCATCATAGGTCTTGGCATTACCCTCAGCAAGAAACAGCAATTCCTCTTCATCCAACGTAACACCATTGTCCTGAGCTTGTGCCAGCAGCATCTTATCTCTGAAGTAATCAGCATTCTGTGGCCGCTTTGGAGATGTGCAGTTCCTTGCAATGTGTCCCTCACCACCACAGTTATAGCATTTGATCGGCTTAGCTTGACCTTGGTTACCATTCCTTCCTCGATTCTGATTGGCCACATAGCCTCTACCAGCACCACCCCTTCCCTGATCATACTGTCTTTCCTGAACTGGTTGCACCACGATCCTTCCATCTTTAACAGTAGCTTGATTGTGTGGGTTAGATGCTGTTCTGAGGTTGTTGTTGGTTTGTGGGAGAGAATTCATGTTTTGGCTAATCAGAAGAGCTAGTTGATTGATGAAGCTTCCCACGTGTGCATCAGCATCAGCTTGTTTGTACATAGGATCAGGAATGAGTTTGTGATTACCATTACCCAAGGGTATGACTTGTGAAGCTTTGGTTTTGATTCCGATGTTTGAGTAGAAGGCAGTTGAATCATTAGACGAGCTTGTCTCTCCTGGGTTAGTTTTGAACTGATTGAGAATCAATTTTTCAAACATGGCATGTCTCTCATTCTGAAGGAGGAAGGCATAGAGTTGCTCATAGTTTGTGTTCTTCAGTCCTTTAGTAAGCTTCACAGCGGTAACAAACTTGTGCCATTCGGGATTCATGTTGTTTACAAATTTTGAATTCAACTGAATGTTAGGCATAGTCATTCTGATGTTCCTCATGTCATTAACTAACTTATGAAATCTCACATAGTACTCATAGACATTCTCATCTGGTTTCATCTTGAAATGCTCAAATTCATCATAGAGTTGTGATTCTCTGTCTTCCATGGTTAATTCTGAGCCTGAGAGAAGCATCTTTACATTATCCCAAACTGCTTTTGCATCAGTGTTGTGATTGATCAGCTTGTAGATGTCTTTAGGAAGACCTTGAAGAACAATGTTTGAAGCCCTGATATCTGCATCGAATCTCTTTTTCTCCTTATCATCAAGCTCATCATACATCTTAGGTCTGTCCATTCCGTAAACAGGAGTACCATCTTCATTAGTATCAAGTATGTCTCTGGTCGTCTCAACACGATATGGTCCTTCATCAATGGATTTGAGAATGTTGACACCATTTTCCTTTCCAAGGCAATACAATCTGATTCGTTGAGCCCAAGAATCGTAGTCTGTTCTGTCAAGCATGGGTGGACGAGTATCTGAACCAGCTGCTTGTACATCCTCGGCAACAGTGGAGATGACAGTAGGGACGTTGGTAGACATGTTAACAGATTATACGGGATTTTATAACTCAATGATTAAACCGGGAAATAGATTCTTTCACGGGATTTTACTAAATCAAGAGAAAACCGTAAATAATCACTCAAGTCGCTAGATGATAAAGCTCTAAGTCGCTAGGGACAAATTCACTAAGTCGCTACCAATTAATTCGCTAGACAGCCAATTCGCTAGAATCCCAAGTCGCTAACAGAAAAGCAAGTCGCTAAGTAGTAACTCGCTAACACTCAAGTCGCTAGCAAAAATTCAGCAGTAATTCGCTACTCAAGTCGCCAACAATGCAAGTCGCTAAAGAGCAACTCGCTAACACTCAAGTCTCTAGCAAAAATTCAGCAGTAATTCGCTACTCAAGTCGCCAACAACGCAAGTCGCTAAAGAGCAACTCGCTACAGACCAAGTCGCTACCACAAGTCGCTACCCGTAGTGGAGAGTCCACTACTTGTCCTTTAACTCGCTAGCTCTAACTCGCTAGCTTTAACACTGTAACTCGCTACAATTTTGTGAAGCAAGTCGCTACCAAGAAAAAATCCGAGAGCTAAGTCGCTAGCTTGAAAAACCAAATAAACTTCACTTTTCAATCCAAAAACAACCCAACCAAGATGATTCAAGCTTACCAAATGAAAACCTAAACACTTTTGATGATTCTAAACATAAAAGTACCAACAAAATTCAAACTTTAACACAAGAAATCAACCAAATGATGCAAAAACCACTAAACTTTTTCAAACTCAAAAACCACCTAAAAACCACTATAAATCCAAAGATGTGCAAGATATGATCTAACCATGGCTCTTGATACCAATTGTAAGATATAACTTTTCACATACACATCAAACCATAACACAAGGTGGCGTATAAGATGGAATTCTAGAGAGAGAAAGTTAGAGGTTTAGGGAACTTAGTGAGAGAAAGTGAAAGATATTATTATGAGCTCCAACTCTCTACCTTGGAAGGTAGAGAGTATTTATAGTCTTACATAACTCGCCACACTTTGGGCTGTGGATCAGGCATACAGTGGGTAAAGACCCGTCCGTCCTCCACGGTGTTACTTAACTAAATAACTACTTAACTTAAAAGAACTACGACTACGAGCTTTCTAACGATTACATATACTTGAGGTGACCGACTCTTTAATACCGGGAATTTCTAATTCCTAACACGACTCTTCACAATGGATTTCCAAATTCCTAACAATCTCCCCCTGAGGGAGGTCACCCCATTTTTTACATTTTGCATCCTAGCATTCTATAAAATCTTCAGTTCCGAACTCGTAGACTTTAATTCTTCAACATCCGCAGTCTTTGTGCATTAGCAGTGATTCTTCAAAGTCCAAGTGCTTTGTACTTTTAGTGGAGGTCTTTGTGCTGATCCACGTTTGGTGATTCATTAAGCCAGGTAAGAGATCATCAGCCACATCAAATCTCTGGCTCACCCATTATAGCATCGCCATTATGTGACGTTGTGACTTTCGGACCGACATGCTCACATTTTGGATCATGATATCTTCACATCAGAGTTGCGGAAGCTTTTGTTGATTCATAATATTTCCAGCAGTGTAGCTGAAGCATGGATTGAAAATATCAGAGTCAGTTGATGAAGATATGCACTTATCATGATTTCTTTAGATTGTGAAAGCGATGTGTGAGCATGCGGCTATGGATTGACTCCTCAATTCTGATCAGTTGCACCCGTCCAAATGTACCTGCAAACAACAGTTAGCAATAAAACACAAGAAAGTGTCTTTGATCACTTTCGTTGAATTGAGGTACACGGCCCACGGTTCCCCGATGATCAGTACAAGTACTGCCTCTGATCAGGTATAATTCCGAAGAATCTCCTTGACAGGGTTTTGCAGCTGCTCTAGCTGTTCTCAAACCGGAACGTCTCAAAGAAGACAACACGGAGTGAGTGAACCAGCGAATTGAGATTCACTGATTGATGAAAAATGATTTGAAAAACAATCGTGTATTGCTTAATATATAAAGTGTTTTGCAATACAACGAAGGTTTTATGAGAAAGATCAATTTTCAATTAGAAATACTTATTGTATTTGAGAAGAGTACACATTCGACGTGCTAGAGAAAAGAAGAGATTCGCACATCGAACGGTTTTTCCAAAAGTATTTTTTCAATCAGAGATACTTTTTGAATTTGAAAATGAATACACATTCGATGTGCTAGAGAAAAGAAGACATTTGCACATCGAACGGTTTTTCAAAAAGTATTCGTCAATTCATTTCCTGGACCAAGGTTGATTCAAGAGTGAATCGCCCCATTGTTTCTATCCAGTTGTCACAAGCTTGATCTTTAGACAAGATCTCACATGTCACCCTGTTTGATGTTGGCTCTAGAAGGATTTTCATCTTCATCGTGAATATTTAACATATCACTCGGATGTTCTGGCAATACCACAAGGATAATGCGTAGGACTCTTAATATATTCTTACTTTCCACATTGTGTGTAACAACAAGTCTTCATTAATTTTGTGTCCTAATGAGATATTGTGGATGATCTCTTGGCTCTAGACTCAATTTTGCACTTTAGTTTCCTATGCCGGAGACTAGGGAGAGGGTCTCCTTCTTCAATATCAACAATCTATAAGAGAAAGTCGATAGATAATGTCGGTTTCCCGTGAGAATGAAACAAGCCCTTTTAAGAGGAACTTGAGTAGCTTGGGAAGTTTTAGTGCAGCGCGTCACTGGGTCCATGATGTCTTGTCTTCAATACCAGTGTTACCTTTGTAACCACCAGTAGCATATGTATCGAACCCGGTTTCTGCCCTAAGGTTGAATTAATGGAGGGCTATTTCTTTTCACCCTTTTCTCATTTCATTTCTTTTTCATTCTTCAACCCCTTCAGTGCTTACCGAGACTTCATAACTAGAACCTTGTGGGTTTATTCCAGTTCTAGCTCTATCTCAATCCGCACTCTTCCCATATCTCACTTTTCTCCTTTTTTCATCATACCTAAGGACTCTACACTATCTAGTGGATTGTCCCTGGGTAGATCCCTCCGGTTCTGGCGGATTGTGGGAACTAATACCTAACCTCACCATCCTTATAACTCCATGCATAAAGTAAAATGGTCGGTCTTTTGGTACAGTTCATTCCTTCTTGAAACCAATTGAAAAATCATTTGGAAAATTAATCAAGGTACTTGTGATATAAAATCAAAGCATTTTGTACCTTAATTGTTTTGATCATTTTAGAAATGCTCCCCCTCAACATGTACATATGATTTGAAATTGTTTAGCACATGGAGGCAAGAGATCTTTGAAATCTTTTCTTGATCACAATTTCCTTAGGAAAAGCCTTTTGATTTTCTTGGTAAATTCTCCCCCTCAATATGTGCGTTGGATATTTGAAAATCATTTTGCACATAGAGGCAAGAGTTCTTTTTTAATTACTTTTCACGATCGCCAATAGAAACCATTCGCTCCCTCTCAATATGTGCATCAATATATGAAAGAGTTTAGCACATATTAGAGAGAGCCAGCACATTGAATCAAATGATCACCTTTTATCAAATTTCATATTAAATCACAAATTCTCCCCCGATCAAAAATATCAAACCCTTTGAGATTTTGGATCCCAAGTGATTTAATGAGGTTTAGAAAACATGGGAGAAAATGCGTCTGGTTTAAATACTCTTCTGGTTTGTGGTTAAATGCTCCTCCTCAACATGTGCATTGTATATTTGAAATCGTTTAGCACATGGAGGCAGGAGTGCCTTTAAATGACTAAAACCAATTCCATTTAAACAGATTTGAGATTTAAATCACGATCTCTCCCCCGATCAAAAATTTCAAACCATTTGAGATTTGTGATCCCAAAAGATTTAAATCATTTAGAAACTTTTGGGGAAAGACGTGGCAAGATATGATTTTGAAAAATGACAGATAAGGACCATTTTAAGACATTAAAGATTGTTAGTGTCAGGTATGATTGTTTTAAGAGATCTTTTAGGTAAAATAAAACAATTTCACAATCAAACAAGAACAGAAAACATTTCATTTTGTAAGATCTTTGAGTTTTAAAGAAAATCATACCATGACATAAAATTAAATCTTTAGATCACCACTTATTTTGTACAAACCGGACCTTTTATGAAGAAATATCGATTGAAAATATTTTATTTTAAATCACTCTCCCCCTCAATCGATGACCGTAGTCGATGATCGAATGACTTAAGTTTTGATAAAGTAAAGTCTGGTGATTTTCAAAATTAAGTCCAATTTATTTTCAAAACAATATTTTCCATTTTCAAAACAATTTTATCAAATATTTTGACAAATGGTATTATTCACTCTTTATCCTGCACAAAGATTGTGTTAAGTGGTTGAGCTGCTTCTGTTGTTGCTGTAAGGCTTGGAAGAAAAACCGTCTGCAGATGCAGTGAGACTTCTTACGTTGCATTTTTTTTATGCCAACTGAGGTCAAATTAAGCTCCGTTTCTTCATTTGATGATGAAGAAAACCATCTGCTGATGCAGTGAGGCCTCTTACGTTGCATTTTTCCATGCCAACTCTCCATACAAGTCCAATTAAGCTCCGTTTCTTCATTTGTCAACCCAAGATATCGTTACCCTTTCCTTGCGGCATCCAATAATCTTCAATTGTGGGATCCAGATTGGGAATATTCTTATATACCAATATACCTGCATTCGTTTGTGGACATACATACAGATATTTGGTGGTCGACAACACCCAAACAGCAATCGACTAATAAAAGTCAATCCAACATATCAATCATATCATAAAAGGTATGGGAACAATGTGTTTATCAAACTCTAATCATCTAATCCTAACAATCATATCCTAGGCACCTAGTCCTTCAACGTAGGTTAACATCATTTTTCAGTTAAGCATATAGGATAATTAGGTAAGTCCGATAGATGATATAAATTTGAAAACATTCTCCCCCTCAATCAATGACTCATTTTCTGAAGATTTTAAAGCGCTGAAGTCATTGATTGAGTTTGCAAATTTTATAAAAACTCTGAATCTGATTGTTTTTAAAGCAACTCATTTACCACCATTTTGTTAAAACAAATATTTTTCTGAAGAATTTTAGAAGGAAAAACATTTGAGTAGAAACAGCAGTCCTTCGACATACTTTCCTCAATTTGTTTTAGGAAAAGTGCACGAATTTTTTTGAAAATAGGTTTAGCGCAACACTTTCCTTTCTTGAAGAGCGGGTTGCTATCTGAAATAATAGCAAACCATGGTTTAAGCACGGGTTACAGTCTAAAGTAACTGTAAGCCATTTTTGAAGCGCGGGTTACAGTCTGAAATAACTATAAGCCATATTTTCAGACATGTTTAGAAAGAATATTTACACCTCCTGCTCGAACTTCATCTAAAGTCCCGTGCCATTATTGAATGACATTTCTAAGACCGTAGATGTTATCGATATCAGAAGACATGTCTTGAGAAAACATATTTTTGGTATTTTTCAATTTTCTGATTTTTATGGGCTTTTGTTAATTTTATATTTTTCTATTTTGTTTTTGTTGGTTTTATATTTTTGTATTTTGCTTTTTGAAAATTATTTACAAAGATAGAGAAATAGTTTAAGAAGATGATGATACGAGTACCGAGATAAGGAAATCGTTCAGCACTTTGTAGAAGATAGAAGTCATCATCTCTTAAACTTTCACCACCAAAGCATTCGAGGCTCTTGAATCGTCGCAAGAACTTGAGCCTTTAAAAAGTGAATCTTTGGTAGCTTCCCCCCAAACCGACAAACCACGTAAAAAGACCATTTCCCCCAAGAAGAAGAAGTGAAGCAAGCAGTCTAATTGTATGAAGCTCAAGAACCCGAAGAAGACGATAACACCGAAGTAACAAGTTAACACGGATTATTTCTGTGGTTATTAAACCCAAAATAAATTATTAAGCCTGATCACATGAACTTGTTGTGCGTCCCCGATGTACACATAACTCTTCGAGTTTGAGCAGTTGTCAATTCAGGAGAACCATATATCAACATCTTCATTTTACCAAGTGCATTCCAGTTATCTTCCATATAACCAATCAGCCCATTGTGTACACAAGTACCCAACCAGAGTAGAAACAACGACATCACGGTAACTTTATCATCGGAATCATCATTACATTGTGTACATACTTCACTAACCGGAAGCACTTTATCATAAGTCATATAGAAGATGTCGATAAGCAATATCATCTCACGTTCCAAATATTCTTCTCAAATTTCTTTCTACTGAAGGCTGAGTTAACACATACCGAAAGTATCCAGAGACCACTTCCTCCCAAATGGTTGGAATAATACATCCTTCCCCCAAATAGTTGGAATAACACACCAAAGGCTATGAGTAAACATTGAGTTTCTCTACGGTTATGACATTTTTCTTTCCCGAGATTACTTTAATAGAGAAGAAGTATTAGTTTCATCACGTGTACTCGTTGTGTGTTTAGATGTATGTCTCCTTCCCCCTTGCTGGTTTTGATACCTCAGAAACAGCAACACATTATACATACCAAATATTCTTGAAATATAGAAGAACAACAATTAACTCAAATGAATCCTGTGAGAATCAACTGCTATAAAAACTCTCTCTGACTATCTTTATCAACCCATATGTAGACAATTTGAAGTGACCACTGATGAAGAAAAACCCGATATACCAAACTTGAAACTGAAGTCGAATTCCGCACATTTGTATCTTAAGTTTGCACTAAAAGATGGAAGAACGGTGTCGAGAATTTATGCTCCAAGCAAATCTCTAAGTACTCAATACTCAAACAAAGTATGAGACATTAACACCTCTTGAGATTATCCACATCGTCGGTCTTTAACCAAGTCTTCAACTCAAATTCTTAAGCCCGAGCAAGTTATCAAATAAGAACACGCCTTTGTGAAGGTCAACTTCAATCTCAAATAAGTGATAAGAGATTAACTCCGAAGTAATCAACTTGTGTCAAATGCCTAACACGTGAATAAACATACAATCGGATGTACATTGATCCACTGAATGAACCGGAACGAATGATTCCTCAACATCAATGCCTTCTTCCTAAAGATATACATATAGAGACTAATCTGGAAGATTCACCAATAATGTCTTCAAACGGATGAGGTAGTCATTTTCCTTAATGTTCATGTGGTTGATTTACAGAGTGCACTATAATCCGTGAAGATTTGGCAAAGGAATACCAAAGAGCGGATCATTATTCATGAACAGTAATCCGTGAAGATTTGTCAAAGAAGTACCAAAGAGCGGATCATTATTCATGAGTGCAACAACAATGATAGTCATTAACAACGCCTTGAGGAATAACTGGAGATTAGGCTTCTTGAATAGTCTGAGTTGTACTTCTTAGATGATCAATATTCGCTAGCGGTTGGAAATACTCATCAAACATATCTTTAAACAATGAATTCCAAACAATAATTCCCATTTATCCTTAGTAAGTGAGACATTAGGCATTGGAGGAGAGTCGTATGACCATTATTCAAACATCCATCAACATGTAGTATATTCACTCTTCTCCCCCTCAAAAATTGCATCTGAAGTTGCCATTTTTGATTTAACCAAGTGAATAAGAATATGATCAATGGTAAGTGGATTCCTCTTGATGACTGAATGAGCATGGGAGAAACATGAAGCTTGTTGATGAATAATGTCGATGAGAATGGTCGTACACATGAAGATTTCTCTTCTTCTGAAGATAAAGCGCACTGAAGCGTACACCTTTCTTTTCTTTGAGGGACGGGGCCTGAAGTGTTATCTGCAGACGCCATAATGATGAAGTACAAGGCCTGAATTGATGTGAACAGACGTCATAGCCGAATGAATATCAAGATGGAGTTACTTGAACCCGTGAGTTATGAGATATCAATCCATTTGTAATCCATACTTTAAGCCAGTCCATGTAGTGAAGGATCGAAGTATTTGCAACTGAGTAAGGACTACCTGTACTAATATTAAAAACTTGATTGCATATATTTTGGTTAGTGACATTAGTATCCAAACCCTTTGGGGTTTCACAGTCAACCTTGATTTTGTCATCGGTAAACAGCTTTCCGGTAGGTATCCACCTAAGTCCAGCATCCTTAAACATTCTACCAGACGGTATCCACTTATGGCAAGGTCTAGGATTGTTAGGCTTCTTATGCATAGTGAAAGACTTATCCTTATTCCTAGTTTCCACAGATTTAGCAGTTGGTATCCATCTAGGCGAAGATTTTGGTTTGTTTTGCTTTGTATGCACAGTAGATGACTTAGTGAAAATACTAGACTTAACAGGTTGAACCTTTGTATGAGCATTTACCTTCTTTAGGGATTTCAAAAAACAATTATCATTATTTGCCTTAGAGATGCATTTCAGACAATTTAAGCAAACAACTTGTTTGGATTTAGAAAATGATCTAGAGTTCTTAGAGTGATCTGCTATGGGAATAGATTTATTCGAAACGCAACTACTCTTAGATACAAGCCAATCCCTAGTCTTTAGTTTATTGTTTCTAGGTAATGGTTTAGAACTACTAGCAGTGCCTTGAAATTTCAAAGAATTCATCACCCTAGGTCTTGCACCTAAAATTCCGTCTTTTCGAATCTATGCCTTCTTTCTAACCATTTCTAGATAAGAGTTCTTATACAAGTCATTCATAGCATTTTTACTAGGCAAGTAAGGTGAAGTGACTAGTTTTGTCAAAACTTGTTTCGCATCAACTTGGGAGGCAAACCGCGTTTTTGAAAATTTTGGTCGTTCGGATCTAAACGCATTCGGTTGTCTAATAACTGGTTTCCCCAAGATTGATGGTTTTGCAAACTTAGTGTTCACACTATTCCCTGTTGTTTTTCTGAGCTCATTCTTTAAGGCAACTATTGTGAAACTCTTATCCTGAAGTTGAGCTTTGAGTTCATCAATATTGGCAATCAAAGAGTTTGTTTGTTCCAATGACTTAATTCTAGCTTCTTTGACAGAGTCACTTAGTTCTATGTGATGCATACTCAATGACTCATTTTCCTTTAGTAATTTGGCCACACAAACCGCTAGTTCATCATTTCTCATTTGAATATCATCAATAGCATTAACATCAGAATTACTTGTAACCACATTACTTTTCACATGCATATTAGAAATATGTTTCTTCAAATTTTTGATAGTTGACTTTTTGTCTTGAAGCTGAGCTTTCAAAGTGTTAATTTCAAAAAGTTCACGGAATTCAGGAAGTTCCGGATTTTTACATGGTTTGTTAAGTTGAAAACTTTCTTCTTTACTCTGTATCGCAATTTCAAGTGAAATGCAATGTTTTTCAAGTTTTGAGAATTTGTTTGAAAGTTCATCAAAATCCTTTTTATCAACCATATCATTTTTTTTAAAATTATTAGACTCAGCCTCAACCAAGGAACATTTATCAGAATCATGTTCAGCATTAAGATCAGTATGTTTAGGTACATTAGCAGATGCACTATGTTGAACAGTTAAGGGTACCTCATCACATGACACATGTTCATTTATCTGTCTGATATCTGCATCCACATCATGTGTAACATGAGTTACTAAACAATTTGTTGCATCATTCTTTGTTGTCTCTATTATTCTGCATTCAGCAATACCCGATTATTCAACTGATACATTACCCAACTCATCACAACATTCTGTCAACAGCACCAGACTCTCATCTATTATTTCATCTTTCTGAGTAACTTCCTCAATATACTTATCCACATTATCCATGAGATGGATAAGTGTCTCTATGAACACGCTAATTTCCATTCCAGTGTGTCTCTTGAAAGACATTTCAGTCATGTCTTGATCATAATCTGATGTAAATTCCCCACTGATGAATGACTGAAATTGGTTGTGGATCACTTGAAGTGCAGCACTGGAACTATCCTTTTGAACTTTTTCTTTATCAAGTTGTTGTTCCAATTGTTCTAAGTTCAACAGTAATGTACCCGTTAATGTGGATAAATCTTGACGGAAAAGGGCAATACATGTTCGTTCCGTTGTTGTGGGTAGAAGTAACATGAGGTGAGAGTGAAGTTGTTGATAGGGTATAATGCAGCATTCCTTTTGCATGGTATTCTGTAGCATTAGCAGGTGCAATTCATTCTCATTGTACTCAGAACATAAAGATCTCACATCCTCATTGATTAATTCAAACATCTTTAACCGTTCAGTATAGCATACATTATCATTGTTGTCCACAGCATCATAGAATTTAAGTACTTCTGAAATCACTGGGTCAGTAGTGTAAGACATGATGTTGTAGTATGCACGAGATTTTACAAGTCTATGATTTAAACCGAGAAATAGAATCTTTCGCGGGATTTTACTAAAATCAAGACCAAACCGTTAAGCAATGACCAATGGAATGTGTTAAGATGACTGATGGATCGACACAATGAAATACAATTGTGTGTTAGGACATATGATTATTTGAAGGATTAGCAGAGATGTTGTTTGGTTGAGATTTGGATTGGTTTATGCCAGTTTTTACGGAGAAATTTAGGTCAAAAAAACATAAAAACCTCAATAACTTCTGTTCGGAGCGGATTTAGGCCTCGAAGGTTGACCCGTTGGTTCATTCGGCGTGCCATTCTCCTCATTCTCACGGTCGTTTTGATGGGTAGAACACTGAAAACGGAGTTACGGTTCAAAAGTTATGGCCGTTTGAAGTTTTGTCGGGAAAAGTCAACAAGTCGCTAGCAAGACAAGTCGCTAGAGTAACCAAGTCGCTAAACACAAGTGGCTATAAACCAAGTCGCTAAACACAAGTCGCTAAAGCAACAAGTCGCTAAGCTGACAAGTCGCTAAAGAGCAACTCGCTAAGTAGACAAGTCGCTAAGGAACAACTCGCTGAGAGGTCAAGTCGCTAAAGAGTAACTCGCTAGAAACAACAAAGACAAGTCGCTAGAAATAATAAAGACAAGTCGCTACGTCAACCAAGTCGCTAGCCGAAGTGGTGTCTCCACTACTTTGTATTGTTTGTCGGCTTGTCTCAATAGACAAGTCGCTAGAGCTCAAATCGCTACCTTTTAAACTGCAAGACGCTACCAACTTATGAAGCAAGTCGCTACGAAGAATATTTATCCGAGAACCAAGTCGCTAGGAAGAAAAACTTAAAAACAACCCTTTTCAATCCAAAACAAGCTCAACCACAGTGATTCAAGCTTTCCAAATCAAAACCCAAGCACTTACAATGATTCTAAACACAAAAGTACACTCAAAATTCAAAGTTTAACACAAGAAATGATCCAAATGATGCTAAAACCACTAAACTTTTTCAAACCCAAAAACCATATAAAACCACTAGAAATCCAAGGATATGTAAGAGAGATGATCGAACCATGGCTCTTGATACCATTTGTAACATATTGGATTTCACAAACACATCCACAATCACAATAAGGGGCGTATAATTTAGAGGTTTTAGAGAGAGAAAGTAGAATGGGAGCCTTTCTAGAGAGAGAAAGTAAACAAAAGAGAAAAGGTTAGATTACAATGAAAGGTCCAACCCTCTACCTTGGGTGGTAGAGGGTATTTATAGTTACATACTAAACGTCCTCCTACGGACTGTGGATCAGGAATACAGTGGGTAAAGACCCGTCCGTCCTCCACGGTGTTGCTCTAAACTATATAACTAACTAACTAACTAGTAAATAACGTAATGTCTACGAGCTAACATATGCTAGACTAGAGTTGGGGTGACCGACTCTTCACTATGGATTTTCTAATTCCTAACATCTCTTCACCATCATTAGAATCTGAATTTAAATCTAAATCTAATCTCTTTTTGTTTATCTTTGAAAACTTTTTACGCGTCGCTTCCTTTGAATTTCACGCACTACCTTCATCAGACGAAAAATCATATTCAAAATCTGAAGACTCATTCTTCATCTTCCCTTTCAATTTATGTGACAGCTTCTTGCACCTCGCTTTCTTTGACTTTCTTGCACTATCTTCATCAGAAGAATAATCATATTCAGATTCAGATTTAGAAGACGCTTTAATCATCTTCCCCTTCAATTTCTTTGACAACTTCTTACGCTCATCACTATCCTCTTCCTCTTCATCAGAAACTTCACCGAAATCTAATAACTTCCTTTTTCTCTTTAACAACTGATAATCCTTTGGAATCGGCTTTAGGCTTAGGCTTAGACAGAGTATTCGGCTTAGGATTCGCAACATTAACCTGTTTCTTAGGAGAAACCATTTCGTGAATCATAGTCTTTGTAAGCCTTGTTTTAGGAGAACCACTAGAATCAACGCCTCGATCCTTAAACTTAAGAGACAACTTTGACTTATGCACTGAAGTTGACTTTGACTGTTAATATGTGTTAGAAACAGTTTTCAAAACAGCAGCACCTAACATCAACAAAACTATATAAATCATGATTATCACTCAACATATTAATAGTATAATAACATCAACAAAATAATATAAATCGTGATTATCACTATTTAATATAACATGTGATTAAACTTAATTAAACAAAATAATAATAACAACACTAATGAAAAAATAATAACAACAATGCTTAACAAATCATATGTGATTCATGTACTTTATTCATCATTAACATTTAAGAAAATAATAAATAAATAAACTTACCATGAATATTAAGAAATTACATGTGATTCATGTACTTTTTTCATCATTAACATTAAAAAAAAACACATAAAAACAACTAAGCATAAGAGCAAAACATCAAACAAACTAATTAACAAATCACTATACTCATCACAAAAAGAACAAGTAAAAAAAACTTTAACATCAAGAATAACAATCAAAATAGCAAAAAAAAAAAACTACATGCATCTACTGATTATATATTTAAATAAAATAATATGAACAAAAATTGAATTATATTCAAACTTTCTACCAATATCAACATTTTGATTCTCATTTTGATCACTGAGTGGCAATGAAGATGATTCAAGCAAGGTTGTCAAAATCGCGATCCTGCTCGTAGGATCATACGATCCTACGATCCTACACACAAAAAACGATCAGGATCTTAATAAGATCTTAATCCAGGTAGGATCGCAACAAGATCGTAGGATCGAGCGTAGGATCGTAGGATCGGATCGGATCGTATAGGATCCCTATTTTTTATTTTATTTTTTGTTTTTTTAATATTAACTTATTAAGTATAAGCTCATGTCTTAAAGCCCAATGACTAAATTTTTTTCAAAAAAAATATTATTTTGGTGTTGTTAATTAATTGTCTCTTGCAAGATTAATGAGTGTAAAATCATTATGTTTTTATGGACCATTTAGAAATAGTTTAGATATGTCTTTTTGGGTTTATTATGAAAAATGATTTCGTGCTTTGTAAAATGTCAGAAGCTTATTTTTGAAGTAAACTATCTACATACTTAACCCAATTTTGTTCATATTTTATTTTATGTTACATATAAAAGCATGAATATTCTAATTTAATTTATTTGGTCATCAAGAAAAAAAAATCAGTAATATTATTAGAATATTCTAATTTAATTTATTTGGTCATCAAGAAAAAAAAAATTTGTGTTGCCCTCTATTATAAATTATGTCGTTTCATTTTCACATACAATCCTTTTATTTTTTTGCATTAATTTATATATTGGCAAAACACATGTTCGTTTGTAAAGTATGTGTTCATGGGTTGTTTGGACCAATTAACGTTATGGAAATTTTAAGTAATGGGTTTGTTATGTCTTTGGTCAAGGTTGTATTTACGTAAATAAGTTTTATGAAAAATAAAGCTTTGATTGTGTTGGATCGATATACTTTAATCAAACTAACTTAACTAGCTTGTTAAGGTTTAATAACCTCGGATAAATCGTAAGTTATTAACAAAGAAACACTGAGCAATCTTTATCAAGTACGCGGAATTTACTTAACAAAGCTAAGAAGAAAAACTTTATTAACAAACTCTAAATCTGCTTATTATGCAGATACTCTAATACAACTCTAAGATAATCGAACTTTTCTCTAAACTCTAATTCGTAAACTCTAAAACTCTTTTTCTGAAATCGTACCTCTAATGCCAATCTAGGAGTCCTTTTATAGGCTCAAGGATATCCTAGTCGGTTTACAATTGATAACCTTGTACGACAAGTAATCTAATCATGGAATACAATACTTTCCATAAACGAATATAACAATTTGATTGTTCTAGCAGTACTTTGACTTCACCTTGCAGTACTTTGACTTTGTCTTTAGCAGTACTTTGACTATTTGACTTCTTCTAGTACTTTGCAGCTTACAGTACTTTCATATCTTCAGTACTTTGATATCTTCAGCACTTTCATATCCCAACAATCCTCCCCTAACTTGAATTCTACTTGCTTGACTTCAAGTTCTTTTGTGAATATATCTTTAACAGCTTCATCTTTAAAAATGGATTGTTCTTTAGTCTTTAGATTATATCTCTGTAATATCTATGCTTTGTCAAAGTATCTCTTAGAATTGTTTTCTTCACAGCAGCATCCAGCAATCTCCATCTTTTCAGCAACACAACAACATATGACAATTTGTACATTAATTCAGTTTAAGTTGCATACTATTCTCATCACATCTAAGTGAATCATTGAAAATTCAATGGATTTAGAACTCTTTACCAAAGCCATTATCTTTGGAGTAGCCAAATGTTTTGGTGTGTAAGACCATGGTACATTGATAACCATATGATTTTTAGCAAACCACCAGCTATCAACAGATTTGTTTTGTCTTTACCAAAAGCTGTACCCTTCTGGACTAGTTAGTTCTTTTATCTAATGGTGAACTAATTACCAATAATGGTTTTTCCACTGCCTTTACCACAAGCCATTTCTTGTGGGCTAGCCAACTCTTCACATTTACTGATATGGTGAGTTGATGACCATCCAACTTATTAGCAAGTTGTCAACTAAAAATGGATTTGATATATCTTTACCAGAGCCGTTTGCTCATGGATTAGTCAATCCTTTTGTAACCATGGTGGATTGATAACCTATTGATGTTATCATCACAAAAACCATTCAACCTTTATTTCAAAATATTTATTATTTAGCAAAAAGGTTTCTTCTAAAAGTTATTTTAACTGGTTTAGTTCAGCAAACAGTACTTTGATGAAAGTACTGTCTGACTAGCAGTACTTTGAATAAAAGTACTGATATATCAAAAAGTATTTATTCAAATAAAATTCATACCAGTTAAAGATCATTCTCAGCAATGGTAGTCCAGTCAATAAACAAATTGATCACCATGCAAGCAGTTTCATCAGCCTCTTCTACTTCCAATCCATGCTCTAGCATTCTTCTCATTAGATCAACTGTAAGAGGATATCTTCTTTCTGCAAACATGTGAATCATTGTTCCATTTTCTAGCTCCAAGACATGAACTCCAGATTCTTCAAAGAATCTCCAGCAAACTATTTCCCAGTTTTCTTGATCCTTCCAAATATCATCAGTGCTCTCTTCATCAGTTTCCCACATGGTTATGAGATCCCCATGTAAAACCAATCCAATCCCTTCTAATGGATTATCTTCAAAATAAGCCTTCACAACATCATATAAGTAGAATAGATCTACTATATCTATAATATGCAGCAAATCCCATAGCCTTTTGAAAACTTTGAAACTTTCATCTTCTTTGTGAAAAACCATGTAATCTCCATTCTTAGATTTCTCAACTTTGAAAACACTAATCTTTGATCTGTTCATCTTCATGTCATTATCTTCATCTGTATAATCAAAATCTACCACTCTGAGATAATTCTTCAATTCATCACTAGTCTCAGATCTTAATTCAACCTTTTCTTTCTTTGAAAACTGAACATCTGTAGCATCAGTTCTTCTTTTTCTCTTTAAGCTCTTCTTCCTTTCAGCTTCAGTCCAATAAGCTTCTTCTCTAAAGTCTTTAATGCCTGCAACATCTTTCTTATAAGCTTCTCTCTCAGCATCATATAATCTTTTCATATCCACATAATTTAGCTTTTGCAATCCTTTAAATCCTCTGCCTTTTAAATATGCCATCATTGCATTCCTTTCTTTAGCTAAATTAGGTCTTCTTGACATAAATCTAACAGGTGTTGGAGACTGTAAAGGTTCAGCAGTTTCAGCATCCAATTCATCTTGCACCTTTTGAGCTGCTGCTCTATCCAGAGCTTCTTGAGCTTCTTGTTCTTCTCTATCTTTAGCATTTATTTCTTCTTGAACTTTTCTAGCTGCAGCTTCATTCCTTGCAACTTCAAATGCTCTAAGTTCTGCCAAAGTGAGTTTCTTCTTCTTAGTTTCAACCAGAATACCTTTCCCTTTGTCTTTTGAATCAATTGCAGGTTGATCAGTTCTTGGTTGTTCTTCTTCTTGAATATCTCTAATAGTAACTCCTCCTCTTGGTTGTGACAAATCAAGAATTGTAGCAACTAATTCATCATCACTCGCAGAATGAATAGGTTTGAATCTAGGTTCCTCCTCTTCTTCTATAACAGTTGTAGAAGGACCAGCTTCTTCTTCAAAATTCAAAACCCTTGGAGTTATTGGAGTTATTACTTCTGGCCTAGATGTATCAGTACTTTGATGTTCAGTACCTTGATCATCAGTACCTTGAACATCAGTACCTTGAACTTGCACTTCTTCTTCTTGTTCCTCTGAAATAAGCTTTTCTGCAGTACTTACAAATTCTTTCTTCTTTGTAATATCTTCTTCAGATTCTTTCTGCTTCATAACATCTTCTTTCAAACTATCCTTTTCTGAATTCCTCCCCAAGTTGACAGAAGATGATTTAGGAACCTTCTTTCTTTTTAATTCCTTACGAAGTGCTTTACGACGTTTGTTTTCCTCCTTAACCCATAAGTTAAAACCTTGAATATAGGGTTTAACAAAATTTCTCAACCAGAAATAGTTACGCTTCAACTTCCTAATTGTTTTAGCTTGACTCTCAACAGTCTTGTTCAACCTAGCTAGCGCCCTTGTCAAAGCATAGTTATCCATAGCTAAACCTTCACGAGGTATAGTAGGATCAGCACCTTGAAGTGGTGAATGAGCCTCTGAAACAGAAACAGATTGTTGAGGAGATGGAGTAGGTGTTCTCTCAATCTCTACTTGAACCTCAGGACCTGAAGAAACATCACCTTGTAACGAAGTAGTACCTTCACGAGAAGCTGTACTTGCAGATGCAGTACCTTGTGAAGAATCAGTACCTTCAGTGTCTTCATCCTCTCCAGCTGCATTACGGACATCTTGTACAACTTCCATCATTGTTGTTGTTAATGGAATATCTCCACCTCTGAACAAATTACTTCTCTTAGCCATGAATGTATAGATTTTGGCTTGTTGCACAATGACAGGTAGTAAAGCAGCAGGTTTTGGAACATCAGCCAACTGCTTGTTCAAGAAAACCTGTATAAACCTTGGATACATCAACCAAGTTGCCCCAGATGATATATGCGATAGCATCCCATCCAAAATAAGCCGTGAAAAGTTAAACACTCTGTCTGTAGCTAAGCCAACCACTGCAGATGCTATATTTGACCCAAACTGCTCCCAAGAAGTACTTTTAGAACTTATGCAATGGAGCAATACATGAATCAAAAACTTCCATTGAGGACAGAATAAGGCCTTCTTAAAAGTTTGTTCAGTCAAAGAACCTTCATAACCCAGATTGCTAAAAGTATCCCAAATCAGTTGCTTGTCAAATCGAATAGCCCCATCTTCATCACCAAATAATAAATCATCACGAATAGAGGCCTCTGTAATCTTGATAGTCTTTCCAGCAACTGAGGATCTAATATAATATTCATCCTCCTCCATATTATCTCTAGCATTAGCCCAAAATTCTTGAATCCACGATTCAATAACATCCGGCTCAACTAAAAGAGCATAGCTAATAGGCGACCCAATATAATCAATGATATCATAGAAAGCCACATTCGCCTCGGTCTTGTCCAAATTAGCCACCATATTGTGCTTCGAAACAGTTAAACGATTCACCATTGTTGAAAGAGTGAGCACAATAGAAAGATTGTATCGAATAATAAAGAGATGGTAATTGGAAGATAAGTATGGAAAAGATGTGAAGTAATAATATGAGAGGGAAAATCGGAAAGTAGTTATTTATAGGTGAGATTTGAAAAATCACAGCCTAAATAATAAAGTTACCGTTATTACCAATTACCCATCAATATTACCGTTGGAACAGTACTTTAATACGACAAACAGTACTTTCCACATAAGCAGTACTTTCCCAAGCAGTACTTTCAGGAAATACAGTACTTTGCCAAAAACCTTCATATAAACTAAGTATAAACTAACATCCTCCCCTCAAGCAATACACAGGACTATACAAAACACCTTATAGTCCTCCCCTTAAACAAAGCTTAGTAGTTAATCATTCCAATGCTCACGACCAAGTGATTGAATCGTGACACATCAAAACCTTTTGTAAGATATTGGATTTCATAAACTCATAACAAACAATAATATGGTCGAATTATTTAGAGGTTTTAGAGAGAGAAAGTGGGAGCCTTTCTAGAGAGAAAGTGAAAGAAAACATAGAAGGTTAGATTAAGATGAATGAAAGGTCCAACCCTCTACCTTGGGAGGTAGAGGGTATATATAGTTACAAACTAAACGTCCTCCTTCGGACTGTGGATCAGGCATACAGTGGGTAAAGACCCGTCCTTCCTCCACGGTGTTGCACTACGCTAAACTAAACTAATAACTAACTAATAAACTGATAAATAACGTAACTAACGACAAGTCTACGAGCTAACTTAAGCTAGATAACATTTGGGGTGACCGACTCTTCACTAAGAAATTTTCCAATTCCTAACAATCTCCCCCTAAGGGAGGTCACCCCATGTTTTACATTTCGAATCCTAGCATTCTATTCTTGACATTGTTCTTGAGCTCGTAGACTTGAATTCTTCATTTCCGCAATCTTTGTGCTTATGTAGTGCAACTTCAAAGTACGCATAGTTTAGTACTTTCAGTGGAGGTCTTTGAACTGATCCACATCTTTGAAGATCTTTGAGCTTTCATTGAGATCATCAGCCACAGTAAATCTCTGGATCACCCTTTGTTGTGTTGCCATCATGTGAAGTTGTGACTTACGGACCGACATGCTCACACTTTAGAATCATGACATCTTTCCATCAGAGTAGCGGAAGCCTTACCGGTTCATGATATTTGCAGCAGCGAAGCATAAGCATAGTATGAAATATCAGAGCCAGGTTATGTAGATATGCACCAGTCATGATTTCTTCAAATAAGTGTGGTTGCTGTGAACATGCGGCTTTGCATTGACTCCTCAATTCTGATCAGCTGCAATCGTCGGGGTGTACCTGCATACGACAGTTAGCAATAAAGTGCACGAAAGTGTCTTTGAACACTTTCGTTGAATTGAGGTACACGGCCCACGGTTCCCCGTTGATCAGTACAAGTACTGCCTGTGATCAGGTAGGATTCCTAAGAATCTCCTTGACAGGGTTTCGCAGCTGTTCTAGCTGTTCTCAAACCGGAACGTCTCAAAGAAGACAACACGGAGTGAGTGAACCAGCGAATTGAGATTCACTGATTGATGAAAAATGATTTGAAAAACAATTGCGTATTACATAGACGAAAGAGTTTTGCAATACGACAAAGGTTTTATGAGAAAGATCAATTTTCAATCAAAAAAACTTTTTATATTTGAAAATAATACACATTCGATGTACTAGAGAAAAGAATATTCGCACATCGAACGGTTTTTCCAAAAGCATTTTTTCAATCAGAGATACATTTTGAATTTGAATATGAATACACATTCGACGTGCTAGAGAAAAGAAGGTTTGCACATCGAACGGTTTTTCCAAAAGCATTCGTCAATTCCATTCCTGGACCAAGGTTGATTCAAGAAAGAATCTCCCCATCGTTTCTATCCAGTTATCACAAGCTTGATCTTTTGCAAGATTTCACATGTCACCCACCAAGAGCTTGTTTGATGTTAGCTCTAGAAGGATTTCCATCTTCATCGTGAATATTTACATATCACTCGGATGTTCTGGCAATACCACAAGGATAATGCGTAGGACTCTTAATACATACTTACTTTCCACATTGTGTGAAAAAGCAAGTCTTCAAGAATTTGGTGTCCTAATGAGATATTGTGGATGATTTCTTGGCTCTAGACTCAATAGTGCATTTTTGGTTCCTTTGTCGGAGACTAGGGAGAGGGTCTCCTTCTTCAATATCAACCATCTCTAAGAGAAAGTCGATAGATTATGTAGGTTCCCCGTGAGAATGAAACAAGCCCTTTTAAGAGGAACTTGAGTGGTTTGGGAAGTTTAGTGCAGTGCATCACTGGGTCCATGATGTCTTGTCTTCAATACCAGTGTTACCTTAGTAACCACCAGTAGCATATGAATTGAACCCGGTTTCTGCCCTAAGGTTGAATTGATGGAGGGCTATTTCTTTTCACCCTTTTTTTTACATTTAGTTCTTTTTCATTCTTCAACCCCTTCAGTGCTTATCGAGACTTCATTACTAGAACCTTGTTGGGTTAATTCCAGTACTAGCTCAGTCTCAGTCCGCACTCTTCCCATATCTCACTTTTCTCCTTTTTTCATCATACCTAAAGACTCTACACTATCTAGTGGATTGTCCCTGGGTAGATCCCTCCGGTTCTGGCGGATCGTGGGAACTAATACCTAACCTAACCATCCTTATAACACCATGCATAAAGTAAATTGGTCGGTCTTTTGGTACAGTTCATTCTTACTTAAAACCAATTGAAAAATCATTTGGAAAAACAATCAAGGTACTTGTGATACGAGATCAAAGCATTTTGTACCTTAATAGTTTTGATCATTTAGAAAACCTCCCCCTCAACATGTGCATATGATTTAAAAATTGTTTAGCACAAGGAGGCAAGAGGACTTTGAAATATTTTCTTTGATCACAATTTTCATATGAAAAAGCCATTTGATTTTCATGGTAAAATTCTCCCCCTCAATATGTGCGTAGGATATTTGAAATCATTTTATCACATAGAGGCAAGAGTTCTTTTGAAGCACATTCACGATCACAAAATCCATTATAAAAACCATTTGAAAACACAATCAAGGTACTTTATAAATCTCTTTTAAAAAACTTTTGTACCTCGATGGTTTTGCTCCCCCTCAATATGTGCTTCGAGATTCGAAAGCGTTTAGCACATATGAGAGAGCAGCCTGCACAACTGAATCAAAACGATCAAATTTTATCAAATTTCATTATTAAATCACAAATTCTCCCCCGATCAAAAATATCAAATCCTTTGAGATTTTGGATCCCAAGTGATTTAATTAGGTTTAGAAAACATCGGTATTGAAGAAAAACACGATCTCTACCCCGATCGGAAATATCAAACCATTTGAGATTTGTGATCCCAACTGATTTAAGTCATTTAGAAAATTTTGGGGAAAGACGTGGCAAGATTTAATTTTGAAAAATGATAGATAAGGACCAGATTTAGACATTAAAGATTGTTAGTGTTAGGTATGATAGTTTTTAAGAGATCTTTAAGTAAAATAAAACAATTTCACAATCAAACAAGAACAGAAAAAATTTCATTTTGACAGATCTTTGAGTTTTAAAGAAAACCATACCATGACATAACATTAAATCTTTAGATCACCACATTTTAGCGTACAAACGGACTTTTATGAAGCAATATTGTTTGAAAATAATTTATTCAAAATCACTCTCCCCCTCAAACCATGACAGTAGTCGATGATTGAGTGACTTAAGTTTTGATAAAATGAAGTCCGGTGATTTCCAAAATTTAGTCCAATATATTTTCGAAACAATATTTTTCCATTTTCAAAAACATTATTTTTCAAAGTTTTAGAAAAATGGTATCATCACGATTATCCTGCACAAAGATATGTTAGGTGGTTGAGAAGCTTCTGTTGTTGTTGCTGTAGGGTTTGGAAGAAAAACCGTCTGCAGATGCAGTGAGACTTCTTCTTACGTTGCATTTTGAATGCCAACTGAGGTCAAATTAAGCTCCGTTTCTTCAATCACTTAGAAGAAAACCATCTGCTGATGCAGTGAGACCTCTTACGTTGCATTTATGCCAACTCTCCATAGAAGTCCAATTAAGCTCCGTTTCTTCATTTGTCAACCCAAGAAATGTTTACCCTTTCCTTTTGGCATCCAATCATCATCATTAGTGAGATCCGGATCGGGAACATTCTTATATCCATGATATCTGCATACGTTAGTGAACACACATACAGATATATGGTGGTCGACATCACCCATAACAGCAATCAACTAACTAAAGTCAATTCAACATAACAATCAGAACATATATAGCATGGGAATAATGAGTTCATCAAACTTTAATCATCTAAACCTAACAATCATATCCTAGAAACCTAGTCCTTCAACATAGGCAATTATATTTTTTCAGATAAACACGTAGGATAATTAAGAAAGTCCGTTAGATGATATAACTTTGAAAAATATTCTTCCCCTCAATCAATGACTCTTTTTCTTGAAAAGTTTTAAAAGTGCTGAAGTCATCGATTGAGTTTTTGTGAATTAATACGAAAACTCTGATCCTGATTGATTTTTTTTCAAGCAACTCATTTTACCACCATTTTTTGAAATACAACAAATATTTTTCTGAAGAATTATAGACGGAAAAACATTTGTGTAAGAACAGCAGTCCTTCGACATACTTTCCTTAAATTGTTTTAGGATAAGTGCACGAAATATTTTGAAAAAATTGGTTTAGCGTGGCACTTTCCTTTCTTTAAAGAGCGGGTTGCTATTTGAAATAATAGCAAACCATAGTTTTAGCACGGGTTACAGTCTGAAGTAACTGTAAGCCATCATTTGAAGCCCGGGTTACAGTCTGAAGTAACTGTAAGCCATATTTTTGAGACATGTTTAAAAAGAAATATTTACACCTCCTGCTCGAACTTCATCTAAAGTCCCGTGCCATTATTGAATGACATTTCTAAGACCGTAGATGTTATCGATACAAGAAGACATGTCTTGAGAAAACATATTTTTGGTCTTTTTCAAATTTTCTGATTTTTATGGATTTTTGAAGATTTTATATTTTTCTATTTTCTTTTTGTAGGTTTTATAATTTTGTATTTTGTTTTTCGAATAAATATATACAAGAGATAGATTAGTTTAAGAGAATGATGAAATGAGTACCGAGATAAAGATATCGTTCAGCACGTTGTAGAAGAAAGGAATCAACATCTCTTAAACTTTCGCCACCAAAGCATCCGAGGCTTCTAAGAAAATCGTCTGAACATGAGCCTTCTCAATTTGAATCTTTGGTAGCTTCCCCCCAAACCGACAAACATCGAATAAAGACCATTTCCCTAAGAAGTAGAGTTGAATACAAAGCGGTCTCATTGATTGAAGCTCAGCACCCTGAAGAACACGAGAACACCGAAGTAACAAGTTGAAACATTGATCGTCTCAGTGGTTATCAAATCCGGATTAACTGATTACGACCGATCACATGAACCTGTTGTGCATCCCCGATGTACACCTTACTCTCCGAGATTGACCAGTTGTCTAGTTAGGGGAACAATATATCAACATCTTCATTTTACCAAGTGTATTCCAGTTATATAACATATAACCAATCAGCACATAATGTACACATGTACCCAACAAGAGTAGAGACGATGACATCCACGTAACATGTTGAGTCACTAATCATCTCTGTGGATGTCAACTCTGAAATAACTGAATTAGCTCGATCAAGTGAACATGTTGTGCATATAACCGGAAGCACTTTATCATAAACCGTATATAAGATGTCGATAGGCAGTATCATCTCACGTTCCAAATATTCTTCTCACATTTCTTCCAACTGAACACTGAAGTAACAAAAACCAAAGGTCTCCAGAGACCACTTCCCCCAAATAGTTGGAATAATATATCCTTCCCCCAAATAGTTTTGATACCTCAGAATCAGCAAAACATAATATATCCATAAACTTGAAATCTTGTGAGAAGAACTCAAATAGCCCAAGTGAATCCTGTGAGAATCAACTGCTACATAAACTCTCTCTGACTATCTTTATCAACCCATATGTAGACAATTTGAAGTGACCACTGTTGAAGAAAAACCCGATATACCAAACTTGAAATTGAAGTCGAATTCCCCGCATTTGTGTCTTAAGCTTGCACTTAAAGATGGAAGAACGGTGTCGAGAATCTATGCTTCAAGCAAATCTCTAAGTACTCACTACTCAAACAAAGTATGAGACATTAACACCTCTTGCGATTATCCACACCGTCATATGCGTGTGACACTGAGTAAAACAAAGTAACTCCTAATAGTGATAGTTAACCAGGTCTTCAATCATCCACCTCGACTGCTGGTAACTAGATAACCCAAGTCTTCAACTCAAATACTTAAGCCCGAGCAAGTTATCAAATAAGAACACGCCTTTGTGAACGTCAACTTCAACCTCAAATAAGTTATAAATGAGTAACTTCGAAGTAATCAACTTGTGTCAAATGTCCAACACGTGAATAAACATACAATCAGATGTACATTGACCCACTGACTGAACCGGAGCAAATGATTCCTCAACATCAATGCATTCTTCCTTACGGTATACATGTAGAAACTGATCTGGAAGATTTACCAATAATGTTTTTAAGCGGATGAGGAAGTCATTTTCCTTAATGTTCATGTGGTTGATTTACAGAGTGCACATTTGGAGAAGAAAAATGAAACAATGATCCGTGAAGATTTGGCAAAGGAGTACCAAAGAGCGGATCACTATTCATGAGTGCAACTGCAATGATAGTCATTAACAACGCCTTGTGAAGTAACTAGAGATAAGGTTTCTTGAGAATTCCAAGAAGTACTTCTTAGATGGTGAACCAGTCGAGTCAATAGAAACCAGAGCATGAGCTTCAGAAGCTGGATGATCAACATTCGTTAGAGGTTGGAAGTACTCATCAAACATATCTTTGAAAAACAATGAATCCCAAACAATGAATCCCAATTATCCTTAGTAATTGAAGCATTAGGCGTTGGAGGAGTGTCATCAAAAATCAAGCAATGAATCATTACTAAAGAATCTGTGCAAGTCTAATTGGGGATAAAATTTTGGCTTTTCAATCTCCCCCAATTAGTGCTCTCCCCTAAACTGACGAAGATTTTCAAGTGTTCTTCTCAGCCCGGATTAAGAAGAAGTCTTTAGATCATCAAATGCAATTCGTCTTTAGTCTTCTAATCATGTAGCTTTCAAATGTAGATTAGACTGTAGACTCGACCTTCTTCAAGATTATTCGAATGGGGAAATAGACAGTTAACATCTTCTTCACACCAAAGGCATTCCCATTAACTTGTAAATAGCAAATCCCCTTAATTAAAATCCCTCCCAATCAAACAAGAACATAAAGATGTTCATCAAAGAAATCAGCCCAGCAACTAGAAGCACTTTGTCATTTAATCATATCAGCCCGTGTGAAGATGTCAACCAACGGCTCTTATAAGAAACTACATGTGAAGATGATCCGATAAGAAGAATCTCGGTTCTTACATGGGTTAGGAGCCGTTTGACCATATATTCTCAAATATCAGTCAACCATGCAAAAAATTCACACTTCTTCTCCCCCTCAAGAATTGCATACAGAGATGCCATTCTTGATTAACCAAGTGATTATCATCCAAATGTATTATATTCACACTTCTCCCCCGCAAAATTAGCACATGATGTCGCCATCTTCATTATATTGAGCAAGAGGAATAAGAGTAATTATCAGTAGTCCGGTTCACTTGATGACTAAAGCGCATGGAAAAAGCATGAAGCATGTTGATGAAGAATGTCGATGAGAATGGTCATAAACATGAAGATTTCTCTTCTTAAGAAGATAAAGCGCACTGAAGCGTACACCTTTCTTTTCTTTGAGGAACGGGGCCTGAAGTGTTATCTGCAGACGCCATAATGATGAAGTACGAGGCCTGAACTGATTTGAACAGATGTCATAGCTGATTGAATATCAATGTTGAGTAACTAGAACCCGTGAATTATGAGATATCAATCCTTTTGTTATCCATACTTTAAGCCAGTCCATGTATTGAAGGATCGAAGTATCTGCAACTGAGTAAGGACTACCTGCACTAATATTACAAACTTGATTGCATATATTATGGTTAGTGACATCAGTATCCAAACCCTTTGGGGTTTCACGGTCAACATTGAGAATGCTATTGGTAAACATCTTTCCTGTAGGTATCCACCTAAGTCTAGCATCCTTAAAAATTCTACCAGATGGTATCCACTTATGGCAAGGTCTAGGATTGTTAGGCATCTTATGCATAGTGAGAGACTTATCCTTATTCCTAGTTTCCAAAGATTTATCAGTTGGAAACCATCTAGGTGAGGCTTTTGGTTTCATTTGCTTCATTTACACTGTGGATGACTTAGTGTGAATCCTAGACTTAACAGGTTGTACCATTGCATGAGGATTTACATTCTTCAGGGATTTTGTGAAACATTTATCATGATTAGCATTAAAGATACATTTCAGACACTTTGAGCAAACAGCTTGTTTGGATTCAGAAATAGATCTAGATTTCTTAGAGTGATCTGCTATGGGAATAGCTTTAATCGAAACGCAACTACTCTTAGATGTACGCCAATCCCTAGTCTTTAGATTAGTGTTCCTAGGTAATGGTTTAGAGCTACTAGCAGTGCCTTGAAATTTTGAAGAATTCATCATCCTAGGTCTTGCACCTAAAATTCCATCTTTACGATTATGTGCCTTCTTTCTAGCCATTTCAAGATAAGAGTTCTTATACAAGTCATTCATATCAATTTTCCTAGGCAAGTGAGGTGAAGTGACTGGTTTTGTCAAAACTTGTTTCGCATCAACTTTGGAGGCAAACCGCGTTTTTGAAAATTTTGGTCGTTCAGATCTAAACGCATTCGGTTGTCTAATAACTGGTTTCCCCAAGTTTGATGGTTTTGAAAACTTAGTGTTCACACTATTCCCTGTTGTTTTTCTGAGCTCATTTTTTAAAGCAACAATAGCGAAACTCTTTTCCTGAAGTTGAGCTTTGAGATCATCAATTTTTGCTATCAAAGAGTTTGTTTCCATTGACTTAGTTCTAGCTTCTTTGACAGAGTCACTTAGTTCTATGTGATTCTTTCTCAAAGACTCATTTTCCTTTAGTAATTTGGCCACACAAACAGCTAATTCATCATTTCTCATTTGAATATCATCAATAGCATTAACATCAGAATTACTTGTAACCAAATTACTTTTCACATGCATACCAGAAATATGTTTCTTCAAATTGTTGATGGTTGATTCTTTGTCTTGAAGCTGAGCTTTCAAAGTGTTCATTTCAAAAAGTTCACGGAATTCAGGAAGTTCCAGATTTTTACATGGTTTGTTAATTTGGAAACTTTCTTCTTTACTTTGTATCGCAATTTCAAGTGAAATGCAATGTTTTTCAAGATTTGAGAATTTGTTTGAAAGTTCATCAAAAGCCTTTTTATCAACCTTATTGTTTGTTTTGAAACACTTAATCTCAGACTCAGCCTCAGTAACAGAACATTCATGAAAGTCATGTTCAGCATCATGATCAGTTTGTTTAAGTACTTTAGCAGATGCACTATGTTGAACAGTAAAGGGTACCTCATTACATGACACACCTGCTCAATTTCTGGTCTGATATCTGCATCCACATCATGTATAACAAGAGTCACTGGACCGCTGGATGTGTCAAGCTTATCAATCTCTGAGCCTCTGTATTCAGTGCCAACTGATCCATCATCTGGTGTTTTACCCGACTCATCATTATTTGTTGTCTCAGACATTCTGCATTCAGCAACACCCGATTCTTCAACAGGTACATTACCCAACTTATCACAACAATCTCTCAACTGCACCAGACACTCATCCACTTTTTCATCTGTCTGAGTAACTTCCTCAATATACTTCTCCACATTATCCATGAGATGGATAAGTGTCTCTGTGAACACACTAATTTCCATTCCAGTGTGTTTCATGAAAGACACTTCAGTCATGTCTTGATCATAATCTGATGTGAATTCCCTACTTATGAATGACTGAAATTGGTTGTGGATCACTTGAAGTGCAGCACTGGAACTACCCTTTTGAACCTTTTCTTTATCAAGTTGTTGTTCTAATTGTTCTAAGTTCAATAGTAACGTTCCAGTTAATGTGGATAAGTCTTGACGGAAAATGGCAATGCATGTTCGTTCCATTCTTATCGGTGTGAGTAACATGAGGTGTGAGTGAAGTAGATGATAAGGTTCAATGCTACTTTCCTTTTGCATGGCATTCTGTAGTCCAAGCAGGTGCAATTCTTTTTCATTGGACTCAGAGCATGAAGAACCCAAGTCATCATTGATTGATTCCATCATCTGCATTCGATCAGTATAGCTAATATTCTCATGGTTGTCTACAGCATCATACAATTTGAGTACTTCTGAAATCACTGGGTCAGTAGAGTAGGACATGATGTGGTAGAATGCACGGGATTTTACAAGTCTATGATTCAAACCGAGAAATAAAATCTTTCGCGGGATTTTACTAAAATCAAGACCAAACCGTTAAGCAATGACCAATGGAATGTGTTAAGATGACTGATGGATCGATACAATGAAAGACGATTGTGTGATAGGGCTTTAGATTGTTCTTAGGAAACGCTGAAATGTTGATTGGTTGAGTTTTGGATTGGTTGATGCACGTTTTTACGGAGAATTTTTGGGTCTAAAAACTTAAAACCTCAATAACTTCCTTTCGGAGGGGATTTGGGCCTCGAAAAATTCGTTTCACGACATCGTCGTGAAACCTCACAATATTCAGCCTGTTCCGGTCGTTTTGACAGGTATTTCGCTGAAAACGGAGTTACGGATCAAAAGTTATGGCCGTTTGAAGTTTTGACGTAAAAAGTCAACTTTGGTCAAACCTCTTCTTCGTAAAAATCAACCAAGTCGCTAGAAAATAATGCACCAAGTCGCTAACACCTAATTCGCTACACCACCAAGTCGCTAAAGTCCCAAGTCGCTAGACAAATGCAAGTCGCTAAGTAGTAACTCGCTAAGCCTCAAGTCGCTAGCAAAATTTTGGCAGCAATTCGCTACTCAAGTCGCTAAAGATTCAAGTCGCTAAAGAGCAACTCGCTACAGACCAAGTCGCTACCACCAAGTCGCTACCCGTAGTGGAGAGTCCACTACTTGTACTGTTAATCGCTAGGTCTAAGTCGCTAGCTCCAAAACTGTAACTCGCTACAAAATTGTGAAGCAAGTCGCTACGAAGAAGGAGATCCGTATATCAAGTCGCTAGCAAGAAAAACCACATAAACATCACTTTTCAATCCAAAAACAACCCAACCAAGATGATTCAAGCTTACCAAATGAAAACCTAAACACTTGTGATGATCCTAAACACAAAAGTACAATCAAAATCCAAACTTTAACACTAGAAATCAACCAAATGATGCAAAAACCACAAAACTTTCTCAAACTCAAAACCCACCTAAAAACCACTAGAAATCCAAAGATATGTAAGAGATGATCTAACCTTGGCTCTTGATACCAATTGTAAGATATTGGATTTCATAAACACATAACAAACAATAATATGGTCGAATTATTTAGAGGTTTTAGAGAGAGAAAGTGGGAGCCTTTCTAGAGAGAGAAAGTGAAAGAAAACATAGAAGGTTAGATTAAGATGAATGAAAGGTCCAACCCTCTACCTTGGGAGGTAGAGGGTATATATAGTTACAAACTAAACGTCCTCCTTCGGACTGTGGATCAGGCATACAGTGGGTAAAGACCCGTCCTTCCTCCACGGTGTTGCACTACGCTAAACTAAACTAATAACTAACTAATAAACTGATAAATAACGTAACTAACGACAAGTCTACGAGCTAACTTAAGCTAGATAACATTTGGGGTGACCGACTCTTCACTAAGAAATTTTCCAATTCCTAACACCTTTTGTGAGTAAATCAGCTACATTGTCATCCGTGTGAACTTTAACCACATTAATGAGCCTATGCTCATAGCAATCTCTGATAAAATGATGCCTAATCTGAATATGCTTTGTCTTGGAATGATACACAGGATTCTTCACAATACAAATAGTACTCTCATTATCAATATTGATAGGAGTATTCTTAAAATTGAATCCATAGTCCAAGAGTTGATTTTGCATCCACAAAACTTGACCACAACAACTTGCAGCAGCTACATATTCAGCTTCAGTAGATGATGTTGCTGCAATTGTCTGCTTCTTGCATTGCCAGGAGACTAACCTTCTTCCAAGATATTGGCATCCACCAGTCGTGGATCTTCGATCATAATTATCACCTGCATAGTCACTATCTGAAAAAGCTTCTAAGTGAAAAGGTGACTCTTTAGGATACCACATCCCCAACTTAGGTTGTTGTTTCAAATAACAGAAAATTCTCTTGACAGCATTCAGGTGAGAGATCTTTGGTGAAACTTGATATCTGGCACATAAACAAACTGCAAACATGATATCAGGCCTTGATGCAGTAAGATACATAAGAGAGCCAATCATAGATCTGTATAACTTGACTTCAACAGGCTGTCCATCTTCATCTTTTCCCAATGAATTGATAGATTTAATAGGTGTAGTTACAGCCTTCATATCATCAAAATTAAACTTCTTAAGTATGTCTGTAACATACTTGTCTTGGCTAATAAAAATTCCTTCCTTGGACTGCTTAACCTGAAGTCCTAAAAAAAATGTTAACTCTCCCATTGAACTCATTTGAAATTCCTTCTGCATCAGCTGCTCAAACTCCTTAACCATGGACTGTTTGGTAGCCCCAAAGATAATATCATCAACATAAACTTGTACTAACATGATATCCTTCTTGTCTCTCTTGATAAACAAAGTCTTGTCAATAGCTCCCCTTCTGTATCCATGTTTTAATAAGAATGTAGAAAGCCTCTCATACCAAGCTCTAGGTGCCTGATGAAGGCCATAAAGAGCCTTAACCACCTTATAGACTTTGTTTGGATGCTTAGGATCTTCAAAACCTGGAGGTTGTTTCACATACACCTCTTCTGTAATAGTACCATAAAGAAATGCACTCTTGACATCCATCTGATAGACTTGAAAACCCATATAAGAAGCAAAAGCAAGAAAGATTCTAATTGCTTCAATCCTTGCCACAGGAGCAAATACCTCATCATAATCTACCCCTTCCTCCTGTCTATAACCCTGAGCAACTAATCTTGCCTTGTTTTTGATAACATTGCCTCTTTCATCTCTTTTGACTCTAAAAACCCATCTGGTTCCAATAACTCTCTTCCCATCTGGAAGATTACATAAAACCCAAACCTCTTGAAGTTTAAATTGAAGAAGTTCCTCCTGCATAGCTTCAACCCAGCTTTCTTTAGTCAAAGCTTGAGCAATATTCTTGGGTTCCTCTTGAGAGATGAAACAAGTAAATAAGCAGGTTTGATGATCCTTATGATTTAGCCTGTTTTGTTTATACACAAAGCTAAGTAAAGCATTATGAGGTTTTGTGAAACCCTTAGCTTTGTGTCTTGTCATAACTCCAGATGTAGAAGGACCAATGATTTGATCAGTTGGATGATTCGTATGAATTCGTAAGAGTGGAGACTGTGGAACTTCATATGTATCATCTAAGTTAGTATAATCAGCACCTTCATTGGAATTTGTGAAAATACCTTCATCTTCAAGCTCATCATCAGTTTCTTCTAACCCAGGCATGGTAGGATCATCCAAATCATCTAAAGTATTGTCAACAGGTGCAGCAGTACTTTGGTTGAAAGTACTGTCCAAAGTACTGTAAGAGTACTCTGCAGTCTTGTTCTTCTTCTTTGCCTCTTCATAAGCTCTCCTTTGTTCATCAGTGTAAGAATGTGCTAATACATCTTGAAGAAGCATCTGATTAAGTTCCTCTTGAATAGATTGATCCTCAGCTGATAATGAGGATTGTGGTGCAGCAGTACTTTGTTTTGGAGAATCAGTACTTTGCTTAGGAACATCAGTACTTTGTTTTGGACTCATAGGATCTTTATCAGGAACAGCATCAGGTCTAATATGAATATCATGAACAACATATTGAATATCTTCTTCATTATGCAAAGGTTGATTTTCTTCTCTAACAGGTACATAATTCATTGAAGGAGATAAAATCTCAAGATCAAACATCCAATCAGGACCCTTTCCTTTCTCATTGTCTTGATCTTCTAAGAACTCAACATGAAAACAATCTTGAATCTTCTTAGTAACTCTGTTGTAGACTCTAAAGCCTTTACTGTTAGTGCAATATCCCAATAAGTAACCTTCTTCAGACTTGCCATCAAATTTCCCCAGATTATCAATGGTGTTCAAAATAGTAAGAGGGCATCCAAAAGGCTTCATAAAACGAATGTTGGGTTTATTGCCCATTAGCAATTCATAGGGTGTCTTCATCTGTGGTTTTGTGACAGAAACCCTGTTAAGTACATAGCATGCAGTACTTACAGCTTCTGCCCAAAATTGAATAGGGAGATGAGAATCTGCTAACATGGTCCTTGCTGCTTCAATCAAGGTCCTATTCTTCCTCTCTGCAACACCATTTTGCTGTGGTGTTCTAGCAATACTAAACTCCCTTTTTATGCCTTTATTTGCACAAAAGTCATCCATAGGCTTGTTCTTGAATTCAGTTCCATTGTCACATCTAATACCTCTAACCTTGAGTCTTAATTGGTTTTCAAGTGCTATTATAAGAGTTTGAATAGCATCAAAGGTATCATCTTTAAAGCCCAAAAAGAAAACCCAACTGAATCTACTACAATCATCAGTAACAACCAAACAGTACTTCTTTTTATTTAAACTTGCCACAGAGACAGGTCCAAATAAATCCATATGTAATAGCTCCAATGGTTCTCTAATATTTCTTTCATCAAGCTTCTTGCAGGAAGCTTTGTGTTGTTTACCCTTCTTGCATGCCAAACATGATTGATCATTCTTGTAAGTCTTTGAAGGTAAACCTCTAACTAAATTTCCTTTGACCAATTTGTTGATGTTCTTGAAATTAACATGGCCCAGTCTTCTATGCCATTGATGTGCCTCTTCAGATGTTGCCTTAGCCACCAAGCATGTGGCTCTTCCATAAGAATGTAGACTCTTCATGTCTAAACTATACACATCATTTGTCCTTGGTACCCTTAGTACTACCAAGTCATCATCAATAGGTTTGAAGTCAGAAGAAAGGATAAGACATTCTGTGTCAGTGAATAACACAGGATGCTTTTTATCACAAATTTGAGAGACTGACAACAAGTTGAACTTTAGCTCCTTCACATATCTGACATTCTCAAAATCAATTCTCCCAGCTTTAATTGTTCCTTTCCCAGTAATCCTTCCTCCATTGGGATCATTCCCAAACGCAACTTTTCCTCCACTAATATTTCTAAAATCAGACAGGATCTCTTTATCGCCTGTCATACTTCCAGAGCAACCACTATCCACAATAAGATGATCTTTAAGCTCCTCTTCTGGGTTGCCCTGCACACAAAGAAAAGAGTTAGAAACTTTTAGGAACCCAAGCCATTACTGACTTGTGTTCCCCTTGAGAAGTTACAAACTCAAATTCTTTGAGTATGTAATCTCCACTATCTTTCAGATGATGATCCAAAATTATCTTTTGATGTTTAGCATGTGGATTTTCAAAACTCTCTGATTTTTCAACATAAATCTCTTTCACCAGATTATTAGCATTTTCTTTTGTCACAAAAACATCTGATTCACTTTTTGTTGAACGTATTGTATGTCTCTCAGCAGTACTTTCCCTTTTAACCCATTCAGTGTTAACAGGTGGTTCCTGTGATCTAGATCCCCTATATGAACTGTGATACCTTCTAGGTTGATAGTGAGATCTCCTAGAATTTCTATCCCAAGTATGGTTTTCAGTACCTTGTCTCTGAGCAGTACTTTGGAAAGTACTGTGAGATACTGAAGGTCTTCTCTGATGTGGGTATCTATGATCTGGTGTGAAGTTTCTGTGATTAACCCTATTTGAATTAGTCCACACTGGTTTGTGCTCTCTAGGTCTCTGATTGTTAGACTTATTCCTTGGAAACTTGCTTAGATATTCTGAGTGTTTGTCACAATCTTTGATTAAGTGAGTAGGACTATAACACACAAAACACAGTTTTTGACCCATATGACCAAAGTGATTTCTTCTATGTCTATGCCCAAAATTATTTTGCCTTCTTGATGACTGATTAAATCTGTTTTGACCAAAATTATTCCAAAAAGGTTTAGCAGTACTGTTTTGAAAAGGTTTTGCATAAGGTACTGCTTGTTAAGCAGTACTTTGATTTAAAGGTACTGCTGTATTTTGAACATTGTTTTCAACAGTTTCTTTGGGTTTCTCAGACCTAGATTGAGCAACAAGCTTCTTCCTAAACTCTAGACTGTCAACACCATAACGAGAAACATCAGGCCTAGAGGGGTGATGACTAATGGGATGAGGAACAGCATGATAACCATTGTCTTTCTTATATTCAGGAGGTGGTTCACTTACTGAGCCCTCATTACTAGATGAATCTACATAGTTAATGAGCTCATCATCACTAGTGGTTATGTCCTCAAAAACACCATCATCCTGATCACTAGATTGGTTTTCATCTACATTATTAAAGTCCATTCCAAATCCTAAGCCTGTTCTAATGTAAGCCCTTCTCTGTTTTTCAACCTAAGCAACATGGGACAAGCCAGACTCTCCCCAAGCAGCAAACTTAGCTAACAAATCATCTCTTTCCATAGTTAATTTCTCAATTTCAGCAATTTTACAGTTTAGTTTCCATTCACTGAGTTTTAACTGGTAATCCTGTTGTTCATACTTTTCAGCCCAAGCCATTTCATTATTTTCATGTGTTGTGATTTTAGCTTCTATAGACTCTAAAGTGATTTGGTAACCTGCTACCTCAGACCTAGCCCTAATACAATTGTCTCTTTCAATCACATAACTGTTAAGTAATTTTTGATAAAATTCATAACAGTTTGAGCATACCTCAGAGATAGGAGACTGAGTTGGTGAAGTAGCCACCATAGCAAGAAGAACAGGATCATCTTCACTTTCTTTGCTCCAATCAAATCCTCCAAACCCATCATCAGATTCCAAAGCAGCATGTTCAGATTCTTCATCAAAAGCAGTGCTCCAGTCCAATGCTTCCACTGTGTCTTCAACTGCATCTTCCACTGCTACCATACAGTAAGTCACCGGTTCATCATCAAACTCTTCACTCCAGTCAACTTCTGATAACTTCTCTTGAGCAACCAAAGCCTTTGTTTCAGTTATTGGAATTTCCTTGAGCTCAAGTTTAGGCTTCTCAGATGCTCTGTTTGCTTGATACTTAGCAAACCTGCACTCCCTTGCAAAGTGACCAGTCATTTGACAATTGAAACATTCAATTTTAGATTTGTCAAAAGTTATTCCTTGTTTTGGTTTGAAATCAATATTTTTGCCTGTCTTCTTCATGTACTTTTTGATCCTTGCAGTGATCAAAGCAACTTGCCACCTGATATCAATTTCTTCAAGTGCATCCTCTTCAATCTGTGCTAGATCCTCTTCATAAGTGACAGGTAAGCTTGCTTGTTGTGCAAAGAAGGAGCACACAACTTCATCTGAGTTCAAAGTGGTAGAGGGTGGGGCCTGATGAGCATATGATGGGGGATTGTAAACAGCAGTACTTTGAGAAACAGTACTTTGAGGAGAAGCAGTACTTTTGAAAGTACTGCTCTTCTTTTCAGATGATAGAAAAGCAATACTGTGAGATTTGGAATTGGGTTGACCACTCATCTCATGTTCATACACCTTCAATTGATGATAGAGATCATCAAAGTCCATAACATCCAATCCTTGTTATCCTCTGATCATAGTAGCAATCACATGCCATGTAGATGGCAAACTCCTTAAAAAATTCAAATTAGCATCCTCAACTGATACTTGTGCCTTGTATAATTCCAGCATGTTGAGGAGATTCTGAAACCTATCATATGCAGCATCAAGACTCTCTCTTTCTCCAACTGTGAAAGTTTCAAACTGTTGTTTCAGCAAGTTTCTGTGCATCTTCTTAGAGGCTTCATTCCCTCTAAATCTGGTCTTGAGAGCAGCCCAGAGCTGCTTAGCATCTTTAGCATCATGAAATTTGAGAAGATGACCATCTGGAATGGCAGACAAGAGAATGTTAAGTGCCTTCTCTTGATTCCTTAGGGTTGCTGCTGGTAAAACTGCCTTTGGTGCTATAGGTTGTCCAGAAACTTGAACAGGTTCTTGAACAACTTCATTCCCATTCACAATTACATTCCACAGAGCATGGTCTGTAATGGCAATATACTGCCTCATCTTCATGCACCAGAGATCATATTCTCCCTTCTTGATGATTGGAATTCTGAGTGAGGTGATTGAGGGTTGTGGAACAGCTTCAGTCGACATCTTGAATATTGTAGGGTTTCTTCCTAGTCAGAGTTTCCACACAAGCTCTGATACCACTTGTTGGATCGATATACTTTAATCAAACTAACTTAACTAGCTTGTTAAGGTTTAATAACCTCGGATAAATCCTAAGTTATTAACAAAGAAACACTGAGCAATCTTTATCAAGTACGCGGAATTTACTTAACAAAGCTAAGAAGAAAAACTTTATTAACAAACTCTAAATCTGCTTATTATGCAGATACTCTAATACAACTCTAAGATAATCGAACTTTTCTCTAAACTCTAATTCGTAAACTCTAAAACTCTTTTTCTGAAATCGTACCTCTAATGCCAATCTAGGAGTCCTTTTATAGGCTCAAGGATATCCTAGTCGGTTTACAATTGATAACCTTGTACGACAAGTAATCTAATCATGGAATACAATACTTTCCATAAACGAATATAACAATTTGATTGTTCTAGCAGTACTTTGACTTCACCTTGCAGTACTTTGACTTTGTCTTTAGCAGTACTTTGACTATTTGACTTCTTCCAGTACTTTGCAGCTTACAGTACTTTCATATCTTCAGTACTTTGATATCTTCAGCACTTTCATATCCCAACAGATTGCTCTCAAAGTCCAGAATTTTTACTAAAAGTATGAATGCTTTGATGGCTCCTAAAGTCCAGATTTTACACTACAAGTATGAAATTTTTGATGGCTCTCAAATGGCAAAATTTTGTGAGCAAATTTTCTAAAAATCACATCTCTTAAACCGTAAGAAGTTAGGAGTCGTGTCACCTATCATTTTGAAGGTAATTGAGTCTAGTTTCATTCAAAATTAATCTCATAGGCTGGTTTTTAATAGATCTGTACCAGTTTGTTGAAGAGTAACAGAAGGTCAGTTTTTGGCCATGTCTTTCCGCGCAAAAGTTTTAAAATTTTGGTCAAATCAGGAACAGGGCGTAAGACTGACAACGCTACCAATCAGGATGTATTATTTAGGTTTCGTTGTGTTCTTTTCTATTGTTCTCATGCATATAATGTTTTTGAACTATTGCAAAAGCAAAGTTATTAGGATCTGATAGGAAAGAAGAACACGTGCCTAGGCTTGAACCTTTGGTGATAGTTAACATCAAAACGGCAACCTTGTCAATATTTACTCATTAATCTAAAGAAGCGGGTTCAATAAACTTAATAACGTTAATGCACAAAAAAAATGACAAACATGTGAGTAAAAGTTAAACTTCTTATAAATTGAAAAGTTAAAAAATGATAATTTAAGATAGTCACTTTTGACAACAATATATATATATATATATATATATATATATATATATATATATATATATATATATATATATATATATATATATATAAAAAACAGGAGGCATTTGGCATTAATGCCACATAATCCAATTTAATGCCACATAATCATTTGTTGTCCAACTAAACATCCACCTAAGAACTAATTTTTTAATTTAATTAGATTTTATATAAATTTCGGATTTTTAATAATTTCGGATTTTTAATAATTATTTAATGCCACGTAATCATTTGTTGTCCAACTAAGCATCCACCTAAGCACTAATTTTTTAATTTAATAAGATTTTATATAAATTTCGGATTTTTAATAATTATTTTTGAAAATTATTTATAAAAAAGGAGCCTTGCAAGGATTGAACCTTGGTCATTTGGATAAATAACGTGTGTGTTTACCACTTAGGCAACAAGTTATTTTGATAATTATGTTGCATATTATAATCTATAAATGGCTATAATTTTATTGGAATCCTACACTAAATACAATTCTTATAAATCTTTTACTTAAAATAAGAATATGATATACGTAAAAAAAATCAGAGTTCATAATATCATGTTTTCTTAAAACCCTAATATCATGTTTTCTTCTAATCCCTAAAACACATCTACATAAAAAAATTCATCAACCAATCATGGTGGCTAAGGTATATATGATCGTTCATTATGTATGTTGTTTCTTTAATTTTCGTACAAGGAAAGGATGGATGCAGGCAAGATTTTTGTCAATATCATTACTTTGCCCTTGATTTTATCTTTGTAAAGTTTAGTATAGTTCTTAAAATGCTAAATGCATTGCTTAATTTGTTTCTGAAAGTTCTTTTATTTCTCCTGTAATTATTGCAGGTTCTCTTCTTGATGTATCATTACTTCGCTGCCATGGAGATATATAATGCGATTCGTGTTTTTATTGCTGCTTATGTCTGGATGACTGGTTTTGGAAACTTCTCCTACTACTACATCAGAAAAGATTTCAGTATTGCACGATATTCGCAGGTTTTTATTTCTTTTTTCGTTTCTTGCTGATTGCATACATAGTATTATTTGTATCAAACATCAGAACATTACATGTTAGTCACTCAGAAGTGCCTGTATGAGACTTTTTGCAAGCTCTAACATTGCACACCTCTGCAAAATGTACCACTTAGGGTGTGTTCCGCATTGATATATAAAGATGTTCATTGCTTTTGAAATAAGCAACTCTGGGTTGTTGTCTTGCTACAACTTCTGTAACTAGATGAAAAGAGATGAAACTTCAAACATAATCAATTTCACTAATAAAATTGCACACTGTTAATCATGCAATAAAATGTAACAAATGACCTTAAATTACATCATATTGCAGTCAACTAAAGAGAATTGCCATGGAAACTACTTACATATGCATGTAGATCCCAAAAATATGGAATGCATACATGATCTTCAAGTTGTAGATAAGGTACAAGACCTGTTTTTCGCTTTTGGTTATTATACGTATTCGGCATCTGTATTCATTTATATTTTGCTCTGTAGTGCCTCGAAAGAATTTACACGTCACATATTTTGGAGCCTTTTGTGACACTTCAAATACCTTAAACTCTAGAACCTTCAGTAGGGGCTTAACTGCTCTTGACAATACCTCTGTCGATATTTGGCTATTTCCGCAACTTCATATGCAATCCAGCCAAGTATTACTGTCTCTCCCTCGCTCTGTGTGTGTGTGTGTGTGGGCGTGTGTGTGTGTAAAGTATATGATTAGCTACACCACTACATTCTCTCCATTTTGATTATGTAATTAGGTCATAATACTTCTGTTAAAAGTACTTCTTGCAGGATGACCTTTTCTTATATTCTTATGTTTGGGCTAATAATAGGTTTGTACGAGAAGCTCTTCACGTTCGTGAGGTTTGTAGTTCACATTATAGTTCCTTTCTGGTCCGTGTTAACAACCTGGAATAATATATATTGTTTGTCAGGAATTTGGCGATACCGAGTGGGTGCGATGCAATGACAACAGTGAACTAAGGAGTGTGGGAACTCGGGCTAAGCAATTTTTCCTTCTTTTTTTATTCAGCTAAACTTATTGTGCAATATTTTACAGTATGTAATAATAGGAAACCCTTTTCTTATTAAACGGCCCTTTAGAAGTGGTCTTGAGGATCTGATTGTTATATTTTCGAGGACTTTTTGGCTATATTGCAATGAAACTTGCTGAATTTGTTATTAAGGAAAGTGACAGGTATCATCATCCACCGGGTTAGCAAAGAATGTTAGGTTTCACCTTCGTATTCCCTGTAATGTGTTTTCGTATCAGTTCCACTTCATATCTTCCCTCAAATCGAACGTGAGTATTTGCCAATGACATGGTTTCGTATGTTATATATAGTTCCGTGTTTCTAATCTATTATGATTTGCATTTCAAGGGTGTACCAGCTTGTGGTTGCTGCCCATTCGTCTGAACCCAATTAGTTTGCTGTGGTTTTAGATATTCTTTGATCAGTACTGGCTAACTATATTTGTTTTGGCTATTGTTATGATGGTATTGTGTTTAATTTTGTTTTCTTTGTGGTATTAATTTATTTGAAACATGGATATGTTCACAGAGGATGAATGGAAATTGGTGCAGTTGGTAGTTACTTTATTTCGCAACATTTTAGTTGTTCAAGAGATAACGACGCATCAGAGAGTTGCTGGATCAGCCTCTGAATGTATACTTCTTAGAGATCGGTTCTTAGAACTGCTGTTTGAAGAGAATGTGATGGACTTGATCTTAGTTTTGACACAACATGTTGGTGGTCAGAGCGACTGTTTTCGTCAGGATAACTTGCTTTTGTTAGAGACTTTCTATTACATATATAAGGGCCAAGTTCCAGAGGTGATTGCAAAAGCTCATCAAGATGTCGGCATAAAGGTGGTTATTCTTGTCGCTGTTTGGATAATTTATCACCATTATGCATATTAGTTAGAAGACTTACGCCAAAAATATCAAGGAAAATCTATTTGTTAGAGAATAAAATAAAATAATATAGACTATGAAGTTTGTTCTTTCGTAATGTAACACTACGTAATAGCTATTTAATTTTGAAATAGTATACGCGAGGAACAAGACACAAGCTGCTTTATCTCTTTTCTTTCCCCAAATTTAGTATTTAAACTCGACCTCAGAAATTGTATTCAAGTTGCGGAATTTCCTGAGGAAATTGGACGGTTAGAATGTTTAAGAGAGTTGTATATCACTGGAACTGGCATTAGTCATCTTCCACAGAGTATTTTTAGGTTGAAAGGTCTGCGTATTGCTGGGTCTAGACGGCTTCTTGAGTCGTGTGGTTTTACATCCGAGATATGCACCTCTTTTTTTGAAACATTCTGCTACATATAAAGTCGTGAATAGCACAGGCACCAAAAGCAGAAGTCCCCTGTACCAAGTGATGATTTTGAACAGCTCCAAAGGTCCAAAGGAGTCACTGCATTAAGAACTTTTTTAACAGGTACTTTCTCCCTTGTCTATAAATTGTCTTATGTTTGATGAAGATTGCCAAAAATATTTAAATCAGCATGAGATAGAGGATACTAACTCAAGCTCAAAACAAGGTTGTACTTGTAAAAGAAAAGGCAGTAACGTGTGTCTTATATTCTTAATATGAATGCGACAAGAAGAAGTGCTATTGATACTATAAATAAAAATTCGGACTCATTGTCTTTGCAACCAAACGACTATTCAATTCCAATGATTTGTTTGCATATTCGTTTCGCGAAAGAACTTAAGGAATACTCATCGAAGGGTAATAACGCGTTAGTGAAAGAAATGATATTTGTTTTTACAGAGACGGCCACAGGACCTGCACCGCAAGTGGCTGATTTATCTTCACGAGGACCTGACCCGGTGACTCCGAATAATGTCTTAAAACAAGATATTATTGCACTTGGTATAGATGTGTTGGGAGCTGTTAGACCAGATGTTTTCATGATGGCCAATCACTATGACGTAGTGACAAACTACGCACTCTACCGAGGCACATCAATGGCAACCCCACATGTAGACCCATGAGGTTGGATCATCCAGTTGTTTGCATTAACCCTATTAGAATGAATCTAACCAGACTGTCCTAAAAAAAACTTGTCCATACATGTAGCTGTTGCCGGTATCCAATCGAATCACATCTACCATGAGCAAATCCAGTGAATTATATTGTCTTGCTGCAGTTCTCATATATTTCTCTGAACCATAACCAAGTTCGTGAAGACGTTTCTACCCATCCTTAAAACCAACCACTCTTATGATTGTACGTACAATTTGTCGATTAAGCGCTTGAAACATTCAAAGCTACAATTCAAATCAGAAAAGCAGGTTGTCATTAGAGTTAAATACTCTTAAGGCTCTAATTAGAATATAATTAAATATGTCATCGTTGTCTTATTACATGAAGAACCACCACACCAATAAGGATTCTGAAAAACTATTGGACTCTCTTAGACACATCATTCGCATTGTTACTCGCTACTACGAGGCCACCAGGGATCTTCCTTTTGACTGGATAAAGTCTGTGTTTCATGCCTTTATATCTGCACTTTTAAATTTTCACATAACAAACTTATACTGTATTATGTATATATAATGTCATTTGTTTTTTTAATTGATTTTGCTTTGTGAATTTGGTGAACAGGAAGTCTTTTCTACCAGCACACCTGAGGGGTTCAAAGCTTTCTTATCCGGATGTAAGAATAAACAACATTACCTTTTCTTTGTTCTGATCATCGTGAATCTAAAATAGTGGTGTTCTCGGCTAGCTTAGATTTAATATCATATACAAACTCAGATTTTTCTCTATAGTGAAAGAGTATAAAAAATAAGCATTAAGTTTTTTTTAAAAAAGAAAAGAATAGAGTCATCATCGTGAAGTCTTTACACTTAATATTGTATGTTTGTGATTCATTTTGATTTTTAAATGAAAAACATATATTTGTAGTTAGTACACTTACGTATCATGTATGTATAGGGTTTCAGGTGCTAAGGTGCTAATACAGGCAGTGGTACAATTAATTAGGAATTAACCATCTGAAAATATAAGTGATTTTCAGTTAATATCGTTGTATGCAATCATGCTGACTGATACCGGAGTTGAAGTTATACTTGATATATTTTGTAGAAGCTCTGGTAACAAGATTGTTCGAGCCTATGCCAAGGAGGTGATTATTATTTATCTTTGATCTTTATTTAAAATCTTTACTGGAAGAACATTAAGCATATTACAAGATACCCCTTTATACATTAATATTACTTTGCAATATGTGACTACCAAGACCATTATTTTGATGTGTTGACAAACATGGTTAGTTTAGTTGTTGCGGTACTTGATGACGAGTTCTGGTGGATTGATCCAGTTGGTGCCATAATTCTTGATGTCTATACAATTACCAATTGGTCTATAATAGAGTGAAACTATTGATAATTATATATCTAAATTAATATGCCAATGACAATATATGTGATTACGAAATGTTTGTTGCGCAACATATCATTACTTGCTGACATAAAAAGTAATTTTCGTTATCACTATTTTAAAGAGTGTTTGGATATAGAACTGAAATGCGTATGGAACACAAATCATTGGCTGAGTGGTTGAAGGAAGATCTTCTTGTGGCTACTGCGTCAGCTGTAATTTCATGTTGCTGTCGGTCAGGCCTTGCAACATGCCATCTAAAGGAACATCATACACCGATTTTTGGGTTGCTTAGAGTATAGAAAGTCCTAGAGGTGCTTATTTGAACTATAATTACTCCCATACTAAAATGCCCTTCTCATATTGTTTTAATCTAATTGGCATCTACAGGATCATTTAGGCTTTTAGCAATTGGAGGGACCTCAACTGCTAAAGCATCGATTTGTTGATGCAATTGCTAAAGTTGGCATGACTACGCTCATATATGGTCTCTTCTGGGTCGAAATGGCAGCTCCTCCTTCTTTTGTACAAGTCAAACGCTGCTGTTGTTCGCGGCCTGGTAATATTAATTATTTTGTTATTGTATCTTTAAAATGTCAATTGTGTGTTTTGTTCACTGATGGTTATTTGTAGTGTGTTTGTTACACTTCAGATACAATAAATATGAACGCATTATGTTACAGACCGAATAAAATGACAACCATAGTTTGGAACATTAAAACTGATGTGTGTATATGCTTAAATACGAGGAGATTCTGTTGGCACTGTCACGGCCTTCTATGTAAGTAAGCGTGTGTTTGTGTGTTAAGAGTAGCAAAATAAGGGGGTTGGACTGGCTGAGTTGTGTAACGGGTTTCTTATCATGATGAAATAGACTTGAATCAACACATTTTGACACAGACGGGTTGAAATTATGGTAGTGTATGTAAATATATACAAAAGATTATTAAGATGAACTAATTAAGTTTGGCATCGACTAAGTTGGGCATCGACTAGAAAATGAAGTTAGCATCAGAAAACGAAGAACACGATGAGATAGACTTTGAGGTCTTAGGAAACAGGACAGTGCAGCCATACACTCTACAAACTAATGTATTCACAGGAGGTAAAGGTGACCATGAGCAACGCATATACCTATGGTTCGATCCCACCAAAGAATTCCACTCCTATTCCATCTTGCGGAACCTCCACCAGATAGTGTAAGTTGAAAGTGAAACTTTTGGACTAATTGTGAATATTTAGCAATACTGCCATGACTAAACTTACGACTTACTGTTGGTAATAATTTTCAGGTTCTTTGTAGATGACATCCCAATAAGAGGGTTCAAGAATAGTAAACATTTAGGAGTCCGGTTTCTGTTTAACCAACCAATGAAGCTATACCCGAGCTTATGGAATGCGGATGATTGGGCAACGAGGGTTGTATTGGAAAAAACTGATTGGTTAAAGGGGCCCTTTATAGCTAGCTACAAGAACTTTCATATCGATGGTTGTCAATCATCTGTAAATGCTAAATATTGTGCAACACAAGGTAAACATTGGTGGGATCAAAAGAAAATATGGGATCTTGATGATCGCCAATAGCGTCGTCTTTAATGGGTTCGTAGAAAAATGACAGTATACAATTATTGTACTGATCGCAAACGATTTCCTAAAATGCCTCATGAATGCAAAGGAGACCGTGACGCCTAACTATATGTGTCTCTAAGCATTCCTTAACCTTAATTAAGTCGTAATCCATATATTCTATATTGAAATATTATTCAATTATTTGTATGATCACAAAAGATGTTCACGGTACTATTTTCCTCACTTATATTTATGTATCCAGTTACTATTTGATTGTGATTATTCAATATCGCGTAAGTAGTCTCAAAAGATTCTCAGATATTTTTTTTTCTACAAAGTGTATTAAAACGTAGTATGCAAAATAATTGGTATCGAGCAATGAGGGATGCTCCACCCAGGAGGAAAAAGGTACGAAGTTAATGTCACATGTTAGTCAACCACCTGCTTTTGTTGTGCCGCGAAAAGATGCTCCTGACCATTACCCTACATCTGTTAAAAAGCTTTTGTCAACCAGAATTCCTGATGGAGCAAAAGTGAAATATATTTCTGCTTCAGTAAGTTGCATTTTTATATATTACTGTGGTGTTTCAGCAAAAAAATCTTCATGTAACACTAATTGGGAATTGTACATTCATTTGCATAAATCCAGGCGGAGCTTATTGGAATTGTCAAGGATGGTGGCTATTTATGTGGCTATGATACATGCAATTTTTCTAACGTAAGTTTCTTATGCGTGTTAAAAACATTCCATTTTTGGTATCGGATTTTGATAGACCTATAAAGGATGAATAATTTACTCACTTAGCAATTTCGGAGATGTAGCTGGACTTTACTTCCCTTCAACCAAACAGTGTCAACTGAGCAACAACTACCCGATAGTAGCCAACACAACATGGAACCATGAACTAACAAAGCCAAACATCAGCCGATAAGTCTTACCAATTATCCAGTAAGTGGTTCAAATGTGGAATGGAAGGTCAACAATCAAGTGATTTTGTAGGCTGTTGGAGGGGAATTAATCTGATAACGAAAGATGATGAAACTAACAATACCAAAGAAGTACTGAAGGAGACATTTACACAGAAGACGAGGATGATGTGAGGGACCTCCAACCCAATCATGTTGTCATTAGACCTATCATGATGGCTCCTATACTAATAGAGCCATCAATTAGCAACATCAAGATAATCGTAATACATGAAAAGATGGAATTATAGAGGTTGCTCGATGGATAAAATCACATCAAGGTGTCAGGATGGCATGGTTCTGAAAACCGGACATGACAGTTCAATTACTTCGTACATCTCAATTTGGTTGGTCAAAGCAGGGATCGATAACTTTGAACATCAATGCTTAATCAGATGAATTTATTGGTAAAGAAATAGATATGTGTGAATTAGACCACCAACAATGCATTATGTCAGGAGTTACAAAATCAATAATTGAATAGGTATAAGAAGATGTAGACTTTCTAAGTTTTTGGTGTTTATTTCTTTTTCAAAACAATTACAATCGCATCCGCTTTTTTAGACCAGTTAAACCACTTCAAAGTCCAGGCCGGTTTTCAAAACATTGTTGGATAGGGCAAGATTTTCAAACTATAAGCAAGTACAAAAATGAGGTCATATAAGATATAATCGGCATACATGCTCAGCATATTATCCTAAAAGTCCATGAGCATATATTTTCTTAAAACCCACTAAGGGTGAAGAAAACACGTATACTTTTTAGCATATTGGTGTTCAAATAGTTTTTGTGCCCTTGGCGCACAATCCCAAAGTTACAAGCTCAATAAGGAGTCGGGGAATACTCCCACAAAGATAAAAGGTGCTGGCTAACGTGATAAAAAGATGAAGTTATTAAAGTATCCCAAAGGAGATATTGGAGTTTGGAGACAATTCTTCCTCAAGAAGAGAGAACGGCAAGAAGATGGCTTGATTAAAAGAAACCCCCTGTCTACATCATACTTCCCCCATACCCCGCTTAGGCGGGATTAGGTATGTTGTTGAGAATAGCAAGTCTACCATTTTTGAAAGTCTTATTACTAATTCAACTTATTTCGTTAACTTTATTGTGTTAGTATTAGAATTTTCATCAAAATCTCTTAGAATTTATTACTTAGGAATCATCTTCATTGGCTAATATTAATATCAATCAAACTAAAAGATAGTTTCTTCATTGAGAAACCTAATCTAATGAAGTCCTAATGATAAATCCAATCCTAAGAGATAACTAATAAAAATTCTAATGCATATCTAATAAAACTAATCAGGTTAGTACTAAAATAATAACTAATAGCCTAACGAATACAAGACTCCCTAATCCACCAAGGATAGCAGATCCCGGATTCCTTTTATTCGGGTGACCACTTCATCGTGACATGTTTGTGTGATTTACGGGCTCCCAAGTCTCACCAGTAACATACATCGATAGTGACATGTTTTTTCCACTACGAGAACCTATTTTTTTTAGTAGGATCTGTTAGGAATTGGAAATTCCATGTTAAAGTGTCGGTCATCCCAATTATAGTCTAGCATATGTTAGCTCGTAAATTTGTAGTTATTTATGTTATATAGTAGTTAATTAGTTAATTTGTAGCGTAGAATAGTGTAGTGCAACACCGTGGAGGAAGGACGGGTCTTTACCCACTGTATGCCTGATCCACAGGCCGATAGGAGGTCGTTGAGTCTGTAACTATAAATACCCCTTCCATCCATGGAAGGGGTGGTGTTTTTCAATCTAACATTCCATACTTTTGTATACCAAGTCTCTAGCAAGAAAACACCCAACTCTCTACTTCTCTCTCTAATGGCAAACATGTATTTTGATCATCCAAGACCACCCGAATCATCAACACAATAAATATATCGATCCTACAAATGGTACCAGAGCCAAGGTTATTGTGTTGTGTTGATTTGGGTTGTTTTTCTCATGATTTTTTAAGCGGTTTTTTATGCGTTCAAGATGCTGTTTTTGTGTGTTGTTGATGTGGGGGTTGCTGTTTGTACCTGGTTGTTGCTCATATTAGATGATGTTTGTAGATTTAATGTCTATCTTAAGCTGGCTTTTTTGGTTAATATTTAAGCTGTTTGGTCATGAATATGGGTCGAATATGGGTTATTACCAGTTTTGTTAACTGTTGTCTATGTTGTTCTTCGTAGAGACTTGGTCAAGTTCTTCGTAGAGACTTGACAGTATGTCCAGATTCAATGTATATTACAAGCGACTTGGTGGCGTGTTGACTTTTTTATAAAAGTCAAAGGCGAGTTGATGTATGTGTCTAAATCTGCCTAGCGAGTTGTGTCAAAAATGCCTAGCGACTTGTATTCACAAGTCGTAGCGACTTGTACTTATGTCAAGTAGCGAGTTGTTATGATTTTTGGAAGATGCTGTTTTGACAGCGACTTGTAATGATAAGGTAAGCGAGTTGGAATGCAAAATAATGATGTAGCGACTTATTGAAGTAGCTACTATACACAAATCTCGCTAGCAACTTGGCACAAAACTTTGACCTAGCGAATTATGCTAGCGACTTGATCTAGCGATTTAGGCTAGATACTTGACAAGTAGCGAGTTGTGACAAATAGCGAGTTGACTGAAAGAAGGTGAATAAATTAAATCATAAAGCGACTTGTTACCACAAAACCAACATCCAAAAACCTCAAACCATCTCATACAAGATTACATCTACATCACATCTTATTCAAAATTGAAAAAAAAATGCAAAGTGCAAGACTCATCTATCATTATCAACATAAGATCTCAGTTTATCTTGATCATATGCTATTACTACACTGAGTACTTAAAGGATTAAGCCTCGAGCAAGAATCATCTTACATCATAGATCTAAAAGACTTTGTCTTATATCCGAAATGTACAAGTAAAGATCTCAGTTTGGTTTATGCCACGGCTCTCATGGAACCATCAACACCACTGAAGGTCGTTGATTATAAACTACCCTTCATTGATCCATGAATTGTTGCGAGACTAATCAAGACTCTACTAACCAAAGAATAATGAGGAATCTCATAAATGTTTCAAGTATAGTCAGAGACAAGACGTCTATATCTTGAAACTATCATCACAGATCCATCATTATACTATCCGAATATAAAGTTAACGAAAATAACATGTATGTTACCCCGTTTCTTTGGTTCGTCTAATATGATTTCAAGTCAAGAATCAAGGTCAGTTGATGAACTTCGAAAAATTACAATCAACAAGGAACCTCTCGTGCTAAATCTCATAATTAAATCCGTGACTATTAATGATAAAATCGAGACTGACAAGAGTCTTAAAACACGAAATTTAATCTTCATTGATCTAGGCTTGATTTTAATATCCGAATATATTGAAGAAAGATCAAAAACTATTTTTGGTTTTTAACCTTCTTCCATTTTGGCTAATACAAACGAAGTTAGTTAACCTACCTTGAAGCCGTTGGTTTGATCTCGTAACCATCCCTGTGGTTTTTAGGTCGAGCTAAAGACCTTGTCTCATGCCAACCCTGTGGCATATCTTTGAACCGGTGTTGGCCTGTTAATCAAAACGGGTGTTGATCATTTGATGGGGGCGGATGATAAAGGAAGATTATTTAGGGTTTGAAGAGATGTCTTAGAGGAGAGAGACGGCTTGTGTGGGTTCATGACTGATTTTTAGGGTTGCTATGTGTTATGTGTGCTCTTAAATACATCCGAAAATTTAGGGTTATGCTGAGGTTGGTACAGTTAATGAATATGGACTATAATTTATCAAACGATTTCAAATTGGGCCCGTTAAGAATAATATGAGCACATGAGTGTATTTGGTGTTTTGCGGATTGGGCTTTGGATCAGATAATTGGAATAGACAGAATATAACTTTGAATTGGGCCCGTTTGGTTTTCATTCGCTAGACTTGCAATATAATGAAATGGTTACCCAAATTCGGTTTCATAAATTTTGGATACATCATTTAAATATGAGTCATGTGTATTTTATACCCTATTAATTTGGTTTGTTTGGTAGCTGGATCGGGCAACGGATATGAGGTTTGTTTACATGGGTCGTGTGTATGTCTTGGACCGGGCGTTAATGTTTATGATGGATGTTGGGCTGAGAATTGGTCATTACGGTTACTCTATAATGTTTTGAATTGGACAATGGACTATTTTATGTGGGTTGCGAATTGACGATGTGAATTAATGATGAGATTGGTTGATGAGTTTGTCGATATGATTTAGAGTGATGATAAGATTTGATGTGCTTTGAGGCTTGATACTTTGGTTTATACATTTTCACTGAGAATATTATGTCATGGCTTGAAGGGTGTATTAATCAAAGTTGACCACGGGGTTGTATGGACGGTATCTCTTATTTGGATTTGAAGTGAGATTTTCCGGGCATGTTCACTTATTTCATCTTCCTTCTTTCTACCATTCCGCGAAGATGACTTGTTTGGGGATTTATAAAGTGTGATAAAGACTTGGCTATTTAGTTACGTTTGTGATTCTTTCTCGCTTAACTCACAAAGTAACTATCACTTCGGTGTCTCATTCAGTTGAGAATGTCAAGAGGTTTTGTACATTGGGTACACCGTTTCTTCTTCACAAGGATTAGTACAAGTTTAAGTAACAAATCTGGGGAATTCTACTTCATGATCAAGTTTAGCATATCGGGTTTACTTCTCCATGTTGTCACTGCAATAGCCGACATAATGCGTGAATGATGTGTTTACCAAAGTATTTATTGGATGGTTGTTGATTTTGTTGATGTTGGATAATGAACCGCTGATGAACCGCTGCATGTTCCCCTAAAACAGATATTCACTGAAACCAAAGTTGTCATAACATATTCAAGCTGACATTGCTTACGGTTTTGTCTTGATTTTGTAAAATCCCGCGAAAGAACCTATTTCTCGGTTTGAATCATAGACTTGTAAAATCCCGTGACAATGGAAACATCCTGATAATTGTAAAGTGCATTTCCGGATCTATCTTACGGTTTATTCTTAGTCTTGTAAAATCCTGCGAAAGAAACTATTTCTCAGTTTAGACCATAGAATTGTAAAATCCCGTGATGATGGAACCATCCTGGAGAGAGGAAAGTGTATTTTTGGATCTTATCTGATGCTGGTGCTACGGTTTCTACTTCAAAGAAGGGATAAAAGGGTGTATTTCATGAATTGGATGTGTGTTTGGATTATCGTCATGGCAGTTTGGTTATTACATGGTTTTACGGGGTGATGTGCTTTTAACCATAGTCGGGATGAAAACCATTATCAAAGTTCATTTAAATGTCAAAGAAGGCTAGATTTGAGCTTTTAACCAGAAGATGTGACAACGGTGTTAATTCAGTATTATCTATTTGAGGTTGAAGTGAAATATCACGGGCGAGTGTACTTAGTATCTGAAGGTATCGGGGATGGTTGGATGAAGATTCTTCAAGATCCTTGTTCAGGCTTATTATCAAAAACGAAGACTTGGAAATCTAGTTATTGTTGGGTGTCTTTTACCTTTTCTTTTACCACTTGGGGGAACTGGGCTCATACCACCACAAAATAACTATCACTTTAAGGAGTTACGTTGTAGTGCTCAGTGTCACATTCAATTGTGGATTTTCAAGAGGTGATGTACGTCTTATACTTGATGGTTGGTTGGTTGAAGAGTATAGAGTACATAGAGAGTACTTAGAGATGCTAATGGAAATCGGCACCGCTCTTTGTTACATATGTGCAAGTTTAAGTCACGAGTTCGGGGTAGTTTACTTCAGGGTCAAATTCATTATATCGGGTTTTCTCCATCAGCTGTAGCTACAAAAAGCCTACTGAATGATAATGGTGGTTAATTACATGTTTTGCCAAGAGATTGAAAAGAGAGATTATGACGTATGAACACTACAGTTCATGCCTCGTTCTCTAAAGAAAAGAAAAGTGTACGTCTCAGTGCACTTTATCTTCGAAAGAAGAGAAATCTTCTTATGACGTTTGAACACTACAGTTCATGCCTCGCTCTTAAAGAAAAGAAAAGTGTACGTGTCAGTGCGCTTTATCTTCTGAAGAAGAGAAATCTTCTCTATTATGACCATTCTCATCAACATGCTTCATACTTTTTCCATGCGCTTCAGTCATCAAGTGAACCGGGCTACTGTTGATTGTTTTCTGATTCCACTTTCTCAACTATAATGACGATGGCGACATACTGTGCTGATTTTGCGGGGGAGAAGTGTGAATAGACTACATTTGGATAATGTTCACTTGTTTAATCAAGAATGGCATCTCCGTATGCAATTCTTGAGGGGGAGAAGAAGTGTGAATTTTTTGCATTGTTAATTGATATTAGAGAATATAAATGGTCATACGGCTCTAAACTCATGTAAGAACCGAGCTTCTTCTTATCGGGTCATCTTCACATGGAGTTTTTCTCTTCTAAGAGCCGTTGGTTGACATCTTCACTCGGATTGATGAGTTTATCGACAAAGTGCTTCCGGTTAATGCTTCACGTATACATCAACATGATGATTCCGAACAATCTCTCTGTTCTTGTTTGATGTGATTGGTAGTTTGGTGTTACCATCTTGTGTGTTCGTTGCGGCCTGATTGCTGATTTCCTTGATGAACATCTTTCTATTCTTGTTTGATTGGGAGGGATTTTAGTTAAGGGGATTTGCAAGATGTAAGTTAATTGGGATGCTTTTTGGTGGGATGCTTTTTGGTGTGAGTTGAAGATGTTAATTATCTATTCCCCAACTGGACAATCCTGAAGAAGGTCGAGTCTACAGTCTGTTGGGATATGAAAGTGCTGAAGATATGAAAGTACTATAAAGCTGCAAAGTACTGGAAGAAGTCAAAGAGTCAAAGTACTGCTAAAGACAAAGTCAAAGTACTGCACTATGAAGTCAAAGTACTGCAAGAACAAAAGAACTGTTATATTCGTTTATGGAAAGAATTGTATTCCATGTTTAGATTACTTGTCGTGCAAGAATACAAATTGTAAACCGACTAGGATATCCTTGAGCCTATAAAAGGACTCCTAGATTGGCATTAGAGGTACGATTACAAAAAGAGTTTTAGAGATTACGAATTAGTGTTTTAGAGAAAAGTTCGATTATCTTAGAGTTGTATTAGAGTATCTGCATAATAAGCAGATTTAGAGTTTATAATAAAAGTTATTCTTCTTAGCTTTGTTAAGTAAATTCCGCGTACTTAATAAAGATTGCTCAGTGTTTCTTTGTTAATAACTTAGGATTTATCCGAGGTTATTAAACCTTAACGAGCTAGTTAAAGTTAGTTTTATTAAAGTATATCGATCCAACAAGTGGTATCAGAGCTTGTGTGGAAACTCTGACTAAGAAGAAACCCTACTTCAACTATATTCAAGATGTCGACTGAAGCTGTTCCACCACCCTCAATCACCTCACTCAGAATTCCAATAATCAAGAAGGGAGAATATGATCTCTGGTGCATGAAGATGAGGCAGTATATTGCCATTACAGACCATGCTCTATGGAATGTAATTGTGAATGGGAATGAAGTAGTTACATAACCCATTAATATTCCTGGACAACCAACTGCACCTAAGGCAGTCTTACCAGCAGCAACCATAAGGAATCAAGAAAAGGCACTAAACATTCTCTTATCTGCCATTCCAGATGGTCATCTTCTCAAATTTCATGATGCTAAAGATGCTAAGCAGCTCTGGGCTGCTCTCAAGACCAAATTTGGAGGGAATGAAGCCTCTAAGAAGATGCACAGAAATTTACTGAAACAACAATTTGAAACTTTCACAGTTGGTGAAAGAGAGAGTCTTGATGCTGCATATGATAGGTTTTAAAATCTCCTCAACATGTTGGAGTTATACAAGGCAGAAGTATCAGTTGAGGATGCTAATTTGAAGTTTCTAAGGAGCTTGCCATCTACATGGCATGTGATTGCTATAATGATCAGAGGACAACAAGGATTGGATGTTATGGACTTTGATGATCTCTATCATCAACTGAAGGTGTATGAACATGAGATGAGTGGTCAACCAAATTCCAAATCTCACAGTATTGCTTTTCTATCATCTGATAAGAAGAGCAGTACTTCCAAAAGTACTGCTTCTCCTCAAAGTACTGTTTCTCAAAGTACTGCTGTTTACAATCCCCCTTCATATGCTCAGCAGGCCTCACCATCTACCACTTTGCACTCAGATGAAGTTGTGTGCTCCTTCTTTGCACAACAAGCAAGCTTACCTGTCACTTATGAAGAGGATCTAGCACAGATTGAAGAAGATGCACTTGAAGAAATTGATATCAGGTGGCAAGTTGCTATGATCACTGCACGGATCAAAAAGTACATGAAGAGGACAGGCAAAAGTATTGATTTCAAACCAAAACAAGGAATAACTTTTGAAAAATCTCAAATTGAATGCTTCAATTGTCAAAAGACTGGTCACTTTGCAAGGGAGTGCAGGTTTGCTAAGTATCAAGCAAACAGAACATCTGAGAAGCCAAAACTTGAGCTTAAAGAAATTCCAATAACTGAAACAAAGGCTTTGGTTGCTCAAGAGAAGTTATCAGAAGTTGACTGGAGTGAAGAGTTTGATGATGAACCGGTGACTTACTGTATGGTAGCAGTGGAAGATACAGTTGAAGACACAGTGGAAGCATTGGACTGGAGCACTGCTTTTGATGAAGAATCTGAACATGCTGCTTTGGAATCTGATGATGGCTTTGGAGGATTTGATTGGAGCAAAGAAAGTAAAGATGACCCTGTTCTTCTTGCTATGGTGGCTACTTCTCCAACTCAGTCTCCTATCTCTGAGGTATGCTCAAACTGTTATGCGTTTTATCTAAAATTGCTTAACAATTATGTGATTGAAAGAGATAATTGTGTTAGGGCTAGGTCTGAGGTAGCAGGTTATCAAATCACTTTAGAATCTATGGAAGCCAAAATATTAACTCATGAAAATAATGAAATGGCTTGGGCTGAAAAATATGAACAACAGGATTATCAGTTAAAACTTAGTGAATGGAAACTAAACTGTAAAATTGCTGAAATTGAGAAATTGACTAAGGAAAGAGATGATTTGTCAGCTAAGTTTGCTGCTTGGGGAGAGTCTGGCTTGTCTCATGTTGCGTATGTTGAAAAACAGAGAAGGGCTTACATTAGAACAGGCTTAGGATTTGGAATGGACTTTAGTAACATAGATGAAAACCAACCTAGTGATAAGGATGATGGTGATTTTTAGGACATAACCACTAGTGATGATGAACTCATTAACTATGTAGATACATCTAGTAATGAGGGCTCAATAAGTGAACCACCTCCTGAATATAAGAAAGACAATAGTTATCATGTTGTTCCTCATCCCATTAGTCATCAACCCTCAAGACCTGATGTTTCTCGCTTTGGAGTAGACAGTCTAGAGTTTAGGAAGAAGCTTGTTGCTCAATCTAGGTCTGAAAAACCCAAAGAAGCTGTTGAAAATATTGTTCAAAATCAAGCAGTACCTTTAAAACAAAGTACTGCTCAACAAGCAGTACCTTCTGCAAAACCTTTTCAAAACAGTACTGCTAAACCTTTTGGGGATAACTTTGGTCAAAACAGATTTTATCATTCACCAAGAAGGCAAAATAATTTTGGGCATAGACATAGAAGAAATCACTTTGGACATATGGGTCAAAAACTGTGTTTTGTGTGTTACAGTCCTCATCACTTAATCAAAGATTGTGACAAACACTCAGAATATCTAAGCAAGTTTCCAAGGAATAAGTCTACCAACTAGAAACCTAGAGAGCATAAACCAGTTTGGAATAATTCAAATAGGGTTAATCACAGAAACTTCACACCAGATCATAGATACCCACATCAGAGAAGACCTTTTTCAAAACCTTCAGTATCTCACAGTACTTTCCAAAGTACTGCTCAGAAACAAGGTACTGATCACACTGCTTGGAATAGAAATTCTAGGAGATCTCACTATCAACCTAGAAGGTATTACAATTCACATAGGGGATCTAGATCACAGGAACCACGTGTTAAACCAGAATGGGTTAAGAGGGAAGGTACTGCTGAGGGACACACAGTACTATCAACAAAAAGTGAATCTGATGTTTTTGTAATACAAGAAAAAGAGAATGAATTTGCAAAAGAGAGTTTTGTTGAAAATCCACATGTTTTGAATAACAAGAAAATACTGGATCATGCTTTAGAAAACAGTGGAGATTATATACTCAAAGAATGTGAGTATGTCACCCCACAAGGGGAACACAAGTCAGTAATGGCTTGGGTTCCTCAAAGCAACTAACTTTTTCATCTTATTAGACAGGGCAACCCAGAAGAGGAGCTTAAAGATCATTTTATTGTTGCTAGTGGTTGTTCTGTTAGTGTGACAGGAGACAAGGAGTTTCTGTCAGGTGTTTTGGAGTATATTAGTTAGTGACCTACATTTGAGGGGAGGACTAAAAGGTGTTAGTATAGTCCTGTGCTTTGTTTGAGGGGATGATATTATATACTTAGTTCGTACTGAGGAATTTTGGAAAGTACTGCTTTTACTTTTTATGAAAGTACTGCTTGGAAAGTACTGCTTGGGAAAGTACTGCTTATGTGGAAAGTACTGTTTGTCGTATTAAAGTACTGTTCCAACGGTAATATTGATGGGTAATTGATAGTAACGGTAACTTTGTTATTATGGGCTGTGATTTTTTTTTAAATTCCACCTATAAATAACTACTTCCCGATTTTCCCTCTCATATTATTACTTAGAATCTTTTCCATACTTATCTCCCAATCACCATCTCTTTATTCTTCGATAATATCTTTTCATTGTGCTCACTTATTCAACAATGGTGAATCGATTAACTGTTTCAAAGCACAATATGGTGGCTAATTTGGACAAGACTGAGGCGAATGTGGCTTTTTATGATATAATTGATTATCTTACTGGGTCGCCTATTAGTTATGCTCTTTTAGTAGAGCCGGATATCATTGAACCTTGGATTCAGGAATTTTGGGCAAATGCTAGAGTTAATATGGAAGAAGATGAATATTATATTAGATCAACAGTTGCTGGACGGACTATCAAGATTACAGAGGCCTCTATTCGAGAAGATTTATTATTTGGTGATGAAGATGGGGCTATTCGATTTGACAAGCAACTGATTTGGGATATTTTTAGGGATCTTGGTTATGAAGGGTCTTTGACAGAACAAACATTCAAGAAAGCATTATTCTGTCCTCAATGGAAGTTCTTGATTCATGTACTGCTCCATTGCATAAGTTCTAAAAGTACTTCTTGGGAGCAGTTTGGGTCTAATATAGCATCTGCAGTAGTTGGATTAGCTACCAACAGAGTGTTTAATTTTTCAAGGCTCATTTTAGATGGGATGCTTTCACATATATCATCTGGGTCAAAATGGTTGATGTACCCAAGGTTTGTACAGGTTTTCTTAAACAAGCAATTGGCTGATGTTCCAAAACCTGCTGATTTGTTACCTGTCATTGTGCAACAAGCCAAAATATTTACATTTATGGCTAGGCGAAGTGATTTGTTCAGAGGTGGAGATACTCCATTGACTACTACAATGCTGGAAGTTGTTCAAGCTGTACGTGCTGAAGCTGGAGAGGATGAGGAAAGTGAAGGTACTGATTCTGTACATGGTACTGCTTCTCAGAGTACTGCTTCTCAACGATCTGCATCACCAAGTGCTGCAACACAAGGTACTGCTTCTCAGCAAAGTACTGATGCTCCAGAACATGTTGTTGTTACACCTCCACCATCTCTACACGAATCTCAACAAGAAGTTCACTCACAATCTCAAGGAGATGAAGTTTCTATGGAATCTAAAGGTCAAGTTCTCAACAATTATGCTTTAACTAGAGAATTGACACGGTTGAAGAAATCTTTTGGCGATCAAGCTAAAGCGCTTAGGAAGTTAAAGCGTAAGTATATGTGGTTAAGGAATTTTATTAAACCATATATTCAGGGTTACAACTTATGGGTTAAAGAGGAAAACAAACGCCGTAAGCAACTTCGAAAGGAATTAAAAGGCAAGAAAGTTCATAAATCATCTTCTGTCCATTTGGGGAGGAAATTTGATGAACAGAAATTGAAAGAAGATGATAAGGAGAAAGAAGATGATAAGCAGAAAGAAGATGACAAGGAGAATGGATCTCAAAGTACTGAAGAACTGGTTAATATTGAAAGTACTGAAGAAAGGACTGAACCTCAAAGTACTGAAGAACTGGTTATTGAAGATCAAGGTACTGAACAACAAAGTACTGCTTTTCATGGAACCTTCAGACAAGAGGTAATAACACCAAGGGTATTGAATTTTGAAGAAGAAGCTGGTCCTTCTACAACTGTTATACAAGAAGAGGAGGAAGCTACATTCAAACCTATTCATTCTGCAAGTGATGATGAATTCATTGCTACAATTTTAGGAGATTTGTCACAACCTAGAGGTGGTGTTACTATTAGAGATGTACAAGAAGAAGAACAACAAAGAGCTTCTCAACCTGAAATTGATCCTAAGGATAAAGGAAAAGTTGTTCTGGTTGAAACCAAGAAAAAGAAACTAACTTTGGCAGAACTTAGAGCAATTGAAGTTGCTAGGAATGAAGCTGTTGCTAGAAAAGTTCAAGAAGAATTAAATGCTAAAGATAGAAAAGATCAGGAAGCTCAAGAAGCTCAAGATAGAGAAGCAGCTCAAAAGGTACAAGATGAATTAGATGTTGAAGCTGCTAAACCATTACAATCACCTGTTCCAGTTAGATTTATGCCAAGACTTAATAAAGCTAAAGAAAGAAATGCTATGATGGCTTATCTGAAAAGTCAAGGGTATAAAGGATTGCAGAAGTTTAACTATTTTGAGATGAAAAGATTATATGATGCTGCTAGGGAGGATTATAAGAAAGATGTTGCAGGCATTAAAGACTTTAGAGAAGAAGCTACCTGGACTGAAGCTGAAAGAAAGAAGAGTTTGAAAAGAAAAAGGAAAACTGAAGTTACAGATGTTCAGTTCTCAAAGAAAGTTGAATTAAGATCTGAGACTAGTGATGAATTAAAGAATTATCTCAGAGTGGTAGATTTTGATTATACAAAGGAAGATGATGACATGAAGATGAACAGATCAAAGATTAGTGTTTTTGAAGTTGTGAAATCTAAGAATGGAGATTACATGATTTTTCATAAAGAAGATGAAAGCTTTAAAGTTTTCAAAAGGCTATGGGATATACTGCACATTATAGATAGAGTAGATCTATTCTACTTATATCATGTTGTGAAGGCTTACTTTGAAAATAATCCATTAGAAGGGATTGGTTTAGTTTTACATGGTGATCTCATAACTATATGGGAAACTGAAGAAGAGAGCACTGATGATATTTGGAAGAATCAAGAAAGCTGGGAAATTGTTTGCTGGAGATTCTTTGAAGAATCTGGAGTTCATGTTTTAGAGATGGAAAATGGAACAATGATACACATGTTTGCAGAAAGAAGATACCCTCTCACAGTCGAGCTCATAAGAAGAATGCTAGAGCATGGATTGGAAGTGGAAGAGGATAATGAAACTGCTTGCATGATTATCAACTTATTTATCAACTGGACTACCATTGCTGAAGATGATCAATAACTGGTATGAATTTTATTTGAATAAATACTTTTTGATAAATCAATACTTTTATTCAAAGTACTGCTGATCAGACAGTACTTTCATCAAAGTACTGTTTGCAGAAATAAACCAGTTAAATGAATTTTAGAAGAAACCTTTTACTAAGTAATAAATATTTTGAAATAAAGGTTGAATAAATGGTTTTTGTGATGATAACATCAATAGGTTATCAATCCACCATGGTTACAAAAGGATTGACTAATCCATGAGCAAACGGCTCTGGTAAAGATATATCAAATCCGTTTTTAGTTGACAACTTGCTAATAAGTTGGATGGTAATCAACTCACCATATCAGTAATGTGAAGAGTTGACTAGCCCACAAGAAAATGGCTTGTGGTAAAGGCTGTGGAAAAACCATTATTGGTAATTAGTTCACCATTAGATAGAAGAACTAACTAGTCCAGAAGGGTACAACTTTTGGTAAAGACAAATCAAATCTGTTGATAGCTGGTGGTTTGCTAAAAATCATATGGTTATCAATGTACCATGGTCTTACACACCAAAACATTTGGCTACTCCAGAGATAATGGCTTTGGTAAAGAGATCTAAATCCATTAAATTTTCAATGATTCACTTGGAAGTGATGAGAATAGTATGCAACTTAAACTGAATTAATGTACAATTTGTCATATGTTGCTGTGTTGCTGAAAAGATGGAGCTTGCTGGATGCTGTTGTGAAAAGAACAATTCTAAGAGATACTTTGACAAGCACAGATATTACAGAGATACAATCTAAAGACTAAGAAACAATCCGTTTTTAAAGATGAAGCTGTTAAAGATATATTCACAAAAGAACTTGAAGTCAAGCAAGTAGAATTCAAGTTAGGGGAGGATTGTTGGGATATGAAAGTGCTGAAGATATGAAAGTACTGAAGATATGAAAGTACTATAAAGCTGCAAAGTACTGGAAGAAGTCAAAGAGTCAAAGTACTACTAAAGACAAAGTCAAAGTACTGCACTATGAAGTCAAAGTACTGCAAGAACAAAAGAACTGTTATATTCGTTTATGGAAAGAATTGTATTCCATGTTTAGATTACTTGTCGTGCAAGAATACAAATTGTAAACCGACTAGGATATCCTTGAGCCTATAAAAGGACTCCTAGATTGGCATTAGAGGTACGATTCCAAAAAGAGTTTTAGAGATTACGAATTAGTGTTTTAGAGAAAAGTTCGATTATCTTAGAGTTGTATTAGAGTATCTGCATAATAAGCAGATTTAGAGTTTATAATAAAAGTTATTCTTCTTAGCTTTGTTAAGTAAATTCCGCGTACTTAATAAAGATTGCTCAGTGTTTCTTTGTTAATAACTTAGGATTTATCCGAGGTTATTAAACCTTAACGAGCTAGTTAAAGTTAGTTTGATTAAAGTATATCGATCCAACACAGTCTGTTCTACATTTCTTGCTATATGTTAGAAGACCAAAGACGAGTTACATTTAATGATCTAAAGACTTCTTCTTAATCTGGGCATTTATCAAAAATGTTGTCGGTCTAGGGGAGAGCACTAATTGGGGGAATGTGATATGTCAAATTTAATCCCCAATTAGACTTGCTCACATTATTCAGCATGTTGATTCTCACAAAGACTTCAAACGATCTTCTCAACAAATTTCAAGTATTTGGGCATTCAAAGAGTTGCTGATTCTGAAGTATCAAAACCAGAAAGGGGGAAGGAGACAAGCATCTAAACGCGAGTAAACTTGATGTACTTAATACTTCTAAGAAATTGAAGATATCCCGGGAAGACAAATGTTATTACCGCAGAGAAAATCAAGGTTTGACTCATGGCGAGTAAACTTGATGAACTTAATTCTTCTAAGTGATTGAAGATATCCTGGGAAAACAAATATCATGACCGCAGAGAAACTCAAGGTTTTACTCATCAAGGCGTTTAGTATTCTTATTCCAACTATGTGGGGGAAGCGATGGAAGAGTTAGTTTCTGAAGATAAAAGAGGTACACAAGTGCGTGATGATCTCGATGTTATCACAATCATCAGAGGAGACAAAATTGTATACATTGGAGGCGCTCAGTTGTTTCACTTGAGGGCTTAATCAGTGATTCAGAGATATAATCACTTATTCCGGAGTTGACATCCGCAGAGATTGTAATCCGCAGAGATAATTAGTGACTTGGCTTGCTTCTTCAATGTTATCAGTTATTCTTTCCTTGGGTATTGGTATACTTCGGATACTTGAGCTTCATACACGATCATCCGGGAAGAAAAATGTGAACATGGGAAGGTGTTTTTCATTCCCCTCATGATGTGTATTTGGGAGAGTTCTTGGGTATTGGTGTACTTCGGGTTCTTGAGCTTCATACACGATCATCCGGGAAGAAAAATGTGAACATGGGAAGGTGTTTTTCATTCCCCTCATGATGTGTATTTGGGAGAGTTCTTGAGCATTATACAAAGAGACTGACTACATCAATTTAACTACGTGGGGGACGTGGTCTCTTGACACCTTTTGGAATGGATTGCTTCAGACTTCAGTGGAAAGGAAATTTTAGAAGATTATTTAAATGTGGGATGATACGTTGCTGTTGTTCCATTGGATGATATAGCCTCGAACGAAGAATCACGGTGATTATTCTTAAAAGGAGCAGCTGGGTTTATGATAATGGTGTGCTTCTTTGTGCACCTGGCTAAAGCAAGCTTGAAATAGAGCTTCGAATCTGCTCAACATAAGGATTTTCGGTTTGGGGGGAAGCTGCCAAAGTCTCACTTTCAGATGGTTCAATTTCTCTCATTCAGGAGCCTCGAAAGCTTTGGTGGTGGAAGTTTAAGAGATGACGAATTCTATCTTCTACGACGTGCTGCTCGATATCCTTATCTCGGTACTCGTATCATCATCTTCTTAAACTATATCATCTAATCTATCTTTGTATATATTTATTAAAAACAAAATAAAAAAATATAAAACCATAAAAAACCCATAAAATCAGAAAATTTGAAAAAGTCCAAAAATATTGTTTTTCAAAGACATGTCTTCTGGTATCGATAACATCTGCGGTCTTAGAAATGTCATTCAATAATGGCACGGGACCATAGATGAAGTTCGAGCAGGAGGTGTAAATATTCTTTTCAAAACATGTCACAAACTATGGCTTACAGTTATTTCAGACTGTAACCCGGGCTTCAAATAATGGCTTACTATTATTTCTGATAGCAACCCGCTCTTTTTAGGAAGGAAAGTGTTGCGCTTAAACTATTTTCAAAATATTTCATGCATTTATCCTAAAAACAAAACAAGGAAAGTATGTCGAAGGACTGCTGTTCCTACACAAATGTTTTTCCGTCTAAAATTCTTCAGAAAAATATTTGGTGTTTTAACAAAATGGTGGTTAATGAGTTGCAAAACCAATCAGTTTCAGAGTTTTTCGTAAAAAATTGAAAACTCAATCAATGACTTTAGCGCTTTTAATCTTTTCAGAAAATAAGTCATTGATTGAGGGGGAGAATGTTTTCAAATCTATATCATCTAACGAGCTTTCTTAATTATCCTACGTGCTTAATTAAAAATGATATTTGCCTGTGTCGAAGGACTAGGAATTTAGGATATAATTGTTAGGTTTAGATGATTAGAGTTTGATTAACACATAAACCCCATGCCTTATATGATCTGATTGTTATGTTGAATTGACTTTAATTAGTCGATTGTTGTTTGGGTGATGTCGACCACCATATATTTGTATGTGTGTTCACTAACGTATGCAGGTATTTTGGTATAAAAGAATGTTCCCAATCCAGATCCCACAATTGAAGACGATTGGATGCCGAAAGGAAAGGGTAACTATATCTTGGGTTGACATATGAAGAAACGGAGCTTAATTGGACTTCTATGGAGAGTTGGCATATATGCAACGTAAGAGGTCTCACTGCATCAGCAGATGGTTTTCTTCTAAGTGATTGAAGAAACGGAGCTTAATTTGACCTCAGTTGGCATTCAAAATGCAACGTAAGAAGAAGTCTCACTGCATCAGCAGACGGTTTTTCTTCCAAGCCTTACAGCAACAACAACAAAAGCGGCTCAACCACCTAACGAATCTTTGTGCAGGATACCATTTTTAAACAATTTTTGAGTAAATTGAATTAAATTGTTTTGAAAATGGAAAAATGTTATTTTGAAAATATATTGGACTAAATTTTGAAAATCACCGGACTTCATTTTATCAAAACTTAAGTCACTCAATTATCGACTTCGGTCATCGATTGAGGGGGAGAGTGATTTAAAATAAATTATTTTCAATCAATATTGCTTCATAAAAGTCCGGATTGTACAATATAAGTGGTGATCTAAAGATTTAATGTTATGTCATGGTATGATTTTTTCTTTAGAATCAAGGTCTTTCAAAATGAAATTTTTTATGTTCTTGTTTGATTGTGAAATTGTTTTATTTTACTAAAAGATCTCTTAAAAACTATCATACCTGACACTAACAATCTTTAATGTCTTAAATTGGTCCTTATCTGTCATTTTTCAAAAATTAAATCTCGCCACGTCTTTCCCCAAACTCTATTAAATGATTTAAATTATTTGGGATCACAAATCTCAAAAGGTTTGAAATTTTTGATCGAGTGAGAGATCGTGATTTAAATCTCATATTTGTTTTAATGGAATTGGTTTTAGTCCTTTATAGGCACTCCTGCCTCCATGTGCCAAACGATTTCAAATATACAATGCACATGTTGAGGAGAAGCATTTATCCAAAAACAAGATGAGTATTTAAACCTGGCCACATTTTCTCCTATGTTTTCTAAACCTAATTAAATCACTTGGGATCCAAAATCTCAAAGGGTTTGATATTTTTGATCGGGGGAGAATTTGTGATTTAATAATGAAATTTGATAAAAGGTGATCGTTTTGATTTAATTGTGCACGCTGCTCGCTCATATGTGCTAAACGCTTTCGAATCTTGAAGCACATATTGAGGGGGAGCAAATAAACTATCGAGGTACAAAAGTTTTTTTTTAAAGAGATTTATAAAGTACCTTGATTGAGTTTTCATATGGTTTTATTAATGGATTTTGTGATCGTGGATGTGCTTCAAAAGAACTCTTTCCTCTATGTGATAAAATGATTTCACTTAACCTACGCACATATTGAGGGGGAGAATTTTACCATGAAAAATCAAATGGCTTTTTTGTATGAAAATTGTGATCAAATAAAATATTTCAAAGTCCTCTTGCCTCCTTGTGCTAAACAATTTCTAAATCATACGCACATGTTGAGGGGGAGGTTTTCTAAATGATCAAAACTATTAGGGTACAAAATGCTTTGATCTCGCATCACAAGTACCTTGATTGTTTTTCCAAATGATTTTTCAATTGGTTTCAAGGAAGAATGAACTGTACCAAAAGACCGACCATTTCACTTTATGCATGGAGTTATAAGGATGGTGAGGTTAGGTATTTGTTCCCACGATCCGCCAGAACCGGAGGGATCTTCCCAGGGACAATCCACTAGATAGTGTAGAGTCCTTAGGAATATTGAAAAAAGGAGAAAAATGAGAATATGGGAAGAGTGCGGACTGAGACAGAGCTAGTACTGGAACAAACCCAACAAGGTTCTAGTTATGAAGTCTCGGTAAGCACTGAAGGGGTTGAAGAATGAAAAAGAAATGAATGTGAAAAAGGGTGAAAAGAAATAGCCCTCCATCAATTCAACCTTAGGGCAGAAACCGGGTTCAATACATATGCTACTGGTTGTTACTAAGGTAACACTGGTATTGAAGACAAGACGTCATGGACCCAGTGACGCACTGCACTAAACTTCCCAAGCCACTCAATTTCCTCTTAAAAGGGCTTGTTTCATTCTCACGGGGAACCGACATAACCTATCGACTTTCTCTTAGAGATTGTTGATATTGAAGAAGGAGACCCTCTCCCTAGTCTCCGGCACAGGAACCAAATATGCACAATTGAGTCTAGAGCCAAGAGATCATCCACAATATCTCATTAGGACACTATTCTTGAAGACTTGCTGTTTCACACAATGTGGAAAGTAAGAATATATTAAGAGTCCTACGCATTATCCTTGTGGTATTGCCAGAACATCCGAGTGATATGAAAATATTCACGATGAAGATGGAAATCCTTCTAGAGCCAACATCAAACAAGCTCTTGGTGGGTGACATGTGAGATCTTCTCGTAAGGTCATGCTTGTGACAACTGGATAGAAACAATGGGGAGATTCACTCGTGAATCAACCTTGGTCCAGGAATGGAATTGACGAATACTTTTGGAAAAACCGTTCGATGTGCAAACCTTTTTTTCTCTAGCACGTCAAATGTGTATTCACATTTTCAAATTCAAAAAGTATCTCTGTTTGAAAAAATGCTTTTGGAAAAACCGTTCGATGTGCAGATCTTCTTTTCTCTAGCACATCGAATGTGTATTCTTTTCAAATATAAAAAGTATTTTTTGATTGAAAATTGATCTTTCTCATAAAACCTTCGTCGTATTGCAAAACTCTTTCCTCTAAGTAATACGCGATTGTTTTTCAAATCATTTTTCATCAATCAGTGAATCTCAATTCGCTGGTTCACTCACTCCGTGTTGTCTTCTTTGAGACGTTTCGTGTCACACCCCCAAAATATCGCAGCGGAACGATAGTGTCATTGGGGTATGACGTCATAGCACAAAGTATGGATACAGAAAACGACCTCTATAATGAGACGTTTTGAAAAGTTTACCATTCGATTTCATATGTTAAAGTTTACACAACAAGAATTCACAAAGTTTGATAATACATAAAGAGTTTACAAAACATGTCGAATGGCAATAGTTAAAAGCACAAGACTCCAATGTATGCCATGTGACCCAAAAGCTCCATGAAGTGCTATCACCTTAAGACCTGAGATAAACATGCTAAAAAGTGTCAACACAATGGTTGGTGAGTTCATAAGTTTGTGATGAAATGTAAAGCCTTTCAAAAATTGTTTATGCAGCAAAGGCATTGTAAATCCACTCAGTTCCAAGTTCCGCCCATACAAAACTTGCAACCTGTGTGTTTACAACCCATTGCCAAAATATAGAATTGTCAATCTTGTTTGTAAGTAGGACATAGGTGCATACGATATATACATGTACTTAATGCAAAGAATCACAGCCAACTGAACCTCTTGACAAGTCTAAATTGTTTGTTATGTTTCATTGAATAACAGATTATATTCACCCCAGGTCACGTCATCAAGGACCCAAGGGTGGGGGCGTCAGCCCGATAGTACTATCAATACCTCTCCGCCGGCTCCCGCAGGAGTTAACCAGTTGCTAAAGTTTGTATGTTGATGCATAATTGAAAACTAGTTTAGCACATTAAGGCACATATCGCAATAAACCACACATAATGTCCAAAGTGTATAAGAAGTATATTGTAACACAATTGTATAAATGGTTTGAGTATTCGCAAGAGTGAAACAAGTGTTTAAGCATGTATCTCCCCCAAATAGTTTGTAAGAATTTAAACGAGTAAAAGTGGGGTATGAACTCACCTGGTATGATGGATATGCTAACAAAATGAAGTGCACGAAAGTGAGACTCGGAAACTATCCGCGACCTAGAATGAATGTTATGATATGTAATGAGTTATGATGTTATGTTATGCATGCATTTCGTATGTTATTTATACCTTTTACGAGTTTTGAAAATAATACTTATCGTCGAAAAATACTCTTTTGACGTCTTGACCATTCTTAAATTACTTTACAAGTGTTTACGTCAAAATGTCATCCTACAATGGTTTCGTAATGATTTATGGTGAAATTTTCACTTTTCGTCGTAAAATAATGTCGTCGGAAAATTCATGAGAGTGACAAAAATGGCTTCGAAAAACTAGTCGTAAAATGGTGTACGTCGAACGTTAGGAAACGAACTCGACGGTTTTGGAAAGTTTGTATCAAAATCTAAAAGTTTCAGTTCATGAGTTTTCGACATAAAGGTCTCGAACATAAAGATAATAAGGGTTAAAGATGGTGATTTTGTCTAATTGTTGTGTAAAAAGTGAGTTTCGGCCAAGTTTAAGCATCCGTAAATAATTTATTAAAACTCCACTATACAAACGGTTGGTCGTTTTAGAAAATATGTTTGGTGATCTTGATTTTACTAGAAGACATTTCGTTTCAAAAAGTTCTACATCATAGTTAAAAACAGCCGTCAACATGGTCATTTTAGTTACCGTAACACTTATCTCGTAAAAATAATATAGTTTTTCTAAAAATAATAGTTACGGCAAGTTTATGAAAACGTGCATATCTTAGTCGTTTCAAATCCGTTTTCTACGTATTATATGTCCTTAGCTTCGTATCAAAGTATACTAATATATTTTTGATAAGTCGAAATAATTTGTAAAGCTTAAGGCTTGTTTTTGACTCGTACAAGATAAAAATAGTATGCTGAAATTTCTGAAAAATATATATTTCGTCGTCAAACTTTAAAAATTCATAACTTCTTCGTTATAACTCCGTTTTATTCCGTTCAAGCGGCCACGGATTCGTTTTAAAGTATATTTTCAAAATATCAAGGCCAAAATTTCGTGCCTACTGTCGGATTTTCCAGAAAAACAAAACAAGGACAGAACACTTTTTATACTTACCGAAAATAGTTTTTATCGTACTAAACCTATTCCAATCCCTTCAAATCAACTCCAAAGCTAATCTAATCCTACCATACACCTTCTTAGGGTGTCATGGGTTCCTAAACATCATCAAGACCAAAGTATACCAAGGGGATAATTATAGGATGACTTTTATATATATATATATAACTCTAAAAATCATGTAAAAATGGTATAACTAACACAAGTCTTGCATGTTTTTGCTCAAAAATGATGAGATGAGTATGAAATGAATATGTAAGATGAAAAATAAACATGAGATGCTTACAAGTGATATGATGAGGTGCAAAGAACAAAGGTTAGCCTAAACACCCTAGGTTTTTATTTCAAAACCTTAATAAGAGTGTGATCTAGATTGTGTGAAACTTGATTAGAAAATTTTTGGTGAATTTCTTCTTGCTCCTTGTGGATGGCCGGTCACTTGAAGAAGAGAGGGGAAAGGAGAACTTGACTTTACACTATGATATTATTGATTGTGTGTATATATGGTTGAGTGTAAGACTTTATATGTAAGAAAATCTTGCCAAATCTTGTAAATATCTAGTGAATCATTTATTAATAATACATGTTTTATTTTTATTTTTATTATGTATATAAATGTGTAAGTAAAGATAGTTAAGTAAAAAAAATAAGTTGTAACTTGAAGTATTGTTAAGTAATATTAGTAAGTTGTATACACATTTGAATATTTAAGGTAGCGTTAGATAAAAATAAATTTTCACGGGTCAAGATAAAATATATTTAGATCATAAAAATTATAGAAATACATTTCTTGTGAAATTTGAGTGATAAAATAATTATCGTGTAGTTTTTAAGAAAAGCGTCGTAATAATATAAACTTAACGATTTATATACAAAATAAATTTAAAACACTAGGTAAACTCAAAATATTATTTTTATAACTAAATGTAAGTATAAAAATATATTGGGATCATTTTTGGAAGTAACGGATTAAATATTTAAAATAATAACTCACGCGATAACGTTTATTTAATATAAAATTTACGCGTTTTAGGTGAAATGCAAAGATCATGAATGAACCGTTATGAAATGATGAATATGGAGTATGAGAAATGACCGGAAATTGAGAATTGTGACATTCCGGTTTGAGAACAGCTAGAACAGCTGCGAAACCCTGTCAAGGAGATTCTTAGGAATCCTACCTGATCACAGGCAGTACTTGTACTGATCAACGGGGAACCGTGGGCCGTGTACCTCAATTCAACGAAAGTGATCAAAGACACTTTCATGCGCTTTATTGCTAACTGTTGTTTGCAGGTACATTTGGACGGTTGCAGCTGATCAGAATTGAGGAGTCAATCCAAAGCCGCATGCTCACAGCATCCACACTTAATTTGAAGAAATCATGACTGGTGCATATCTACATAACCTTGCTTTGATATTTCATACTATGCTTCTGCTTCGCTGCTGCAAATATCATGAACCAGTAAGGCTTCCGCTACTTTGATGGAAAGATGTCATGATTCAAAAGTGTGAGCATGTCGGTCCGATAGTCACAACATCACATGATGGCAACACAATAAAGGGTGATCCAGAGATTTACTGTGGCTGATGATCTCAAAGAAAGCTCAAAGATCATCAAGATGTGGATCAGTTCAAAGACCTCCACTAAAAGTACAAATCAGTGCGGACTTTGAAGAATCGCTACTAAAGCACAAAGATTGCGAAAGTGAAGAATTCAAGTCTACGAGCTCAAGAACAATGTCAAAGAAAGAATGCTAGGATGCAAATTGTATTTCATGGGGTGACCTCCCTTAGGGGGAGATTGTTAGGAATTGGAAATTCCATGTTAAAGTGTCGGTCACCCCAATTATAGTCTAGCATATGTTAGCTCGTAGATTTGTAGTTATTTACATTATATAGTAGTTAATTAGTTATATTGTAGCGTAGAATAGTGTAGTGCAACACCGTGGAGGAAGGACGGGTCTTTACCCACTGTATGCCTGATCCACAGGCCGATAGGAGGTCGTTGAGTCTGTAACTATAAATACCCCTTCCATCCATGGAAGGGGTGGTGCTTTTCAATCTAACATTCCATACTTTTGTATACCAAGTCTCTAGCAAGAAAACACCCAACTCTCTACTTCTCTCTCTAATGGCAAACATGTATTTTGATCATCCAAGACCACCCGAATCATCAACACAAAAAATATATCGATCCTACAGGATCTAAGCTTCTTGATTTCCCAATGTTGTAGCCCATAGAATCTTTACTAAATTTCCCATAGGTTTTTACTCCTCTTTATCTGATTATAAATTTTGAAGATTGCTAGCTTAGACTGTTCTTTTAAGCTCCTAAGTTACACAATTTTGGTTGCACTCAGTAAGTTGCATATTCTACTTAAAAAAAGCATGGTAGCGTGCTTATGATTGTAATACAGAATGTTTAGCATAGACTTAATTCACCAAATCATTCTATGTTTGCACAAATATACATCAACTGAATTTTTGAAGATGATCTGCAATGTACCTCATATTTGTTACACTTAGAATTGATCTATGAGTGGGCCTTAGTATAAAGATGGTTTGATAGTTGATCACATGACATCTAATGGTTTTGTGTTTATATCATGGTCAGAAAAGTAATTTATAAGATACATAAATCAGGTATGGAAGCGTATTCATTATCATATAATGGTTTACCACAATAATCTTTATCTTTGATGTACATGTTGCATTAACATGTGAACAACGGGCATGTATGTGAATTAACTCATGTGGAACCAGTCGGGGAAGTTTATTTTGTTGCTCTACACTCTTTGATTTAGAAATAATTTGTTGTGCATGCAACACTAATTTTCTGCAGAATGGAGTTGCCAATGAAGGTTAACTCGCAAGGACAGTATTTGAGGGCCACGGTGGAACAGCTACATGTTTGAAAATTAAGGTGCATCCTCTATTTTCTGTTGATTGTTAACCTAAACTTTGGGTTAAAATGTAAAGTATACTTAGTATGTAGGACCAAAAGTGTCAAGTTAGAAAGTTTATAACCGAAATAGCGGTTATTGACAGTTATAGAAACGGTTGAAGCATTATGTCGCTTCATAGGTGTCGGTTCAGTTTGTATATATAGGGTCAAATATTTGTAAGTTACAATGAACGAAAATCTGCAAGTATCAACAAAGTTATATTCATATTATTACCTGTGTTTCATTCATCATAGTAAGATTATATTCCAACAATTGGCATCAGAGCAAGATCGATTCGGGAATCAACCGCAAGAACGAAAATAAGAAAGAAAGAAGGATACATGTTCTTTGAAGAGATCGAACACAAGAACGATTGTAACTGGAGTTTGATCGGAGAAAGACAAACACAACCGGTTTATTAAAACCACCGATTGTGGTTACCAAAATCGAGAAGGCATCGATTGAAGGAAAAGGAAACAATTACCTGTTATCAATCGATCAAAGGAGAAGAAGACAACGCATGTGATTCGATCAAGGATCCAGAAATCGAACATCACAGAACGAACAAGCAAGCACACATCAGGAAGCAAACCTAGAGGAACCATTGTGTTTTTCAATTGGAAGCATAAATCAATTTTTGGGTATTTAGAGGTACGGCTCTAAATTGAGGAAGAGGGGTCAGAAAAGTCATAAAGATAAACATTCTTTTACCTTTTCTTTTAAGTATTTCTTTTCAATTTAATATATAAAATTGATTAGAAGTTAGCAAAATAGAATCCTAAATTGATCAAGGTTGTCAGAAATTTGGAAGATAGTAAGAAAGTAAGAATTGAACTTTTGTATATTTTCTATTTTAAGTAATAAAAACATTTCTTTTAGATTAGGAAAATACAAAACTAGAAGTAAGAAACCGAACCACTGTGGTTCACATAGTAAGAAGTAAGAAGAAACATATCGTTTTTAAGAAAACTCTAGTGTTTCCAAAGTAAGTAAGTAAAGAAAACGTTTAGCGTTTTTAAAAGTAAGAAAGTAAGAGAAAATCTATTATTTCAAAGTAAGTAAGAGAAAACCTATTGTTTTCAGAAACCTTAGATTTTCACCAGTAAGAGAAACCTTAGCGTTTCACCAGTAAGAGAAACTTAGTGTTTCACCAGTAAGAGAAACCGTAGTGTTTCACCCCGTAAGAGAAACCATAGTGTTTCACCCTGTAAGAGAAACCGTAGTGTTTCAAAGCAAGTAAGAAAGTACGCAAGTAAGAAAGCATGATAGAAGGTGACAAGCATGATAACGCATCAAGTAGAGCATCAGTTCGAGAACAAGGAAGTATAGCACTTTAATATCCAAAACTGAATGAATCAAACTACACCACATGGGCAATTATGATGGAAACAATCTTAAAGGCCTATGGACTTTGGGAAACGCTTGAAGATGCAGAAAAAGTAGATGAAAGAAAGATGCATACAACAAAAGTAATGATCCTCACAACATCGCCGGAAGATATTCTAATGCAAGTTGCACAGTACGAGACTGCGAAGGAAGTATGGGAATCAATTAAAGTACGTTATATTGGAGCATACTGAGTTCAGAAAGCACGTCTACAAACTTTAAGAAGCGAATTGGAGAACTTAAAAATGAAGACCAACGAAACCGTGAATGACTTTGCGGGAAAATTGGGAAGCATAAGAGGCAAGTGTAAAAGTATTGGTTCAAATCTTAAAGACAAAATACTAGTAAGAAAGTTGTTGAACTCAGTGCCAAAGAAGTTTCTACCAATTGTGGCATCCATCGAGCAATATTCAGAAGTTGATGAAATGTCATTTGAAGAAGCAATGGGAAGAATAATAACTTATGAAGAACGCCTCAAGAGTCAAGATGAACTGCAAGAAGATTACCAAAGCAAACTTCTAATGGAAAGTTCAAGTAATCAAGGCCGTGGTAGAGGACGAGGAAGAAACTTTAGTAAAGAAGAAAAAGGACGTGGAAGAGGTACAAGTCGAGAACAAAGCAAGAAAGAAATGAGATGCTATGAATGTGGTGAATTTGGTCACTTTGCATACGAATGCACCAAATGGAAGGATAAAGACAAGAAGCAAGAAGCACATCTCATTTACCAAAGCGACGAAGAACCTACATTGTTGTAAAGCAAGTCGAAGCAAGTTGAAGACCCACCTTAAACCAAAGTTTAGTTTAAGGGGGAGTGTTGATTGTTAACCTAAACTTTGGGTTAAAATGTAAAGTATACTTAGTATGTAGGACCAAAAGTGTCAAGTTAGAAAGTTTATAACCGAAATAGCGGTTATTGACAGTTATAGAAATGGTTGAAGCATTATGTCGCTTCATAGGTGTCGGTTCAGTTTGTATATATAGGGTCAAATATTTGAAAGTTACAATGAACGAAAATATGCAAGTATCAACAAAGTTATATTCATATTATTACCTGTGTTTCATTCATCATAGTAAGATTATATTCCAACATTTTCACCTTTATAATCTTCAACTCTTTATTTTAACTTTTCATCACACTCTTCTTTCATTTACATCTCGATACATTTAGCTGATGCTTGCATACCAGAAAAAAGTTGATTAGTTTTAGCCATTTCAGTTCGATTTAGTCTGAGACAAGGGATGTTTTTTTATTTAATGCGACTTTGAACATGGAGTTGAATTTTGGTAATAAAATAGTTTGCTTGAAGCATTTTTGTTGTTTTTTTAATTATTTGCTTATTTCTTAATTTTCTATACCATCCACATATGCAGTTCACGTGGAACCATTGCTGATTGCAATTAGAGTGTGCTATAATATTGCTCTTAACAGGTAAATATTACTCATTACTTATCTGTTAAATGATATTTATTTGTTGTTTACCTCAAGTTTTAGGTTTTACTCATATACAAGGTATTAACTTTCTCCAAGTTTTATAAAACAATTTCTTTTAAGCAATTATTGAACACATGAGGCTATATATTCTACCCCTTTCAATAACATGGTCTCTTAACTATGGATCGAGAGGAAAGTTGACAAGTTAAACCTTAATTGTACCAACCATTTCAAGACAGTGAAAAAGGGTCGGATATTGCACCAAAACATATCTCTTGCATGAACTCAAAAATCTTCATCTCTAAAACTGCCTTTAATTGTACAACACCTGCATTTTTCTACAGCAGTGACCGTTCAAATCATGACCCGTATGCTATATTACTTGATTCCGATGTGTGGAAAACTAGAAGGGGGGTTGAATAGTTTTGCCGATTTTAAGTTGATTTCAAAAACTTTAGATTCGATATTATGTGAAATCGTATGGATGTTGAGAACGTATAGATCTAATGATAATGTAAGTAAATAAACAAAGATAAGGGATAGAAATGACACAACCGATTTATAGTGGTTCGGCTACAAGGACACCTTCCTTGCCCTACTCCACTCCCCGAGTCACCTGCTCGAGAGTTCAAGCACTATGTCAACAAACTCCTTCACTTGGCGGAGAATCCTTCACAACGTTGCTTACACTTTATCCGGTACAAAGCTAGATACCGAGTCCGTAGCACGGTGGACCAAACCAACACAACTATTACACAACAAATATGTGAAATATAAAATACAAGATCTTCGCTACAGAAATCTTGCGGAGTGACAAATCAATCAAGGACCCCTTGCTTGGATGACTTGTAGAATGCTCGTGATCTCGCCTTAGAGAAGGACCTATATGAGAATCACAAATAGAAAGAAAAGAAGAACAACTCTCTAGATCAAGTGATCTATATATTAGAAGAGAATGAGAGTGTATGAGAGATTTAGTAAGAAGAGGGGTGAGTTAGAATGAAGAAATGGCTCTCTATTTATAGGCAAATTTCCTCACTGTTCACACGGATCCCACGGATCCCTTCCACTTGGGATCTGGCTAGCACAAAGCTAGGGATCCGTGGAACGCTCCTCTTTGCCCATGGGTTTTTTGGTTATGGGTCATGGGTTGGTCCATGGGTTATATCTAGATTCAATGTATCAAAGTATACATTGTATCAAGTCTCTTTGGGTATGGGTTAAGATCCATGGATTGTGATTTTTACCCATCCTAATTAAGTATTACAACAAATGCTTTTGTTACTACATTTTTGTATTTAAAAGATTATATGTAAATGCTTTACAAAAATAACATGTATCCTTATAATTATACTTAAGACAACATTATATATGTTATCAACAAAACACAAAGAGATCGCAAAATATTAATAAACGTTTTTACGGTTTATTTGTATTAACAATCTCCCCCTTTTTGTTGATGACAAAATATAATGTTATGATGAGTAAAACTTAAGAATAGATGTAAGTTTTGAAAGCTCCTAAGTTTTACTTCTTCTCCCCCTTTTTGTCGAAACAAAAAGTTAACCCTTGGAGGAAAAAGTAGTCTACTTACTCCCCCTTGACGGTAGCTCCCCCTAGTTTGGGGCGTCAAGAGAAGAAAAATCTACAAAAGAAAGTTAGTAACATGCTTAATTGATCTTATGGTTGTCGAGAAACAAGATAGGGAGCCAAGGTATGTAAACAAGGCCTTGTATTAAAACGACAAATTGTAGTGGTAGTTAAGCCACTTACAAGCATGTAAAAATAAGAACAAGACTTGTTCTTGAAAATGACAAAAAGATATAAAAAGTGAAAAATAGTAGTAGAGATTCCTTCCATGCTTGCATAAGGTTATGGATGGAGGTTTTGATGAGTAATTGTATTGATGCGATCAAGGATGAGGTTGAGTATGAAACGCATTTCTTCCCTAACTTCTATTGCAATTTCCCTAGTGGATTGGCAATGTTCACAATGTAGATGATGTGGGTAATGAGTGCGGAAGTTTTCCGGGTTGTTTTGATTTGAGTTATGCGGAAGTTGTGGTGGAAAAATAGGAAAATATGGATCAAAATCCGGAATGTTTGTATGTGGTGGTGGAAAAGAACCTAGATGTTCTTGTGATGTGATGGGAGCTAGAGGTGGTGATGTTTCAAGATCTTGAAAAATAGTATTTGGTGATGTGGGGGGTGTGCAAAAGACTATTTCTTTTTCTTTAGGTTGGGTAGATCTTGTTGGAGTCCTAAGGAGTTCCAAAAGAGTTATTTTAGGTGGTGATGAAGTTGGTGTACTTGTTGGTGATGAGGGTGGTGCTATAATGGAAGCATCTTGTGGTGAGTTATTTGAGGATGAATCATTTGAGGTTGGTTTAGCTAAACAACAAGATCGGATACTAATCCGGGCGGATATCCTAGCATTTGATTGTGGTATTTTGGATGGTGGAAGTACAAAGGTTTGGATATCATGATTGTTTGTACTAGATGATTCTCCTAAAGGGTTCTTGGATGACATTATGAAGTGTGTTTGTGAGAAGGAGATGGAGTATGCAAGCATTTTGGGAGTTATATATATAGAAAAACAACACATTGTAATGAATGCTTGACCCAAAATGTGGATTAAAATCTAATGATTAGATATGAATTCAAGGCATGTGATCATGAGAACACAAGCATTAAAGAGCATACTCCCAAAAATAAGACAAATGTGGATATTTCATCCAAAATGACAAAAATAGAAGTTGAAAACAGCTTCTGTATACACGGATCCCACGGATCCTTCCCTTGAGGGATCCGTCCAGCATGAAGGCTGGGATCCGTGGGTCTGGTGTTTCAGGCAGTACAAAATTCTCCTTTTGGAAATATTTTTGCCTATTGTGTGCCTATATGCAAACTATTTGGAGTTGCGGTTATCTCGACCCCTAAAACGAAATAAAAACTAAACTTAGAAGTATAAAAAGTGTCCTATTGAGATAACCCGAAAACACATATTTAGTACATAAGTACGTAATCTTGTGTTGTCAATGCTCCTAATTCATTGTAGCTTAAATGAATGTACCCGAAAACACATATTATTTATGTGTCCCCTTTAGCATTCAAAAGACATGAGATGCAATGAAAACGGGTTTTTACTTTGTATTAATAATGAAAAAGCGATTTGTCCTAGACGTGAGAAATTGCTTTTGTGAAATTGATACGGGAAGGTATCATCCTTTTAGAAAACATTGTGAAAGTAGGTTTTCTTTGAAAATGTGTATATAAAAAGTAGGAGAGCTATAAGTAAAAAAAAAAACTTATCTTTGGGTTTTGAAAATTCCCGTATTGTTTGTGAGTTGTGCGTGAAATAGAGATCCTAGACTCAGAGGGAAGAAGGCTAGTGTTTACATACCTTGTAGAGTCAAAATAAATTACGACGTGTGTTCCATTAAACCAAGACCAAGACGAAGTAGGTTGAATTGTTCCCGCTTCAACGGTTTGGTGAGGACGTCGGCTATGTTATCTTCGGATGCTACCTTCTCAATAGAAATCTTCCCCTTTTGAACATTGTTGATTCGATGTAAAGTGAGTGGTGAAAAACACAATATCAACGTATATCAAAATAACCGTAAAATCCGACAAATCAACCCTTTAGGAAAAAGATCAACGTATCAAATCTCACGGGTGTGATAAAAGTGATACCGGAAAAGTGATTTCCCGGGTCGTGTCCCAACGAGGTGTGAATGGAAGGATTCGTTGAGTTTCGTGATGTGAACTTGAATTGGATTTTAATGATTTGGATTTGATTACGAATTCTACAAATTAATGAACGGGAAGGTAATTAAGGCAAGGGAACCCTAATAAACTAAAAATAAATTATCACTAAGCCTAAGGAATGATAAAACGAAGCTACACTAAGTCCTAGGGTGCAAAAACGCAAAAACTTAAAAAACGGGAAACAACCCGAGCCATAAACGTAAAATTTTTGCAATTTAAGGGCTACGGGAGTGAAATCAATTTTCCTATGTTCTATTTGACTAAAAATGATTTTAGGAAAAAGCCGGGTATTTTTTCGACTTTTAAAATAATTATTACGAATTAAAAACTATTTTAATCTAATTAATTAATTAAAAATACTAAACTATTTAAGAAAAATCCGAAAAAATCACAGAAAGTACTTCAAGTATTACTGGTTCTAAGAAAATTGAGAAACTTGGTGGTCGTTTGAGAAAATAAGCAGAAATTAAGCCAATAAGTGCTTATGCCTTAAACTACCAAAATGCCTTAAAAGGTTTGTTTGAGAAAAACTTGTGAGACAAGTCCCAAGGGCGCAGATGGTAAGAGTGATGTGTGTGAGCTGGGTGGCGTGGGTTCGAGTCCCAGCCATGCCTTTTTTTTGCAAAACATTTTTTTTTTTCAATTTTTCTTTTCAAATCTTAAAGGTGCAATGAAAATAAGCTATTTTAATGAAAACCAACTTTTCAAAAAGCTAGCAACAAGCAGTTTAGACTGCTTATTATTCTCAGTTTGAGACAGTAAGCAAACTAAACAAACATCCCTTTTAAGCAAACGACCAAACACCCCTTATACATTTTTAAAAGCATACTAAGGCAGATAAGCAGTTGATAAGCACTAAGTTAACACCTACATATCCAATCCTAGATAAGCTGTAAGCATTCGAACATCACTAAATACAAAGGGGAGAAGCAGTTGGCAATTGATGTTACACTAAAGGGAATCCTAAGAAGCTAGTATATGAATGAACAGAACTCTAAAACTGTCCTAATAAGTGCTAAAGAAAACTAATAACCTCAATCCTAAAGCTACTAACTACACTATATTTAAACTACTTAATAATTACCTAATTAAGCTACCTAATCTACTGATAAGCTAGAAAAAGAGAGGGACCTGTGTAGCTGCAGATGTGCAGACTGAGTGGCTGTTTCAAACGCCTATTTCAGCTAGGAATTAGGCTCCCAAGTGAGGAAAAAGCTACAAAGCAATGGGTTAGCATAAACAAGATTCATTAAAAACTGATTTGGATGCAAGATTGACACTGAACAGCTTATAAATAAGCTGTTCAAAAGTGACTTTTGGCTGTTTATTGCTGAAACAAATTCAAAAAATAAAGTGCAAGGATAGATTTCAAGATACAATCTCACTAGGCTAACATGATCTTTTTATGCAAACAAGCTACGAATACATTGAGTTTGGACTCCAAAGACTTAAGAAAAACAATTTTTGGAATATTTGAAAACCAAATAAGCTATGAATTTAGCCCATGAACGGCCTACTGAGGGCTGTTTGCACCATAAACTCTCCACTAATGCTAAAAAAAACTTACTCAGAAAACTGTTCTTGTGCAGCTTTGGTTAAAAAAAGGTATTTGTTTTCCTAGCCAACTAGCACAAAACTCGTTAAAACGATTTCAATGACTTACTTGCTAACTCTAAACCTTAAAAGTACTTTGACCTCAAAGGTCAAAGTGGGTAGAAATTGTTTGTGACCCAAAACCAAGTATATACCAAACACCCCTTTAGTAGTTGTAAAAGCTTAAACTGACTAAGTACGAATTGCAACAAGTTAGAAAGATGATTTTCATTAAAAACTGATTACAAACAAGAAACAGAAGTACTAAAATTTTTTAAACTAAGAAAAGGGTACTTTCATTGATAAAAAAAACATTACAATAAAATTTTAAAACATAACACTGATTTTGGAACTAAAACTAAAGGTGCCTTATAACAATGGCTACATGATCCTTTTATACTACTACTAAGTCTTCAACTCTTCAAGTGTCTTGTGTTTCTACTGTGAGTGCAAATAGCCAAAGATTCCAACTTGTGCTTTCTTGAAGTCCATCTACACCATCCAACAGTTAGGTATAGATGAGATTACATCTGAGCCATTGATGAAGCCTTTTTGACATGGATTGCTGAGGTGGAGTGGGAAAGAGGAGGGGGAAGGTTGGTAGTGGGTTTGGGAGTTGGGTTAAACTGGGTAATAGGGAAGATTGGGAGGTTTGGGTAAAGGTGCAGCTGGGTAAAAGAGTGATGGTGAGGTTGAGTGTTTGGGTTGAAGAGAAAGAAGAGATTAGGGTATCTAGGGTTCTTGGGGGACAGGGTCTGTTTTGGGCGGGAAGATGGGGAAGACAGGGGTGTTGGGTTTGTTTTTATTATTGGGTGAAGGGTTGACCGGGTCTGGATTTGGGTTTGACCGGGTATGGATTAGGGCCAAGGGTGTTGGGTTATTTGTGTTTTGGGGCCTAAGTGGTTAAGATTTGGACAAAGGATTAGATATTGAATCCATTTAGTATTTAAGGGACCACAATTGCACATTCTGAAATTCCAGGGACCACGAATGTAAATTCTGAAAATGCTTTCCAAGGACCAATCTTGTGAATCTCAAATAAGTTGAGGACCATTTTTGCCAATTGTGAAATTCCAAGGACTAAACTTGACAATTTTAAAAAAATCCAGGGATCAAAACTGTAATTTCTCAAACTTTAGAAATTTTTCACCAAAAGACTAATTATGACAACTTATGATTTCAAAAGGACCTTTGGTGACTTTTCTTTTTAAAATACGTGCTCAGGGACTATTTCTGTCAATTTTTGAAAGACGGGGGACTGAAACTGCCAATTATGCAAACTTTGCTCGTTTTTCATTTGTTTTTGATAATTTTGCATCTGAAACACAATTTTGAGATATTTTCAGTATTTTGATGCATTTCGGAGCGTTTTTAGATGTTTTGCAGCTCAGATTTGACCAAAAATGATGAGTGAATAAGCACTCATCAAATTTCCCACACTAAAACATTGCTAGTCCCTAGCAATCTTTTGAGAAAACTTAATGGATTTGAATCTCTTTACCAAAAGCCATTACTTCTGGAGTAGCCAAATGTTTTAGTTCAAGTAAGAACTATGGTACACTGATAACCATATGATTTTGAGCAAATCATCAGCTTTCAACGGTTTTGATTTGTCTTTACCAGAAGCCGTTTGCTTCTGGACTAGCCAACTCTTAGATAAATTATCAATATTATCTTTGGTGAGCTGATTACCAATTATGGTTTTCCAACTGCCTTTACCACAAGCCATAAACTTGCGGGCTAGCCAACTCTTCACTAATTAAAGATATGGTGAGCTGAACACCATACAATTTTGGGCAAATTGCAAGCCGTCAACGGATTTGAGATATCTTTACCAAGAGCCGTTTGCTCCTGGATTAGCCAATCCTTTTGTTTATTAGACATGGTGGACTGATAACCGAAATCTGAGTAAGTGCAAAACACTTACTCCAAAAAAAAATTTTGGCCAAAAATGGGGGAATAAGATGGTAAAACATATGATAAAATTCGTGAGAATTCCCCCCCACACTAGAAATGAATATTGCCCTCAATATTCAAAGTACCGGCGGTTATGCCGAAACATAGAACGTAAAAGGGAAATACTACGGCCATTATTTGAAATTTTTTTTTTTTTTTTTTTTTTAGAAAACCTTTATACAACAGCGGGGGGCAACTCCCCCACACTAGGGTGGTAGAAAGTAGAAAGAAGTCAGAAATACGGGTGAAAACCCATATAGAGTGCTACTGTTTTTGTTAACCGAGTCGCTAGCTTGACTCGATCCCCGCATTCATTGGTTCATGGGGAAAGTTTGTAGATCCGGGACAACCATGGATGGTATGTCCCCTCCAAAATAATGTTTCAATCTATGTCCATTCACCTTGAAGTTTGGTCCGTCAGTTTGAGATAACTCGACGGTGCCATATGGAAAAACTTTGGCAACGGTGAATGGACCGGTCCAACGGGTCTTAAGTTTCCCCGAGAAGATTTTCAATCTAGAATTGAAAAGAAGGACTCGGTCACCAACGTTGAAAACGCGGTTCTTAATCTTTGAGTCATGGATCTTCTTTGTCTTTTCCTTGTAAATCAACGAGTTCTCGTAGGCTTGATCACGGAGTTCATTTAATTCATTGAGTTGAACTTTCCGATGATCACCCGCGGACTTAAGGTCAAAATTAGCATGCTTCAAGGCCCAATAGGCTTTGTGCTCGAGCTCGATCGGGAGATGACACGCCTTTCCATACACAAGCTTGTAAGGAGTACACCCGATGGGTGTTTTGTAAGCGGTACGGAAGGCCCAAAGTGCATCTTCAAGTTTGTCCGACCAAGAGGCACGGTTTTCACCTACGGTCCTTTCCAAGATTCTTTTCAAACCACGATTCGAAACTTCCACTTGCCCACTAGTTTGTGGGTGATACGCGGTAGAAAGACGGTGAGTGACACTGTACTTAAGCATGACTTTTGCGAATTGGTCGTTGCAAAAGTGCGTACCGCGATCACTAATGATGGCACGGGGAGTTCCGAAACGGGTAAAGAGAGACTTTAGAAAATTCACAACTACTCGGGCGTCGTTGGTGGGGAGCGCTTTCGCTTCCACCCATTTAGACAAGTAATCGACCGCCACGAGTATATACTTGTTCCCTCGAGAAGACGGGAACGGACCCATAAAGTCAATGCCCCAAACGTCAAAGATCTCGCACACTTGAATGGCATTTTGAGGCATTTCATCTCTTTTAGAGATGTTGCTATGACGTTGGCAAGAGTCGCAAGATTTGACGAGGTCATGGGCATCTTTGTAAATCGTGGGCCAATAGAAACCGGAATCAAACACCTTCTTGGCAGTGTAGTTCGGGCCATGATGTCCCCCCGTGGGTCCATGATGACAAGCCTTGAGAATTTCATTGGCTTCTTGGCCGTGAACACGCCGTCGGATGACTTGATCCGCACAAACCTTAAACAAGTAGGGGTCGTCCCAGAAATAATGCTTAACATCTTTGAAAAATTTGTTCTTTTGTTGGGACGACATCCCTTTCACAACAAAGTTACCCGCATGATAGTTTGCAAAATCGGCAAACCATGGGGTACTCGAATTTTCATGATGAGATACCACATTAAGAGTCTCGAGAGGAAACGTTTCATTTATTTCCTTTTTCTCGAGCACACCTTGATGTGGATTTTCAAGACGAGAGAGATGATCAGCCGCTAGGTTTTCTGCTCCTTTTTTATCACGGATAATGATATCAAATTCTTGTAGGAGGAGAACCCATCGGAGCAATCTCGGCTTTGCATCTTGCTTAGCAAAGAGATATTTGAGAGCCGAGTGATCCGTATACACTATGCTTTTGGACAAGATCAAGTATGGCCTAAACTTCTCGAAAGCATACACCACGGCTAGTAATTCTTTCTCCGTCGTAGTGTAATGTGCTTGAGCTTCGGTCAAAGTTTTGCTAGCATAATGTATAGGCTGGAAATGTTTTGATTTTCGTTGCCCCAAAACGGCACCTATGGCGAAATCGCTTGCATCGCACATAAGCTCAAATGGTAATTCCCAATCGGGGGCAACTAGAATTGGTGCTTCCGTGAGCTTCTTCTTAAGAGTTTGAAAAGCTTCAACGCACTCACTAGAGAAGACGAAAGGAGTGTCTTTTTCAAGAAGTCGGGTCATAGGCCGGGATATTTTTGAAAAGTCTTGAATGAAACGACGATAAAATCCGGCATGACCAAGGAAACTTCTAACTCCTTTGACGGTTGTGGGAGGAGGTAATTTTGAAATGACATCGACTTTAGCTTTGTCAACCTCAATCCCGCTCTTAGAAATCTTATGGCCAAGGACAATTCCTTCCTTAACCATAAAGTGACATTTCTCCCAATTTAGACTAAGATTCGTGTTTTCACAACGTTCAAGCATCTTGTCCAAATGGGAGAGACATGTTTGGAAAGAATCCCCAAAGACCGAAAAATCATCCATAAAGACTTCCATAGTCTTTTCGATCATGTCATGGAAAATGGCCATCATACACCTTTGGAACGTACCGGGAGAATTACACAAGCCAAAAGGCATGCGTCGGTAAGCAAATGTTCCATAAGGACATGTGAATGTGGTCTTTTCTTGATCTTGTGGGTCAATGGGTATTTGGAAGTAACCCGAGAAACCATCGAGAAAACAATAGTATCCGTTTCCCGCTAATCTCTCAAGCATTTGGTCCATGAAGGGCAATGGAAAGTGGTCTTTACGGGTGGCCTCATTTAACTTTCGATAGTCAATGCAAACACGCCATCCCGTAACCAATCGAGTAGGAATCAACTCGTTTTCATCATTTTCAACAACGGTAATGCCACCTTTTTTGGGCACACAATGAACGGGGCTAACCCAAGGACTATCCGAGATAGGGTAAATCAATCCGGCATCGAGAAGTTTTATGACTTCCGCTTTGATAACCTCATGAATTTTAGGATTCACCCTTCTTTGGTGTTGAACCGCCGGTTTGAAGTCATCTTCCATGAGAATTTTGTGCGTACAAAATCTCGGGTCAATACCCTTGATGTCGGAAAGGTTCCAAGTGATGGCTCGCTTGTGTGACTTCAAAACCTTTATGAGAGCGGATTTTTCATCCTCACTCAAGTCTTTAGCAATGATGACGGGTGATTTATTGTCACCTTCCAAAAATGCATACTCGAGATGAGGAGGTAAGTCCTTAAGTTCGACCTTGGGAGGATCATTAGATTTTTCAATCGTTTTGATTTCCTCTTTATGAAGTTCTTGAGGAGGGAGTGATGAAGGATCTTCATTGAGCATCTTCTCGATGAGAAGTATATCTCCCTCAATGTCGATGGGAGCGTGATCAATTTCCCATGGAACAGAATCACTAGCTAAGTATGCTTCAATCTCTTCCAAAATAAAGTCACTTCCCTCAAACGGAGTGAGGGGAGGGGAAGAGAGAGCAACGATAGGATCAACCGAAGTGGGATTGCCACTCGAGAATCCAAGAATTTCTTGAGAATACTCCTCCGACACAATGTCAAGGACATCAATTTTGTTGACGGAATTGTCTCCATAATTGGGGGAGTATTTCGTAACTTGATTGAGATTGAAAGTAACGGCTTCCTTGTTTACCCGCAAAGTGATTTCCCCTTCATCAACGTCGATCAATGCCCGACCCGTTTTTAAGAAGCACCTCCCAAGGATGAGGGGTACTCGGGGATCGGCATCAAATTCGACAACAACAAAGTCGGCGGGGAAATGAAACTTGCCTACTTTCACAAATACATCCTCGGCTATACCTAGCGGACGAGAACTTGTACGGTCTGCAAGCTCGAGGATCATACATGTAGGTGTAAGCGGAGGTAATGAAAGCTTCTTCCACATGGAGTGTGGCATCAAGTTAATGCTAGCACCAAGATCGGCCAAAGCGGAGCATTGAACTATGCCTTGAAAATCACATGGGATAAGAAATTTTCCGGGGTCTCCTAACTTTTCGGGAAGTTTTTTAAGGATAACCGCCGAACAATTTTCGTTCAAAGAAGTTTTAGCCATTTCGGAAATCTTTTCTTTGTTATTCAACAAATTTTTGATTGTTGGACCGAACTTTGGCATTAGAAGAAGAGCGTCCGCGAAACTAATCTCGAAGTGCAAATCTTGAAAGATTTGGATAAGCTTCTCCATTTGTTGACTAGTTTTATCACGGAGCTTTTGGTCATTAAGCCTTGAAGGATAAGGAAGTGAAGGCTTAGGAATGGTCATCGGAACAACGGGTTCCGGAATTGGAGGTAAGACCACCGGAGGTTGGACTTGTGCGGTACTTCGTGGGCTTGAGTTTTGCACCTTGTCCTTTGATATCTCGGTTTCTCGTTCCACATCCCTCACCGGAGAAGAATTAGGCATCGAGGGTCCCTCATAAGACTTACCACTTCGGGTGGCAATAGCATTCAATTCACCTTTTGGGTTGGGAATGGTATTACTCGGAAGAGCACCCGAAGTTGAAGCTTGATTCTTTTGACCCATGAGACTAGCAATCATGCTTTCAATATTGCTATGAGATTGATCAATTTTGTTACTAGTAGCTCTAAGCTCGGAAGTGAAATCATTCTTCAAAGTGGTAATTTGATTTTGCATGGACACCATCTTAGCTTCATTGCTTTTGATGTAATTAGCAATGTCAATGGAAGCTTGAGGAGGTTGGGCATGCACATTTTGTTGAGGAGCTTGGAATCGGTTTTGATTGAAATTTCCTTGATTTTGAAAACCTTGATTTTGATTTTGAAAATTCCGATTCTGACTCTGATTTTGATTGAACTGATTATTTCTATTTTGCACATTTTGATTGTTCTGATTTTGATTAAACCCGGGTGGTCCAAGGAAATTGTTAGAACGATAGCTGAGAAGGTTTCGGTCCCCTTGCGGTTGGTAGGAATTACCTCCCGTATTGTAGGAACCAGAAGCGGCATAAACGCTCTCTTGAGTGAAGCCACCGGAGGCTGGACACTCAAAATAAGGGTGTGGACCACCACAAGTTTCACAACTCTTGTTTACGACATTCACTTGTTGATTGTTGTTATTTTGACTCATTTTAAGTACGGCAGTGGATATTTCTTCAATCTTTTTGGTTAGAGTCGTGTATTCCGAAGATGGAAGGGTGGTAGATCTCCTTGACTCACTCCTCTCGGCTGAGGAATCCCAATAATTTGGTGGGCAGTCATGTTTTCAATGAGATCGTAGCACTCTTCGGGTCGCCTTTTCATAAAGGTACCACCGGCAGCAGCATTGATTGTGTCACGATGTCTCAATGTTAACCCGTTATAGAACGTATCTATTTGGGTGACAAGCAACATGTTGTGGTTCAGACATCGATCAATCGAAAGCTTATAGCGTTCCCATGCCTCAAATAAGGACTCATCGGGTTGCTGCCTAAAGTTGCTGATTTCATTCCGTAGTTTCGTCACCATCGACGGTGGAAAGTATTTCGCCAAGAATTTGGAGATCATTTCATCGAAACTATGGATTGAGTTCTTGGGAAGACGATCAAACCATGCGGTGGCATGAAGCGTCAAATAATATGGAAAGAGGTATAAGCGAAGGGCGTCATCGGTGACCCCATTTTGCTTCATACTTTGGGTGACGGTGAGAAATTTGTCGAGATGTTTGTTGGCATCGTCACCCGGTGATCCGTGAAATTGGCAAAAACTTTGGACTTGTTGAATCATGTGATGCTTAAGTCCGAAATCCGTGGCCTCGATGTTGACCGGGGCAATTGGACCGCCCCGTCCATCCATCGTGGGTTGGCAAAGCTCCTCCATCGTTCGGAGATCGGGAGCTTGATTTTGTGGCCCAGGTTGTTGGACTTGAGGTCCGTTCCCTAGGTTATGTGTCATTGTGATTTGTTCGACGGTACGTATCTCGGGTACGTTTGCTTGGTTACGGTTACGTCTACGAGCTTGAGAGCGAGTGCGCATGCACTTCCAGAAACAACACTTTCAATTAAAACAAGACCGAGGCAAAACAACAGTGAACTTAAACCAATAATCCCACGTGAAATGATCACTTCTATAAGTAAAACGCACAAAGGAGCGGAGAGACTTTGTAGGTCAGCGCGAAGCTTATTAAAAACCCGTCTCTTTTCAGCCGCAATTTAATGTCAGGCCGTCCTTATACCCCTCACACAGTTTGTTAAACCGATAAAAGTAAACCAAAACACGAGCGACACAAAGGCAAGTTTTAAATCTTTAGTTCGGGAACTTATAATGATAACACCTCAGTTGAGAATGTTATATTGATTGTGTCTTCTATTTATTTAAAACAACAACGAAAATCTTTTTGTATTTTTAATCTTTTTCATATATATACAAAGAAAAGAAAAATATTTTTGTATTTTTGTATTTTTATAAAAACAATAACTTCACGAGGAAGGTTCTTCAAGTCACTAATCGCAAAAACTTCACGATATTGTCGCAACACACCTCCCCGGCAGCGGCGCCAAAATTTGATTCGATGTAAAGTGAGTGGTGAAAAACACAATATCAACGTATATCAAAATAACCGTAAAATCCGACAAATCAACCCTTAAGGAAAAAGATCAACGTATCAAATCTCACGGGTGTGATAAAAGTGATACCGGAAAAGTGATTTCCCGGGTCGTGTCCCAACGAGGTGTGAATGGAAGGATTCGTTGAGTTTCGTGATGTGAACTTGAATTGGATTTTAATGATTTGGATTTGATTACGAATTCTACAAATTAATGAACGGGAAGGTAATTAAGGCAAGGGAACCCTAATAAACTAAAAATAAACTATCACTAAGCCTAAGGAATGATAAAACGAAGCTACACTAAGTCCTAGGGTGCAAAAACGCAAAAACTTAAAAAACGGGAAACAACCCGAGCCATAAACGTAAACATTTTGCAATTTAAGGGCTACGGGAGTGAAATCAATTTTCCTATGTTCTATTTGACTAAAAATGATTTTAGGAAAAAGCCGGGTATTTTTTCGACTTTTAAAATAATTATTACGAATTAAAAACTATTTTAATCTAATTAATTAATTAAAAATACTAAACTATTTAAGAAAAATCCGAAAAAATCACAGAAAGTACTTCAAGTATTACTGGTTCTAAGAAAATTGAGAAACTTGGTGGTCGTTTGAGAAAATAAGCAGAAATTAAGCCAATAAGTGCTTATGCCTTAAACTACCAAAATGCCTTAAAAGGTTTGTTTGAGAAAAACTTGTGAGACAAGTCCCAAGGGCGCAGATGGTAAGAGTGATGTGTGTGAGCTGGGTGGCGTGGGTTCGAGTCCCAGCCATGCCTTTTTTTTGCAAAACATTTTTTTTTCAATTTTTCTTTTCAAATCTTAAAGGTGCAATGAAAATAAGCTATTTTAATGAAAACCAACTTTTCAAAAAGCTAGCAACAAGCAGTTTAGACTGCTTATTATTCTCAGTTTGAGACAGTAAGCAAACTAAACAAACATCCCTTTTAAGCAAATGACCAAACACCCCTTATACATTTTTAAAAGCATACTAAGGCAGATAAGCAGTTGATAAGCACTAAGTTAACACCTACATATCCAATCCTAGATAAGCTGTAAGCATTCGAACATCACTAAATACAAAGGGGAGAAGCAGTTGGCAATTGATGTTACACTAAAGGGAATCCTAAGAAGCTGGTATATGAATGAACAGAACTCTAAAACTGTCCTAATAAGTGCTAAAGAAAACTAATAACCTCAATCCTAAAGCTACTAACTACACTATATTTAAACTACTTAATAATTACCTAATTAAGCTACCTAATCTACTGATAAGCTAGAAAAAGAGAGGGACCTGTGTAGCTGCAGATGTGCAGACTGAGTGGCTGTTTCAAACGCCTATTTCAGCTAGGAATTAGGCTCCCAAGTGAGGAAAAAGCTACAAAGCAATGGGTTAGCATAAACAAGATTCATTAAAAACTGATTTGGATGCAAGATTGACACTGAACAGCTTATAAATAAGCTGTTCAAAAGTGACTTTTGGCTGTTTATTGCTGAAACAAATTCAAAAAATAAAGTGCAAGGATAGATTTCAAGATACAATCTCACTAGGCTAACATGATCTTTTTATGCAAACAAGCTACGAATACATTGAGTTTGGACTCCAAAGACTTAAGAAAAACAATTTTTGGAATATTTGAAAACCAAATAAGCTATGAATTTAGCCCATGAACGGCCTACTGAGGGCTGTTTGCACCATAAACTCTCCACTAATGCTAAAAAAAACTTACTCAGAAAACTGTTCTTGTGCAGCTTTGGTTAAAAAAATGTATTTGTTTTCCTAGCCAACTAGCACAAAACTCGTTAAAACGATTTCAATGACTTACTTGCTAACTCTAAACCTTAAAAGTACTTTGACCTCAAAGGTCAAAGTGGGTAGAAATTGTTTGTGACCCAAAACCAAGTATATACCAAACACCCCTTTAGTAGTTGTAAAAGCTTAAACTGACTAAGTACGAATTGCAACAAGTTAGAAAGATGATTTTCATTAAAAACTGATTACAAACAAGAAACAGAAGTACTAAAATTTTTTAAACTAAGAAAAGGGTACTTTCATTGATAAAAAAAACATTACAATAAAATTTTAAAACATAACACTGATTTTGGAACTAAAACTAAAGGTGCCTTATAACAATGGCTACATGATCCTTTTATACTACTACTAAGTCTTCAACTCTTCAAGTGTCTTGTGTTTCTACTGTGAGTGCAAATAGCCAAAGATTCCAACTTGTGCTTTCTTGAAGTCCATCTACACCATCCAACAGTTAGGTATAGATGAGATTACATCTGAGCCATTGATGAAGCCTTTTTGACATGGATTGCTGAGGTGGAGTGGGAAAGAGGAGGGGGAAGGTTGGTAGTGGGTTTGGGAGTTGGGTTAAACTGGGTAATAGGGAAGATTGGGAGGTTTGGGTAAAGGTGCAGCTGGGTAAAAGAGTGATGGTGAGGTTGAGTGTTTGGGTTGAAGAGAAAGAAGAGATTAGGGTATCTAGGGTTCTTGGGGGACAGGGTCTGTTTTGGGCGGGAAGATGGGGAAGACAGGGGTGTTGGGTTTGTTTTTATTATTGGGTGAAGGGTTGACCGGGTCTGGATTTGGGTTTGACCGGGTATGGATTAGGGCCAAGGGTGTTGGGTTATTTGTGTTTTGGGGCCTAAGTGGTTAAGATTTGGACAAAGGATTAGATATTGAATCCATTTAGTATTTAAGGGACCACAATTGCACATTCTGAAATTCCAGGGACCACGAATGTAAATTCTGAAAATGCTTTCCAAGGACCAATCTTGTGAATCTCAAATAAGTTGAGGACCATTTTTGCCAATTGTGAAATTCCAAGGACTAAACTTGACAATTTTAAAAAAATCCAGGGATCAAAACTGTAATTTCTCAAACTTTAGAAATTTTTCACCAAAAGACTAATTATGACAACTTATGATTTCAAAAGGACCTTTGGTGACTTTTCTTTTTAAAATACGTGCTCAGGGACTATTTCTGTCAATTTTTGAAAGACGGGGGACTGAAACTGCCAATTATGCAAACTTTGCTCGTTTTTCATTTGTTTTTGATAATTTTGCATCTGAAACACAATTTTGAGATATTTTCAGTATTTTGATGCATTTCGGAGCGTTTTTAGATGTTTTGCAGCTCAGATTTGACCAAAAATGATGAGTGAATAAGCACTCATCAATTGTCTCTTAAGAAGTGATGACGAATCTCTATATGCTTGGTGCGAGAATGCAATACCGGATTCTTGCTTAAGTCGATGGCACCTTTGTTATCACATAGGATGGCTATGTCGCTTAGATAAATGTCGTAGTCTACTAACGCTTGTTTCATCCATAGTGCTTGTTGGCATGCTTTGCCGGCGGAGACGTACTCGGCTTCGGTTGTTGATATTGCTAGAGCCGTTTGTTTCTTAGAAAACCACGATGTTAAACAACATCCCATGAAAGTACACACCCCACTTGTACTTTTTCTATCAACGTAATCCCCTGCATGGTCAGAATCTGCATATACAATTGTTTCTACACCCGTTCCCTTAGGATACCATAATCCTAATTGTGTTGTACCCTTAATGTATCTAAAAATTCTTTTTACGGCTTCTAGATGTGAAGTTTTGGGGTTTTCTTGAAACCTAGCACATAAGCAGACACTAAACATGATATCCGGCCTACTTGCCGTGAGGTAGAGGAGACTACCTATCATGCCACGATATTTAATATTATCTACGGATTCGCCGTCTTCATCTTTTGTTAGTTTGGTGTCGGAAGACATGGGTGTCCTAATTGGTTTCGACTCTTCTAGACCAAATTTCTTTAACATCTCCTTGATGTATTTAGATTAATTGAAGAAGATACCATCTTCTACTTGTTTAATTTGTAGACCAAGAAAGAAGCTAAGTTCTCCCATCATACTCATCTCGAACTCGTCATGCATGATTTTAGAGAAATCATCACACATGTCTTGACAAGTGGATCCGAATATAATATCATCTACGTATATTTGTACTATGATTATGTCTGACTCCCTTTTCTTAGTAAAGAGTGTATTGTCAACTAACCCCATGGTATAGTTATGTTTAATTAAAAAGGACTTGAGTCTATCATACCAAGCTTTTGGAGCTTGTTTAAGACCATAAAGGGCTTTCTTTAATTTATAAACGTGTTTGGGTTTTTCAAAATCGATGAAGCCCGGAGGTTGAGCTACATATACTTCTTCATTAATAAGACCATTTAGAAAAGCGCTTTTGACATCCATTTGATAAAGCTTTAGATCATTAGCACAATCATACGCAAGAAGTATTCTTATAGACTCTAATCTAGCCACGGGGGCATAGGTCTCATCAAAGTCTATTCCTTCTTGTTGGTTATACCCTTAGGCAATGAGTCTAGCTTTGTTCCTAGATACTACTCCGTTTGCATCTAATTTGTTTTTATACACCCATTTTGTTCCTATTACGGTTTGATTACTAGGTGGAGGGACAAGTGTCCAAACATCATTATAAACAAATTGATTTAATTTTTCTTGCATAGCCATTACCCAACTTTCATCTTTTATGGCTTCTTGTGTGTTCTTAGGTTCTATAGTTGAAACAAAACAAAATAAGCTACTTAGGTTTTGAACTTGAGACCTTAATGTTCGTTCGTTTAGCTTTCCTATGACCTTATCTACGGGGTGATCTTTGGACTCTTTAATGTTTGTGATTTCACTAATTGAAGGTTCATCTTCTTCGTTAATCTTTTTCTTAATTACAATAGCTTCACTTTCTATGATCTTGTCATCGACAAGAGGTGGAGAGGGTTTGGGTGGACTTTCATCAAATTTTATGTTTAATGACTCTTCTACCTTCATTGTTTCTTTGTTTAATATGACGTATGCTTTGCTATTTGGCGAGTAACCTAAAAAGATACCTTCGGTTGATTTAGGATCAAATTTTGTAAGGTAATCTTTAGTGTTAAGAATGAAGCATTTGCTTCCAAAGACTCTAAAATGATTTAAAGTAGGCTTTTTGCCTCAGAGTAACTCATATGGAGTTTTACCTAAGATTGGTCTAATTAAGACTCGATTGAGTATGTATGTTGAGGTATCAACAGCATTACACCAAAATTTTTGAGGTATGGATTGTTCGTTAAGCATGGTTCTACTCATTTCTTGAAGGGTTCTATTCTTTCTTTCTACTACCCCATTCGATTGTGGAGTGCGTGGAGCCGAGAAGTTGTGAGTAATACCATTAGCGTCACAAAAAGCTCCGAATTGCACTTCATTATCGAATTCCCTACCATGATCCGTCCTAATAGACACTATGGGTTCTCCTAGTTGTCTTTGGATCTTTTTGCTTAATATTTCAAAATAGTTAAAGGTTTCCGTTTTGTTCTTTAAAAATTTTGTCCAAGTATACCTAGAGTAGTCATCCACTATTACCAAAGTATAGTAGTTGCCTCCATAACTTTGGATAGCGGATGGACCAAATAAATCCATATGTAGTAATTCTAGACACCTAGTTGTGGACACCATGTTTTTAGCTTTATGACTCGAGTGAACTTGTTTTCCTATATTACAAGCATCACAAAAATGATGTTCATATTTTAACTTAGGTAGATCTCTTACTAGATCTTTGGATGATAGCGATTGAAGAAGTCGCATATTGGCATGACCCAATCTTCGATGCCATAAGGTCGAAGTATCATCCATAGAGGTAAGACATAGTTTGTCTTTAGGTTCATTACCGATTTTAATGGCATAGACTCCATGTTTCCTAATTCCTCTTCCTATGGTTATGCCATTTTTAAGTATCTTACTACCGGTTTCGGTAAAAAGTACATTGCACTTTTTATCACATATTTGTCCTATACTTAAGAGATTAAAGTTTAGGTTTTCTACGTGACACACATCATTAATGGTTAGAGATTTGTTAGAAATCGTACCTTTACCGATGATTCTACTTTTGCTATTTCCAAACACCACATTACCTCCATTAACGGATTCATATGTGGAGAATAGATCCCTATTGCCGGTCATGTGCCTCGTGCACCCGCTATCCTTGACCCATTCATCGGGGTCTAGGTCGACCTTTAAGCACACCTAAAACAATAATAAACTCAAAAGTTTGGTCCCCATTTATTCATGGGTCCATTAGTGTTAAACATTCCATTCATGTTAGACATGTATGGATAAGATGAGTATGCATTCCATGGAGCAAAGTTTTGAAAAGAGAAACCGTTTTGCATATTAGGGTTCCATCCCATTTGATGGTTACTTCTTGGATAAATGTTATTAGGTCTCCTAGATGCATTATGTTTTTGAAAAGATGGTGTTTTGTTTCTTGCAAAAGTAGGATTAATTTTTGGAGGTGGATGTCTAGTGGTGACATGAGTTGGTTTCTTCCTATTTACGATAACGAACTCGTTTCTAGATGATGAAGCTATGTTATTACCACTAGTTGTCACAGCAGATCCACGGATCCCAGTTTGTACACTAGTCGGTTCCCTTTTTAGGGGATTCGTGGGATCCGCCACAACAGTGGCTGGTTTTTCTAATTCTTTAACAAATTTTGTTTCTTTACTTTCACTAGTTGATGGATCAAGTTGTTGTATGCCTAGACCTTTTTGGTTGTTGCCGGTTTTAACACCATCGAGTATTGTATCTAAGGTGTTTGTACTCATTCTAGCAATTTTAGAATCTAAATGATCAACTAGTGTTTGAAGTTGAACACAAAGTTCACATTCACCACTTGCTATTTTACCCCTTTCCAAACGTTTTAGTTTTGCTTTTAATTCTATGACTTCTTTATCTAAACGTTGGTTTTGACTCTTTAAAAGCTTGTTTTTGTTAATTAGTTTTAAGCTAATATTGCATAGTTTATCATATTCATTATGCAATGAGTCGTCATCAAGTGATGAACTACTATAGTATTCGTGACATACCTCGTCATTTGCCATGAGACAAATTTCTTCGTCCTCCTCGTCGCTCATTCCCCACGTGCCGCTCACGAATGCCTTTTGATCATCCCGTTTGGGACACTTACTAATAAAGTGGTTTGGGTCCCCACATTTAAAGCAAGTACGATCATCTTTTGGCTTTTCGTCCTCTTTGTTTTCCGAAAGCCTTTCTTATCGTCATACGGTTGTTTGACGTATCTACCCTTTCTTCTAAAGAACTTTTTAAAGTCTCTTACCGCCATAGCGTACTCTTCGTCGTCACTACTCGAAAATTAGCTCTCCTCATCGCTCGAAATCTTTTTGGCTTTAAGGGCAAGAGATTTGTGTTTCTCTTTCACCTTTGAGGCTTCGGAATCTTTAGCAAGGACAAGCTCGTAGACTTTTAGGTTGCCTATGAGTTCATCGAGGGTGAGGATTGTCAAATCTTTTGACTCTTCGATTGCCGTCACCTTGGATCTCCACTTCGATGGGAGTGCCCTTAGATATCTCCTAACATGGTTACGGCTAGAAAAGGATTCATCAAGTGCTTGTAAAGATGTAATAATAGTATTAAAGTTAGCAAATGAATGATCTATAGTTTCCTCATCCGATATTGAAAATTGTTCATATTGTTGAACAAATAGATCAATTTTATTATTTTTAACTTGTTGGTTGCCTTGATGAGTTACAACTAAAGAATTCCAAATTTCTTTAGAGGTTTTAAGCATAGAAATTCTTTCGAATTCCTTTTTCGGTAAAGCATTATATAAAACTATTTTTGCTTCACTATTTTTAGAAAGCTTTTTCTTCATTTCATCATTTAGTTTATCATGAGGTATGTGAACTAAATTTCCTTTATCATCATTTGAGGTAGCCTCAAAATCACCTTCAACAATAATGTACCAAAGATCAATATCTTTAGACTTCACATATGTTTCGAATCTATTTTTCCAATATATAAAACCATTAGTTTCAAGTAGTGGTGGTCGTTGCATAGATTGCCCTTCCTTATAATTTTCAGAACCCATAGTGATCGAAAAGTTTTTAAAATACAATTTTATTTTAAAACTTTTATAAACTTAGCTCTGATACCAATTGTGGAAAACTAGAAGGGGGGGTTGAATAGTTTTGCCGATTTTAAGTTGATTTCAAAAACTTTAGATTCGATATTATGTGAAATCGTATGGATGTTGAGAACGTATAGATCTAATGATAATGTAAGTAAATAAACAAAGATAAGGGATAGAAATGACACAACCGATTTATAGTGGTTCGGCTACAAGGACACCTTCCTTGCCCTACTCCACTCCCCGAGTCACCTACTCGAGAGTTCAAGCACTATGTCAACAAACTCCTTCACTTGGCGGAGAAGCCTTCACAACGTCGCTTACACTTTATCCGGTACAAAGCTAGATACCGAGTCCGTAGCACGGTGGACCAAACCAACACAACTATTACACAACAAATATGTGAAATATCAAATACAAGATCTTCGCTACAGAAATCTTGCGGAGTGACAAATCAATCAAGGACCCCTTGCTTGGATGACTTGTAGAATGCTTGTGATCTCGCCTTAGAGAAGGACCTATATGAGAATCACAAATAGAAAGAAAAGAAGAACAACTCTCTAGATCAAATGATCTATATATTAGAAGAGAATGAGAGTGTATGAGAGATTTAGTAAGAAGAGGGGTGAGTTAGAATGAAGAAATGGCTCTCTATTTATAGGCAAATTTCCTCACTGTTCACACGGATCCCACGGATCCCTTTCACTTGGGATCCGGCTAGCACAAAGCTAGGGATCCGTGGAACGCTCCTCTTTGCCCATGGGTTTTTTGGTTATGGGTCATGGGTTGGTCCATGGGTTATATCTAGATTCAATGTATCTAAGTATACATTGTATCAGGTCTCTTTGGGTATGGGTTAAGATCCATGGATTGTGATTTTTACCCATCCTAATTAACTATTACAACAAATGCTTTTGTTACTACATTTTTGTATTTAAAAGATTATATGTAAATGCTTTACAAAAATAACATGTATCCTTATAATTATACTTAAGACAACATTATATATGTTATCAACAAAACACAAAGAGATCGCAAAATATTAATAAACGTTTTTACGGTTTATTTGTATTAACACGATGGTTCCATTCAAGACATTGGTCCATACAAGACTTTCACCCAAATTACACGAAATACTCTTGACCATACTCGTATTTCATGAGTTGACATACCAGGCAAGTTTTCCTCAAGAGTCCTCCAATCCTCATGTATTGTTTTAGCCCATTCGGTATATCCCTGAAGCATATCAGATGTATGCGTATGAATACGACAAAAGATAACAACAACATGTTGTTTTTGTTAATATATATTTAAGTGAATACTCCAATAAAAACAGACACTCACCTGACTTATTGGAGTGAGTCCTGAGAAGAGATGATCTGAATGGTCCAAGACAATATCAAACCTCTTGAAGCAGCTATACCGAATCAGCACTATGTATTGGGATGACAAGTATAACACTTATAGCCTTTCTACAGATGATAGAATCAACCAAATTAGCCACAAAAATCATACCTATCTTTCTGAAGCATATTAAAGTTAGAACTTTATAAATATAGCTTTATTAACATGGGATCCGATAGTTAAATAATTTGTAACTTTTCAATGCAGATGAAGAAGAACAAGAAGAGAAAATACAAATCGGTATGCCAATGGACGTGAAGCATCTTGCTCATATTGTGAGAAATCTGGTGCTTAGGCTAACAGTTGCAAGTAAGAAAATTCCCGTAGTTAGTGTACCTGTTCATTGTGAGAAATATGGTGCTTAAATATTTATCCATATCTTTTGTTTCATAAATATTATGTTCTTATGATATGGTTAATTTTAATGCAAAATATTTACACATCTCCATCACATGTATGTCTTTGTAGGTACCATCCTTTTTGGTTCGCAAAATATTCATGCATATTTTTTGGTTCATCAATGTACAATTATTCAACAGGTTCAATATATGCTTCAAGGATATGCATATTTACTTACGTAAGCGCAAGCTTATTAATTATAATTTATAATATATGCTTGCAGCCTTTTGTTGAGACGAGAATGCTACAGTTTCAGTAATGGAGAATATCTTAAGGCAGGGTTATTTGAATTGGAACATTGGTGCTACAAAGCAACTGAAGAGGTAATATTTCTTTGTCCTATTTACAACTTTACATGTTACGTATGTCATATAGTATTATTTCTTTTTCATGTGGTTTGTACTTCTTTTTCTGACTTTAATTTGATGAAATCAAACTTCAGTAGATGTTTGTCCCATTTGTTACAACGTTTGGACTACTAACGGAACCCATCATATCTGGTACCAGTCTAGCCTATCCTGAATTTGTTTGATTTGGCTATATTGCTTAATGTAGGCTGCTTATAACTTTCTTATGTTGTGTAATGACTATTGCAGTTGTCTTCCTTGTGGGCATATGTATGGATTCTCATCCATAGAGACATGGCTTAAGACCGGTCGCCCTGGGAGTGAGAGGGTGTGTTTTGTCATCCGCTGTGTCGAATATAACTATTTCAAATTTTCATCTGTACCAAAAACAAATATCTAAGTTTTACTCGTCTTTATTATTTGATGTCAGTACTGCCCTCAATGCAAGACCGCTTGCACATTAAAGGATGTTGCCCTTCTCTATGCAACTCACCTTCACATTCCCGATGCTGCTTCGGCTAATCAGAATGATGCGGATGAAAAAGTGATCAATCTTTTTGTTAAAGCTAACAGCCTTTACTTCTTTCTTAAATATGCACGTGCACAGAAATTTTATTTTAAAAATTTTGGAAGGAAGTCCATGTTTTTTCACCCTTCTTACGCTACTAATAGTTTCGTATACATATATATATCTTACTATTCAAAAAGTAATACACTCAAAGAATAATCACAATTCATGCCCGCCCATAGGGCGAGCTTCGAAAAGTAGTATATATATATATATATATATATATATATATATATATATATATATATATATATATTAAATAAGGGTAATTAAAAAATGCAAAGAAAAAACAAAGTGGATTAAAAAAAATAAAAAAACTTTAATTTTGTCACGTGACAAATTGAAGCAACCTAATTAATTAATAAAAGTCTGAGTTTTAAGAAAGAAAAAAAAAAAAAAAAAAAAACTTTTTTATATTACCAGCCGAAAGAAACTAAGCAACTCATATATTTAAAACATTAAAACTAAAATGTGTTATATTAAATTCCATAAATAAATAAAAAAGAAAAAAAATGGTTGGTAACAACAAAAAAAACCATTCTTTCCTCTATTTTTTACCTCACCCAAAAGAAAAATAAAAAATAAAAAATAAAAACATCACCCACCAAATAAACATTGTTAACACAATAAAACCACAATTATGCTCTAGATTTAGCACACCCGTAATTTCTAAACACTTGTTATCGGACTAAAAATAATTTTGTTTCAAATCATATGATTTTCATTTTTCTCATTCTTAATTTGTTTCTTATTTTTCTCGTTTTGTTATTCTTAATAAGCTAGGGTTTCTACTTAAGTTTTTGATAGTCAAAATATGTCTATATTAGTTTATATGCAAAAACCTTAATTTATGTACATTAGATTTGTTTAATTTGTAAAATTGGATGATCGCATGTTGTTAGGCACCCTAATGAACTTAAGCCCATAAACAGGCCCGGGCCTCTAATTTTCATCTAACATTTGCTGTAAAATTCTTTGTTATTTTGATGGTTAAGGACTTAAGGTGTTTGGAGAGTATACAATTACAATGGGCAAAATATCAAGAACTTATTGAGTTGATTCTAACAGTTGCTATCTAAGATTTCAATTCAGGTACATAAGCAACAATGTTAAGAGGTAATATTAATATTGTAAATAACTAAATATCTACACATGGCTATATTGTAAACGAGCATGATTGCGCCCTCGCATTGGTGCGCGAAATTTTGACGTGGCCGAAGCGTTAAATATATTACATTTTTTAATATTACGATTAACCATTTTGGGCTTATGCCGTCGTTTTTCACCATCAAGGCTTTTTTGCTGTCAAGTATGATTGTAATACCTTAACTTGTGGGCAGCAAAATTTAGTTGTACAATTAGAAATTCTAATATTACGATTAAACTACGTTGCAAAAGTTTATGCAAGTCAAGATACATCTGTCTACTTAAGTTGTTGTAAACATCACAAACGCCTACTATGTAGCATCAGGCTCTTTTTTTCTTAGTCATTAGTAGGTTAAGGGTGCATTTTGAAATTTTATTTTTTTAAGAAAAAAGTATATTAAACGTCAACTTTTTATACAATCATACGATTGTCACAAGTATGTCAATATTGGGCTCGTTTTGTTCGTAAACCTGCAGTATTTTCGGAAGTATCTTTCTTATAAAAAAATTGGTAGATATCTCTTTTTTTATAAAAGAAATATATAATAAACTTCCACATTTTTTATAAAACCGCACGTATTTCAAAAGTATATCAATATTAGATACGTTTTGTTTGTGATGGGAGGCCTTTTTGACGGTATATTTTTTGTAGACGAAATCGTTAAATATTTGTCAAATATTTGATAAATAAGTTTGTTATGTAAAAAAAATTTATTTATATGTAATTCAAACTTTTATAAAGTTGCAAGTATTTGGCACATGTAGTATAAAAAAAATAGGATAATTAAAGCTATTTGGATGGTCAAGGGTGTAATTGGAAAGTTTTTTTATTTAAAAACTATATATTAAACTTAATCATTTTTAAAAAAATCATACATATGTCAAAAGAATATCAATATTTGTTTTTTTATTCAAAAAATCAGTAGATACTTGATAAATAAAATTTGTTATATAAAAATTTATAAATTGTAAAAAGTTTAAGGTGTGTTTTATAAATTAAGTTTTTTTCACTCTGTTTGGGCCAGGAGCTAAATGTTTTGGCCCAACTCTTTCTCAATTTTTTTTTATCGCTGGCTGCATTTTTTATTTCACGAAAACGGCATCATATTGCTTCCCGTATAATATATATTTAGAATAACTAAATATCTTCACATGGCAATATCGATATTGTAGTATATCAAAAATGAATACCAAGTTTTTTTTTTAATGATTACAAAACAAGACATTCAGATTATGCATCTTTTTGGTAGCATTAGCAAGCAAATAACCTTTTTATTAAGCTTACGTGTGTTAGGTGTAATATATAAATATGTTGTGAAAGTTTTTATCTTAGTGTATGATGAAGTGTAACAGATTTTTATACTACAAATTGGGCTCCGTCCTATCTTCATATAGGGGTGTAACCGAGCCGAGCCAAGCCCGAGCTTGACAAGGCTCGAATTCGGCTCGAAAAGAAAAACTAGGCTCAAGCTCGGCTCGATAGCTCGTCAAGCTTTAACCATCTAGGCTTGAGCTCGGCTCGATTCAGTTTCGAGCAAAGCTAAAGCTCAAATATATGTATACGTATACATGATTACACATTTACACCTCTATTCCAACTTCTGGACAGGTTGATTAAGGAGTTGAGAGTTGAGACTCGAAAAGAAGAACAAATACAATACAGTACCCAATGAATAAAATCATATAAAGACCCTACAAAAGGGACATACACATGAACCAATGAATCATATCTAACTTGGACAAAATGTGACTAAATTGTTACCTGTTGCCACACATTCAAGAGTCAAGAGTCAAAAGTCAAGAAGATAAAACAAGTCTAACATTAAAATGAAACATAATTAGTAAATACTAGTTAAGGTTCGAATATTTAAAATAGTTCAACAAAATATTATTCACGAGACGTCATAAGCTTCATAGATCTTGAATACTTGAGCAAAATGATTTCCATAACTTGAATACTTATTTATAATTAGGTTAATTATCAAATTAACCCTTATTTACTTAAAGCTCGAAAAAGCTCGAGCCGAGCCATCAAAAGCTCGAGCTCGACTCATTATATGTTTCGCGCCAATATATTGGGCTTGAGCTCGATAAATGCTCGACTCGATCGAGCCAAGCTCGAGCTCGTGCTCGAGTTGCTTGATAAAAGCTCGGCTTGTTTGCACCCCTATCTTCATAGATTTGTCCTACATAGATTTGAAACACTGGTTTGCAAAATCGAGTTTTTAGTCCACCCACAATATGGTCGGTCGATTTTTGGTTTCACTCGGCCGGTTAAGGTCGGCCGTGCTGCAGCCTTAAGGTCCTAGTCGGTCAGTCGAGTGCCAAAGAGAGGAGAGGGTCGTGGTCTCGACCTTTATTTTGGTATTGTGTTGTATTGAGTCGGATTTCAAGTGTGGTGTCGTTTTAAAAAAATAAATAAAATGTAATTTTTGTGATGTATGTTTTTGTAGTGTAGGTTGCTTTACTGTGCCTAAAAGGTTGGTTGTATGTCGCACGAGAAAGAAAACTGAAGTGACAGGAAAAATGAGGGTCGCTGAGAGTCACTATTGTGGGTAGCCTTATTAACCAATGTTTTGTGATAATCCATTTTTTTTAACTAATAAAAGAGCTCAAATAAAAAATCGTGCCTACCTATTTACTAATAAACGTCAAAACTAAATTAATTTGATCAAATTTTTAATAAATTCGGTGAAAAATTTGGTGGAGAAAAAAGTTAAAATACCAGTGGCCATGTGAGCTTACTTTTTAAAATTTCGGAAGTGTAAATATACGTTGATTGTTAATAGAATTACAATCAAACCTTAAACTTTAGAAAATAGACTAATCTTAATATGATTTAAGTGTAAAATCATTGATTTTCATAACTTTTATAAAAATTTATAAATAAATAAAAAAACCATATACTTTAAACTTTTTTTTCTATAAACAACTATTATTATTATTATTATTATTATTATTATTATTATTATTATAGTTAATATTATTATTGTTATTATTATTATTATTATTATTATAATAGTTTTTTATTAAATTGATCGTAATACTAATAACGCTACCAACATGCGCTTACAAGCTATTGAATATATGAACGAGATTAAGTATAACATATATAAACATTTATATTCAATGAATTCGAATTATGTTAAAATATCAATTTAAACGAATCTAACAATAATATTATCATTATTTAACACAATTTGATTATATTTTTAAACTCAAAAAATAATAGTTCAAATATTATTATTAGTTATAGTCATTGATGAACCAAATCCGCGTTTAATAACCCGAGCATACATGGATTAAAAATTACAATACGAATAACGATAAATTATTTTAATTTTATAACCAAAAATCTATAGATGCACTAGATTAAAGTATCAACACGAAACAGACTTATAAATGCACACCAAACAAATTGAGTTAAAATGTAATTATTAGTTATACTTTTTATCTGAACCTCGTGCATGTAATATCACAATTACAACACATTAAACATTGTCAAATTCATACATACTTGTATATTAAATTAAAATTTTAAAACAAAATTGACTCATGTATAATAACGTGCATGCACAGAACTTACAACTGATTTAGATTAATAACTTAATTTTTTGCGAAAAATACAGTACTACCCTTTTTTATTAAGGTGTGTCCGCACATGCCCACACTTTTACTCCATTTGCAAATCTACCCATCAATGTCGGGTATATCTTTACCCTATATTCACGACACTAATGTGTATGGTTCAGATTACGTTTCAAAATAAATTCCAAAACAATGTCGCGTACATAATTTAACTATGTACACGACATATTATTCTATTACTATGCTAGAACAATGTCGGGTAAAAGTTTTAACTACATACACGACATGAATATTATATTGAAACATATTCTACCCTAGATAATGTCGGGTATCCATTTTCACTATATACACAACATGGTGCATTGGGAATGAGCAAATGGAAAAAGGTGAAAAGCTAAAAGCAAATGGAATTTATGCTTGATTTGATCATACGAGCAAGGGTAGAAGAAATATGTTTTGTGACAAATACTAAAAGAAAATTGGTTACTTACAAGGCAAAATAGAAAGTACTACACATGAAGGAATTGATCAAATTCATTTGTTCAGTTGAAACATCTTTTTAAATCACAAACATATTCCATGATTAATGTTGTTGAAATCGCCAAAACAAAGTTGAGTAAAAGCAAGGTTACACAACAGTAAAACATACAATCGATCAAATATGATTAGGGAGAACTTACAATCTCTATGTCCCAAGAACAAAAGCAAGTTCTCTAGATTGCTCTCGTGATCACTTTGGACCTTTTAAAACTTCCAATGGTACAAATGCGTAAGTATAACAGCCAAAAGAGACATTATATCCATAACACAAAATACAATAATCGATAAACAGAATTTATTGTACCATTTTCGACCATAAAGTATCGATAACCTCAATACTCCATTTTTTGGTTTCGATACTCTAATAAAGTAGACTGAACCCTCACGACCCCAATCATATTAGCATGAGACTCAAAAAATGTACTCAGATATATAATAACAAAGCATAGTCATGCAACGTCAAAAGCTTCACAAAGCAGGTTACAAGGAATTATCAGAGAAAAATACAGAACCATGAATATAATATTAATGTCGTGTATATAGTTAATATATTTACCCGACATTGTTCAAGATAGTACTAGGAATCAATATCAAATTCATGTCGTGTATATAGTTAAAAAGTTTACCCGACATTGTTCAAGTCTAGTACAAGGATTGGGATAAAATAATATGTCGTGTATATAGTTAAATTATGTACCCGACATTGTTTTGGAATTTATTTTGAAACACAATCTGAACCATACACGTTAATGTCGTGAATGTAGGGTAAAGATATACTCGACATTGATGGGTAGATTTGCAAATGAAGTAAAAGTGTGGCCATGTAAGGACACACCATAATAAAAAAGGGTACTATAGTATTTTTCGCTAATTTTTTACTTACTTAATTTGGTTAATATGTTAACAAATGATAAAACGTATTAACCTAAGAATCAGCATCATGTTTAAATAAAGGGCAAATCGCATAAAAAGGTACCCATCTTATGTCCAATTTCAATTAAAGGTATTATTTTTTTTTTCTCAATTTAAGGTACCCGACTTTTTTTTGGGCCGATTTAGGTTTTTTTCTAACTTCCGTTAACTATTTTGTTAGTAAATTACATGTTTGGTCCTTGGGTTTGTATAGGCATTTCATGTTTGGTCTATTTTCGTCCGTTTTCATACTCTTGCATACGTTTTCGTCCATTTTATACGTTTTCGCCCGTTTTCGTCCGTTTTTGCACGTTTTCGTCCGTTTTTACACGTTTTCGTCCGTTTTTACACGTTTTCGTCCGTTTTTGCACGTTTTCGTCTGTTTTTGCACGTTTCTATATGGTTTTACACGTTTTCGTTCGTTTTTATACGTTTTCGTCCGTTTTTGCACGTTTTCATTCGTTTTTGCACGTTTTCTTCCGTTTTTACACGTTTTCGTCCGTTTTTACACAATTTCGTCCGTTTTTGCACGTTTTTGTCCGTTTTTACATGTTCTCATATGTTTTTAAATGTTTTCGTCCGTTTTTGCATGTTTTCGTTCGTTTTTACACATTTCTGTTTAAATAGACAAAAACGGACGAAAACGTGTAAAAAGCGTTTTTACACGTTTTTTTTTTTTTTTTTTTTTTTTTTTTTGACGTTTCGTCTGTTTTACACGTTTTTATACACACATTTATACACATTTTTATACATGATTATAAAAAGTGTAAAAATGAACTGAAAGTGTAAAAACAAACGAAAACATGCAAAAACAGACGAAAACATGGAAAAAAGGATGGAAACGTGCAAAAACGAACAAAACGTAAAAAACATATGAAAACGTGTAAAAACAGACGAAAACGTGCAAAAACATGTAAAAACGGACGAAAACGTGTAAAAACGGACGAAAACGTGCAAAAACGAACCGAAACGTGCAAAAACGGTCGCAAACGTGCAAAAATGGAAGAAAACGTGCAAAAACGGACGGAAACGTATAAAACAGAAGAAAAAAAAAAAAAAAAAAAAAACGTGTAAAAACAAAAAAAAAGACGTGTAAAACCAGACAGAAACGTGCAAAAACATGCGAAAACGTGTAAAAACAAACGAAAACGTGCAAAAACGGACGAAAACGTGTAAAAAGAGACGAAACATGTAAAAACGAACGAAAACGTGCAAAAACGGACGAAAACGTGTAAAAATGGACGGAAACGTGAAAAAGCAGACGAAAACGTGCAAAAACGGACCGAAACGTGCAAAAACGGACGAAGACGTGTAAAAGCGGAAGAAAACGTGCAAAAACGGATGAAAACGTGTAAAAACGGACGAAAACGTGTAAAAACAGACAGAAACGTGAAAAAACATACGGAAACGTGCAAAAACGGACGAAAACGTGTAAAAACGGACGAAAGCGTGCAAAAACGGACGAAAACGGGCGAAAATGTATAAAACGGACGAAAACGTATGCAAGCGTATGAAAACGGACAAAAATAGACCAAACATGAAATGCCTATACAAACTCAAGGACCAAACATGTAATTTACTAACGAAATGGTTAATGAAAGTTAGAAAAAAACCTAAATCGGTCCCAAAAAAAAATCGGGTACCTTAAATTGAGTTAAAAAAAGAATAGTACCTTTAATTGAAATTGGACATAAGATGAGTACCTTTTTATGCGATTTGCCCTTAAATAAATAGCAGAATAGATGCTTTTAAACTTATTTAAAATTACGTTAGCTTGTAAGAGTATGGATATAGTAAGAAAAATTACTTAAATGAGAAGAGTGATAAATAATTGTAGCCACATATTTCAAATAAGAAGAAAAAATATAGGGCAAATGACAAAAAAATGCATCGAACTTGACACTTTATGTGATTGTGTGTAGCTAACTATTTTTTTTCTTATTGTATGTACTGAACTTTCAAATTTCGATCATTATGTGTATTTTGTTACTATTCTGCCATGTAAAATGACCATTTTACCCTTCGAAATTTGAAAAAATTAAAGGTAAAATGGTCACAAAATACACACAATAATCGAATTTTGAAAGTTCAGTACACATAATCGGAAAAAAAAAATAGTTGGCTACACACAATCATAAAAAGTGTCAAGTTCAATGCATCTTTTTGTCATTTGCCCAAATATATAATAGGGAGATGCATCTATTTTTATAGATGCATCTAATATTTGTAGTTGTGATTTCTTCTCATTCTTCCAATTTTAATTATATTTCTCATTTGATCCTACCTCTATCTTGTAATAACCGAACAAAATTGTATGCGTGCCTTAATAGTTGGTGCTCTCTCATTGAGGCCCTATGTCCAAATTTCAAATCGTGGCAACAATTTTATTTTTTTAGTTTTTAACGTTTAAAGTTAAACGATATAAAACCTGCATATAAATAACAATAGGTATCGAATGTGGTATGAGATTAAATGATAATTGATATAATTAAGTTTATCATTATGAATGTTATGTTTCGATGTCAAAATATTATATGAAAAAGTTTATAAACATTTGAATTTTGTAGTGAAAAAATATAAAGATAACATCTTACGAAATGAATTGCAAAAACACCAAATAACCAAATTGATGAGAAATAAAGCTATAAATATACAACATGAAGCCCACACAATGAATTACATTCTTTGATCCATGGAATCTCAACCAATACAAATCTAATCTTCAAGAGATCTAAAACTGCACACTTTCGGAAGCATCAACAACCAGTTGGCATTGAGGAAAGGATTATAATGTCTGTTGATGATAACAATGGTTGTCGTGGTCATGCTGGTTTTCGGTTTTACCATTTCAGTGGTGTGGTGAATTACACAAGGTTAGAGGGATTCCTAAGCCGCAACCGAAGGATACAAATATTATTCTCGTACGTGCCAGTTGTATTCTTGCATTTTGTGTGCAACTTTCATGAGTTATAAATGTATATATCTCATTATATATACACATTTAGTTTACATTTTTTTTCTTTCTTAATACATTCAAATAAATATGTTGGTATGTTTATAACTAATTTACCTTAATTTAATTTTTTCAATGATATTGATAAAGCTAACCCATTCATTCGACGGGCCATGTAACTATCAACCATATAAGAAAGCATACGTTTGTTTTGACAATGTTTATGTAACAACTGCGGCGAAGTTTAATACGCGGGTGTTATATTATTCATTTTTAAACTTCGAAAAACTGAAGATTAAAGTTGTTGCCATCTTTTGAATTCGGGATATAGAGGCTCAATATGGGAGCTCGAACCATTAAGACAAGAATACAATTTTGTTTAGTTGTTACAAGCTAATGTATTTTTTTAATAGTTGTAGAAGCTTCTACTTTACTAACTATTTATTTATGGTGTGTTTGGTTCAAATTTAGAAAAAAGAAAATGAAAGATAATGATAATGGTGAAAAATGGCAAAGAGAAAGAAAATCATTCTCCTCAATTTATTGGGTAATGAGTCATTACATTCTACCAAACATTATTATTCATTATCTTTTCCATTACTTACCCCCTATAACCCCTTACCAAGCATGCCCTTAGTGTTTTGATATAGATAGCATTTAGCATTTGAAACATAAGTTGTTTGATAAATAGCGTGTATGTTTCTTATTTTGTTTAATGTTAGTTTTATATATGCAACACAGAAAAAGTTGAAATAGAAACATTAAGGGTACGTTTAGTTGAGAGAAAACATTTTTGTTTTTTACAAAATGTTTTATCGAAAATAAGGAAAACATATATCACGTTCAAATTAATGTTTTTCAATAAGATGTTTTGCAAAACACTAAGTTCCCTATCTTCTAACTTAATAAGAAAAATTACAAAACAAAATTTAGTTGTTTTCCTTTGTACTTCACAACCTTCCCTCCCTTCTTAAAAATAGAAAATACAAACATAACTAAACACGTTTTTTTATCTTTTCAATTTGTGAAGATAAATTTTCATTCCAATTTTTTACAAAACAAGAGAATTATTTCTCCGACTAAACGCAACCTAATGGTGCGTTTAGCTGGATTCATAAAATGTTTTGTAGAAAACAAGGAAAAGAATAGCGCGTTCAAATAAACGTTATCCAACAAAATGTTTTGCAATACACAAAATTCTCTATTTCTTAACTTAATAAGAAAAATTACAAAACAAATTTTAGTTGTTTTTTTTTGTTTTTTTTTAACCCACAACCCTCTTTTCTTTTCTTTAAAATAGAAAATGCAAACATTAACTAAACACGTTTTTTATATTTTCAATTATTTTGTGTAGATAATTTTTCTTCCTAACTTTTACAAAACTAAAGATAAAAAACAAAAAAAAATTTTCTCCAACTAAACGCACCCTAATGCTTTCTACCGCCGCCTTTTTGCTATCGCTAGTTTTGCAAAATATACGATAATAAAAAAATAGGATAATACCACAAGCTAGTGAGGATATTATGTGTTTGATACAATTTTTTTATAGATACATAGATTGTATAGGATGTGAAACCAAAGTCACCAAACCAATCAACCCAACCTTGTCGACATACCTAGTAATTTCACATTATGTTTTTATATTCATGCCCATATATACATTGAAACAACCAAAAAATTTGCAAGTTGGTAAATAGAAAATTATAATATAACAACAAACTGCCTACCCAAACTACAATGCACTTCCAACACACACACTCACTTTCTCTTCCCGTCATCGTCGCATCGATACTTCCAATTCCTAATCTCCAATCCCAATTTTAGATCAGATCACATCATATCAAATCCACATGTAGGGTTTATCATTTATCATCAAATTTATAAACCTTCCAAATCTTTTCACCTCATGTATTTAATCTTGCATGATAACCATCATTAGTTGAACCATTTGTAGCCCCTATGGAATCATCTGGCTTCTTCTTAATATGTATTCTACATTCGTTCATCGCGATATCTTGTGGCGGTTTGATCATGTTCTACCTCAATGAGATATCGGTTTTGGGCCATGGTATTGAGACAGCACGTAAACTATCGGGTTCTACACCACATGATCAGTTGTTGATACAGACTTCGCATTCGTTTGTGGGATTGCTTCTTTGTGCAATCGGGTTTATATATTTTATGGTTGCTTTTGTTAAAGATAGGGAGTTTCAAGGGTTTTTCGCCAAAGGGTGTGTTGTACTTCACTTGTCTATGGCTTTATGGAGAGTTTACTTTGAGAGGAGACTCGAAGATTTGGCTCGTGATTGGCCTAAGCAACTTGTCGGGGATACTCTTCTCGCAACTTCTTGGGTGTTCTTTTTGGTGTATTCGTGGAGAGAGAAGTATGACTAAAACCAATGTGCATTGCTTAATTGTATTAAACATAGAATTTGTAATTCACATACGGATTCGTTTGTTTCATGTTGAATGTGTGAAGAATGTTATATGTCTTTGTGATGCTTGTCAAGAAAACCACAAGTACAACTTTTTACCATGGTCAAGTTGCTAGTTGACCCTGGACAACTGGCAAGTGGCGTAGCAGCACTTTGAAAAAATGTGTAAAATCACAGCACGATGATATTTATTTATGGGAAAATTTTCAAAATGCCCCACTTGCCCAATTTTATTACTCCAAATGTCTCATTTTTTTTTCACTTCTCAAAATGCCCAATGGGCAACTCTCACAACTGAATATTTGGGCAACTATCTTAAATACATGACATGTGTCCCATTTTGTGGGGCAACCTTGTACTTATCTAGTACAAGTGTACTAAAGTTTCAGTTGGGCAACTTTGACTTTTAATGTTGGGCAACTGACAATTTTTGTTTTTTAGCAAAAAAGTAAAGTCTTTTTTTATTATTAAAAAGTACATAAATATTGGGCAACTGGGTCCCACAAGGTTGTACTTTGGGCAACTTTTGATGTATTAAGTATATAAAGCATTGAATGTATAAAAAAAATTTTAAAAAGGTATAAGTAGTTTAACTTTTATACCTTTATACATTAATACATTTATACATAGAAGATAAACTTCCTCAACACACTTCTTATTTGAAACCACCACATCGCCACGACACACTTCCTCGACACAATCTTCCTCAACACACTTCTCAGCAGCAAGAGCTAACACAGTGTCCGATCACATCGGCGGTACATCGGCACGACACTGTCCGATCTAATGTCTATCAGAACAACGTTTTGGGCTAGGGTAAGTAATTTAACGTATTTTCATCTATTGATTTATGGTTTTCTTAATTTATGTTTTCGCTAGTTTAGGGTTTCGATAATTTATGGTTTCGCTAATTTAGGGTTAACTTTTACGTAATTGTTCTTGTTTGATTTTGGATTTCGATATTTTAGGGTTAACGTATTGGGTGATTAATTGTTTCTGTAAGATAACTGGTAACCTATTGGTTAATTAATTGTTCTTGTGGTTTTAGTGATTTGTTGCTACTTATTAAGTTTGACAAACCACTGTAAGATAAGTGGTAGTAAGTGAATAAAGCACTCTAATGATGGTGCAAACTGGTTGGGTTAACGAAACAAAATACACTGAAAATTAAATTGCGACACAACTAAATGTAATCCGGGTGATCCCAAGTTTGAGAGTTGTTAGAGTCGTAACCATCGTCGTAAAGATACTCAGAGCAACCTTCAAATCTGCGCTCATCCCACTCTGCATACAATGCATTGAATTCTCTGTCCCGAGCAGCTTCCTCCATCTCTAACAGCACTTCTTCATCTTGGAGCATAAGTCGCTCCCTTTCGGCTTCCTTCTTAAGAGCAGCTTCTGTTTCTGCTATCTCCCATTCTTCTTCCTCCTTAATAGCAGCCTCCTCCATTTCTATTAAAAGTTGTTCTTCATCAATTTGTTGGCCAAAGTCTGTTTCTTCCGAAAACTGTTGGCTGAAGTCTTTTTGTTGCGGAAACAGTTCCGGAAATTGTTGGCTGAAGTCTTTTGTAGACATTTTTGATAGAATTTTGAGACCTATTTAGCAACACCACTTGAATTTAAATTCACACATATAAGGTGGGTAAGTTTGAAAATTTATTACCCTCAATATGTCAATAAATGTGGTGCAGGTGGAACCTCTCCCATATAGCTGACATGGGCCCACATTGTACTTACGTAGCTGATTTATTGGGCAACGTTTGCTTATTTATTGCCAATGTGTGTTTGAGAAGGAAGGTTTGAAATGTATTTTGTATTTAGTACATGCAAGAGGCTGTGATGATGATTATCTTATTTGATATGCAAATGATGTGATTTACCGTATGTTGGCATGGCAATTTTAATACATTATTTTGCAGCCACGGCGGTTATATCCTGATGTTTTTGTGTTTATCAAACCTTTTACAGATCTGAGCCTTGCTAATGCATATAAATAGAAACTCCTGATTGGTATACTCACATAGATGATTAACATCTTCTGGTCAATCATGTTTCATTGTGGCTGGCATCCTATGGCAGCACATTATGTATATATGTTGTTAATTGGTAAGAGGCTGTGATGACAAGTATCTTATTAAATCATGCAAATGATGCGATATTCCGTTTCATGGCGCGGCAATTGTATACTATTGCAGCCATGAGTGTTGTATCCTGATGTTCTGTAAACTATTGATTTATACAGATCTGAGCCTCCGTATTATTTTACGAAACTAACATATCAATGTTCAAAGATGGATGTACGGCACCACCGTATTATGTTACGAAACTAACTTAATATGGTGTCGTTCATCCATGTTTGATTATTAACTACTGTTTGCGGCCATGGCGGTTATATCTTAGATGAAGGCAGGTTAATCAAATGCAGATAGTTTGTTTACTTACAATTCAGCTTTGTTGATTGAATGGCATGTCAGACCTGGGATCATTTGTGTGAATCATAAATCAACCTAGATCTGACATGCTATTCGATCAGCAAACCTGGATTGCACGTGAACAAACAAGTATATGGAGGAGTTTTAGACCAATGTCAAAGCCGACTGTTGCCCATGGGCCATTTAGGGAAGTTAATTTTTTCATATCTTGATATGATCACTTTATATTATCCTGATATTTTGTTACTGATGATGAGGGTAGAAAGGTGGTTCAAAAGGGTTTAGCTTACTCTTAGAGTTCATAACTTTGTGGGTGTTTTTAGTGTGTAACTTTCAAACATGTGAAACTCTGTGTATGTGTGTGACAAAGAGAGGTCAGAGATGATAAGAAAAGAGATGAAAAGGTTGGTAAGGATAGTGGTGGAATGGTGACGAGAGATATGAAAGGGTTTGTGAGGGTACCTCATTCACCCCACTTCACTCTGCACTATTCTAGCACTATCATTACAAACCCGTTCATCTCTCTTCTTATCATCTCTGCTCTCTCTCTCTCTCACACACATATATAGTTTCACACCAAAAATTACACACTAAAATCACATACACAGTTATGAACTCTGAGAGCAAGCTAAGCCCTTTTGCACCACGTTTCTACCCTTAAATATTCAGGCCTCATCATCAGGTAACCGTAACAATAAATGGGCTTTACATATCATAATATTGCCAGTAATTTGCCGTAACTGTCATATAATTGTTTTAGACTGCTGATAGATTTTTATAAAAATTTAGTTTATATATGTAAAGGAGTTACTTAACAAAGAAGGAACAATATGATATACTTGTGGATTGAAATTCAAGTTGAAAGTAAGAATGTCGCCATACGCAACTTCATACATTCAAATTGTCTTTGAATATCTCAATGATCACGATAGTGTGTAATGTTCATGACACGCCACACTTCATGATTGTAGAAAGGACGTTGGTACTTTGAGCTTCCCCTCGAAAACCCATTCCTATGTCACTGTCATAGCAATGGGTTTTGACATGGCAATGGGATTTCGAGTGGAGGGTCAAAGTACTAACGTTTATCCACTTGTTTATAACATATTGACAATCAACTTTTTTAACCAACTCCTTTACATAGGTAATTGTTTGAAGTAGTTGGTTTATTTTGGGACACATGTGTGTATTTTTGATATGCAAGAGGCTGTGATGACAGATTATCTTATATGATACACAAATGATGTGATTTGTCGTATGTTGGCATGGCAATTTAATTCCATTATTTTGCAGCCATGGCGGTTATATCTTGATGTTCTGGTGTTCATCCAACGTTTTTACAGATCTGAGCCTTGTTAATGCATCTTACATTGCACACTCGCTTTCGAAGTTTATATGAGTCTGATATACTTCTTATATACTATTGCTAGGTTTTTAAAAAAAGTTAAGGATCAATTTGATATACTTGTGGATTAAAAGGGAAGTAGAACATTTCTAGGTGGCCACGTTACTTTGTATATGCGTACGGAATTTCCGCATAGTTATCCATTCTTAATTTCCAAACAGTGCCTTTTGTTTTTTCAACAATCTAGCAATCCGCCTGGTGCAGGCCTTTGCTCAAAGGGAGTTGAAACGACAAATGGTACTGTAGGGGGATTCAGAAGGGTTCACTAAGTTGAAATTCCATACACACCTACAAAATAACGCGGCCACATTGGTATGTTCAACTTCTTTTTGAATGCGCAAGTATATCAAATTGTTCTTTAACTTTTTTTAAGAATCTAGTAAAACTATAAGTATGACTTTAAAAACCATAATTAACCCTTTTCAGTTCCTGTTGTCCACAACTGTGTATTTGTGATATGCAAGAGGCTGTGATGAAGAAAACTATATTTTGATATGTAAATGATGTGATTTGCCGTACGTTGGCATGGCAATTGTATTACATAATTTTGCAGCCATGGCGGTTATATCCTGATGTTCCGGTGCTTATCCAGGTTTTTTACAGATCTGAGCCTTGCTAATGCATATCAGAATGCACAATCAGTTTCGAAGTTTATATGCGTCTGATATACTTGTTATACACTTTCGATAGTTTGTTAAAAAAAGTTAAGGATCAATATGATATACTTGTGGATTAAAAGGGAAGTAGAACATTTCTAGGTGGCCACGTTACTTTGTATATGTGTATGGAATTTCAGCATAGTTATCCATTCTGAATTCCCAAACAGTGCCTTTTGTTTTTTCAATGATCTAGCAATCCGCCTGGTGCAGGCCTTTGCCCAAAGGGAGTTGAAACGACAAAAGGTACTGTAGGGGGAGTCAGAAGGGTTCACTAAGTTGAAATTCCATACACACCTACAAACTAACGCGACCACATTGGTATGTTCAACTTTCTTTTGAATCCGCAACTATATCATATTGTTCCTTAACTTTTTTCAAGAATCTAGCGAAACTATAATTATGTTTGTTTTGAATCTAGCGAAACTATAATTGTGTGTGTGTGTATGAGGCTGTGATGCCATCTATCTTATTAAATCATGCAAGTGATGCGATATTTCCGTGTCTTGGCGTGGCAATTGTATAGTTTATACTATTGCAGCCATGGGGGTTATATCCTGATGTTTTGTAAACTATTGATTTATACAGATCTGAGCCTCATTCAAATGTTTAAATAGTTGTCTATTATTGGGCCATTGTTTATTTGGTGTGAGTATGATACAAATGTTTCATTTGTTAAATATGATTGCAGTATTAGGAAGTCAGTATACGTTTTTTTATTGATTGTAGTTTTCGTAAGATACTTGTTAATTGTTGTTAACTGGGTTTTTTTTTTTATTTTGTTCTTAGGAATACGAAGCCAATTTCATTGTTAGGAGCAAATTGAAATACTTTCCAATAATTAAAGAAAAGCTGAATCATACTAGAAGGAAATTGTTTAGGACAACCTGTTTTGGAGGGTGGCTGGATATGTTCTTCTTTGACCATGAACCACATATGTTAGATTATGTTTTACAAAAACAGGGTTTCGTGGATAAAACAAGCTATGACATGCCCCTTATATATACTCTTGATGGTCGTAGTCTACATTTTGGTTGACCCGAGTTTTCTCTTATAACAGGCTTTCGTTTTGGGACAGCAAGTTTTGATTTATATAGTTCAGGGGATTTAACATTTAAGTTGAGGGTATTTCCAAAAAAATTAGGGGTAAAACTTTCCAACTTAGATCTTCTTGGTGTTATTGAGGATGAAGAGTTGTTCGGTAAATTAACTGATGAAGACGCAGTCCGTGTGTGTCTAGTGTTATCGTTAGAGGTTATTTTTATGGGTCGCTTATTGGTTGAAGAGGTGGATGATTCACTCCTTCATTTGGTCGAAGACCTAGAAGCATGGAATTCCTTTCCATGGGGTGAGCACATTTGGAGGCACTTGTATGACCAGATACTAGACGTTGTATCAAACCACAAGTGGGAACACCTAAAGGGTCTGGAAAGAGACCGGAAGTATGTTCCCACATACACGGTTGCTGGATTTGTTTGGGCATTTAAGGTTATTCCTATTTATATTATCTTTTCTTAGTATTATTATTGAACCCAATGTATGAGAGTAATGCATCTTTATTATTGTAGATATGGATTCTTGAGTCGTTTGAAAGAAGCAGTCGTTGGTGGAATAAAGTCCCAGATGTCATACCAAGGGCAGTAGCGTGGTCAAGGAAAGTAATGTTTACAAGATCGGATTATGGATTGCTATTTTGCAAGGTAAAACACATTCAAATGTTTCAATGCAATAGACGAGCACCAGTCGGACTGGTATATGCAATTTAATTTCCTTGTTGTTGATGATGTTATTTAGGACTCGAAGATAATTTATGATCTGAAACCAACATTAGACGAGCACCAGTCAGAGTGGTATAGTCAATTTAGGGAATTTTACCTGCACTACATACCAAGGACTCTTCCAACAAAATTACCGCATGATTACGATGTGTATCTACAGAAGTTGGCTGCTGCACGGAAACGTGGTAGGACAGAAAAAAAGTATTTACCGATTGTGTCTAGGGTACAGACCAGTTGTCTTCTAACAGAAATCAGCCTCAAGGATTGTGTCATTGAAGAGTTGAATTCTCGTGTTTTCAAACTCGAGGCTATTATTCAGGTTATTTGCTACTCAACGTTAAATAATAACTATACGTTTATATTAGAATTATTGTTAAGGATAATACCCTTTATTACTTTGTAGGTCCTTGCAAGTGAAAGAACTTGCGGATTTCGGGTAGGCCAGTTCATCGATATATTATCTTTATTTCTTTGAAAGCACTATCCGTTTTGTAGGTCCTTGCATGTGAAAGAAGTATCCGTTTTTTTTACAATAAACTTTATTTCGCTTACAGGATAAATTGGACTTTAGTGCATCCTTTTCCCACCTCAGCTATGAGTTTCGAGACCAAGTAAATCGTGAATTCCACGATTTGGTTGACTCTCTTATTTCTAGCATTCGTTCAGAGCAGGCAGATTGTGATGATGAGGATGATGTAGTTCTGGTAATGTGATATCCAAATGTACACTTTAGCCATACTGTATTAAATGTATTTTAAAGGCATCACCTGTTACTCAGGAGTATCTGTTGGAAGAGGAATTAAGGTTGAGGAAAGAAGAGGAAGAACGGTGGAGGATGGAAGAACAAAAGATGATGGAAAAGGATTTTCTAATGGCGATGATAGAGGATAAGAATCGCATGTTGCAAAAGGCAAAGTTGTTGAAGATTGAGAAGGAAAAGAAAAAGAGGTCTATAGCTTTCTATAATTCAGACCATTGGAAAATAGCCAAGGCAGACATAACACCTGACATGAGGAGTAAAAAAGATGGCGCTGAGTCGTCGTATTATTGGTCAAAAAGATTTGTGGAATCTGAAAATAATCGAACACATGGGTGCCGGGATCCAGATATGACTGCACAGTTACAAAATGTTAAACCTTGGGTTGAGGTATGAAAACCAACTATTAATATAATTTTTTTTAAACTGTTTTTAATTTACGTGTTAGTAACAACGTGTGTGTAGGTTCTTTCCCGAAGGAACAAGGCTATCGACAAAGTACATCTTACTGATGAGTACGACGAATTTCTTGGAAAACAGGGGCCCCTTCGATGTATGTTTCCTTGGTCCAAAGAAGTTCGTGTGGATCAGAGATTTTGGGAATCCTTAGTGTGTTTAGACCCTCCTAAGAAAGGTTGGCTTATGGACGAGGTAACAGTCACGCATATCTTTCACCCCGATGGTATATTCATTTTATATTGTTGCTTTTATACCATAATCAATTTTTATTCTTGCTTTATAGCACATAGAGTTGTGGGTGGAATACATGTTGCATTTCAGACCCGATGGCGCTGATTGGGCTATGGTAACTGCATACTTTGTTCAGCTGCTATTACAAGACTCCATCCCCATTTGGTATGTTAACGGGGAAAAGTACAAACACCAATGGGCTGATGTTGAACAGGTAATAGTTGTGTTCATTCTTTTATACATATATTGTTATGTGTTTTGTAAAAGTGGCCTTTTGTGTTATACGGCAGGTTTATATGCCTATCAATGAAAAGGAAAAACATTGGTTTCTGGCTCGATTTCATATTAGGACGGGGGTTGTAACATTTTACGACAGTGGCTATAAGCCTGAAGCTGAGTGGCGTCCTTGGTACAAGAAGATGCGTGCATGTTTACATGTACCATTGCTTATAAGTTCTTAATTGATAAATGTTTGTCAATACAACAAAGTTAACAAACAAGTTATTGACTAACAAACTAGTTATTGACCAAGTTGCCTATCAGACTTTATAAAGGAGCAACATTTTTGTAACTAGTTGTTACAAACAAACCAAGTATTGAGTAAGTTGCCCATGCGTCGTAGTTGCCCAACTATAATTAATTATGTAACATACACTTTCAAGTGTTTATGAACCAGTCCCTTGTACTTGATCATTAATTTGATGGTAGTATTAAGCACAAGTCAACTCTTTAAACTGAAACTTAACTGTTTAACCATTTAATACATGTACTATTTCTTAAATGCATATCTTATGGGTTGGTCCCTAGATATGAATGCTCTAATTGTTCTATTTATAATACTCTTACTGTCCATACAACACTAGACACATACTTACAGTTTAATAGTTGCCCACAAAATTCTTGTGAAACTTGCCCATCTTAACTGATTTCATAGTTGCCCAATAAAATTTCACGATGTCTGACAACATTCCACTTGAAGTTCAAATGGACATAGTTAATAGGCTCTTAGTGAGGTGTGTGGCTCAATGCCGCAGTGTCTGCAAGGCTTGGAAGTCTTGCATAGATAGCATGCATTTCACCGTCCATTTTGGTGTTCGAATCACTCCACCAGTTTCATACGTTTTGATGTACAAGCAGAGGTTTAAAGGTTACGTGGGTTTGGTAAATCAACATTTTGACTTGCACCCTCTTTCCTCAAACATTTCATTTTCTGACGTCAAACCAATTGGCTGGTCACATGGAGTTTGGGGTTTTACCTATGGACCAATTGTCCGTGATACCATGGCGGTCGTTTGGAACCCTTCCATCAACCGATCAGTCGCCACGTTTGTCCCCTATGTTTTGACATCACAGGAGTATGAAAAACGCTTTATGGCTTTTGGGATTCGTCCTGACAATTTTGATCCGACCTTCCTAAAAATTTCATACCCATTCAATCAAACACAGCCATGCACTGTTTTAATTTTCACCTTCTCCTCAAAACAATGGACGGTGTTAGATCATCATTGCTTGCTTCCGAACACAATCAGAATCAAAAAAGCAAGTCAAGCTAATGTTGGGGTCACATCTATTGGTGTGGTTATCAACGGTTGTATGCTAACGATGGTAGCACATTCGACAACTATTTGATTGTGTCTTTTGACTTGCTCACCAACCGTTTCCAAGTCCTGGACATACCAGATGAATTAATAGGCAACCTTCCTTTACCGTTCTATGTTTCAAACATACGAGACAGTCTGGTCGTTTCTGGAAACATTCAAGGGGATGTCAGTTCTGTTTTCTCTATATGGGTTTTAACGGTTGGTAGTGGTACGATTGCATCTGCTACACAGCTTCTTAGCATTACCACCCCAATAGCACTTAAATTAATTGGTTTTGACGACAACGACGACCCTGTAATTGAAATTGGAAACCAGGAAGGATTTAACGCAACCATTGTATTATACAAGCCTGCTACTGGGAACTTCCAGCACTTGGGCATCGAGGGAGATGTTGGGTCCTTTATGTTCAAACCGTTACGTGAATCACTTATTTTGCAGACTCATCGTGATATGGCGGTTTATTAGGATGTCTTGTTTCATTGTAGTTTGGTGTAGTTTATGTTTTTAGTGTTTGCCGTAGCTTCAGTGTGTCAGATGAAAACATTTAAGTTGTTATGTATTGTGTTAAGTTGGTATGTAAAATAACAAAATATGTTTGGATGTATACATTTAAGTTGTTATGTATTGTGTTAAGTTGCTATGTAAAATAACAAATAATGTTTGGATGTATATACAGGCTGGTCTACCAATCGTTCTAGACAAAGCCAGTGTCTTCCAGAAGAAAGGTATAAATCCGACAACATATGCAATTACCTTCAAGAATGCACCCAACGTTCCAGATCAGGGGACTCTGTTTGGTGATTGTGGTATCTAGGTATGCATATTCTTATACAGAATGTCAAATGGGAAGTCATTGGCCGTCGATAACCCTGTACAGGCTGCCCTTGCATATCGTGAGCATATGGCAAATTTTTAAAAAAAACACAGGGTATGTGTTTGGTAGACATGTTGTTGTCATATTTCGTTGTAAATCTAACTGTTTGTAACAAGGGATGAATTTTGTATCAGTGTGTGTAGTAGCTAAACTGATGTATCAACTAGTTTAATTAATGTGAACCCCAAACAGGGAAGTATTATTTTGTTAATATCGTTGTCATTATAAGTGTTCGCATGGTTGTGTTTTTTGTATCGAGCTGTATTCAATGAAATTATCGGAAGGAATGCTTCTCATTTTGCCAGATAAGTGCCCTTTTCATGGTGGCATTTTATTTACAACTTATTAATCTTCTTGTTAAGTTATCTTTAAATAATGAAAAGCTTTTCATTTTGCTTTATGTTGCTGTATCCGCTACCTGTGTAGAAGAAACAACTGCTGCAAAGTTAAAGAATGTAGTCGATGGAATTCATCTCATTTTGCAAGATAAGTGTCCTTTTCATGGTGGCCAATTTACTAGTACTTATTAATTTTCTTGTTAACATCTTTTTAAATGACATTGATCAGTGCTTTGATCCTTCTAGCCGTGGTTTCAAGAATGCTTATAGCCACGGGTAGTTGAGAAGAAACCACGGCTAGTACAATGCTGAAACCACGGCTAGATGAGAAGAAACCACGGCTAGTTGAGAAGAAACCACGGCTAGTTGAGAAGAAACCACGCCTAGTTCAGAAGAAACCACGGCTACTTGAGAAGATACCACGGCTACTTTAACACAAACCAATGCACTAGTACTTGTGAGGTAATTCTATCCAACAATAGTTAATTCTATCCAACAATACTTAATATACACACAATGTTATGATAACCACTTCAAAATACAATTTAAAATCAAAGTGCGAATCAAATAGATGTCGAATGATAACCACTTAGTACAAAAATTTAGTTCATACAAATATAACTACCCATTTTATTCAATTCAATATCTTACAATCGCATTTCATGGGTGACACACAATCACTACAAGAACACTGATAATAAGATAACGGACGCATACTAATGCAAAAACAACAAATAACATAGAACACACTGAAAAGACACACACTTACAGATCCATCAATCCCCTGAGTGTCTCGATAAAGATGCCATTGTTCGCAGCATTTAGCTCCAGTTCCCGTGAAAGGATACGCATCTGCATGATGTTTTGATCATCTTTACCATTTACCCCCTCAAATATTCAGCGGTTTTTTGAGCATGCATGTTTCCAACACTCTCCAATTCTTGAATGAAGCTAAGCCTTTCTTCAGTGATTTGAAGCAATCTTCCCGCAAGCGCATTCAATTGTTGTGCCATACGAACATCTTCGCCAGAGGCTTGGTAGCAATAGAATACTAACATATCAGGCCAGTTGTTAGAATTTGCATCGGCTCTAAGCTTATCACACCTAAGAAATCTAGACATTTCCTTATCCCAATACGTTATCACAAATAAATAAAATAAAATAAACTGGTTAACTAACAAGATGGGTTTGTAGTCTTTAAATAGGCAAGCAGCAAATACATACATTACTGTTAACTGTATTTGTATTATCATGACACAAATCCATGTCCTCATATAACATTTGTCACATGATGCACAGCTGCTCCCATATTATTGAATAACATCCAATAAAAAATTAGAGCCTTTCAAATAATTTAAACCCAATCCACATATTCTCACTATATTTGTTTTTTTCACTTACACATGCTCACAAGATTTACTATTTCTGAACAAACATCCAAAACAGGACAAATCATAGCTGGTTTTGCACTAGCCTTTTGCATTGCCTAAACTTTCACAATTATTTACCATGACCTTGAACCTGAAACTTAACAAAACATTAATACACAAACACAACGTTTTAATACTTGGTTAAAACTATTACTTCTAACACTTATCAAAGTGCAACACACCAATAATTGATAGTTTGTAAGTTAATCTTGGAACAACAATCAAACCACACAACCATATGAAGTACTGTTTAACTTTAAGCATACACATACTTTAGCAACTATTACATTAGTTAATTAAAGAGAACATTGACCTAGTAATTATCCATGTTATTGAAATCATCCAAGTGATATGTATTTGATGATTCAGGGAGTGAATTTAGGTTAATGCCAGAATTATATAAGTAACCCTCCGAAAGGCTGTTAGTTGGTTCTCCATCCCGACGTACGGCATCCCAATCCTGGTAAATTCTCCCATTTTGAAAATACTCGTCGTCCACTTGCGATTGTGGGTCATCTTTCAACCGCTTATGAGCACCTGACCCACCTTTACGCGTTCCCTGTTCAGGTGTCATCCCTTGCATAACTTGTTTTCCCTTCTCTGTCCTGCTATTCGTTTTGTTCTAACAACATATAAAACCAATCGTGTCAGAATACTAAAAAACAATATTAGATATACATTTGCACGAACAATCTGGGTTACCTTTTTTCTGGGCACTGGTTCCATGCATGCTGCACGGGTATGGCCTACGGTACCACACCTCCCACATTTTCTAACTGTTGCCTACTCATTTTTTGATGGGAAGCGATCTTTGTTTTTAGGTCTTCCTGCCTGCCTCTTGTCCATCAACGGCGGTTTAACCTTTTGCAAGTTACCCGGATCATGCCATTCTGACTCTATTTCCAAAGGATACACCATTTCATGATATGTGCCTTTGAGTGCAGTTTTTGTAAACCATGTTTCCGCCCATCGGTTACAGTTAGTCAATTTTTCTTCTCTACACACTGCACACACATGACCACATGGTAGTCCCAAAAGTTGCCATTTCCTGCACGAGTCTTCGTAATAAAAAACCATACACGAATAAACAACATTTACCGTAATTGACAACCTGTATATTGCAGGTACCTGCAACTGCATTCATTCTTTACAAAATCAACAATATGACTACGAAGATTGTCTATACCTTGGTACACAACACACATGGCAATGCCTCTTACTTCCCAATTAGCACTCTTCCACATTCTCTGCTCAACCTTCCTAGCTGCCCATTGTGTAAGTTCAAATTCCGGTGCGTCTGCAAAATAAGCATACGTAAGGTAACATTTATCGAACAAGTAAATGTGAGACGGCTAATATATAGTTATACCGTAGTATTTTTCTCGACGTTCGAAATACCAATCCTGTAGAAGATGTAACACCCCCAAATTTTGTTTAGCGGAAGCATACGTGTTATTCGGGAGCGTTACGGGATTGGTGAATCATAACACAAGTAATAAAGAACGGAATACATACTCCGTTTGATTTTATAAAATAGTTTTAAAACATTGTCTTACAACATAGTTTAAATAAATGGGTACATCCCATTAGTTATAGTGGTCCCAATGTAAAAATATCATTTTTGTGTAAAAACACTTCTTTAATACTACTACGACCATACATCCGCTTCTTGCCTTGCCTTCATGAACATAACTTAAACACCTGAGAAAATATGCTAACAGGTCAGCTAAAAGCTGGTGAATTCATAGGTTTAAGTTAAAATAGTAAGCTTGGACCGTAAGCAAAGTCATATAATCATTACAACGAATATAATGTTATATGGATGAAAGTCTATTACGTTAGCTCTAAGTTCATGCAACCGATACTACGGCAGTTTCTGTATGCTAAAAGATGTCATACAATATAGGGGCCCATAGCAAGTGTTTTGTCCCTCAACACTTGATTTCGACATGGTATACGTTTCGCCTTGGCCTAAGCATGGCCAACCGAACGGAGGAGTCACCCTCAATAGATCTATTTATAACATTCGCGCTTCCCAATGGGGAATTGACGGTTCATGAAAAAGGGCATTCTCTAAGGACATAAGGGCTTAGGCTAAACCACGTAATAGTAATCATGTTATAGTTTTGGTCCATAAAATGTTTTGCATATTTCTCACCCCAAAATGTATAAAACAATTTATCAAGTAAAAGTGGGGCTATGAAAACTAACCTAGGAAATGTGAAATCCAAATGTGGGATTAGTGATGGTTGTGGAGCGGCACCGACACGCGACCTAGATAAGGAGGGCAATGTTTTAGTTCATCGTTTTTAAGTCTTACCTACTTAAAGTGGTTCAATGATTTTTATAATTGTGTTAATACTAGTCATAAGTTTGTAAAAATCATTAAAATGGCTTTTACTAGTAAGTATACGAAGTATATATACTTTTTATGTTGACATCAAGATGGTTTTAAATCCAAAGTTTGATTTAAAACAAATAATCACAATGTTCCACTAGTAAGTATATAAATGTATATATACTTATTTAGGTTGACACAAAATGGTTTTGTCAAAGTTATTATTAGTCTATTTATTTTCTAATTGTATTTAGAAAATACGTAAGTTAAAGTCGAAGTCAAAATGATATAGTAGCCTTCGTTTAATTATTAAAATTTGGTTCTTACAATGTACGACTAGAAATCTTTATGATATAAGTTGGTTTACACGTTGTCGTTAAATCCTTTATGTATACATTATTATAGGACTCACGTTTTTAGACACTTGTTTCATTGTTTGAAGGCCTTTACTCTTGTTTTACTTGTCGATATAAGTGTACATATCTAAGGTCGAAATCTTCAAATATGTGACAAATGAGTTTAGCTTTATAATTTATTTCCGGTATACATTACACGTTTTATTTTGTTGGCTTGTTTAAACTATCAAACGCACCCCCGAACCATCATGGACTGAGGTCCGGTGTCGACAGCAACAAGGCACCAGAATTGGGCCTAGGCCCGAAGTGGGGCTTGTACAAAGAGACATGCTTCAGCCCATTGTTAAACAAATGCATTCTCATGGGAAATCCATGGGCTGTGGCCCAACACAAAACGAATACAGAGAGCAAGTTAAGCAAGATTTTGTTTTGTCACTCTTCACTTACAAGTTTTAATACTAGTGGCCTTTGTCTTTGCAGTAGACATTTAACATAACTGGACCCAAGCATGTTCTGACTTGTGAAGCCGAGACTTCTCGACCAGAGGATAAATGACCTCGTCACTGTGGCACTACCAAAGTGAGTTCGTCGACTCACTATACATTCTCAAAACATTTTTATTTCAACGACAAGTATGTACCTTTTGAAAATAATTTAACGAAATGGAAGTGACCATGAACGAGACTTGTTTCAAACGAGATTTGACTAACACATTCTATCTCGAGGCCACTTTAGTTTCGGCTAACGCGGCATTCACAACCCGACTAAACCAACTTTTAGGATATTGTTCCTACCAAACTAGGCATTTATAAACCTTGGTATTGCAAGTTTTCTTATGTTCTGATTGATTTGAGTCGACCAAAGGTTTGACAGGGGTTTAGGAGGACCTCGCATATTAACTTTCATTTCAACATTGACCACATTAGCTTAAGCAACAAATGAGTTAACAACAAGTCCTAGACTCAAAACCAATGTGACTCGAATTTTTATAAAACTTAACTTACATTTATCCTTGGTTCATACATCTCGACAGAAACAAAACTCACATAACCATATTCACAAAATCGACATGGTATCCAAATATAAACATAAATCGACATGACTAAAACAAAAATAACAATCTTATAGATAAAGGTTTTCCAATATCGTATCATGAAAAAGAAAAAACACAAAACAGTACATCAAGAAAGGATAATAACCTTAAATCCGAAAATGGCGTGTGATGAACAAGGGATTGTTTTCTTGAATTCGAACCAAATAAATCTTGAATTAGCACCAAAATACTTCCAATTGCAAAACCCCCAATTCAATTTTTGGAAACCCCAACTTTCACAAACCCTAGTTTTTGGGAGAAAATGAAATTGAAATTGATTTTGGGGTTCTTGCATCTCCACTAGAGATATAGAACTATTTTTGGGAAGAAGCTTGACCTCTCTCTCTTCTTGGTGTTTGGATTGAAGCCGAAATTGGCTAGCTTCCAAGGATAGACGAATCTTGTGAATTGGCTCAAGATAGATTGGAGTAGAGATATGTTTTCTCTTGAATGATCTTATTTTGATTCCCCTTGGATTCGTTCAAACAATAGCCGGCGCATCAAGGGTTGATTTGAGAAGAAATCTTTCATGAATTTGGTATGAGAGAGGAGGAGATGATGGAAAAACATGCTGGGCTTCCCTCTTTGGGAGATTCGGCCTAATGAGAGGCGTAGGGATATAGGATGAAGAGAATATTTGGCTAGTTTCTTTCCTGGTTCTTGGTTGCTTTTGACGTGGGTGAGAGAAGAGGTCAAAGAGACATCTCTCTAAAATTTAATATGTGTCTTCCTTCTTTTTAAATGAATATGTATATAGGTATTATACACATGGCATTTATTTGTCAAAATGTATGTGTTTACATTATGCTTATGCCTTAATATTATTTGAGTTAATAAAAGTTATTGATTAAGTGATAGGGTGTTTATTATTTTTGTGTCCCGCGAAATTATATCGTGACCAAGGCATTATTGTTTGATAGTTTTTATAGCGTAGTGTCTTTTTGTTACGTGCCTGAAATATTTTTATTTTTGATAATATTTCATATCACAAACATTTGTCATTGTTTTAGCGAGTCCTTATCATAGTGTCGGTACGCGTGCAGTGTCGGTCACTGAGGTAAACGAGATAACCTCTCGTCTTACAATTTAAATCATAAGGCAACATGAAATATTCATAAAATGATATGAATGCATGAGTGGTGAGATCTTTATTGTATGCGAGTTATCTACTCAAATGATCAGGCAAAGCTTATGCATGCTTAATGAATTAGGCTTAGTAATAATAAATTACTAATTATCAGTTAAATTTTTGTGAAAATTTACCGTGTGTCACATCCTCCCCGCCTTGGAAGAGAAAACCGTCCTCGGTTTTCAGTTAGGATTACTTGATGAAGTAGAGAAAAGGTGTGGGTATTTGCGCTTGAATTGGTCTTCACGCTCCCATGTGTATTCTGGACCTCTTTGAGAGTTCCAACGGACTTTGATGATCGGGATGCGGCTTTGCTTAAGCCGTTTGATTTCTCTATCCATAATTTCAATGGGTTCCTCGACAAAATTCAATCTTTCGTCAACTTGGATTTCTTCCAAAGGAATGGCAAGAGTTTCGTCGGAAAGGCATTTCTTTAAGTTGCACACGTGAAACACGTTGTGCACAGAGCTGAGTTCTTGTGGTAATTCAAGTCGGTATGCTACCGGTCCGATTCTCGCGAGAATTTTGAAAGGTCCAATATAACGAGGATTTAACTTTCCACGTTTTCCAAAACGGATCACGCCCTTCCACGGCGCAACTTTGAGCATAACTTTATCTCCCACTTGGAACTCAAGTGGTTTCCTCCTTTTATCCGCGTAGCTCTTTTGACGGTCACGAGCTGCTTGTAGTCGGCTTTTGATTTGTACAATCTTCTCGGTAGTTTCCTGGATTAACTCCGGACCAGTAAGTTGACTTTCTCCAACTTCGGCCCAACACACAGGTGATCTAAATTTCCGACCATAGAGTGCTTTATATGGTGCGGCTTTGATACTTGTGTGATAGCTGTTATTGTAAGAAAATTCAGCTAGTGGCAAGTGCTTATCCCAGCCCTTTCCAAAGTCTATCACACATGCTCTTAGCATATCCTCTAGTGTTTGGATTGTTCTCTCGCTCTGTCCATCAGTTTGAGGATGGTAAGCGGTGCTCATGTCGAGGTTAGACCCTAAAGCATCTTGAAGTGATTTCCAGAAGTTTGAGGTGAAACGGCTATCTCTGTCTGAAATGATGGAAATTGGTACACCATGGCGTGCGATGATTTCCTTCAGGTATAGTTGTGCAAGTTTTTCCATTCCATCACTCTCTTTCATTGGTAGGAAATGTGCTGACTTGGTGAGACGGTCAACTATTACCCAAATAGTGTCGTAGCCTTTAGAGGTTTTAGGTAACTTAGTGATAAAGTCCATTGTTATATGTTCCCATTTCCACTCAGGGATTTCGGGTTGTACTAGTAGACCTGAGGGTCTCTGATGTTCAGCTTTAACCTTTGAACAAGTTAAACACCGGCTGACATATGTTGCAATGTCGGCTTTCATGTTGGGCCACCAGTACAATTTCTTCAAATCAAGGTACATTTTGTCGGATCCTGGGTGGATGGAGTATTTAGACTTGTGGGATTCATGCATAATAATGTCGCGAATTCCTGCGTAGAGTGGTATCCAACTTCGCTCTTTGAAACACAAAGTTCCATCTGACCTTTTTACGAATCCATTTTCACTTTCTGGCATTCCGTAAAGGTTCTCATTCGGACGATTTTCCTCCTTGAGTGCTTCCAATTGAGCCTCAAGAATCTTGGTTGGGAGAGGTGAACTAATTGTCATACCCAAGGATCTGACTCTAAGAGGTTGTGGTCGCTCTTTCCTACTGAGAGAATCAGCTACTACATTCGCTTTACCCGGATGGTAACGAATCTCGCATTCATAATCACTGAGTAATTCCAACCATCGGCGCTGTCTCATGTTCAGTTCTTTCTGATCCAAAATGTGTTGTAGACTTTTGTGATCGGTGTATACAACACACTTTGTGCCATACAAGTAGTGTCTCCAAATCCTGAGTGCGAACACAACTGATCCCAACTCCAAGTCGTGCGTTGTGTAGTTTTTCTCATGAGTCTTCAACTGGCGAGAGGCGTATGCTATCACTTTCTCTCTTTGCATTAACACAACTCCAAGCCCTTTGTGTGAAGCGTCGCAATAAACAACAAAGTCCTCACTACCCTCAGGTAAGGCCAGTATGGGTGCACTACACAATTTTTCTTTAAGGAGTTGAAAAGCTTCTTCTTCTTTTTCTCCCCAGTCAAACTTGGTGTTTTTCTGGGTTAGCTTGGTTAAAGATTTGGCAATCTTTGAGAAACCTTCAATGAATCTTCTGTAGTATCTAGCGAGCCCTAAGAATTGGCGTATTTCAGTAGGAGTTGTGGGTGTCGCCCAATCCTTTATTGACTCGATCTTAGCGGGATCTACATGTATGCCCTGACTGTCGATTACATGACCTAAGAATTGCACAGTGGGTATCCAAAACTCACACTTCGAGAATTTCGCATACAGTTCTTCCTTCTTCAATAATTCCAAGATCAATCTAAGATGCTCTTCGTGTTCTTTCACACTCTTGGAATAAATTAGGATATCGTCAATGAATACGATCACAAATTTATCCAAGTAGGGTTTACACACTCGGTTCATGAGGTCCATGAACACAGCTGGCGCGTTGGTTAACCCAAAAGGCATGACTTGGAACTCGTAATGTCCATAACGAGTTCTGAAGGCGGTTTTGGGAATGTCTTCTTCCCGAACTCTTAGTTGATGGTATCCGGACCTTAAGTCGATTTTTGAATAAACACTTGAACCCTAAAGTTAGTCGAATAAGTCATCGATTCTCGGTAGTGGGTAGCGGTTCTTAATGGTTAGTTTGTTCAATTCATGATAGTCAATGCACATTCTGAAAGTTCCGTCCTTCTTCTTGACGAATAAGACTGGTGCTCCCCATGGTGATGAGCTTGGTCTAATGAATCCTTTTTCTGCAAGTTCCGACAACTGGTTCGATAACTCCTGGAGTTCCGTTGGAGCTAATCGATAAGGTGCTCTTGCCACTGGTGCGGCACCAGGCACTAAATCGATCTGAAATTCAACTTGTCGGATCGGCGGGAGTCCTGGCAAATCTTCGGGAAAGACTTCAGGGAATTCTCTTACTATCGGCACGTCCTCCAGACGTTTTTCTTCCCCTTCTTTTTCGTCCCTTCCGGTGACTTGTGCTAGGAAGATAAGACATCCTTCCTCGATACACCTTAACACCTTGGTACAAGAAATGACATGAAGTCTTGAAGCGTTTCTCCTGTCACTTCTGTCTCCTTCTATTGTTAGGACTTCATCTCCATAGGGTATTCAAACGAGCTTCTCGTCACAAATGATGGCAGCATGATATTTTGCTAACCAATCCATTCCGACAATGACATCGAAACTACCCAATGCTACTGGTATCAAGTCGATATTGAATGGGTGGTTTAACAGGTTAAGGGTGCAACCTCTTATGATGGTATCTACCCTTTCTATGTTACCGTTAGCTAGTTCCACGTTGTATGCATTTCCTAATGCAGTTGGGGCAATATCGAGTAGTGGACTAAATGTATTAGAAACAAAACTCCTATCGGCCCCCGTATCAAACAATATGGATGCATAACGGTTATTTATAAGGAACGTACCCATCACAACATTCGGGTCTTCCTGAGCTTCCACTTTGGTTACAACATAGACTCTCCCACGAGCTCCTTCTCCATTTCCCTGATTACTCGTTTGTCCAACATTTCCCTGAATCCTGCCATTCCCATGGCTTCCTGGATTTTCTCGGTTTCCTTGATTCCCTTCATGGCCTTGGTTTCTGGTCTTTCGGCATTCATTCTTATAATGCCCTTTTTCACCACAACCAAAGCAAGTTATATTAGCTTTTGGGTCCTGAGCTGGAGCTGTTTGAACCGTCACCAATGACTTGGACCTGCAGTTTCTGGTTAGGTGTCCGATCTTCTGACAGTTACGGCACTTGACTGCACACTGCCCCTTGTGATTCAGTGTGCATCGATTACACAATGGTGCAGTCCCTGAGTACGGTTTTCTTTCCCCAACATTCACTGCATAAGCTCTAGCAACATTTTGCCTCTTGTTTTGATTGTTGCGGTTGTTCCTACTGTTGTTGCCACGGTATTCATAGTTGTTGTAACCCTGAGAATGGTCATCCCATTTCCTCTTATTGTCAACCACTTTGTCCATGGAATCCTCAATCACTTGGTCCATGAGTTTGTTGGCTACTTCGATGGTTTCATGAAGATCAGAAGCCTTAGAAGTGGTTACATTGCCCTTGATAGGTTGGGGCAGTCCTCCGATGTATCTCTCTAACAATCGGGTCTCAGTGGGAACCATTTCAGGACACAATAAGGCTAGTTCTTGAAATCGTTGATTATAAGCAGCCATATTGGTGCCTTGAACCTTGAGGTTCCAAAACTCATGTTCGAGCTTCTTGATCTCATTACGAGGACAGTACTTTCGAAGTACTATTTCCTTGAAGTTCTCCCATGGCATGGCATAGGCAACATCGATACTAGCGAATTTCAGAAAATTGTTCCACCAGGTCAAAGCAGCATCCGTGAAAGTGAATGATGCATACTTAACCTTAGACTCTTCTTCACAATTGCAGATTCGGAACACAGTCTCGAGCTTTTCGATCCATCTAGTCAGACCGACAGCTCCTTCGGTTCCACTAAAACCTCCAGTCATGGTTTTACGAAAGTCTTGATAAGTACAAGTGCGGTTGTGAGTGGGTGGTCTTGAAGTTCCAGCATTAGTAGACGAGTGGTTTGCTACAGCCAAAGCGGCGTTTACCCGCTCATTGACTAGTTGGTCGATCATGGCTTGATTCATGATAGGTTGGATTGGAGTAGCCCTAGCAGGAGTAGTGGCTTCAGCAGTCTGATCGTGTGTGACTCTGTTTGGAATAGCAGCATTTGCAGCTTGGTTGCGAGTGACTCTCGCTAGAATTGGAGCATTGGAAGCTCCACTGGGGTTGGTACGTTTTGATCTTCGTTTTGGCGGCATTTCTGCAGTAAGAAAGGTGATGAGATATAGAACCTTTTAAACAAGGTAAGTGCCACGTAATACTGTGGTTATCGTAGATAGATCATATGAGCAATCTATAAAAGTAAAGACAATTGGATAGGAAAATAAGTTTGACATAGATAGAACTTCGGTTACAAGGTTCCTACGGTACATGATGAGATACTAGCTGGAATACAACCGAAATACAACAGAATACAACGGAAATACAATGGAAATACAATGGAAATATAACTGAAGTACGAGAATAATAACTAACACTAACTTTTATAGTTCAGTTTAGTGTAATACATCATGCAATAGGATCTAAGGATGTCCACGCTCGGTACGTAGTCGCTCGATGGTAGCAACTAACTCTCGCTGCGTATCCTCCAAACTCGCGATACGCCTCATCTGAGATGCTAACATAGACTCTAAACCAGTAGTCCTCTGCCATCCTTCTCTGACAGTATCTCTCGCAATCCACTGGACGCTCTCTAGCTCCTCTAGTCGTCCGTGTATCTGAGCTTGACCTCTACCCAAGGCTCGTACTCTGCTGTCCAGCTCTCTGGCGTCCTCAACCTGTGTCTCAACCCTAAAACCTAGTCGCATCCTCTCGTGTCTCTCGATCTCCATGCTCTCAAATAACACATCAGTAACTCAGTCTAAACCCTCGACACGCTGCTCGCAAGCTTGCAACCGCGTTGGATCGATCCTCTCTAGCTGATCAGAATGGACTCCTAGCAGAGTCTCCTGAGAGTCCAACTGAATAAATATCCTCTCAATGAGGGTCGGATCACCATCTGGAGATCCTGATAGGTCTGGCTCGGTCTGTGCCTCAACTGGTGCAGCTTCCTCAATGGTCTCAAGCTATCTAGTGGCGCGCTCAAGGCGCTCCATGTCTGCTGCAGATGGTATGAATGAAGGTGATGACGGACTGTAGCTCGGACTGGAGATGTGTGGTACTGAACTGATCAAGCAATCAATATCTCTCTAAGCAACCTCACTACTCTCCTCCTGACTGTGGAGAAAAGCGGCTCTCTGCCCTAATCCAAATGGTGCATCAATATCCATGTCCTCGCCCAACCTCTGAGCCATCCTGGAGCTCTGTCCTATATCTCGAATACTCTGGACAATCTCCAGACCCAGTATATCCATATCTGCTGCTGTGCTAACATGTCCGGGGACACTCTCATTCGGTATAGGCTCTGGTAGTTCCTCCTCAGGATCCTCTTCCGGATCTTCTTCCGGGTCTTCCTCTGAGTAGGAATCAGTAGATCTCCTGAGTCTCTGATGAGGTGGTGACTCAGTGGGTGATGGTGTCAGTGACTCTGAAGTAGTAGAAGGACCCATGTAAGCAGCGCGGGTCATCCGAGAAGCTAGTGCAGGCACATATGAATACCGCTCTCGATATCCAGGTACTCTCACAATCATGCGGGGTTTTTGCCTGCGCGTCAACAAAGCTGATGGAGTGGTGGTAAGGGTAGGTATAGATGGAGTAGGTGCAATAACTGGCTGAGCTGCTAATGTGGCCTGAATATACGGATCTGTGGCTAAGTGTGCAAGCTGACGGATGGTAGGTGAGTGAGCTAGTAGGATGTCCTCCTGAACATCGTGAGGAAAGGCTGGTGAAGGCATAGTCTGTGACAAGACGGTGCATATGTGCAAGTATGTGGAAAAAAAATATGCTCATGAATATGAAATAGTGCATAAGTAAATAGGAAATAAAACATGTAATCCTATTAAATGAATCTTAGTAAAATGGCAAGTAAGGCAAGCGGCAATCGGTGGTCGTAGTATGATGTTTTTGTGAAAAGTAGTTATAGTTTAGGGTTTATATGTACCTAGTTCTCTATAACCTGGCTCTGATACCAATCTGTAACACCCCCAAATTTTGTTTAGCGGAAGCATACGTGTTATTCGGGAGCGTTACGGGATTGGTGAATCATAACACAAGTAATAAAGAACGGAATACATACTCCGTTTGATTTTATAAAATAGTTTTAAAATATTGTCTTACAACATAGTTTAAATAAATGGGTACATCCCATTAGTTATAGTGGTCCCAATGTAAAAACATCATTTTTGTGTAAAAACACTTCTTTAATACTACTACGACCATACATCCGCTTCTTGCCTTGCCTTCATGAACATAACTTAAACACCTGAGAAAATATGCTAAAAGGTCAGCTAAAAGCTGGTGAGTTCATAGGTTTAAGTTAAAATAGTAAGCTTGGACCGTAAGCAAAGTCATAAAATCATTACAACGAATATAATGTTATATGGATGAAAGTCTATTACGTTAGCTCTAAGTTCATGCAACCGATACTACGAAAGTTTCTGTATGCTAAAAGATGTCATACAATATAGGGGCCCATAGCAAGTGTTTTGTCCCTCAACACTTGATTTCGACATGGTATACGTTTCGCCTTGGCCTAAGCATGGCCAACCAAACGGAGGAGTCACCCTCAATAGATCTATTTATAACATTCGCGCTTCCCAATGGGGAATTGACGGTTCATGAAAAAGGGCATTCTCTAGGGACATAAGGGCTTAGGCTAAACCACGTAATAGTAATCATGTTATAGTTTTGGTCCATAAAATGTTTTGCATATTTCTCACCCCAAAATGTATAAAACAATTTATCAAGTAAAAGTGGCGCTATGAAAACTCACCTTAGCAAATGTGAAATCCAAATGTGGGATTAGTGATGGTTGTGGAGCGGCACCGACACGCGACCTAGATAAGGAGGGCAATGTTTTAGTTCATCGTTTTTAAGTCTTACCTACTTAAAGTGGTTCAATGATTTTTATAATTGTGTTAATACTAGTCATAAGTTTGTAAAAATCATTAAAATGGCTTTTACTAGTAAGTATACGAAGTATATATACTTTTTATGTTGACATCAAGATGGTTTTAAATCCAAAGTTTGATTTAAAACAAATAATCACAATGTTCCACTAGTAAGTATATAAATGTATATATACTTATTTAGGTTGACACAAAATGGTTTTGTCAAAGTTATTATTAGTCTATTTATTTTCTAATTGTATTTAGAAAATACGTAAGTTAAAGTCGAAGTCAAAATGATATAGTAGCCTTCGTTTAATTATTAAAATTTGGTTCTTACAATGTACGACTAGAAATCTTTATGATATAAGTTGGTTTACACGTTGTCGTTAAATCCTTTATGTATACATTATTATAGGACTCACGTTTTTAGACACTTGTTTCATTGTTTGAAGGCCTTTACTCTTGTTTTACTTGTCGATATAAGTGTACATATCTAAGGTCGAAATCTCCAAATATGTGACAAATGAGTTTAGCTTTATAATTTATTTCCGGTATACATTACACGTTTTATTTTGTTGGCTTGTTTAAACTATCAAACGCACCCCCGAACCATCATGGACTGAGGTCCGGTGTCGACAGCAACAAGGCACCAGAATTGGGCCTAGGCCCGAAGTGGGGCTTGTACAAAGAGACATGCTTCAGCCCATTGTTAAACAAATGCATTCTCATGGGAAATCCATGGGCTGTGGCCCAACACAAAACGAATACAGAGAGCAAGTTAAGCAAGATTTTGTTTTGTCACTCTTCACTTACAAGTTTTAATACTAGTGGCCTTTGTCTTTGCAGTAGACATTTAACATAACTGGACCCAAGCATGTTCTGACTTGTGAAGCCGAGACTTCTCGACCAGAGGATAAATGACCTCGTCACTGTGGCACTACCAAAGTGAGTTCGTCGACTCACTATACATTCTCAAAACATTTTTATTTCAACGACAAGTATGTACCTTTTGAAAATAATTTAACGAAATGGAAGTGACCATGAACGAGACTTGTTTCAAACGAGATTTGACTAACATATTCTATCTCGAGGCCACTTTAGTTTCGGCTAACGCGGCATTCACAACCCGACTAAACCAACTTTTAGGATATTGTTCCTACCAAACTAGGCATTTATAAACCTTGGTATTGCAAGTTTTCTTATGTTCTGATTAATTCGAGTCGACCAAAGGTTTGACAGGGGTTTAGGAGGGCCTCGCATATTAACTTTCATTTCAACATTGGCCACATTAGCTTAAGCAACAAATGAGTTAACAACAAGTCCTAGACTCAAAACCAATGTGACTCGAATTTTTATAAAACTTAACTTACATTTATCCTTGGTTCATACATCTCGACAGAAACAAAACTCACATAACCATATTCACAAAATCGACATGGTATCCAAATATAAACATAAATCGACATGGCTAAAACAAAAATAACAATCTTATAGATAAAGGTTTTCCAATATCGTATCATGAAAAAGAAAAAACACAAAACATTACATCAAGAAAGGATAATAACCTTAAATCCGAAAATGGCGTGTGATGAACAAGGGATTGTTTTCTTGAATTCGAACCAAATAAATCTTGAATTAGCACCAAAATACTTCCAATTGCAAAACCCCCAATTCAATTTTTGGAAACCCCAACTTTCACAAACCCTAGTTTTTGGGAGAAAATGAAATTGAAACTGATTTTGGGGTTCTTGCATCTCCACTAGAGATATAGAAGTATTTTTGGGAAGAAGCTTGACCTCTCTCTCTCTTCTTGGTGTTTGGATTGAAGCCGAAATTGGCTAGCTTCCAAGGATAGACGAATCTTGTGAATTGGCTCAAGATAGATTGGAGTAGAGATATGTTTTCTCTTGAATGATCTTATTTTGATTCCCCTTGGATTCGTTCAAACAATAGCCGGCGCATCAAGGGTTGATTTGAGAAGAAATCTTTCATGAATTTCGTATGAGAGAGGAGGAGATGATGGAAAAACATGCTGGGATTCCCTCTTTTGGAGATTCGGCCTAATGAGAGGCGTAGGGATATAGGATGAAGAGAATATTTGGCTAGTTTCTTTCCTGGTTCTTGGTTGCTTTTGAAGTGGGTGAGAGAAGAGGTCAAAGATACATCTCTCTAAAATTTAATATGTGTCTTCCTTCTTTTTAAATGAATATGTATATAGGTATTATACACATGGCATTTATTTGTCAAAATGTATGTGTTTACATTATGCTTATGCCTTAATATTATTTGAGTTCATAAAAGTTATTGATTAAGTGATAGGGTGTTTATTATTTTTGTGTCCCGCGAAATTATATCGTGACCAAGGCATTATTGTTTGATAGTTTTTATAGCGTAGTGTCTTTTTGTTACGTGCCTGAAATATTTTTATTTTTGATAATATTTCATATCACAAACATTTGTCATTGTTTTAGCGAGTCCTTATCATAGTGTCGGTACGCGTGCAGTGTCGGTCACTGAGGTAAACGAGATAACCTCTCGTCTTACAATTTAAATCATAAGGCAACATGAAATATTCATAAAATGATATGAATGCATGAGTGGTGAGATCTTTATTGCATGCGAGTTATCTACTCAACTGATCAGGCAAAGCTTATGCATGCTTAATGAATTAGGCTTAGTAATAATAAATTACTAATTATCAGTTAAATTTTTGTGAAAATTTACCGTGTGTCACAGAAGACGTCTGTAGTACTCCAAGAGCATAGTTATTGGTACCTTTCGAATGTGCCTTGTTAATGAATTTATTGACTCCGCACTGTTTGACGTCAAATAATTGTATCTTTTTCCTATGCAATATGCCCTAGACCACTTTTCATACCCGGCGTCTTCAAGTTTTTTGACGGCTTCTGATTTTTTTTCCCGAAGCTCGGAAATTGCATTATCAAAATCTGCAGTTGTGTAGCATTTGCACACCTTCCAGTACAAAGCCTTATGCTTTTTACGGGTGATATTGCAATTCATCATCAAGTGACGACAACAATAACCATGAAAGGAATTTGGAAAAACTGTGTCACAAGCTTTTGTTATTGAATGATGCCTGTCTGAAATAATCGCCAGATTAGGCACTTCGCCAATGCATTCTTTCAACCACCCCAAAAACAATGTCCAGGATTCAGCGGTCTCACCCTGTGCGACCCCGGTAGCGATTGGAATAATATGATTATTTCCGTCCATACCAACAACAAGCATGTTGGTTCCTAGATACTTCCCTTTCAGATGCGCAGCATCAATTATAATCAATGGCCGCATGAAGGCTATAAAACTCCGAATCTAGTATCGTTAAGTATATATTATTGCGTAGTATACGTTAAAGCTTAATATACTAACAATTAATATTAATTTGCCGCAAAACTTACCGCAAAACCAAATGCTACAAAAACCATCTTAAATCTTCCAGCTTCGTCTGTATCGATGTGTGTTACAATCCCCTCGTTTTTTAGCTTTAGGTTATGACAATATAAAGCTAACTGCTCAAACGATTGTTCATGTTTACCGTTCAACACCTCAAATGCCAAATTCCTACCCCCCCAAGCTCGTTTGAAAGAAACGTTTACTTTCCATTCAAGACTCAGATCTCTTTGTATGTCCTTTCCAGTATATACCCTCCGAGTATCTTTCAATTTTCGATTAGCAACTGACTAAGTAACTTCATTGTCGCATTACGATGATTAGGATGTAATTCAGTTCTTGAACATGTGTGGACATTGTTGATGCTAGAAACAAAGAAAGTGCTATCCACTTTTTTTTACGGTTATATATGTTCCATGAGCAGCCTTGATTTATACATTTCACGCTGTACCTAGTGGGCTCTGATTTAATAACTTTGTATTCAAAGCGCTCAAGTAACGATTTCTTTCCAATAGTAAACATGCATTCTGCTTTATTATAAAATTCTTTATGTTTGAAAAAAAAGGTATCGCTGTTTTGGTAATCGATGTTTTTTAATTCTGGTTGTGGTGTTGTTGGTGGCGTGGGCATATTTTTAAATGAGTCTCTTTGCGACGGAGGAAGTGAATGATCAGGTTGGTGAAAAAAGGTATCCTCGACCTTTGGTGTGTCATGGTAACTATCTTTGTGTATCAGCGGAAAATTCAGGTCTAACGATAAATGATTAGAAGCCGAAGATGATTTTACCTCTGAAGGTGGTGGTTCTTTTGTTGAAATTAACAGAGCTTGAGTTTGCTCATTCTTACAACAGAGTTCGTGAATGAAGAATTGGACGTCTTCATCATCAACAACGTCCACTTCCATGGAACCATCTTTGTAAGATAACCTTACTCTATCATTTGGTGTGTCTTTCACACCGTTAACCTTTTTCTTCACATACGCCACTAGTTTATTGAAAGTGATATTTTTAGGTAGTTTAACTGCATGTTTAGATGCAGGATGCACTCAATAAACCTTAAAATTAGAATTGTCATCGTAATCCATGGTTGTGTCTTGAAAAAATTTAGGTGGAAATTATTCTTGGACTTTACAGTAAACTGTTTGAGGCAAGCCAAGTCCAAATTACCAGCCCTTTGTACTTGTGCATTTACTTAGGTGGCCCAACAATGTAAACTTTCTAAGGTTGCCCAAATTTAATGTATCAACACATATACACTTTAATGAGTGTATTAAGTATGAACCACCCGTTTGTGATTGTTTATTGTTAATGGTGTACTTGTGCCAACTGCCTAAGATTTACTAAGATACACATTTATTTGTGTTATGTGAAAAATTTATTAAGTTGAGTAAAATTGCCAACTACCCAGTGGATGAAACTAGTAACTAATGCCAACTACATATAGATTCTTTAAGTAATATCAATTTCATATTTGTAGTAATGTCTAACGGTAACAATTCATTACTAGTTTTAGTAATATATTTAGGATCCTTACTTTTTTTATTTTATTATTATTAATTTTTTTTATATAATTATCAGGGATTGTGCTTAAGCGTTTGTCTTTTGAAGTGGAACGACCATCTGATGACGTGCTTCATAAAAGATCTAAGAAGGATGTAGCTGAAAAAGGTGCGTTGGCTGTCAAGGAAATAGGTGACAAGAATAAAGATGAGCACAACAAAATAAATGGAAATGTTGATGGTGAGAAGTCGATTACTAAGCAGCGTGAAGATGAAGCAATAATGGAACAACTAGCCGAACAAGATAGGGCTGAAAGAGAAATGGGAGAGAATGTGGCAACATCGGGAACACGAGGATCTGTGGAATCTGATTGAATAAGGTCACCTTGGACCCTTATTTGAAGGTTAAATTTAGTTAAAGTTAGATTATCAGCCTGGAGACTTGTATGTTTCTTTCATGAACTTAATCTTAGTTTAAAAAAACATGTAATTAACTACTTTAAACTTCATATATTTCACTTTCCAGACTTGCATGTTTGTTACCAGGGTTATATACTTGGAAATTATTCATTAATTTATAAAACTGAAGGTGTGAGTTTTTGTGTAGTAAATGAAGTCATTGAATATTTGAGTTGGTGATTAGCACTTACTGTAAGCACAAATGTTTCTGGGCATCTCACTTCTAGTGCACTTTCAATTATTCAAAGAATGTAAAATTAAAACAAACGCATTACCTCTGATGATCAAATAAACATGACAAGATCCGTATCCAAAAATGGAGTAACGAAGGTGTGGCTTGTTGTGGAGTAAACATGCTGTAACCACTGCTGTTTTTTGGAAACCACTGATAGAACAATTGTAACCACGGATATCCTTGAGCAACCCACGGGTAGTATCTTTCAAACCACCCCTGTGTGTGGGCAACTCACGGCTAGTATATGAACCACTGCTAGTGCATTATTAATGAAAATGGAAACTCAAGGGGCAGTTATGTAACATGTTGATCTAAAAGTATATAATCCCCAAATGACTAAGCTATCAAATAATTGATCTTTAAACACTTGCAATTGGCGCTCTACAGAAACCCTAAACCACTCCCAAACTGATAGTTAAACGGCTTTTACATCTAAATCACACAAATGGCGAAAGAATATCCCACCACACACAACGTCGTTGCATACCTAACCAAGAACAATCATACTGAAGGGTTCCATGAGATGATTGATTTTATCAAACACACACCAATTCACTATGCAATAAGTGTACAACCTATCATTCTTAAAGCCTACATAAATAATTTTTGGTTGAAGGCAGAAATTCAAGAACGAGATGGAGCAGAGGTTATTAGGAGTGTTGTTGGTAAGAATGAGATAATAGTCGACGAGGAGGTGATTAAGGAGGTTTTGAAGCTGGAGGATCTTGATAGGGTTGTCAATTTGTCTGATGCAGATATTTTTGAGGGGTTGAAAAGATTGGGTTATGAGAAAAATGTGGAAAGAATTAAGTATTATAAAGGTATGTTCTCACCCCAATGGAAGTTTTTAATACATACTTTGCTTCTGTGTATTAGCAATAAGACCACTGGGTTTGATGAGTTTCCATAAAAAATAGCAACTGCTGTCATATGTTTATCACAGGGGAGGGTGTTTAACTGGTCTAGGATGATCTTTGAGGGGTTTATGAAGAACATTAAAGAAAAGGGTAAATACTACTTATATCCTAGGTTTGTTCAATTAATAGTGGAGAAACAGATCAAAAAACCCGTTCGTGATAAAAGGGAGTATGAGGTACATCATATGTATTCTAGGGTGTTCACACACTTGAGAAAAAAGAATGACAAGTTCTCAGGAAAGCTTACACCTTTATTCCCTAATATGATTAACTTGCCAGACATTCCTGATAATTAGGAGGTACTTAAATCCCAACCCAACCAAAGCAATGATGCTCAACCAACTCCTAACACGTCTGAACACACTGCTAACCCATCAGATTCCACTGCTAAACCATTACCTATACCTGCATCACAAAACACCCAAACGAATGATGCTGATCCCCCTGCCACCACTGACGCTCAACCCAATGCCACCGTCTCTGAACCCACGGGTACCACATAGGGTGAGAATGTTATACAAGTAGTGAATGAATTGAAGGCTAAATGTACACAAATGGAAAATACAATAAGAAGGTTGAAACACAAGGTTTATGTGTTGGAGAGAGTAAGAAGACCAAGGTTTGCTACATCTACTAGAGTATCGAAGATGCCTAACAAAGGCAGGTCCTCAAAGGAGAGGAGCAAAATCATTGATTCAGGGGAGGATGTAAACATGGATGTTGAGGTGGATTTCGATAGTGGAGATCATGGTGACTATATGGTTACTGACATTGAGGGAAAAGAAGCCGTGCTTGAAGCTTCAAAGGTTGTAGTTGAAAACAAACAGGAAGAAGTGGGGCAGGAAACAACCACTCTTATTGTTGCTGAATCCCCTGGTAGTACAAATCAAATAAGTGATGCCTCCTTAATGACAACCACGGTCACACAACCACCCAAGTCTAATGAAGTTGAGAAAGAGGTTGCTGGTACCCTGATGAACTTATGTAAAATCTTACCCAGTCGGACTGGATCGGGTACTGCACATTTTCCTATACTACTTAAACCCACTGGTCCTAAACCCTTGGGTAAACCTTTGGTTAAAGGCTTGAAGGTTGGAAAAGCAGGATTGGAAGGAAAAGAACAATTGGTCGAACCTTTTAATGTTGCAGTTGAAGACGAAGAGGAAGAAGTTGTGCAAACTATATCTAGTGATACTACGAATGACAGCACTGCTGTAACCTCAGAGGTAATATCATCGACAGTTACTGCAAATAAACATATTGCTACTACAAGCACTGATGGTACACTGCTGAACTTATGTAGAACCTTAGCAATTACTGATTCTGTTATTGCAACTGTTCCCATTGTAATTGAACCTACTGGAAATAAACCATTGGCTAATAGTTTGAAGAATGGGGAGCCAGTTAATAAAGTAGTAGATCAACAAGACATAGGAAAGGGTGAATCTATTTCTGAACCTGAAGAAGAACTTGAATTTGATAGTAAGGAGGATCAGGTTGCACATGATCATGAATTATCAATACAGTTGGATGAAAATTTTAAGGCTGAACATCTTGCTTTTGAAAAAATAAAAAAAGAACAAGATGAAGCTAGTATGAGAGTGATTGAACGATGGAACAAGGAACAAGCATTTCTTCAGGCTTCTGAAATGACAAAGTTGGAATGGAGTAACGAAGAATGGGCACTATTAGATGTTCGATCAAGGTCACAGGTTCTGGCTGCGAGGGCGAGACAAATGCAGAAGGAAAGAAGTGTCGTACCATATTATAGTAAGAATAACAAACCTCCTACTAGGGCTCAAAGGAGAAATTTCATGATCACGATTCTCAAGCACGTGGAATTTTGCAAAGCTAAGGATTTGAACAAATGCACGTACGAAGAGATTGAAGAGCTGTATGAATGTTGGTTAAGAATGAAAGATGATTTCAATCCTATTAATTCTGATAAAGAAGGTGAGTGGATCAAGAACGAACAAAAGCGAATGGCAGAAATTAGGGAGAATGTGCGTTCTAAGAAACAGAAATTGGATGAAGGGATGGAGAGGGAAGAAAGAATGGATGTGTATCTTAAGGTCAGTGGTATACAAGAGCCGATTAATCGTACACCACTAAGCGTAAGTCAGCCAGTTAATGATTTGAAAATAATCACTGAAAATGGTAGAGAAGTGATTGAAATAACAAGAGCAGATGGATGCAGAAGTACATACGTAGATTTTGGAAGATTGTTGTTCTTTCTATCAAAAAAGGATTTGGAACAGTTATGGAAAGTCATTGATTTTAGATATGGAAAGCATGGGCCAACTGGAGGATTAGCAAGGTTCGTGTGGAGATCAGTGAAAAACATGTGTCAACCTAATCCAGCGGACAAATTCTGGAAACAATTTGAAGTAGTTGAATGGATGCTTTATGAGCATTCTAGAGTACATGTTGTACAATCTACTAAGGATAAGTTTTTCATGTTTATTGATAAACCCTATCCATTGTCCAAAATTGTTGCCAGGAAAATGTTGGAAGCGACGCTTGATCCACAAGGAACCATATCAACAAATCCAATGGTAGATCAATTGCTCTTGAAGATTCAAAAGATTGCTGGTGTACAAGGTCCTTTGGCAATAAAACTGTCAAGGAAGGTTAAGTAGAATGGGTGGTGTATCTAATAAGAAGGCTGAGGAGGATGGTGGGTCAAACCATGGATTGAATTATTGTTGGAACCACGGGAAGTATGAAGAAACCACGGTTAGAATAATTGTTGAAACCACGGCTAGTTGAAAAGATACCACGGTCGGTTGAGAAGAAACCACGGCTACTTGAAAAGATACCACAGCTAGAATGATCAAAACCACGGCTACAAGCACTGTTGAAACCACGGCTAGTTGAGTAGATACGACGGCTAGTTTAGAATAAACCACGGCTAGTAGAAGATTGGAAGCTGGTTTAAATGTAATATCATAATTTATATGTAATCAGTTTTGAGTAGTGATTATCATAATTTAAACAAGCAATACTAATATCAACTAATAGTATTTACAAACATTCACAAAACATTTTGGATATTTACAGATTTATCATTCGAATAGCTACTATAATTGATTATACATAGACAAAGAATGACCATTCCTTATGAGTTAACACCTTTATGTACCAATTATATACATACTTAGTCAATGAGAGTTGACGATACCAAAACTTGTAATAAATATTGTCAATGACCAGCATACTCAATCTTGTATTTCCATAGGTACTCAAACATTCTTTCGCGATATGCAATAGCAGTTTCTGCAGGATCGTCAGACTTTAATGGCATGTTATGACTCAGCCTATATAGGTTAATGCAAGACCATATCCCGCAGTCACCGTATTGACCTGTTTGTTTGGGGACGTCAACACATCTTTGAAAGCTAATCTGATAAGTCTTGATATCTATGCCTTTTGCTGCAAAGACTCCCGTTTCGTCTAGTAATTTTGGCAGCCAATACTGAAATTTTGCAGGCATGGTATCCTTCCACCAAATCCGTTTGGTTGTAAAGGCTGGAAACGAATCATACAATGTCAAAACACCCGTACTGATATGCAGCTCTCCTACCGCCCAATGCTTCTGAGGTTCATTTATTGGAAATAGTACCTACATCATTTACGACATCAGCATAATGGAGCCGGCTGAACAATCTATACGTACGGCAATATGGAAAGAAATAAATACCTTTTCGACATCAGCCCAAGGCACCGAGTACTTTACACCATTTGCCCAATAGGTTCGTACCATGTCATTAAGTACTTGAGGTGTGAAAAAGGGACCCACCATAGCCCAGTCGGCATCTGATGGTCGGAAATGCCACATCAAATCTACCCATAGGTCAAGGTGATGTTTACACATTCGGGGACATTATTAACACATAACGGGAATCACAAAGAAACAATTATGGTACGATACTAACTACTGATTTTATACGCACCTCGTCCCTCAGCCATCCATCCTTGTTACCACCCGTTGCCAATAAACAGTCCCAAAACCGCCGATCAGCAAATGTGTCTTCATTGCCCCATGGGAAGATAAACCTAGTTCCGTTATTGTCTTTCAAAAATTTTTGAACGGAACATGGCACAGTTACCTTTTTTGTTTTTTTCTTCCCAGTTCCAGTTCTCGACAGATTCTAAATTAGAACAAATTAACTCTTTTAGTTAATGTTAGTATTACAAAGTAAGGGACATATAAGTTGACACAGTCAAATACCTCCACAAACGGTTCCAACGTATCATCAAAATCTGGAGCATTAGGAGGGGATGGGGTTTGACAATTAATCCGTGCTGAACGCCTTCTCTTTGGAGTAGTGGCTGGTGGAGTAGTATAGGGTGAGGTGCAATATCTCCCTGGCTTCCTCTTACGTTTAAGGGAGTTGAAAACTAATATGATATTTGCAGCCTTAAAAAAAACGATGCATCTTTTAACAAACAGCTCGACTATCCAACAATTAAATAACTTCAATACTCAACTTGGTTTCAACGGCATAAATTTTTTTAGTCATGACTAACGAATGTTGTGGTAATTGTTTTAAGGACATGCACAACAAATCATGACTGTTTGTTCAGGGCCCTTTATTATTTTCAAAAGTAAATCCTCTGCAAAGTTGACTATGTATGTTTAACTGTTTACATGTGACTTAGCACGTGGTGTCTATTTAATAGCGAAACCATGATCTTATTGTTCACCATATTTCCATCAAATATTTGCTCCTATTCATTTTCAGTTTCATAACCATATTTCCATCACATTAATTGATTTATGTCGAGTTCTAAAGGAGTTAGGTTTGAGGAAAACCACGATGAAAGGGAGTGGTCGATAAAGGTAGCAAGAGAGGTAATGTTTCCTGAAATATATGAATTATATGGACCAGATGCTGAACCTGCTTACCGATTACCAGCTGAAGTGCTAGAAGACATAAGAAGAGAGATATACGGTATTGAAAAAAAACAAGTTATAGAACCAACTGGCGGTGGTAACTCTAAGCAATCACAAAGGTTGGGACCCAATGCGCAAGATGTTGGTCCTAGTAGCCGTAAAACTAATGTTCGGAAGCAAATGAATTGTCATAAGACACTCAAACAGTCAAGTCAACCATAAGTGAAAAAGAAAATAGTTGACAACCACCCTAGTTTGTAAAAGTGATGTATTAATGTATTAAATACAAATAAGTGAAAAATAAAAATGTATATTTTAATAATTATATAAACTGTAGCACATTGTAAAGATAAGATAAGATTCTTTACACAGTGTAAAAGATAGTATTTTATTCTAACTCAAGTACAGCATAATGTAAAAGATAATATTCTTGTTACTGCTACATATCCTACTTTATTCTCTCTTTTCCTAGTTTCTGCTCTCTTATTATCACAACTCTCACTTTATTCTCTCTTATTCTCACTCAAGAACAATGGCAGCACCAAATGGAAACTTTCAAAATGATGAAGAAGAGTATGAGTTTGTCTTAAACAACACTTTGCTTTTTGACGCAGTGTTAGATGCTTTTGGGGAAGAACCAATGTCAGAATATGGTTCATATAGGCAAGTGAGTGTGAGGATGAGGACAAATATCCTTACTTGGCTGCGTCGCCAAGACTTCTACTGGGATGAGATTTATGGACTTGATGGGGAAGAGGAGGAAGAAGATGAAGATGAGGAAGATCTAGATAATGAGGAGGAGGCTGAAACTCAGGTGGTGCAGCAAGGTCAGATAGTGCAGCAAAATGAGGTAGAGCAAGAGTTTCAAAGTGAGGTGATGCAGCAAAGGGAGGTGGTGCAACAAACTGAGGAAGATGATAAAAACGAATTGGGGCAACATGTGAATAATCCTACATTATTTGAAAATATGTATAATTTGGAAAATAGGATTAGTAATCTTGAAATACTGTTTCAACGACTCAAGGAAAATAAGAAACGCAAGGGAGAGAGCTCTGGAACTAAAATGTAGATTATCATGATGGTCATTTATGTTTTTAGTATCATATTTGTTTTTTAGGTGTCGAAAACTGTTTTAATGTGTGTTTATGTGCTATCTATGCAAATGTATTAATGTATATAGTAATCAAATAAAAAGCAGGGACTTGTTTGTCGCTAATAATGTCTTTGCTCAGCTTATTTTTTGCCATGTCTGCTCTGGGATTGTACTACTATTATGCATCATTTGTTGTTAACAAATGATAAGATAATTAAATGTACCTTGACAACATCCTGCCCATCCTCATAATCAAGGCATATCACTTCAACAGGTTGTGTATCTGCCCCTTCCATAGCCGTTTCCTCAACCTCCATATCCAATGTGTCTACTTGTGCAGCACCTTACGCAGCGGGATCATAAACGTTGTCTACCGGTAAAGCCCCCTATTGCAGCCACCGTTCTAACAATGTAAGAGTAAACTGCACAAACCATTCCCACAAAAGAGGTGGCCGCCACACAACAATTTCTTTACCCTTCGCACTGTCATTTTCTTTTTCCGCACCATTCACATCCATCGATTCCTAGATAAAGGGTATGTGGGTTTAATATTGAAATAGAAAAAAGTAAAAGAAGGGAAAAAAAACAATATATATATATATATATATATATATATATATATATATATATATATATATATATATATATATATATGCGTACGTCAACAGGAGAATGATCAAACCCATCGTAAGCAATGTCTGAGAACTCATCATTCAAATTTGGTAAAGCATCACAATCAAATTTGTTATCCACCTGCATTATATTGTTGGAATGATGAGCATCATCAGGACCTCCCGATAAAGCAACTTTCATAACTTGGGTCATAGGCCCGGTAAACTCATCAGAATCGGTATACAACAAGTTCTGCTTGTCATCGGATCCTACGTTTGTCCTGATTGGGGTGTGTTCATCGGAAGTAGCCAACGGTTTGTTGGCATCAACACTATCCACCTGTAAAAAAGTGAACTTACTTAGGCACTCAAAGAGACCATTTTGTTGGAATGAAGTAACAAAAATTCAAATAACAGCTTTTTACCTTAATCTCACCAACATCATCTTGTGACTTTATTCCTAAAGCTTCCTCAATTACCACAATTCTCTTTCCTATGCTGTGTAACTCACTTAAGAGCTGTGATACACCAACTACTCCTACACGTTCTTCTATACTACCCACCATGGACTTAAGGGATTTAAGCTCGGCACGAAAGTGATCTTTATCTAAGGTATGTGACGATTCCGCTTTGTCACATTTGATCCCATCTGCAACCTCAACATTACCGGCTACAACATCTTCAACCTTCTGAGGCTCATTCTTATTCAACATTTCACCAAACCCAACAACATTCTCTTCTTCAACACCTTTGTCATTTACACTAGACGTTTGACCTTCTGTAACTACTTCATCGGCGTCACAGAAAGGGACATTTAAATCGGCTTGAATTCCGGTGCATACATCCACACCAGCAATAGTTTCCTCTTCTTCCACCATCAGTTGGTCAGCCAACTCTTCTCTTCTTTCAACAAGTTGGGAATCTAGTTGACGGATGTACTCCATACTGCGAATGTACCACGGACAACTCAGCTCGGCATTTGTTGGTACAATCTTCTGTAGTGGTCTGAAGGCCTAAATAACAAAGGAGATAAGCTGATATGCTAAATGCAATAAAAACATACAACGGTAAACTAATTTTGGGTTTTTACTTACCGGATCAAATAAAATTGTGTAATGTTTTTTTCAAAGGTTTTTACTTTTGACCAAGCTAGACAACGTGGGATCTTCTCTGGGTCTTTGGTCCAGAACTGGGAGCTGTTTGGGAATGTCTCCATAATCCAAATCTGAAAAAACAAATACATCGAATTAAGAGTTAGTGATTGTGATTATAGTGGTTGTGATTATGGTTGCAGTGGTTAGGATAGCATTGGTTGTGTATGTAGTAACAGGGGATACAATTACATAACGTGTTGTTGCAGCAGTGGGTTCTTCTGAACTAGCAGTGGATGAAGACACATTGTCAGTGGTTTCAACCAACCGTTTACAAATCGTTTCTATGTATTTATCTAGTGCGAAACCATCAACCATAACATCCTTAAATCTACACAAACACTTACACTCACTATAGAACAATGCCTAGGAAACCAAGCCAATGCCTAATGAACAATGCCAACACATTATTTAGATTAACCATCAGAATATATACAAGCACAAATAATGTATGTTACAAGTAAATTCTAACCCTCAACACCCATGTAAATCCATACAGAGTGTATGTTTGTTCTTTTTTTGGATCTTTTGGAACGGGCTTCTTTGATTCTGCCTCAAGATGCCTAGGAACAACATTCACCGTTCTTTTATAAAGATGAGCCCACATGTATTCGCCCCATGGATACTCATTCCATACACAAAAATCCTCAACATTCCTTAGCAAATGGTCAGGAACATTAAACCTTCCTTCCCGACCAATAAATACAAATGTTGCAATCACCAACAAAGCAACCCTCACAGCATCTTCATCGGATAACAATTCCCACCTTTCAGCTGACTTTACCAACGCCAAAAGGTCATCACCCTTAACTTTTTTGTTCTTAGTTTTTTTTTTTTGGGGAAACAACCGATCAAAAAAAGGACTATATGTTAAACCCTTAACAACATGGCCGTGGTCACTTTCACTTTTATCTACTGGTCCTAAACGAAACCCAGTTAGAAGACTAAATTGTTCACGGCCAAAATAAAAAACATTATCACCTAGTACAAAAGTTAAAGGTGGACAACAATCACTAACTTTTGACACCTCAATTGCATTTTGATATAAATAATGGTATAAGTGGTTGTCAGGGGGATACTTAGGAAAATCTAACCAAGGGCCAAAGACAGTTTCTCTAAACAATTTGGTTCTATTCACATTCAATGCACCTTTAATAGTAGCAATATGTTCTAATCTAGATCTGACCGTTAGCTTTGCATCAAACATGTTCGTGGTTGGATTCTTGAGATGTTGAAGAACAGCGATTGATTGTACGAATATGCGTCGGATTGATTTGAATGTACGAATGTGCGTCGTAGGATTAGGGCGTTGGATTATTCAGTTTGAGAGGGAAGGATATGTGTTTCAACTTGCAGATTGGTATGTTGCCTTTGAGAGGGAATGTGTGTGTGGGGTAAACCAGTAGTGTGTGTGTGGGATGATTTGGGTAATTTTTGTTTTGTATTTAGGTGTATTTAGGTGTATTAGGAGAATAAATAATTATTTGGGATGTGTAATTTGGTTTATTAAAATGTGTATTTGTATGGTATAAAGTGGTATTTAAAGAGAGTTGCCCAAAAGTACATATGTGTGGGGTCAAGTTGCCCAACTTATTTGTATTTAAAAATTTAAAAATAAAAATTTTGCTTTTTCACTAAAAGACAAAAAATGTCAGTTGCCCAACATATTAGGTCAAACTTGCCCAACAGACAAAGTGTTAGATTTGTACTTTGTAAGTACAACGTGGGCCCAAATATTTGATAGAGTTGCCCATGGGAGAGTTGCCCATGGGCATTTTGAGAATTGAAAAAAAAAGTGTGGCATTTGGGGTAATAAAGTTGGGCAACTGGGGCATTTTGAGAATTTTCCCATTATTTATTTATTAACTTTTCCAAACACGATTTTACGGAATTTTGCTACATTCACACAAAAAAACTCATAAAAAACTCTCACTCGCGGACGTGTTAGCGGATGATTGGTTTTTTATGGGCTACAAAAAACAAATCACCCGCTAACATATCAACGAGTAAGAGTTTTTTGTGAGGTTTTTATGTAAATGTAGCATAGCCCTGATTTTACAATGCTTTCATGTTAATTTGGTACAAATCCGAAACCACCACCGCCACCACCCTGCTTCAAGTTTACCAAAGTTATAAAATAGCTCTCAAACTTATAAAATTCTATGTTTAACACCCACTAAAGTTATATTTATAACAAATTAACCCAAAAATTTATTAAACCTTACATCTTTAGCTCTTTTTCAAAATTTTAAATTCATCCCATCACAATAACATATGCTTAAACACCACCGCAAAGCGCGAGCCTAATAAACCTTGTTTTCATACAAAATACAAATATCCACCAAATATTAATAAAAGTATGGGTTCGCATTTATTTTCTTATATTATTAATATATCTATAATATCGTACAAATTAAACCATCTTTAAGGGTCCGCTTGGTACAAAGAGGGGAAAGGGAAAGACAAAGGTAAAAGGAATACAATGCAATATAATGAGCATTCCCCTCAATTTGTTGAGGAATGAGGTATTACCCAATACTAGGTAATGGAGCATTATATTCCCTTTAATCAAGCACCATCAATGATTATCTTACCCATTGTTTACCCCTTCTACCCCTTAACCAAGCATGCCCTTACTTTTTGGAAAACCATTAATGGTAATGTTGTTTGTTACTTCACTACATCTGTAAAATACGATAATCACTAAAAACCGATTATCCAGAGAAAATAATTTACAAATTGTATCAATATTTTGTTGTTCATTCAAATTTTCTATTTTTATTTTCGAAACAGCAAATATAGATAGAGCTATTTTGGAGCATTTTAGAGTTGTTTGCTTTCTATATTGAAGAACTAGCTCTTTTAAATTCAAAAGTGTTTGGTAACACAAACTTAAAACTCTTTGAACATTTAGTTCCTAAACAAAAAACTACTAAATAAAGCGTTTAAAATTCTGTAAACCTATTTGGACTTGAAATTACTTAACCCTGTATGTTCATGCATGTTTCTTTTTTTTTTTCCTTGATCCAGTACTTCTTTATACTTAATTTTATATAATTTAGGTTGCTTTATTTTAATAATAAATATGCACATTTGGGGTATGTTTGGCAAACTAGCTTTAAGCTGTGTGCTGTAAGCTGTAAACTGTAAGCCGTAAGCTGTTAGCTGTAAAACTGTTAACATGAGCTACAAGATGTATCTTTTTTTCAATAAAAGTGTTTGGTAAGTTAGCTGTTAAATGTGATTAAAAGATGTAAAATGACATAAAATGACATATTTATATGTAAACAAATGTTTGAAGGGTATATCAGTAATTTAAAGTTTTAACAGCTCCAAGATGTTTAAAAAGCTTCATGAATCAGCTTTTCATTTAGGAGCTGTTTGTTTGAAATAAAATCTTGAAGTTAATATATCCAAACGGAGCTACTTAATTTAAATGAGATTATTTTTGTAACAAAAAGCTAACAGCTCCCCAAAAAGCTCCTGCCAAACATGCCTTTGAATTCAGTTATTATTGTGTTACAGTTAAAACAAAATAAACATTATTGGTGTGACTAGAATATTATTAATATAAATAAGAGTTAATTACATAATTGGTCCTTCTGGTTTGTCGGATCTTGCAGAAAATGTCCCCGTGTTTTTTTTTGACGGGTCATGTCCTCGTGGTATGCAAAAGTTACGGGTTTGGTCCTTTGACGGGTCATGCTGTTAGTTGACCGGTAACTTGGCAAACCACAAGGACGATTTATGTAAAAAAAAAAATAAAAAAAAAAAAAAAAAAAAACTTTAATAAAAAAAAGAAAAACTGATTTAAAAAAAACACTTTAAAAAAAAGAAAAAAAAAAAAAACTTTAAAAAAAGAACATTTAAAAAAAAGTATTTATTATACTTAAATTTGGCCTTATTTATAATGTGAGGGCTTAGAAAAATTTATTAAACAGTTTTTATACGTTTAAAAAAAATTTATACGTATTAAAAAAAGTTTTTTTTATACGATTAAAATTTTTAGTTAATACTTAAAAACATATTTAATAAAAAAAAACTTATAAAAACTTATAAAACAGACGAAAACGTATAATAATTGATGAAAATATACAAAAATTAAAAATTTAGGCCCTCATGTTATACATAAGCCCAAATTTTAAGTATAATAATTAAGAAAAAAAAAATCTCTTAGGCCCTCACATTATACATAAGCACCAATTTAAGTGTAATAAATATTTTTTGTAAAAGTTTTTTTTTTAAACAATTTTTCGTTTTTTTTTAAGTTTTTTTTTTAAGATTTTTTTTCTTCTTTTTTTTTAATCAGTTTTTTTTTTTTTTTTTTTTTTTTTTTTTTTTTTTTTTGTTATTTACATAAATCGTCCTTGTGGTTTGCCAAGTTAACGGTCAACTAACAGCATGACCCGTCAAAGGACCAAACCCGTAACTTTTGCATACCACGAGGACATGACCCGTCAAAAAAAACACAGAGACATTTTCTGCAAGATCCGACAAACCACAAAGACCAATTATGTAATTAACTCTATAAATAATATAGAAGTATATTACTGACTCATATTTAACTATGATATGTTGTTATGGAGATTCTTGTAAACAACATAACAGCTTAATATGGGGTTTATATGATTTTAGAATATGATTCTAGAGATCAACATGTAACATCTTTGATTTTATATAATTCCAACATCATTCAAATTACATATTATTATATGAATGCGAAATGTTTGTAGCCATCCGTCAAAAACTTGATGACTCATTGTTGATGCATAATCTGGCGCGGACTGGATTCAACGACTCTCCTTGGCCGTTAGTCGTCTTCTCGAGCCCTAGTAGACCTGTCAACAAAGAGAACCCGTTAGGAGTGGACCCGAGGCCGTAGCCCCGGGGTCCACCTCCGACGGTCAAGTTAGTATGCGCTGTGGCATAGCAAAAAGTGTTATATCATGAGTTAGAGATAACCTGGCATCCATGTATATATAAGCATGGATTAGGGTTTAGGCGTAGAGTGGGCCGCTGATGCCGGGCCTGACCCATTCCTGGCCCAGTCCGGACCATACGTCAACAAGCCCCCCAAGTCTAGTATGAGATAGCGCATGGCTATGTTATGCTAGACTTAAGTTCTGATGGCCGCGTAGGTGAAAGTGGAACCCGCATGCTGCATCCTGGGTAAGGGCGTACCTTTTGTACCAGTAGCGACACAACATGGTGCGACAGAAGACGTGCTTCTGTAGCAGAAGTGCGCGCTGTGCGCGACAAAAGAGGTGCGACAGAAGACGTGCTTCTGCGCATAAGTGTGCGCTGTGCGCGACAAATAGGTGCGACAGAAGACGTGCTTCTGCGCATAAGTGCGACAAACACTGATCAGTGCGCGACAAAGTGTGCGCTGTGCGCAAGTCTTTACAACCAACAGAGGACGTCTCCCCTGCGGCCTGCTTCCAAATCTGCCTGCGTGATGCGTACGGAAACAGTAGTAAGATGTACCCTGGTAGCCCCCCAAGTTTAATGGTGCGACTCGTGTAGGAGCATTAAACTTATTTAATCTGCGAAAAACACTCAATGCAAAGATTAAAAGTATATGCCGCGAATCGCAGCATATAAAACCTAATAAAATTAAGCAATATATAGCACATAGCATAAAAAATATAAAACCTATCGTGAGGTTGTACAAACGACATAAACAATTGTTTGTATAAAATAAAACCTATCGTGAGATTTTTTTTTTTTTTTTTTTTTTTTTTTTAATGTATAAAATAAAAACTCGGATGGATGTACCGTGACCGCAACTGACAGACGCAGATAGATTTATCGTAACCACATAGACTCGAACGTTTCTGGATGATCGCAGATGTTTATACCACGGCCTTTGGTCCAGTGCGCATCATGGCGATTGACTAGCATCGTGGTTTTCGCGTGTACGCGTTCTCTGCTAAGATCTCTGAACGTACGGTCTTACGCGGGTAGATTTATCACGACTGCGGTGTTTGAGCGCGAACAGGCGTACCAATCGTAAAAACATTATATGCGCGAATTTATCGCGGCTAAAAGATAAAATAGCTCCGATCGTGCGGGTTTTTTCTTTTTAGGTCCGATCGTGCGGACTAAAATATAAAATAGGTCCGATCGTGCGGACTTTTTCTATTTATCTATCTTAAAAGAATAGACAATTCGTAAAATAACGATCTTTTGAAAACAATGTGATATTTTATTCCACTGTTTTGATTTGACCATAAATAAATAGGCCGACATTGAAAGCGACATTGAAAGCAAAGTTTGTATCGTGTCAACGTTTAGGATTAAAATCTTATTCAACGATTGAAAAATAAGGATGTTAATTCAACGTTGTATCGTGTCAACGTTGAGGTTTGACCAAAAAATAATGATTTTAATTCAACGTTGAAAGCAAAGCTTATTCAACGTTTGGATAACATACCGACTTTTAATTCGTAGTCCCAGCATACGCAGTGATTTTAATATGAGAACACGAAACATAGTTTATTCGTGGTCCCACGGATGGCGCCAACTTGTTGATGCATAATCTGGCGCGGACTGGATTCAACGACTCTCCTTGGCCGTTAGTCGTCTTCTCGAGCCCTAGTAGACCTGTCAACAAAGAGAACCCGTTAGGAGTGGACCCGAGGCCGTAGCCCCGGGGTCCACCTCCGACGGTCAAGTTAGTATGCGCTGTGGCATAGCAAAAAGTGTTATATCATGAGTTAGAGATAACCTGGCATCCATGTATATATAAGCATGGATTAGGGTTTAGGCGTAGAGTGGGCCGCTGATGCCGGGCCTGACCCATTCCTGGCCCAGTCCGGACCATACGTCAACACTCATGCATCATGAAACTCATGATATCGATGATTAATAACTTTTTATTTGATTCAAATTATGCGAATGTGCTTTATAATCATCGTACACTTTATAATTACATCTAAAACGATCTTATCAAACATAAACATAAAACAAAACAAAAAAAGAGAAAACAACCTGTAGCTATGATCCTCGTCTACTGGTTATCGGCTCACAATTACCCGTTATCAGTTTACAGCTAGCAGTTTACAGTTATAAAAAAGCTTTTAGCGAGAAGCTATAGAAATACAGCTCAAATAATCACCAACATTCGAATTTTAAATTCAGTATAGATGCAACATCCCATCACCACTCTTTCAGGATTGCACTATATCTACTTAAGCTAAATAAGGATTGAGCAAAATAGATTATGAGTAAAAACGTTGAGTAGACCCTAATTTGTTTTGGAACTGATTATCTTAATCTAGATTATCCAAGTATCTACCCGTGGACGATACTAGTTTCCAACTTTCCATTTTCCATGTAGGTTCATTGTCGATTGGCTTGGACCATTTCTATATTGGTTTGCAAGAAGAATTATTCACAAATCTATACCACTTAAAATATCACACATGTTTCACTAGAGACTTTGAGTCCACAACTTTTTCTTTATTATCGCATAATATTAGGTGAAATGTCTTTTGCTTTAAAAGATAACAATTGTTGATCAACTTTGTTTTACATTGTTGAGTTTCTGATCAAACAACTTTGTTATATGTTAACACGTGGAGCTAATCTTTATGATACTTGAGTGTACGTGTAGATGGTGAAAAAAAAATTGCATATGTACTCAATAAAATTTTTATATTTGTAATTTTTAAAAAATATAAGTTTTTATTGCATAATATATAATAACGAGTGTGGAAACTCGCGCGATGCAGCGAGATTGCTTTTGTAGACGTGAATTTGGATAGGGACTATTTTTGCCAAATTACTATAAAGGACTTACTTTGCAGCGACACTTAAACCATAGTGACTAGTTTTGCCAATTTGGACTTATTTTGTAACGACACTTAAACCTCAAGGACTATTTTTGCCAACTTGCGAAAGTTGGCAATTAATGCTGAGACACGTGGCATGAGAATAACTCGTGTCCTACCTAATAGTTATATTAATAAAATAATAATGTAGCATGTTTTAGAAAAATATGCAAATATGCAATTTTTAATAGACATATATGTAATTGCCCCAAAAAATGTTGACTATATAAAATAAAGACAAAGAAGAATAGATAAAAAAATGTGATATGCACACCACAATAAATACATATGTGATTTTATACTTTATGCATTACATGTGTGATATTGTGTTGTGCATATCACTTATTGTGATGTGCATATCACCTATCATATAATATGCGCTCTATTTATAAAAATAATAATTTTAATATAAATTTTCAAAGTTCATTTATAAAGGGTTTTAGGTTAAATATAAGAGTAAAAAAATATTTTAATTTAACGTCAAATAAATAAAACGAAATAATAAGCTCTTAATCTGCTTGTGAAAAACTGCTTTTCTGCTACTAATGACTGTCGAAAAAAATAAGTGTGTTTGGTAGAGGGAAAGGAAATAAGAGAAGTCAAATTGGACTAATTTTCATTATTTGATAAATAGAAATGAAAAAGTGAAGAATTGAAGAGATATTGGTGGAGAAATAAAGAAAAATGGGTAGTGTAATTTTGCTAACTCCATTTCCATCATTTTGGTGGAGAAATTGGTGAAATGGTTTCTTTTTTTCTTTTTTTTTTTTTTTTTTTTTTTTTTTTTAGAAAACTCTTTTTTTATTCTCTTCCTTGTAATCAATTTCAATTATAATTCTATTAAAGAATGGACTTTGTTATAAAAAATTATGCAAATAAATTACGTGCAAATTATAAGAATATATATAATCTACTAATCGTATCAAGGACATATAAGCATCAACAGTACGCAACGGAATAAACAAATCATATAGCATTATTAATTAACCTAAAATAAACGTAAACATACCTTGTTAGCTTCCACGTGAATCAAGAGATCAAGGAAAACACAAACCCTAAAATTAGGGTTTAATTAAATTGATTTGTATATAAATCGATTAGGGTTTCATCACCAAAACCTAACTTCTCTTGCACACGCGTATTGATAGCGATTCAATTAGAATGCTAGTTTCTTGATCACAATAACTAACCAATTACTTTGGTTTCACTCAAAGTCAAACGCAAACCCTATGTATTTTGTAATTCGCACGACCCAGGTGTAAGAGGGAGAAGAGAAGAGAAAATTGGCTAGTTAGGGTTTCACAAGATTACCAACTAATGCATACAAGAGATTGTATATATAGTTGAATAACTTAATATTCAAGTTAGCTAAGGATTCCCGTTGGTAACCTTATGGCCAGTCGATCACAAGCCCAAGAAGAGGTTCTAGAACCTTCTCCTTGGCTATTTTCTCTTTAGTCCCTCTAGTTAACATTTAACGTCTGTTAGCTAACAACCGTTAAGTTATAACGACCGTTAGTCTTTTATTGCGAAATAATAATTAAAATATAACTATTATATATTAATTATTATAACTGAATCTCATACGTAACGTGTGCAATCCTATTGATATGCTATTTCATCCTGCCTTTAATATTTATAAAACTGAGATATACAAGGATCAACACATACTAACGGGCAGAGAACCCGATCAGATATAGTAAAGCCTACGTAAATCCGAGTGTCGTCCCAAGAGAGTTGTGATCTGAAAGAACTAATATACTACGAGATAAATGATAGTGATATGATAAAATAGATATAATTATCCTAATTAAACAGGAGTAGAAATTAGGACAAAGTAATAGAAGAGTGAAGCTTAACCAAGGTTTTAGATATGTTCTAATTCTCAATTTTTAAATTCAATATAGTGGGTAAATATCACTAGACTCCTTTAGTCAATTCGTCTAGCCTATGATTCTTAGACCCCTCAGCAAGATGATTGGATCACCCAGGATCATTCAGCAATCTAATAGCAGTCATTAAGTACCAAATCTACTAGACCTAGTCTATGGAAACCTAACCGTTAGGATCTTAGATTTCCCCTAGCTTATTAAATACCTCCACTTGATAGGTGATCCTTTGGTCAATTCTCACACAAAGAATGGTTGTACTAAGGCAAATTCCTTCCATACTTCGCAATCTAGTGAGTTGGGGTCCTTTGGTCAATTCTCCCTACGCCCTAGATACTAACAAGCATATAACATTACCAAAATTAGTGATATATGAAAAGACTAAGTAGATGTCTATAAATAGTAATAAAGAGAATAAATAACATAAACAAAAACTTGAATTAATAACATGAATTCATAGTATGATCTCTAGAAAAAAATAAAAGAGTTCAAACTCGAATAAAAAAGAAATCGTAGACGAGAACTTCGTTCTTCATACTCCTAAACCATAATTCTTCTTATGTGGTTGCTCTCCCCAAACCCTAGAAAGGTTTGGGAAAGGGGAGATATCCTCAAATGCAGAATTCTTGATATATTTATAGGCGTGAAACCCTGATAACGCTACACGCATCGTTCGGGGTCAAAGGAACTTCCTTTTCGTCGAACAAGTTTTTCAACACCCTAGGCAGTGAACCTAATCGTTGTAGTGTAGTATTAGGGTAAGCCACGGGGTATTGATATCGTTCTCTAGGGGAATAGGAATGCTAGTGAGAAGTTACTACGCTAAGGTTGGGGTTGAGGAAGATTGTTTTTGTATTTTTTTATATTTTTTAAGGAAAGGAAAGGTACAAATCTCGGGGTTTGAATTTGGGGGGGTTGGTATTTCTACCGATTACTCTACTTATCTAATTATCTAATCTAAGGTGTATGTAGTCTATGTCTAATTAATATGTGCTCGTATGATAGTTTAAAGATGTGTTTACTTAGGTTTTACTGCTCCTTAATTATCTCCTATTGGTGGTTGAATTGTCACGTCCTTATTCCTAGTTGCGTTGTGTGTCTAAGGTTGTAGGGTATGCGTTTCTCCCTAACTCTTTGAACTTACCAAAGGGTCTCGTCTACAAAACCCACTAGGGATAATAAACTCTTACTCTAAGGCACTCTTTGGATGATTTAGCTTACAACTACTCAAGGAGTCATATTCTAGGGTTCACAAAGATTTAATCAAGCATTAAGTACACAACGAATGACCTATCGCATTACTAGATCATTAATCAACTAAGATAAGAGACAACCAATCAATATTCAATAATTAAGTTTCATATTCCCTAAGCAAACACACAAGTAAATTAGCCGGACATGGAAAACATGCAAGCATACACACAAATAATCAAAGACATAATTGTATTAATGAAGTAAAACACTTATCTTGGTGTAAGATAGGGTTTGGAACCCTAAAATACTATACAAGACAGCCTTGGTTCGGTTTAGGTTTTTACTCCAAAAGACTACACACTAAATACTGAAAAATTCGGATTATATATATAATATTACATCTGCGACGGCGTCACCTTATGTTTTGTGACGCCGTCGTGTCGCCGTCATTAGGGTTTCGTCTTGGCCACGTTAGACTTGCGACGGCATCACCTTATGCTTGTGACGCCGTCCTCTTCAGCTTCTGACGCCGTCTGGATTACATCTAGGCCGTCTGGATTACATCTAGGCCGTCTGAGTTGCGACGGCCTACTCTTTTATAACTTGACGTCGTCACTTGAAAATGGGAGTTTTGGCTTCTGTCCCGTCACAAAGATCCTCCGACGGCGTCGCAATTAACACCTGATGCCGTCACCTTATGTTTTCAGCATCTTTGAGTGTCTCGATTCTGACTTTGGCCATTTTCTTCGTATAATCGCGCCTTTTCGTCCAAATAAGTGCCATTCCAGCATTTTGCCTTCAAGAGACCTAAAAAGTGAAAAAGAACGATATTAAGCAATAACGGATACAAAAGTGATCAAATAAGGGCTTAAACGACCCCTCAAAAAGGTACCTTTTAAAACCTTATCAAATATCCCTACACTTGGTATTTGCTTGTCCTCAAGCAAATGTGCTTTTAGCCAATTAATTTATATGTTAGGGGTCATGAAGCATTCGTTCAAAACGGTCCACAACACATATAAGCCCCGCAAAAGTCATAACAAGCAAGGAAATCACATACTAGCACCTCACATGGGGTGTTTGGATACTCACATCTCTCTCGGGTGTATATGAAATATAACAAATTGGAAATGGAAGATAAACACTCATTAACCGGTCCTAGTACATAGATTACCATAGGCTTGAGAATAGATCAAACCTCCATCGCTTTGGCGTAAGCACCTAGGAAATACTATCAAAGAGGTCTTTAAAGGGTTGTAATGTTAGGCTTACGATAGGGAAACAACGGGTTTGGTGGGATAGGCTATATAGTAGTGGTAGGTCAAAAATCTCTTATGTTACAAGCATACGAAGAATGGCGTTGCTAAGCCAAGACTCGACACTCTAAACTCTAGCTAACTGAAATAAACAAACATAAATTTAAAGGATAGATGTAGGATGGTAGCCCGTATGTTTTTTTTTTTTCACTCTTTTTTTTTTCATACACTTTTACTCTACCATCCTCTACGGTAACATCAAAATGATAGGGATTTATAGGCACATCCATACACTTGAGTTTTTATTACTCTAACACTAATTTGACCCGAATTGAAAAGATCAAAACACTTAGGGTACATTATTACGCAAACAAAGGGAATTTGAATTTAACGTTCCCTTCCCGTCATTTCATAAACTTTCACTTTTCCCATGAATCCCAATCGTCCCAAAACTGTATACAAAGGATATGACTCGACTTAGCAACTCATGCAAGCAACTAGATAATTGAACTAAGGGTTTAGGGTGATAACAATAATGCACTAAAAGTGAGTGCATACAGGGTAGGCTAAGGCGATTTGGGTGTATATTTGGGGGTGGGGTGTAAACAATGCTCTTCATTGATATTTCGGAAAAACCGAAACATCACGAGAACCGCGAAAAGGATAGGCTCTGAGGGGTTAACTAGGGGTATCGTGTACTAAAGATGAGTACAACGCAAAGGGTGTGGGGGAATTACTCAACCAATGTGGAAGAAGTAATTATATTACGGGTATCAAACAAGGGTTATCCTAATGCCTCTTATCATTTAGTTATTCCTAACTACACAAGTGTAGTCTTACTTGCCATCTCGGAATGCATCACAAAACAAGTTCTAGAATCTAATATACTACCGGTTCACACTCTAAGCATTGAAGATGAATGCTTTTAATTCCTACTAATCTAAGGGCGATCCTCACATTTTTGGTGGAATTTAGGTGGTAAAGGGTTTTTGTGCTAGTCATGTAACTTCCTATCTGTGAGACGCTTTTGTTAAGACTAATGGCCCACTCTTATATGTCATGAAAAAATTTAAATTTGGTGCCAAAATTACCCTAACCGACATTTTCTCATGGTTTATTACACAAATACAATTGGACAAAGCAAATAATCAAGGATAAGCATAGTTTCAAAGTTCCCGTTTTATTTTCCCTCCCTACACTTAAACTGAACATTGTCCCCAATTTTCCCCGAAAGTATCAAAGTTATGATAATTGGAAGGTAATTAAAAACGAAAGAAACTAGTACTCCCCTGATTAGCTCGGTAGGATCCGTGTGTGAAGTAGTGGTTAAATCCTTTCCAAGAAGAATTTATGCGTGAAAAGCTCCTTCCAATCTTATGTAACTTCTTCTTGATAAATTAAACCTGCACACTTGAAGAAAACAAACGAAACCTTCGCGTAAAATCGACGGTAATAATATATATAAGACTCGATTTAAACTAGGATATAATGCTTGTGGAATGGATGTTTACAAAATTTCTGGAAAATTAAGACCTGGAAAATTCCAAATTTTTTTTAAGTAGCTCAGAAAACGAGAAAAAGGTAATCTGTTGTTTTTACTCCTTCCTGACGCCGTCAGGTTATCCTGACAAAAACTGGTCTGCGATTTTCTGGAAAAAATTCTGGAAAATTTACATCTTTAGAATCTGGAAAAATTTCCGCAAAACATCCATTATGACTCGATACAAGCATTTGACTCGAACAAACACACAAATATATCTTTTAATGAATTGTTATTCTCATGTTTACGTTTCCTTGAAGACGTGTGTAATCCTCTCTACACTTATCCCTTATGTAAAATACCTTTATATGCAATTAAGACGAGGTTAAAAACAAAATAAAGCATTTTTACAAAATTAAACATGAGAATAAACAATCAATAAAAGATATATGAGACGAACAAGCAAACAATTAAGCATGGGTTGCCTCCCACGAAGCGCTTTTCTTTATTTAAGAGTCTTGTAGCTAGACTCGTAGTCGTGCTCCTACGTTTTCCTTCTCTTAGAAGCCCATTCAATTATCTTAACTCTGTTCTCATCACGAATATATTCAGGGCCCAATTCTTGACAGGCGGTATAAGGAACCTTATCCTTCCAATCAACTTCAAAGGCCGGAATGCTATCTACATCTAACTCATCAATGCCCTCAAACCTCTTATTTTTGCAGGGCATTATATATTTAACACATTCGGTCTCATTTGAGAAATTGACTATTCCTTCCTCTTGATCATAAACTATCTTAGATTCCTCAATAAATGGTCTCCCAAGTATCACATCTCCTAAAACTCCATCAATAATGCCTTTCACATTTTCTAGGATCATGAAATCACACCTATATGTGAAGTTTCCTACGAAGACATGCAATCCCTTAACCCTCCCAACATAGTTACTCACTTTCCTAGGGTAAAAAGGGTCCCTCATAGGTCCTAAATTTTCTCTCATGATCCAATTGTAGTAGAGCCTAGACATTATGTTCATGGGTGCTTTATAATCTATGTAAGTGTGATCCCTATATAAGTAACCAATCATGCACGGTATTTTGATATTTTTAGGGTCACCACTTTTTATGCATGGTTCGAAAGGCGGTCGCGGGAAGTTAACTACATTATAGTGATAAGCAGTTTCCTTTCCATTAGGGTATGAATCGAAATACTCCCTAAGTTCCTCCTCCTCCTTACTTCCGTCCATAATCTCCAAAACCTTATAATCTCCTTCTACAATTTCATCTTCCGAATCACTTGAGGTTGAATCACTATCTAAGGTACCAGTGGATTCCTCAAGGGCTTTTTCAAGTGCATTTTTAGTTATCCTATTAAGTTTCTTAAGCTCTCCAATTTCACTAACAATGCGAGCTCGGAGTTGGTTGGCAAAAGTTGGATCGAGTGGTGGGTGTTTATTTGATGGGGAGTTGTTGCTTGGTGGTTTATCACCTTCCATGATGAAAAGTGATGGGATTACGAACAAAGGTCACGAAGAAGGGGGATAGACTAAGAGAAAGCTAAAAATGAGAAAAAAAAAAGTTTACTTGATAGGAATCAAGTAAAGAAACCTAAACGAGGTGGACTACTAACTAGCTATTCTATTCCCCGGCAGCGGCGCCAAAAACTTGATAACGCTACACGCGTCGTTCGGGGTCAAAGGAACTTCCTTTTCGTCGAGCAAGTTTTTCAACACCCTAGGCAGTGAACCTAATCGTTGTAGTGTAGTATTAGGGTAAGCCACGGGGTATTAATATCGTTCTCTAGGGGAATAGGAATGCTAGTGAGAAGTTACTACGCTAAGGTTGGGGTTGAGGAAGATTGTTTTTGTATTTTTTTATATTTTTTAAGGAAAGGAAAGGTACGAATCTCGGGGTTTGAATTTGGGGGGGTTGGTATTTCTACCGATTACTCTACTTATCTAATTATCTAATCTAAGGTGTATGTAGTCTATGTCTAATTAATGTGTGCTGGTATGATAGTTTAAAGATGTGTTTACTTAGGTTTTACTACTCCTTAATTATCTCCTATTGGTGGTTGAATTGTCACGTCCTTATTCCTAGTTGCGTTGTGTGTCTAAGGTTGTAGGGTATGCGTTTCTCCCTAACTCTTTGAACTTACCAAAGGGTCTCTTCTACAAAACCCACTAGGGATAATAAACTCTTACTCTAAGGCACTCTTTGGATGGTTTAGCTTACAACTACTCAAGGAGTCATATTCTAGGGTTCACAAAGATTTAATCAAGCATTAAGTACACAACGAATGACCTATCGCATTACTAGATCATTAATCAACTAAGATAAGAGACAACCAATCAATATTCAATAATTAAGTTTCATATTCCCTAAGCAAACACACAAGTAAATTAGCCGGACATGGAAAACATGCAAGCATACACACAAATAATCAAAGACATAATTGTATTAATGAAGTAAAACACTTATCTTGGTGTAAGATAGGGTTTGGAACCCTAAAATACTGTACAAGACAGCCTTGGTTCGGTTTAGGTTTTTACTCCAAAAGACTACACACTAAATACTGAAAAATTCGGATTCTATATATAATATTACATCTGCGACGGCGTCACCTTATGTTTTGTGACGCCGTCGTGTCGCCGTCATTAGGGTTTCGTCTTGGCCACGTTAGACTTGCGACGGCGTCACCTTATGCTTGTGACGCCGTCCTCTTCAGCTTCTGACGCCGTCTGGATTACATCTAGGCCGTCTGAGTTGCGACGGCCTACTCTTTTATAACTTGACGTCGTCACTTGAAAATGGGAGTTTTGGCTTCTGTCCCATCACAAAGATCCTCCGACGGCGTCGCAATTAACACCTGACGCCGTCACCTTATGTTTTCAGCAGCTTTGAGTGTCTCGATTCTGACTTTGGCCATTTTCTTCGTATAATCGCGCCTTTTCATCCAAATAAGTGCCATTCCAGCATTTTGCCTTCAAGAGACCTAAAAAGTGAAAAGGAACGATATTAAGCAATAACGGATACAAAAGCGATCAAATAAGGGCTTAAACGACCCCTCAAAAAGGTACCTTTTAAAACCTTATCAAACCCTAATTTAGGTTACGGTGTAACTCTATAAAATAGTTACGCCGTAGTTCATCATAAATGGATATACTTTGATGCATATCCAGGGCTACGGCGTAACCTAGGAAGGTGGTTATGCTATAGTCTTTATAATACGTCATTTACGCCGTAACCTTAGCTGATAGTTACTGCGTAATCTTCGTAACTTCGTTTTGGTGTGGTAATTACGCTGTATCCTAATCTAATGGTTACGACGTAGTCTCATTACGGCGTAACAGTAACTCCATTACATTGTTACGCCGTAGTCTTTGTAAATGTAATTATGGGGTAACTGCATCACGAGGTTACACCGTAGTCTTCGTGAATGTAAGAATGATCCAACTTAAGCCCAATATCGTCCAAATACCGCTTCTTCATAGAAAATTACACCTGAAACGAAATGAGAAGAAATAAGGGCGATTCTAGTAACATTTTAAACATAATATGTCAATAAAGGGGGAAATTAACACTTAGAATATCAGGATTATTTGATGTTATCACCCGTAGGCTCGAGTTTGAAAGCGGACATACGTTTATAAATTATGTCTACAAACTAACAACTCCCACTTGGACATGGTTTAATAAATGTAATGACATTGGTTAGCTTCTACAAACACTCCAATGGCCCTAGAATAACTATAGTGTGGTTTCAAGAAGTAAAATTAACGATTCATCATTATACTATACTTTCATTTCAAATACTGTTGTTAAATATTTATATGGATCTTACTCATTCCATAATTTAACTATTATGTTTCTCGTTATATTCCAATTGATAAAGATTACCAAATCATAAGGACGTAATCCAGATCGATATTGGGTATGGCCATACAAACATCTTGTCAACCCTACGAGGGTCCCAATAGTATTATACTTAAAAACAAATTCGAAGGAACAAATTCTATCTTGACTACAAGTGTAATCCGTAAATTTCACAACACTTACACTTCTGATAATAGCCCTTATTGTAACACCCCCAATTTCGTGATACGCAGCGGAATTCAAGCTGGGTGTTACTTCATGGCTCAACAGTTATAATAATAGAAAACGAACTCTAATTGTGTCGTTTTAAAAGATTTATCATTCGATTTATATAAATATCAGAGTTTACAAAATGAGGTCCCAGTGGTTTTACAATTTATTAAATAAGTTTTCGAATATTAATATAGCCTTCTTGAGTATCCGTGCCCTTCCGTGCCATCCTCGTATATTATGAACCTGAGATAAACATGCTAAAAAGTGTCAACACAAAGGTTGGTGAGTTCATAGAGTTTATGATTAAAACAGTTGAGTTCAATAGTTTCGAGTTTGAGTGATTATTGTAATAAATACCAATAATTATGAAATAAGTAGTGGGTTACGTTGTAATACACCCATAGTTCGTTTGTTCAGTAATCAGTTGAACACAAGTTTCAAGGTTGGGCCACGTTGTTTCACCCATAAGTTCAGTAGTTGCAGCCTTTGTATCATTGCAACACAGTGTATATTGCCTTAAGTCTCATGAACGCAAACCTTAACACGAACGCGTCATAATAATGACGTAAGTTACAAACATCATAATAATGATGTGAGCAACAATGCCCTCTGGTAGGAGTTTGCCATTCTCCTAGTATTCTTAAATAAAGCGCATTTGGTTACCTATCCGGCTAACACAAATGGGGCGTCAACTGCCAATAGATCTATTCACTATATTCGCGTTCACTCGCAAGTGATTAATGGTTCATGATATGAGGGACTTTCAGTGGCAGGTGTAAGTAACTTAAGCAATAACAATTAGGATAGCATACAGATAGTACTAGTGTTCAGGTTTGTAGCAAAACGTATAAAGTGTGATTATGAACTCATTGTAGTATGTAAAAGCTTTAGTGTACTTGTGATAGTAAAAGAAAGTAGTTGATCATGTATCTCCCCCAAAAAGAGTTTACAAAACTGATAAATGATAGAAAATGGGGCTACGAACTCACAGTAATTCGTAAGAGTTTAAAATAAATGTAAAAATATCAAGCAATATTTGAGCATGTATCTCCCCCAAAATGTTCAAAATAAGGAAAAGAGGGGCTATGACTCACCTCGATGTTACAGTAGTCTGGATGGAAAACAAATTAAGTAAACTTGATAAACTGCTCCAACTTGTGACCTGAGTTAGTATGTCATGTTTTTAGTATTCTAATTCAAGTTTATGCGATAATGATGCTTTATCGTTAATTAAGTAATATGAAGTCTCTTCAAAAATCAATAATACTTATCTTTCTTATTTTTATGGCTCGGATGATGGATAATAAGTTTTATCGAAACTCAAGTTGTTAAATATTTTTTATCCAAAATGCTATAATTTACAACCTTAAATATTTACGTTTTTTACCCTCGTACTTTCAAAAATGACACTTCATACCCACAACTATGAGTTATTGACAAAATCAGCCCTTTTATAATTAACTTTGAATAAATTACATTTTTAGTCCAAGAATAACCTTACCTTTCAAAATTTACAATCTTTATACTTGAAATTTTATAAGAAAAATTCACTTGTTTTCGGCATAAATGGATAAAAGTGCGGGTGAATAAAAGCAAGGCCTTAAAAGGTTTTTAATACGTTCTTGATCCTTTCAAGAGTTTGTCCAGTGGTCTTTCTAATGGTTCAAACTAGAGGTCTTAAGCTCTTACAGTTTTGTCGCAATGATTTTCCAAAGTAGGGGGTTTATGTGCTTTTTGTTGTTTTTGGTCGATAACGGGGCTAAAAGAGGGCAGATTTTACACAAGACCAGCTAGGGTTTCTACAGCGCATTTGACCCTTCAAACACTTTGCTCTAAGCTCTTCTAAATATTATAAGTCTCATGTCCTAGTCGTCTTTGATTAGAAAGATACAAGTCCACGAACATGGCCACTTGGCCACGACGCGTTTTATGAAAATTTCAGTAAAGCTCTATATCTTTTGCATGCGACCTTGGAAAATATTGTTTTACCCATTTCTAATGTTTCTAAGATAGGTCTTACTCAAATTTATCAAAAATCCCATGTTTTCCCAAATATTTGTTGTAAAAAGCTTTTTGGCGTTTATGACTTTTGACCAAAATGATGGCAGTTTTTAAAGATAACGACTAGGCTTTTTAACCGGGTTATGGGGGCGTTCTAGAGTGTCCTAGGTGGTGTTTACAACGGTGCTTTGGTTGGCCTTAATACCTTTGACATGATGTAAATAAATAGGGCGCAAGTAGGGGGTGTTGGCTGTTTTTGTAAGATATACCTAACAGCTGTTGGGATTTTTATTAAATTATGAGTTCGTTATGCGTTTTCTGGCCTCGTGCTCCTGAGTTTTTGAAGAAAACGTCGTTCCGGACAACTTTCGTGCTTAACTTTTTCATGAAACGGACCAGAAATGCCTCGTTTCGCGTGCCCGAGCGTTCTGTCCACAGAAAGTTCGGACATATTTTTGGCAACTTTTTAGACCATAACTTTTGACTCGTGTACTCGTTTTAAGTGATTCAAATTGCTACGTTTTCCTTATAAAATCCTTTTTAACAGTATGCAATTGATATTAAAAGTTAAAACGAAATAGGATGAGTTTAATAGACTTACATGCTTGGGATTTTGACAAGAGCAACAATGAGACCAAATTGATTTCCAAGTTTGAACAAGACTTCTTCCTTTCACTACTTAGTGTAATTTTCAGAATGTATGGTGAGTATGGAAAGTATTTATGGGGCGTATGATATGTAGGTGATGTGGTATAATATGTGTGACTATATGGGACTCAAAAGAAGGGGAGTATGGTGCGTTTATATAGGAAGGGGAGTGCATGCTTCTCTAATGGCTAGGTCACCTTGTCTCACAAGTGAAGAGACATAGTGAGGTGTTCCAATACACATGGGAGGTCCTTATGATTTCAAGAGAACATGAAGAGATGTGGCCTAATATGAGCCTAGAAGAGTTGTCAAGATGGGGGAAACAAGGTGATGTGTAAATATTTTGTGCAAGTAAATCAATTGTGGCTAAGGTTTTTACAAGTAGTGCTAGGTAACTAAATGGTAACTAGTTTAGTTCATTTTTAACCATGGTAAATGGGGGGGGGGGGTTAGGCATTGAGGGTAGTACCTAGGGCTTGCATTGTTGTACCTATTGTGTCGATGGTATTTACATAGTTAAGTTTCTAATTTACTTTAGGTAAAATATATTTTAGGTTAGTTTACATGTAAATAATAAAAGTAATGACTTAAGTTGGGTGCTTTATTATTTGTACATTAGCATTGTTTTATTGTACTTACTACAAATAAAACATATTTTTAAGACTTGTGCTTGAAAGGTTTGTACAATGTGTTTAAAATTAAATACACTAAAGTTTATAATGAATTTTAGGTTAATGTAGCTTATGTATATTAAATAAGTAACCTTTATGCATAGGATACTTGTACCACAAGAATTAGAGAGTTGTACATTAGGTTTGAAAATTTAGGAAAGTCAATTTTAAGGGCTTGTGCAATATAGGTTTGTATCATGTGCTTTAAGGTAGGTACATTGAGGTTTATAATGTGATTTTATGTAAACATTAAACTCTATGCATTAAGGACTTGTATTTATGCTTGAAAGACTTGTACATTAGTATTTTGAAAATATATCATGTACATAAAATCATAGAGTTATATATTAGGGCTTGTAACGGAATTAAAGTATAGCTAGGTTCCGTGCTTTAATGACTTGTACTCTAGGTATAAAATATTGTACTTTAGGAATTATGATTTAGTTGTGTAAAATCATAGCTAAAATAAATTAGGGCTTCGTGAAAACTCTAATAAATGGCTAACGTTAGTTCGAAAGTTTAATAAGTATGTTAACGAAATAACGTAAAGTGGTAAATAAAAGTTGAAAACCTTTATTGTTTTACATATAAAGATGTTTATGTTTATTAAAGATGTGAGTTCATCACATTGGCTAGTTTTTGTGATCAAATAAAAGAATATTGTTTCTAAAAAAAATTTGGACGTAGAAAATGAATAAGTATTCTTTCGTTGGAATATTATATTAGTTTAATACGAGGTGAAATTTACCGGTGGTTACACTTATGACCACCAGTTACAAATAGCGGTAGACTATTTCACATAAATGGGCTCCACCCACGCCATTTTGGCTTGTGTCTCAAGTATAAGGATAAATAAATTTTGTCATATACATGATTTACTTAATGACAAATATCCATAAAGTACAATCATGTCAGTTATAGGATAAGTCCGATATGAAATCTTTTGAATACCATGTGAGTTTGGCAGGACCTTCCTTCCATATACAAAGTATATTTTAACCAATCCCTCAGCTTCATCTTAATTCAGCCATATTCCCGTATGATTTATCGATAACAGACATGTAGAATAACATAAGTTATTCATGGATTTAAACATGCAAATACATGATACAACTTATTATAAATGAAAACAAACATACCAAGTACTTTAATTCATTAAAATAATAATTTTTTAATACATCCTTTATCGAAATACTAATCATAGATTTACATGAGACTATCAGCTAAACGAAGTCCTATGCTCTCAGCATGTTGAGTAAGTTTTGCCTTAGATAAAGCATTCGTAAAGGGATCAGCTAGATTGTCATTTGCGTGAACTTTGAGCAGATTGATTTCACCAATTTTGACTTGTTCTCGAACATAGTGATATCGTCTAGGAAAATATTTGGCGCCTTCCATAACTCCCGGTTCATTAGCGAATGTAATTGCTCCATAATTATCGCAATAAAATTTCATAGGTTCTTCATTTGAGGCCATAACACCAAGCCCTGAAATAAACTTCTTAACTAAATAATTTTCATCGCAGCTTCTGAAGCTGTAGCCACCTGTAAAAATTCACTATCATCAATCTTCATATTAATAAACTAGATTGTTTATCAAAACTTATTTGAACTAAGTTGAGCATTTTAGCATGTACGTTTCATTTTATTGCAAAAATTTATGCAACTCCGAGTAGTCTTATTTAATCATGCCCGATAATTACTGATAACTGAAATCAGTCTCACAAGAAATTTTCTTGTCTTACGAGACGCACGCGTACCGACACTAAATCAGTTATGGCTAAAGTCAAATAAATATTTCTACAAGTTAGAATTAATATTTCATTTTATTTTATTTACCTTTATAAAAGCATGCCAAAAATTATATATTACACGTTAGTCAAAAACATCAAACCGGAACACCGTGACTCACATTTAAGATCAAACGGGACACGATATACATAACGAAAATTTGAGATCCTTCTTTCTTTTTCCTTGCAACCGAATGTACCCACAAGAGGTACACCCAACTCTTCCAAAACTTGCAAATGCATTGACCTTGGAACATATTTTGAGAAATAAACTTAATAACCAACATGTAACTAGGCATTTGACTTTTGAGACAAGATGAAACATATTTCCCATGCACACAACACACATCACTTCTTTCCTTGTCCTTGTGGCTGCCGAATACCACCCAAAAACCAAAGACCATTTGCTTGTTTTCTTAAAATACTTCCTAGGTGCAAGCATAATCAAGGTCTCATGTACCAATGCTCAACAAAAACTCTTGGTCTTTAACCAAAGGGTTCTTCTTCCTTTCTCCTTAAAGACCCACGAGCCACAATCTCATCACATATCTCATTTACAAAATCTCATTCAAAAACCTCTAAGTGTATGCAAAGCTTAGCCTTGGAAGTTTGGATTTCTCTTGGGTTACTCTAGCTCACGTCGACACACATACTCTTCCACACCCTCTTCAAACTCATTAAACTTCCAAACATTCAAAGGAAAACTAAGGGTACTTGAAAACGAGCACAAGGGTTTTAGAAGCAAGGTAGTCGGGTTCACTTTGGAAAGCATATCGGGTTTCTTTGGTTCTCATTCTTGTCTATACGTATTCTCCACCACCATTCTTGGTGTCGTAAGTCCTTCCTCTTTTCTTTTTCCGTATATAGGACGATGTAGTTTCTTAACCATTTAAAAACACATCGATGCATTTTCACGACACTTGTACACGACCTCATTATAACAAGCTACGTTGTCAACCCATTTTGAAACCAACTACATTTCAAAACCAACTACATTTCGGAACAAACTAATAAACTTGAGTGGATAGAAACTCGTTTCGTTGACAACCCATTTCGAAACTAACTAATAAACTTGAGTGGATAGAAACTCGTTTTGTTGTCAACCCATTTCAAAACTAACTACAAACGCAAATGTAAGGCTTAGATCGTTTCCTTGGTTCACTCGACAACGTTGTTAAAAATCACCGAACAAAAGAAGAAGTAATGCATATGCATGCAAAAACTTTCGAACATGGCTACTGTGAAGAAATACATATCAAGCATGAAACAGTCGAACTACCCATTAAATAGAATTACGCTGTAAAACCTAACACAAAAAGGCCCTTGGCTCAGTTGGTGGGAGCGCTGGTTGTTGACTGGGGAGGTCGCGAGTTCGAACCTATCTCGTGGCTGTTACCCATTTTTTTGTTGTTGTTATATTTGTAACTTTCGAATTTTGACAAATCCGGTCCCCCGAATTCGCACCTCTTGTCATATTTCTTAAGATCTTTTATAAGCTTTATAAACTCATATTGATATCTACGATTTCAACCCTCGACTTTGAACCACTTGACACATTTCTTAAAATCCTTATAAAGTTCGAAACTTATATAAATCTTTACAACTTTGATCCCTCCAAGTTCTACACTTAACGTTTTCCCATCCTAAGAACTTCTATAAGATAATAAATTTATATTTTCTACGAGTCTTCGTCACATAAATATAATTGATACATATTTCTATTCGACAATCACATTTGCATAAACTAGAAAATATTATACTTTTCTAAATATAATATTTTCCCACAACTTAGATAAATATATATTGTACATATATCTATACTTTTCAAAACTAAACAAAAATCAAATAAATATAAGTTGATTTGTAATTATTTCTACTTTGATAAATATATTCGAGCCAACTCTTATACGAATGTTTCGTAAACTGTCCCACTCACTTTTCCAAGAGCCAAAGACTTATAAGCATTTCGAAACTTATTCAAACTTAACCATTGCCAACACAAGCAACGATAAACTCAAACTCTTGAAAATACTTCAACCGTTTTCAATACATTAAATCATGGATAAAAACAATAAACTAAGACTTGCCATGCTAATTATAGGTCGCGTGACGGTACTTCGTGCTCATACTACTTGACCTTACACTACTCGGATACCATTTGCAAAGGTGAGTTCATAGCCTCGCCTTTACTTATTTCTTTCAAACCCCGCGAGGGAGATGCATGCAACAAACTAGAACACAAGTCTTTTCTTAAACTGTATGCTTTCCTGATCATTATTATTATAGCCTAAGTTGCCTGCCATAAGTCCCTTACATCATGAACCATTAATCACTTGCTAGTGAACGCGAATATTGTGGATAGTACTATGGGAATTAACGACCCCGACTCGGTTATCGGAAATAACCGGGGCGCACTATATTTGGTTAACTATGGAATTGGCAATTCCATCTCTGAGGGCAATATTGTTACTTACGCCAGTAATTAGGTGTATGCAGTTAGTTTGGTGTCATGAGCTTAGTGCATAATAATAATCTATGTTTTCCATGGTGATTGTATTCGAAGAAATTATCATCTCTTACTTGTGTTCAACTTATTATTTAAACCTATGAATATCACTCAACTTTTGTTGACTTTTTAAGCATGTTCATCTCAGGTACTAATTAGAATATCATGAAGGCGTGGAGCGGATGTCATGGGACACTTGAAGTGGTGTTGTTTTCAATTAAAGTTATCATTTCGTAAATATTTAAACTATCTTTTGTGTAACTTCAAAACATGTGGTATTCCCTTTTGTGTTTCCAAAACGCTGAGTTCTATGAAATGGTAACTACTTTTTATTAAAACGTCTCTTTAGAGCCGTTTTCTTTAACTTATGACTATGATCCTCTAAGTAATACCCCAAATAGTCTTCCGCTGTCACATTGTGATTTTGGGGGTGTTACAGATTGGCATCAGAGCCTAGGTTATAGAGAACCAACTTGTATTTTCAAAAACAAATTGGACTATAACCACGCTTTTCAAATGGACCGTTTTACACCACCACTTCACGTCCTCCGCGCCTACTTCGTACCGATAACATGTAGGAGATTCACTTAGCAGATACTACATGACTAGTAAAACTTTGCATGATAAAAACTTATAATGCTAGCTTTCATTTGGTTAGGCATTTAGATTTGTGTGGCAGATTATGCGCGACTAACTAAATCTTATTTACTGCATGGCTTTATTTACTTATGAGTGCATATTTTCTTTTGGGTTGTTACAGTACTATGTCGTCCGCTACTCACCCTATCGACTTGACCTCCGACACCGAGATGGAGGATGCTATGTCTTCTGCCTCTACTCCCACGGCACCGGCTCTCGTTGCACCTATGTCCTCTGAGACTGAGCCTTTCGAGGAGGGTGAAGTCGTTGTCACCCCACCTGCTTTGACCATACCTGAGCGTTTGCCCGTTTTTGGTCCCCCCACTTATGACAGATATTTGGAGTCACAGCAGTGGCTATCACCCTCTGATGTTATGTCCCAGACACACTCATCCACTGATTCCATATATTCTATCTCTTGCCCATCACCACTGCCTATTCGCCGAAGGCGAAGGCGAGCTAGGGTTCTCAAACCCTACGAGCCCGCGCCGTTTGGCCAGCCATTCCGTTACCGAAAGAAGGGTGCTACCTTCATACATACCGCTCGGAAACGAGTAAAGGCACCCATCACTTTTGTTCCACCATCTGACATACCATCATCCTCTGCTTTTCCACCATCAGCTGCACCTGCACCACCACTCATACCTGTTTCACCACTACCACCACCTACCACATTCATTTACCAGACCACAACTGTACCGGTTTCATCCTCATCCCGTGCACCATCACCCTTGGTGACGAACACTGAGCCGGTAACATCTCTTGGGAAGAGAGCCCGTCTCTCACCCACACATTCGGACCCATATTACCAGGCTATGTTTGGTACCTCTGAGCCGAGAGCCCGTAGGAGGGTCGATGCTAGACGTTGGTCATACATGATGCCGCTCATTAGTCGATGGAGGTCGGAGGAGGGTGCACCTAGCGCTGTGGAGCTTGGGGAGCATCGGTTTGCTGCTGCTGAGACTCTTCCGGTTACGGGAGAACCCCTTCATCATACCATTCCATTGATAGCTGCCCGAGTTCTGCGATTTGAGGATCAGCTCGAGGATGTTGTGGCATTCGTTGATGAGGTTCCGTTGGTACGTATCGAGAACATTGAAGATGAGGTTGGAGAGCTCCTGAAAGGGAGAAGTACGATGGAGAGGGAGCTTGATAGGATTGGTGCCCAGAGTGAGAGAGCTAGTGGAGCAGTTACAGTGTTGGAGAGGAGGATGGAGTCAGATAGATTAGGACTGCTGGACAGAGCTGAGATGTTGGAGGGGGTTGTACGACGACAGTCGGAGAGGATGACTATCATGGAGACTCGTGCTACTGCTTTGGAGCAGAGATTGGAGGCACGAGATAGAGAGGTGGATGAGCTGGCAGAGCTAGTCCGTGACCTACAGCGCCGATTGAGGAGCACACCTGACAGCCTCTAGAGTGGCGATTCATCTATTTAGTTTTCTGGTACCTTAGCCTGCCGCATGTGGCACTAATAAAGGCCTTGTATTCGCATGTTTTGTAAACTATCGAACAAGCTATTTATGCGACATTGTATGGTTTTGTATCACTATGTATGGATGATAGACATATGGCATTATGGTTGTTATTTCTTGATGTTCTTATGTATGATGATCTTTCTTATTTATCAGTGTATGAATCGAAGTGATCATTTATATATATTTCCTTGTGTGGTTCTAACATATTGTGATTCTTTCTCATGATGATTATACTCTATTGATATAATGTAATGATCTCGACTATTATGAAACCATTTCTTTTATAATAATTCACACTTATGTTGAATGACTCTAATTTTTGAGTGTATGTCTTTAGAAAAATGGCAAGAACAAGAACTACCTCTACCTCTACTGAAACTCCCGAGATGACCCCTGAAGCAATTCGGAGGCTGGTTACTAATGAAATCGGTGCTGCTTTTGCTGCAAGACCTGCTGGGGCAGCTTGAGCAAATGAAGCTCCAAATCAAGCCAACCAGAATGAAGCTGTGGCAAATCGCAAATGTGGATACAAAGAGTTCATGAATTGCAAACCCACCTTCTTCAAAGGAACTGAAGGCGCAGTTGGCCTTATTCATTGGTTCGAAAGATCTGAAACTGTATTTCTTTTAAGTGATTGCTCAGAAGATTGCAAGGTGAAATTTGCTACTGGTACTCTGCTGGAAGATGCATTGTCTTGGTGGAAGGCTCATGCCCAACCTATTGGCATGGAAGAAGCCTACAAAACCACTTGGACTGAACTAAAGCAATTGATGATGAAGCAATACTGTCCAAGGACCGAGATCAAGAAACTTGAAGATGAATTCTATCATCTGACTACTAAAGGCAATGATCTCAAAACCTACTTCAAGCGCTTCCAAGAATTGAAAGCTCTATGTCCATCCATGGTTTCTGACGAAATTAAGTTGTTGGAAAATCTCATTGGGGGATTACCCCGAAGTATTGAGGGCAATGTTACTGCATCAAAACCCAAAACCGTGGAAGAAGTGATCACAATTTCCTACCAACTCATGGATCAAGTCCTGAAACATGGATCCGTGCAAGGCAATAACGACAACAAAAGGAAGTTTGATGACCGTCGAGGCAACACTTCAAACAACTACAACCACAACAACTCTTTCCATCACAACAATAACCGCAACAACAACAACCAAGGCCGCAACAATCACAATCAACACCGCAACAACAATCCCAACCCATATCACCAAAACCGAAACAACCACCACAATCAACAAAACCGTAGGCAAGAAGTTGTGAGGGCTTATGCCGCTACACCCGCCACTGGAAGAGGCTATGCTGGACCACGCCCTTTGTGCACTCGATGCAACCTGCATCATGTGGGACGTTGTACTATTAAGTGTGGGAAGTGTAACGAAGTGGGCCATACCCATAAGGATTGCCGAAGCCCTGCTACTGGAAGTAACCTCCAACCCATGGGGATAACTTGCTTTGGATGTGGAGAAGCTGGGCATGTCAAGAGTAGATGCCCAAAACTGTACGGGAACAACAACAACAACAATAACAACAACAACCCTGCTAGAGCAAGAGCTTATGTGCTAGGAGATGGAGATGCACAAGAAAACCCGGACGTCGTTACGGGTACGTTTTCACTCAACCATCATTTAGCTAAGGTGTTATTTGATTCTGGAGCCGACAAAAGCTTTGTGTCTTCTAAGTTTGCACCCTTACTAAAAGTCACCCCAACCGTCCTAGATACCACATATGAAGTAGAGCTAGCCGATGGAAAAATAGTAGGAACTAACACTATCCTTCGAGGTTGCAACCTATCCTTATCAAACCACCCATTCGATATAGACCTTATGCCTATCCAACTTGGTAGCTTCGATGCTGTCATTGGCATGGATTGGCTATCCAAGAATAGTGCAAGAATCATCTGTGACGAGAAAGTCGTTCACCTTCCTCTCAATGGCAAAACTCTAATCATTCGGGGTGATCGTAGTAAAACCCGATTGAATATCATCTCGTGCGTCAAAACTGCAAAGTACATAGAAAAAGGATGCCCCATTTTTCTAGCACAAGTAACGGAGAAGAAGAAAGCGGATGAGAAACAACTAAAAGACGTCCCCGTGGCTAGGGACTTTCCCGAAGTATTTCTTGAAGACTTGCCTGGTCTTCCTCCGATTCGGCAAGTAGAATTTCAAATCGAGCTAATGCCGGGAGCGGCACCCGTGGCACGAGCACCTTATAGATTGGCACCCTCTGAACTACAAGAATTGTCCGACCAACTTCAAGAATTGTCCGAAAAAGGATTCATTCGACCGAGTTCTTCGCCTTGGGGAGTTCCGGTCTTATTTGTCAAAAAGAAGGACGGATCTTTTCGTATGTGTATCGATTACCGTGAGCTGAACAAGCTAACGGTGAAGAACCGATATCCATTGCCTAGAATTGATGATTTGTTTGACCAACTGCAAGGTTCAAGCGTCTACTCCAAGATTGATCTGAGATCTGGGTATCACCAACTGAGAGTTAGAGAAGAAGATATTCCAAAAACTGCTTTCCGAACACGATATGGCCACTATGAGTTCCAAGTGATGCCATTTGGTTTGACAAACGCACCAGCGGTATTTATGGACCTAATGAACCGAGTGTGTAAACCTTACTTGGACAAATTTGTGATTGTGTTCATTGATGACATTCTCATTTACTCCCGCAACAAGGAAGAGCATGCGAAACACTTGAAAGCTATTTTAGAGCTACTCAAGAAAGAAGAACTGTATGCTAAGTTTTCAAAGTGCGACTTCTGGATTCAAAAAGTTCAATTCCTTGGTCACGTGATAGATAGTAATGGTCTTCATGTTGATCCTTCAAAAATCGAAGCTGTCAAAGATTGGTCATCCCCTACTACCCCTACCGAAATACGCCAATTTTTAGGTCTTGCGGGTTATTATCGAAGATTTATCGAAGGATTCTCAAAAATCGCTAAACCTCTAACGGAGTTAACCCAGAAAAAGAAGAATTTTGACTGGGGTGAGGAACAAGAATTAGCTTTTCAACTCTTGAAACAAAAGCTTTGCGAAGCCCCTATCTTAGCCTTACCCGATGGAGTGGAAGATTTTGTGGTCTACTGTGATGCATCACACCTAGGGTTAGGTGCGGTATTGATGCAAAGAAACAAGGTGATCGCTTATGCTTTGCGACAACTCAAAACTCACGAAAAGAACTACACTACCCATGACTTGGAATTAGGAGCCGTGGTTTTCGCTCTCAAAATATGGAGACATTACCTATATGGAACCAAGTGTACGGTGTTTACCGACCATAAAAGCCTCCAACACATTCTCGATCAAAAGGAGTTGAACATGCGACAACGCCGATGGCTAGAATTGCTTAGTGATTACGACTGTGAAATCCGTTATCACCCGGGGAAAGCGAATGTCGTAGCTGATGCCCTTAGTCGAAAGGATCGACCTAAACCTCTTCGAGTAAGATCCTTGGGAATGACAATTAAGTCACCCCTTCCATCAAAAATCCTTGAAGCTCAAGCTGAAGCTCTCAAACCTGAAAACCGTCCTAACGAGAGAATTTTTGGAATGCCGGAAAACGAGAACGGTTTTGCGCAAAGATCGGATGGAACCTTATGTTTTGGCGATAGAAGTTGGATACCACTTTATGGAGGAATACGGGAACTCATCATGCATGAGTCTCACAAGTCTAAATATTCCATTCACCCGGGATCTGACAAAATGTACCAAGATCTCAAGAAGCTTTATTGGTGGCCAAACATGAAAGCTGAAATTGCAACGTACGTTGGGAAATGTCTCACCTGTTCTCGAGTCAAAGCCGAATGTCAAAAACCTTCCGGATTGTTAACTCAACCTGAACTTCCAGTTTGGAAGTGGGAGAGAATCACTATGGATTTCATAACCAAACTACCAAAGACTGCTAGAGGTTACGACACCATTTGGGTCATCATTGACCGCCTCACCAAATCCGCTCATTTCCTACCCATCAAGGAGAATGATGAGATGGAAACCCTTGCTCAACTATACCTGAAGGAAATTGTATCCCGTCATGGAGTACCAATTTCCATCATTTCTGATCGTGACAGTCGTTTTACTTCACACTTCTGGAAATCTCTTCAAAAGGCCTTAGGTACTCGTTTGGATATGAGTACCGCATATCACCCTCAAACCGATGGCCAAAGCGAAAGGACTATCCAAACCTTGGAAGACATGCTTCGAGCTTGCGTGATCGACTTTGGAAAAGGTTGGGATAAACACTTACCGTTGGCGGAATTCTCCTACAACAATAGTTACCACGCTAGCATCAAGGCAGCCTCATTCGAGGCACTTTATGGTCGAAAGTGTCGATCACCTGTTTGTTGGGCCGAGGTTGGAGATGCCCAACTCACTGGACCTGAGCTTGTCCAAGAAACAACCGAGAAGATTGTGCAAATTCGTCAACGACTTCAAGCTGCTAGAGATCGACAAAAGAGTTACGCCGATGTTAGAAGGAAACCCATGGAATTTCAAGTTGGTGATCGAGTTATGTTGAAAGTTTCACCTTGGAAAGGAAAGGTTCGATTTGGAAAACGAGGAAAGTTACATCCTCGATACATTGGCCCTTTCAAAATTCTCGAAAGAATTGGCCCGGTTGCTTACAAGCTAGATCTCCCGGAAGAACTTAGTAGAGTACACCCTACCTTTCACGTCTCAAATCTGAAGAAATGCTTGTCGGATGAATCTCTTGTCGTTTCACTAAAAGAGATTAAACTCGATGACAAGCTCAACTTTGTCAAAGAACCAATTGAAATCATGGATAGGGAAGCCAAGCGACTTAAGCAAAGTCGCATCCCTATCGTCAAAGTTAGATGGAACTCCAAGAGAGGACCGGAGTACACATGGGAGCGCGAAGACACCATGCGTGTTAAGTACCCACATCTCTTTGCAAATTCAACTCCGACAACCACCGTAAACTAAAATTCCGCGGACGGAATTCTCTTAAGGGGTTGGTACTGTAGCCACCTGTAAAAATTCACTATCATCAATCTTCATATTAATAAACTAGATTGTTTATCAAAACTTATTTGAGCTAAGTTGAGCATTTTAACATGTACGTTTCATTTTATTGCAAAAATTTATGCAACTCCGAGTAGTCTTATTTAATCATGCCCGATAATTACTGATAACTGAAATCAGTCTCACAAGAAATTTTCTTGTCTTACGAGCCGCACGCGTACCGACACTAAATCAGTTATGGCTAAAGTCAAATAAATATTTCTACAAGTTAGAATTAATATTTCATTTTATTTTATTTACCTTTATAAAAGCATGCCAAAAATTATATATTACACGTTAGTCAAAAACATCAAACAGGAACACCGTGACTCACATTTAAGCTCAAACGGGACACGATATACATAACGAAAATTTGAGATCCTTCTTTCTTTTTCCTTGCAACCGAATGTACCCACAAGAGGTACACCCATCTCTTCCAAAACTTGCAAATGCATTGACCTTGGAACATATTTTGAGAAATAAACTTAATAACCAACATGTAACTAGGCATTTGACTTTTGAGACAAGATGAAACATATTTCCCATGCACACAACACACATCACTTCTTTCCTTGTCCTTGTGGCTGCCGAATACCACCCAAAAACCAAAGACCATTTGCTTGTTTTCTTAAAATACTTCCTAGGTGCAAGCATAATCAAGGTCTCATGTACCAATGCTCAACAAAAACTCTTGGTCTTTAACCAAAGGGTTCTTCTTCCTTTCTCCTTAAAGACCCACGAGCCACAATCTCATCACATATCTCATTTACAAAATCTCATTCAAAAACCTCTAAGTGTATGCAAAGCTTAGCCTTGGAAGTTTGGATTTCTCTTGGGTTACTCTAGCTCACGTCGACACACATACTCTTCCACACCCTCTTCAAACTCATTAAACTTCCAAACATTCAAAGGAAAACTAAGGGTACTTGAAAACGAGCACAAGGGTTTTAGAAGCAAGGTAGTCGGGTTCACTTTGGAAAGCATATCGGGTTTCTTTGGTTCTCATTCTTGTCTATACGTATTCTCCACCACCATTCTTGGTGTCGTAAGTCCTTCCTCTTTTCTTTTTCCGTATATAGGACGATGTAGTTTCTTAACCATTTAAAAACACATCGATGCATTTTCACGACACTTGTACACGACCTCATTATAACAAGCTACGTTGTCAACCCATTTTGAAACCAACTACATTTCGAAACCAACTACATTTCGGAACAAACTAATAAACTTGAGTGGATAGAAACTCGTTTTGTTGACAACCCATTTCGAAACTAACTAATAAACTTGAGTGGATAGAAACTCGTTTTGTTGTCAACCCATTTCAAAACTAACTACAAACGCAAATGTAAGGCTTAGATCGTTTCCTTGGTTCACTCGACAACGTTGTTAAAAATCACCGAACAAAAGAAGAAGTAATGCATATGCATGCAAAAACTTTCGAACATGGCTACTGTGAAGAAATACATATCAAGCATGAAACAGTCGAACTACCCATTAAATAGAATTACGCTGTAAAACCTAACACAAAAAGGCCCTTGGCTCAGTTGGTGGGAGCGTTGGTTGTTGACTGGGGAGGTCGCGAGTTCGAACCTATCTCGTGGCTGTTACCCATTTTTTTTGTTGTTATATTTGTAACTTTCGAATTTTGACAAATCCGGTCCCCCGACTTCGCACCTCTTGTCATATTTCTTAAGATCTTTTATAAGCTTTATAAACTCATATTGATATCTACGATTTCAACCCTCGACTTTGAACCACTTGACACATTTCTTAAAATCCTTATAAAGTTCGAAACTTATATAAATCTTTACAACTTTGATCCCTCCAAGTTCTACACTTAACGTTTTCCCATCCTAAGAACTTCTATAAGATAATAAATTTATATTTTCTACGAGTCTTCGTCACAATATATATCCTAAGAAATATGTATCAAATATAATTGATACATATTTCTATTTGACAATCACATTTGCATAAACTAGAAAATATTATACTTTTCTAAATATAATATTTTCCCACAACTTAGATAAATATATATTGTACATATATCTATACTTTTCAAAACTAAACAAAAATCAAATAAATATAAGTTGATTTGTAATTATTTCTACTTTGATAAATATACTCGAGCCAACTCTTATACGAATGTTTCGTAAACTGTCCCACTCACTTTTCCAAGAGCCAAAGACTTATAAGCATTTCGAAACTTATTCAAACTTAACCATTGCCAACACAAGCAACGATAAACTCAAACTCTTGAAAATACTTCAACCGTTTTCAATACATTAAATCATGGATAAAAACAATAAACTAAGACTTGCCATGCTAATTATAGGTCGCGTGACGGTACTTCGTGCTCATACTACTTGACCTTACACTACTCGGATACCATTTGCAAAGGTGAGTTCATAGCCTCGCCTTTACTTATTTCTTTCAAACCCCGCGAGGGAGATGCATGCAACAAACTAGAACACAAGTCTTTTCTTAAACTGTATGCTTGCCTGATCATTATTATTATAGCCTAAGTTGCCTGCCATAAGTCCCTTACGTCATGAACCATTAATCACTTGCTAGTGAACGCGAATATTGTGGATAGTACTATGGGAATTAACGACCCCGACTCGGTTATCGGAAATAACCGGGGCGCACTATATTTGGTTAACTATGGAATTGGCAATTCCATCTCTGAGGGCAATATTGTTACTTACGCCAGTAATTAGGTGTATGCAGTTAGTTTGGTGTCATGAGCTTAGTGCATAATAATAATCTATGTTTTCCATGGTGATTGTATTCGAAGCAATTATCATCTCTTACTTGTGTTCAACTTATTATTTAAACCTATGAATATCACTCAACTTTTGTTGACTTTTTAAGCATGTTCATCTCAGGTACTAATTAGAATATCATGAAGGCGTGGAGCGGATGTCATGGGACACTTGAAGTGGTGTTGTTTTCAATTAAAGTTATCATTTCGTAAATATTTAAACTATCTTTTGTGTAACTTCAAAACATGTGGTATTCCCTTTTGTGTTTCCAAAACGCTGAGTTCTATGAAATGGTAACTACTTTTTATTAAAACGTCTCTTTAGAGCCGTTTTCTTTAACTTATGACTATGATCCTCTAAGTAATACCCCAAATAGTCTTCCGCTGTCACATTGTGATTTTGGGGGTGTTACAGAAGCAGTATGTACTCAGCTTCTGTTGCAGACATGGCTCTAGTGGTCTAATTGGTACTCTTCCAATCCACTGTCCCTCCATTGATGACAAAGACATAACCCGTCTCAGACTTTGAATTATCTTTATTAGGTTGCCATCCTACATTCCAGTAACTTGTAAAGCTCTGCATCAGGATTCCCACTATACAGTAGAAACATATCTTGAGTATCCCTTAATTCCAGTGACTATCACCTGGATTCTATTGAAACCGGCTTGTAATATTATCTGCAAACGTCACATATGGTCTTGTGCATCTCGCTGCATACTTGATATATCCTACAGCTGTAGCATAAGGAACTTTTCTTATGTGTGCCACCTCAGCAGGTGTTTGTTGTTTAAGCCAATGTCTACTTGCATTGAAAGATATCCCTTTTTGGAATCTTGCATCCTGAATATCTTCAAGATTTTATCAATGTAAGCACTTTGACTTGGTTCAATCAATCGCCTAGATCTATCTCTGTAGATCTTGATTACTAGAATATATGTTGCTTCTCCTAAATCCTTCATAGCAAAACAACTTCCAATATAGGATTAAACTTGGAATAGTTTTCCCATAATCAATATGTCATCAACATATAGGATAAGAAAAGTAACATTACTCCCACTAGCCTTATAGTATACACATGGCTCATTAAGATTTTGAGTAAAACCAAATTTTTTGATTTCGGGTGTGTTTGTTTTTGCCAAAAACATCTGAACCACATCTGACGTCTGACTAGTCAGACGCGGTCATACATTTTGGTTGTTTGTTTTTTTTTCGGGAAGTCAGACGCGGGAAAATGATACATATCTTACTGGATAAGACTTGGTGATCAGGTCTTAATGCCACTTACCCCTATGCATCGAACTCCACAATATCAAACAAAAGCTTAAAAGAACAAAAATAAATAAAAGGTCTCGGGTTTGATCATTTTTATAAAAGATTTTAAGGATCTATATAAACCCATCATTGATCTATAAATATAAACGAGTTTCAATATAAACAACCTAGATGTGTTTGAAATACAACAAAGAAAAACGCCAACAACAAGAAGATTCAAAAGGGCCATGACTTTTCTTGTTTAAGCTTCGTGTTGGGAATACGTGTATCTACTATCAAGTGTCGGTCATTTATTATGTAATAGGTTGCTAAGTTATTAGGCTTATATGTTAGTTATTATTACTAGGCTTATGAAATAAACCCATGGGCCTATGTAAAAGCCCAAACGCATCAAGGAAAGATCTAGGAGTGTTTCCCTAGCATCCTCTCCTATAAATACTATATGTAACAACTCTTATTATTGTTGGTTATTTCACTTTGCTAGTAAACCTTTGTCGTTCATACTTTGTGAACATAATCGACCACTGTCCTTTCTCTTATCTCATTTTTATCAATGTTATGCTTGTGTTACGAATATCATGGTGACCTAACACTTCGATTGATAGAAGCAATGGAAGGGTTCTTTTGGTTTTGGTGACTGAAAAAAATGATAATGGCGTAGGTTTATGTGCATATATAAATCTGTAGGTTTAGGGTTAGCTTATGGGCTCGGTTGATTATTTAGGTTAGTGGTTTTGTGGTTGGGCCAACACACATTTTATGGGTTTATAATTTTTTAGCCAAATTTTGCAAGCTATAACTTATAAATTTGTTTTGTAGGCTTATATGAATTTTGGTATTATAATTTGGACTATAAATAGCATTGGATTGAATTTTTCGGGTTCGTTAAATTAGAAACGAGTTAGTTTTCGTGAAACCGAAAAATTGAAGTGATAACAGTAACACACTTATTGACAGGGGTGAACCAAAATCGTGTGTTTGTGAATTTCAAGATTGAAACTTCTTTCCAAATATTAATTTTAAAATATACATTCAAGCTAGTTATCCATCGTATTGTTATAGTTTGCTATATACTTAAAAACGGATAATTAAAAATATTCAGACAATTATAAAAAACAACAACATTATTTCATTCAGATTCAGACTTTATACCCACCTTTTACCAGTAAGATATGGTAATCAGATTTAGACCCAATAGATCTTAATGAAACAAACACACCCTTCCTCATCATATCTCTTATTCCATTGCCTTTATGTTTGTTTTAATCCATAAATGAATATTTAAAGCTTGTATACTCGCTTTGAAAATTGTGGATTCACAAACCCCTCATGTTGCGCATAAAGATGTCTTCTTCAAGGCGACCATTTAAGAAGGCGATTTTGACATCCATCTGCCAAATCTCATAATCATAGTATGCAGCTATGGCTATGCGAATCCTAATGGATCTAATTTCTGCTATAGGAGAAAAGGTTTTCTCATAGTTAATCCCAAAGGTTTGATTATACCCCTTTGCTACAAGACGAGCCTTATAGGTGTGTACTTTACCATCCATGTTACTCTTCTTTTTGAGAAGCCACTTGCTAACAACGACTTTAGCATTAGGAGGAAGGTTTACTTCAACCCAGAATTCATTGTCATGCATGGCTTTCATCTCTGCATTCATAGTTGTTTTCCATTTGTCCTTTTCAGGATCAACTATGGCAGCCTTATAGTTAGCAGGTTCATTCAGATCCCCTAAACTATACTCCTCGACTTCTACATTTAGACCTACAAATGGGAGTTACTTCAGGTGGAGGTGTGAGACTTTATGGCTCCTCTTGAAGTTGGCTAGTACTTTCAGAAGGTGATGTATCTTCTTGATCATCTTCAAGATCAATTACCCTCCCACTGAACTCTTAAGATATGAGATTTCTTTCAATGAAATCAGCATACCTAGAAACAACAATTTTGTTTTCAGGATGATAGTAAAATAGTAACCCATCGTTTCCTTTAGGTATCCTATAAAAATACACTTAATAGATATTTGTTGGAGTTTATCAGATGAGTCTCTTTTCATAAAAGCCTCACAACCCCATACCTTTAAGTAAGACAAGTTGGGAGCTTTTCCATACCATAATTCATATGGAGTCTTATCAACCTTCTTGGATGGAACCAAATTAAGAATATGAACAACAGTCTCTAAAGCATAATCCCAAAAGGATAAGGATAGAGTTGTAAGATTAAACATAGATCGAACCAAGTCTAACAAGGTACGATTTCTTCTCTCAGACACACCATTGTGTTGTGGTGTATATGGAGGAGTAATTTGTTGGACAATTCCACACTTCTTAAGATAATTATTAAACTATTGGCTTATGTATTCACCACCTCCATGGATCAAAGAGCTTAATCTTCTTTCTGAGTTGTAACTCTTCTTCATTCTTAAAAACCTTGAATGTTTCAAATAATTCATGTTTATGTTTAAGTAAATAAACATTACCATAATGACTGAAATCAGCAATAAAGGTTATGAAGCAGCTAGCATCCTGCTTTGACACACGTCTAAGTGGATCACATACATATGTATGGATTAATCCAAGTAGATCTGAAGCCCATTGTGTTTGATGCGGGAAGGGTTTCCTTTCCATCTTCCTAGATATGCAAGATTTTCACATATCAAATGATTCATCATTGATAGATTGTAAAAGCCCATCGTGTTGCAGCTTTTCAATGCGCTTCTTGCTATATGAGCAAGTCGAGAATGCCAAAGATAAGTAGAGTCCATGTTATACTTGACTCTCTTATTGCTAATGTTAAAGACAGAATTATTATTATTATTATTATTATTATTATTATTATTATTATTATTATTATTATTATTATTATAATTCGACACAAGTTCATGCATATCAATTTCAAAAACACCATTAACAAGAATAGCATTAAAATAAAAAATATCATCAAAAGAAAATGAAATTCCATAACTTGTAAAAGTCTGAAGATAACCATTGTCAATCAACAAAGAAACTGAAATGACACCTCTAATTATACAAGGTGCGTAGTGACAATTGTCTAACACAAGTACTAAGCCCGAAGGCAGAACTAAATCAAAAGTTCCTATGGCTTCTACAGCTGCACGTATTCCATTTCCTACATACATGTATAGCTCTTCATAGTCCTACTTCCTTGCTCTTCTAAGTCTCTAAGAAGTGTTACAAATATGAGTACCACATCCTGTGTCATACACCCAAGAATTATATTTATGAGGAAAATAAAATAATTCTATCATGAAGATACCTGAAGTGCTGGCAACTTGTCCAACATTCTTTTTCTTCTTTTGATGCAACTCTAGGAGGCAGATAGGACAATTCCTCTTCCAATATCCTACCTCATTGCAGTGGTGACAAGCTTGATCATTTCTAGGATGATCTTTCTTCTTGGGTGGGTACTTCTTGGGATTGGGTTGATAAGCCATTACCTTCTTACCTTTCCCCTTGCCTTTGCCCTTGCCCTTATGCGGTTTGTTTGGCTTTTGAATTCTGCCACTTTGTATTGCTAATATTTGAGTTGCAACAACCTTTTGAGGCAAACCCTTCTCATAATCAATAAGTATTTCATGTAGCTCACTTATTGTTTTCCATGTACAATGCATGTTGAAGTTGTGTAAAAAACCAACAAATTCTTTATGAATGGAATTGTTGATCATGCCAACACATACATCCTGAGGAAGATGGTAGTTAAGACATTCTAATTGATCCAAGTAACTCTTCATAAAAGCACATGAGAGCTAACGGATTTGCCTTCCTCCTGTTTGCAGCCATGTAGAGATCGAAGAAGATCAAATAGTTCTACACCCGCTTGCTTTTCAAACATGGACTTCAGTTCACGAAGCATATCATGGGGAGTATGATTTTCAAATTGGTTTTGCAAGTCAAAACTCATACTACCTAGCCATGATACCTCGTTACGACGATCATACTAAAGGTTTCATGCCTCCAACACCTCATTAGGTGAATTAGCAGGAGGGGCCTCAGCGAAAGACTGTTCCAATACATCAAATATCTTAGAAACTCTCAGGACTATCCTAAGTTGTCGAAACTAGTTATTGCCAGTTAACTTCTCTCGATCAAACATTTTTTTGAAAGCATAGTTGGTCAAATGATGGTCGGGTTGAGCCATTCTACAGAAAAAAAGTTCAAAAGTTAGTACTTTCGATAATATAATCTTTAAAGAAAATTTTACCCATTGGATAATGCACATAAACCATATAATTTTCTTAAAGCTAGGATCCAAATTGACATAGTACCATTACATCAGTTGATCTGCTCGTTTTGTGCAATTCCTAGATTATGGGACTTACTAATGGCACTAAGGACAATCACACAGTATCATGTAAGCATGTTTCATCCCAATATATGTCTTGGGTTAAGGGATCTCACCATGTAACTCAGTTAAGTTGTCCAATTTAAAAAAGCTAGAAATTTATTCCATTACCGTCTCATGATAAGTGGAGATTTACCTTAGGATTGTAATCTAGCCACGTCTCATGTAACATAAATGGCAACAACAAGTGTTTCTTTAATTGGATGGCATAAACTTAAATTTTCAAATGGTACATTTAATTTGATGTGTAATCAAATATGTACGAAGAAGCATGCATACAACTTCATATCATAGTTTTTAATAAAAAAAGCTTTTACTCAATTTTGTTCTTTTTATTATGGTGTATGTTTTATTTATGTGCAAATCCTGTGAACATAAATCAATGACTTTACACCTTTAAATTGACGATTCAACGTGATTTTAAGAATAAAGTAATATAGTTTTAATCGAGGTATTGGTTAAACCAATCAAAGAATTACCAGCAATTATCATCTACTATATCCTACTGTTGCATGAGTCAAAAGACCCAAATTATTCGGATAATTACCACAAAGTGGCACGTAGAATTAAGGCAATAACCCTTAAGATGTTTTTTTTGTCAAAAGTCATCGGTAGCTCCATTTGACGCACAAAGAAGGAGAAATGGGTCAACGCGAAGCATATTAAAACCCGACTTCTTTAGGGATGCAAATCAACCATCCTTATACCTCTCTTATAGTTTGTCCACAATGCGTGAGCCGTTTTCACTAATGACACAAATAACATCAATCGAATAAAATTTAAGACTTTATTGTTAAACACATTATAAATCATTATATCTTACAAATCTCGACGTGAGGATGCATTTAAAGCATTACGGCATGTAAGGTCATCCCCTTAATATCACATAAGATTTTGCAAGAATAAAAATTTATAATAATTCAAATTTCACCATTATTAGTCGAGTTATTTTCTTTTCCAAAAACACCATTTGCTTTACGAGTCAAACAATAATAAATCAAACAAAAAAATAAACAACTAATACAATTAACAATTAAGAACATGCATAATTAAAATCAACTAACATATATATATATATATATATATATATATATATATATATATATATATATATATATATATATATATATATATATATATATATATATATATATATATATATATATATTTAGCTAAGGCTCTCACTTGTTTTCGATCTAGGTACAAGTGGACCACATACATCGATAAATAGATTGCGTAAGCCCTTCGTTAAATACATACAATAATTCACATAAATTGATAAAATAACGATACATATGAGGTCCTCCCCAATTTTAGAATTAATTAAATATTAGATAATTAAGTGTCATACAATGTTAATTACTAATAACCCTAATTAATTAATATATCGTTGAATTAAGCATGTAAACACAATTAACAATTAATTCAAGTTAATTATATATCAAAATTCATATATCCATGACAAAACATGCACATTTTCATCATCATGATCTCATATAATCACGTATTAACAATTAAAAAAGGTAACGAGATCGGTATAACATCACATTAATAAAGGTAAGTTGATAAAATAACGATACATATGAGGTCTTTCCAAATTTTAAAATTAATTAAATATTAGATAATTAAGTGTCATAAAATGTTAATTACTAATAACCCTGATTATCTAATATATCGCCGAATTAAGCATGTAAACACAATTAACAATTAATTCAAATTAACATCATATATCAAGATTCATATATTCATGACAAAACATGCATGTTTTCGTCATGGATCTCATATAATCACGTAGTTACAATTAATAAAGGTAACAAGATCGATATAACATCATATAATCACAATTATATGTTATAAACCACATAAAAAATTGCATGCAACCTGGGGTTTCTACAATTTTTAAAAATTTAATATTTTTAAATAGGGTTGATCGACCCTAATTAGGGTTCTGAAAACAAACAAAAAAAAAGAAAACCTAATAAATATGCAATAATCAATCATGATTCGTTTTTTATGTGTTTATGTAATTAATTTACACTATATTACGGCTCGTGATGCCACTATTGGAATATATATAATCTACTAATCATATTAAAGACATATAAGCATCAAGAGTATGCAGCGGAATAAACAAATCATATAGCATAACTAATTAGCCGAAAATAAACGTAAACATGCTATGTTAGCTTCCTTTCAAATTAAGAGATCAAGGAAAACACAAACCCTAAACTTAGGGTTTAATAAAATCGATTTGTATATAAATCGATTAGAGTTTCACCACCAAAACCTAACTTGGTTCCTCTATTGTCTTGCACACGAGTATTGATAGCGATTCAATTAGAATGCTAGTTTCTTGATCACAATAACTAACCAATTACTTTGGTTTCACTCAAAGTCAAACGCAAACCCTATGTGGGTTTGTAATTCGTACGTCCTAGGTGAAAGAGGGAGAAGAGAAGAGAAAATTGGCTAGCTAGGGTTTCACAAGATTACCAACTAATGCATACAAGGGATTGTATATATGGTTGAATAACTTAGTGTCCACCTTAGCTAAGGATTCCCCTTAGGAACCTTATGGCCGGTCGATCACAAGCCCAAGAAGAGGTTCTAGAACCTTCTCCTTGGCTATTTTCTCTTTAGTCCCTCTAGTTAACATTTAATGTCCGTTAGCTAACAACCGTTAAGTTATAACGAACGTTAATATTTTATTGTGAAATAATAATTAAAATATAATTATTATATATCATTTATTATAATTGCATCTCATACGCAACGCGTGCAATTCAATAGGCTTGAGTTCGAAATCGGACATACGTTTATAAATTATGTCTACAAACTAACAGAATTTTGGTGCTTAAGACATTTTGGAAAGAAAAATTTGATGACATTATTATAGTATAATCTTTTTTTGTATTTAGTTGTCGTTTTCAAAGAATTAAAAATATTTTCGTGATTATTTTTTATTCTAATTTTCTTGCGCTATCAAATACTAAAATTTAATAAATTTCTCATTCAATTTCATTTTTTAATTTTTAACCTTTGCTTCATTTTTATTCTCTGAAATTCTTTCTACTAACTTGTCCTTAGTGTGAGCCGGAGTTATCTGAAGTTATCTTATACTCTCTCCGTCTCAAAATTACTGTCATGAGAGAGAAATCACTAAATTTAATAAAAATTGGGCCATTATAAATCTCAACCACTAAAAGAAAATATTTCTCTAATATATTCTTTAGTTTTTATTAAAAATGAAAAGTGAATAAATTTTTTAAGACAATCTTTTTGAGACATCTTAAAATAAAAATATGGACAATTATATTGAGACGGATGGAGTAGTACGTTTATAACCCATATTTGCAACGAGAAAAACAAATCATCCATAAGGAGTATCAAAAATCGACTCATATTTATAAAAGAAAAAAACTGCCTTCGAACAAAACAAAATAGCGGCTTTTGTTTGAGCCATAGTCCGCCACCCAATCTTTACCAATTCCCCCGAACCAGAAAAGAAAAATCAAAATTGGAGGCACACGTCATAAACAATAACACCTCCATCCCACAACAAATACACAAAAAGTAAAGAGAAAAAAGCAAGGGCATATGTCAAAAAAACAAACGTTCATTCCTCATGCAACTATTTAGCAAAAGGCGAACAAGTATTCTCCTTATTATATTTGTATGCACAATCATCTTATCATCATGGAATCTTCTTAACTCAGTGCTATCATGGTACGCCTCGGCTATTAAAACGTCGTCCTCATCGTCATTTTGGTGGCCTGCGATCTACGCTTCAATGGCAGTAGGTATGATTTTTGGGCTTTTGTCCATGGCTGCAGCTTTAGTCGTAGCAGTGCCCGCTTCAGTGGTGATTTGGATATCTATTTTGGTTTTGTTGACATTTTGTGGGAAGCCGAGGGAGTCGGTGGTGGTGGAAGGTAGGAGATTAACGATGGAGATAAGCCGAGCCATGGGGATGGTAGTGCTTAAAGAAGGGAATTTGGTGGCTGTTGTTTGTGCCATTTTTGGGTACTTTTTGATCGTTAGATATGGAGGAGTACAACATGGTTTGTAATATTTCAAATTTAACTTTTGTAAGTGTATATAGTCATATTGCATGTAGTATTCTTTCATTATAAAATGTGGGATTTGATTAAATGCTCTTTTTATTAAAGCAATCTATTGTCGCGCATAACGGCGACCGTGTATAATTTGACAAAATCGAGTTGTGTCGATATGTGTGTATTTTCTTCTTTTTAGTATATGTGTTGTGTGTGTGTGGTATGTTGCGGTCGAAGATGACAATTTCTCCTACCGTGTGTATATGTTCCAAGAAGCTCCTGGCAATTGGTTTTTTCAAATCTTCATCATTCGAGATGGCGTATGACAATATAATTATCCTAGTTTCAGTTTAACAAATAGGGATCGAGATTGGAATGAATCTCTAATAATAATAATAATAATAATAATTATTATTATTATTATTATTATTATTATTATTATTATTATTTTTATGAACAACACTTTATTAAAAGACTAAATAAATAAAATATTACATTTATAATAGTCTCATATTGGCTAGGAACTTGTTCATATCAATAATGAAATCAACACTAATTGAATTACTCATTTTTACAAAACTCACACAATAAAAAAAATGATCGAAGATGATGTGTTATGTAGTAGATGTTGCGATACAATTATATAAACTAATAAATGAAAAAATAAAAGTCTCCTTTCATAATTGTTGAATACTCTATAGCGTATTCAGTGAACGAATACTCTCGTAGAGACTTTGTGGAGACATTGTTTTATGGCTAAGAATCTTTGACAATGAAGAATGTTCTTGCGACTCTGAATTCAAAGGAGTTGAATACTCTATAGCGTATTCACCACTTTGCCATCCAGCCTTAGGAAGGATTTCTTTTGTGACAGGGTTGTATAACTTCAAGGATGTTGATATTGGAAGTTATAATCTCTTGATTATTATTGATATCAACTCATCTTAACTATATAAGATGAGAAAAGTTGAATGTATATTTAATATATTCTAAAAATCCAATTAACCAATCATGATCATTATTTTTTGATAAAAAAAATAAATGTTTGCTTCTTTTTTTTTTTTTAAATTCAATATCTCGCAAACCGTTAATCATTACGCAAAACGAATTATACCATTGCGACGAGAATTAAATCATCATTTTATAGACAAGCACTTCGATATACTTTCAACGAATTTTTTTCGTTTTTTTATCCAGTTACGTCTGGAGTGATTTGTGTCACAAAGCACATGTGATTTATGAAATCACACATATGAAATCACATGTGAATTTTTCAAACGTAACTGAAAGAAAAACGAAAAAAAAATCGTCTAATGTATATCGAAGTGCCCATCTACTGAAAGATAAAAAAAATACTCGTCGCGATGGTGTATTTTTTTCACTTGACGATTTACCATTTGCAAGATATTTTATTTTTAAAAAAGATGTGGAAAGTGGATTTTTTTATTTTGATGAGAAAATGAGCGGCTATGATTGGTTCACTGGATCTTGAGATAATTTTGATTTTACGTTGATCTCAACTCTATATAAGATACAAAAGATAATTCTAGTCTAATTACAATGGGCTAGGCCTAATACTATTATACATACAATCGGGCCTTACACATACATATTGACTAATACTCCCCCGCAATTGGAGCGGGAGGAAGGCGGATGCTCAAGCTGGATCTAAATTCTTCAAATAAAGCTAATGGTAGTCCCTTGGTGAAAATATCGGCGTACTGATAACTGGAGGGTACATGTAGGACGCCCACCTGACCAGCGGTAACCATGTCACAGACGAAATGTATGTCGATCTCAATATGTTTCGTCTGTTGATGTTGAATAGGGTTGATAGACAGATAGATGGCACTAGTAGACAAGGGTTGCAGTGGATAGAGGAGAGTGCAACTCACGGAGAAGATTACGAAGCCATGCAGTCTCAGCCACCACATTGGAAACACCCCATTACTCAACTTCGGCACTAGAACGGGAGAGGGTCTGTTGACACTTGGAAGACCAACAGTAAATTATCACCCAGAAAAACATAATAACCTGACGTGGACCGTCGTACAGAGGGGCAACCTGCCCAATCTGCATCTGTATAACCAACAAGAGAAGTGGTAGAAGATGAGTATAAGTGAAGTCCAAAGTCCCCCGAACGTAACGTAGGATACATTTAAGGGCAGCTAAATGTGGCTCACAGGGATCATGCATGTTAAGACAAATCTGTTGCATTGCATAAGATAGATCAAGTCGTGTAAAAGTGATATATTGAAGACCACCTGCAAGACTGCGATATAAGATAAGATCCTGAACTGGACCACCTTCGGGACCCAATTTAGACTCTGTATCAACTTGTGTTCGAGAAGGGTTACAGTTGACCATGTGTGCCCGCTCAAAGAGCTGAAGATCATACTTCTATTGAGAGAGAAACAATCTCGTAGAATGGCGAGTATCAGAAATACCAAGAAAATAATTAAGTGCCCCAAGATCAGTAACGTCAATCTCACTATGTAGGGAACTAATGATCTGCTGAAGTAGAGTAGTAGAAGAACCTGTAAGAATTATGTCATCCACATAGATAAGTAAATAAGCAACCTGAGAATCCCGTCGTAGAATAAATAACGAAGAATCGTATCGACTGTGGTAAAACCTTACTCGAGTGGCATAACCTGCAAATCTCTTAAACCAAGCACAAGGTTCTTCCTTTAGTCCATATAAAGATCTCTGCAAAAGACAAACATGATGAGGGTACCGGGAATCCACAAATCCCGGCGGATGATGCATATAGACAATCTCAGATAAATCCCCGTTAAGAAAAGCATTTTTAATGTTAAGCTGATGAATCGACCACTAGCGGGACATCACAAGACTAAGAATAGTCCGAATGGTAGCCAGTTTGACAACCAGGCTAAAAGCCTAGTCACAGTCAATGCCAAGTTGTTGTATATTGCCATTAGCAACCACCCGAGCCTTAGATCGGCTCAAAGTCTTGTCAGCATGATACTTATGCTTAAATAGCCACATAGAACGAACCAGATTAACACCCGAGGGCCTAAGTACAAGAACCCAAGTACCATTTTTAACTAACGTATTATACTCATCGTACATAGCATTACACCATTGAGGATCTTTTAAAGCAAGAAATGAAGATTTATGGATAGGAGAAATGGAAGACGTATGTAGAGATAAACGATCATTGGGTTTGACAATGCTTGATTGAGACCTATTGATCATGCGTTGAGTGTGAGGGGGTTCATTAGCGGGCTGTGGTGATGGGGCCAAGGGGGTGTTGGTTGCGGTGGTATTTTGTTGCGTGGTTAGGTAGTAGTGGGGGAATAAGGTGAATGTGGGTGGTGTTGGGCTTGGAGATATGTCAGAGTGAACATGAGGTATAAGGTTGTAGTTGTGGTATGTGTTGGTTGAATGGGTAGTGGACTGAGGAGTGTGTTGGGCTTGGTGGGTGGTATTTAAATATTGGGCTTGGTGGTCGTGTGATATAGGGGTCTCGTTATTGGTCTAGGCCGAATGAGTTTGAGTTTGGTTTGGGTTGGTATAACTGTTTTGGTTATTAGTTTGTTTAATATTAACTTGAGTGGTCTGGTGTCGTGTTTGACAATGGGAACTGGGACCAGTTAATACTTGGTTAAAGTCTTAAAGAGTGGGGAAGGTTCGGGTTCCAAAAAGGTGTATGATGGAGGAGACGTGGGTGTCATGGATCGATAGGGAAATTGTGTCTCATCGAAAGTGACGTGCCTAGAAATTATGATTTTGTTTATTTCAAGGTCTAGGCAACGAAACTCACTGTGATAGGCGGGAAAACCCAAGAAGATACACGGGATTGTGTGTGGGGAAAGTTTGTGAGGGGAGTAAAGGTGAGGGTACCAGAGGCACCCAGAAATATGTAGGCGGGAGTAGTCGGGTGCTTTTTGAAAAAGTGTTGTGAAGGGGATTTCATTGTTAATGGCGGTTGATGAAAGAAGGTTAAGTAGATAAGCGGCCATATGAAGGGTCTCAACCCAAAAATAGGGTGGTAGGTGTGCTTGGAAAATTAGAGTACGAATGACGTTTTTTATGGTTCGTATCATTTGCTCCGCTTTGCCATTTTGTTGAGAGGTTTATGGGCAAGAAAATCTAAACTGTATACCATGATTAGCAAAAAGTGTATGTAAACGGTTATTGTCGAACTCACCACCATGATCACATTGAAAACTCTTTATTTCACATTTAAATTGATTTTTACGTAATTACGAAATGCAAAAATTTATCGGGCATGTCAGATTTAGAGCGAAGAGGATAAATCCACAAATAGTGAGAGAAATGATCAAGAACTAAAACATAATATTTGAAACTACTAGAACTAACAATAGGAGATGTCCACAAATCGGAATGAATAATATCAAAACAATGTTCAACAATAGAATCCGAACAATGAAAATGAAGCTTCACGTGTTTTCCAATTTGGTATGCACGACAAACATGTGTACACTTTTCTTTGCTACATGAAATAAATTGACGAGAAACAAGAGACCGTAGCACTTCGTCACCAAGATGACTGAGCCGTTGGTGCCACGTGGAGGAACTTGTGGAGAGAAAATCAGTAGGGATAGCTGACGTCTTGGTAACTGGATAGAGATCACCCGAACTATCACATCGATGGAGGATGTGGCGAGTCAAGAAATCCTTCACATAAAAACCAAAAGCGTCAAATTCGATAGTGCAATTATTATCCCTAGTAAAATGACGAACAAAAATAAGATTTTTAATTATGTTGCGAGTGACAAGTACATTGTGAAGGTAAAGGGGGCGATGAGGAGATGGAACAATGTTATGTCTAGTGTTGGTAACGGGAATAGAATTACCATCACCAACATGTACAGATGGGAATAAACGTTTATTAGAAATGGTACTTAAATTACTTGTATTATAATTTAAATGAGAAGAGGCACATGTATCCATATTCCAAGTCGGGTCTTGTAATATCATAGTGCTAAAAGCACTAGGAAGTGAAGTGGCTTATGACAGGTATAGCGCAGGAGTGGGTATGAGTAAACCTTGGCCATTGTTGGTATGTTTGTAAGGAGCGGAGTATAGAGCATGATGTTGGGCCGCAAGGTGGTGTTGTTCTGGGTAGGCAACATGTTGATGGTGGTATAAGGGGGATTGGGCCATGCGGTAGGTAGTGGGTTGTGTGGTTTGTGGGGCCAAGCGTGAAGTGTAAATACCAGTATGAGCCCATGAATTACTCTGTTGCAAATAATGAGAATTATCGGACCACGATTAACTTGAGAGCCAACAGTGCCATTAAAATTTAAACTCGACATATTCCTATGATCGTGTATAAACTTGCATCAATTACCAAATTGCATGTGACTTTGTTAAAATGATTACATAATGGGGATAGGCTTTAAGACTTATTAGATTGTGTAGAGTTGTTACCTTTTTGTTCCGGTTTTGTGGACATAAGAATAGTAGGCGGCGAGGTTCTACTATCAAAAGAAGTGTAAGGTTCGGCTACATCATTCAAAGTAGACTCCTCAAGCAACAACATATTCCGTGTGGTTTCAAAGGAATGGAAAGGCTCATGGTGTCGTATAATTTCAACAATAGTGGCAAACCTAGAATCGAGACCATTAACCACATAGATAACCAATTTCTTCTCACTTACCAAAAGATCCAAGGTTTTTAAGCCTATCTGCCATAGACTTAATTTTTGTTCAATAATCGTTGATAGACATGTTCCCGATCTTGATAGAACGAAGTTTATTATCATGATTGGTAGCCCTAGCGTCCTTATTATCGTGAAAATAATTTTTCAAGATGGTCCTACAAATCTTTAGCATTACCTGGTGTAGAGACAACTTGTTCCTGTAAATAATCACATAGGGATATGAGGATCCACATCTTGATGAGATCATCAAGTTTGCACCATTTCGGTTCGGGGTTACTAGAGGATGCTTTGTCATCTATGTGGGATTTAAGACCAAGGCTTCCAAGGTGAATTTTAAAGAAGGAACTCAAAGAAGGATAGTTGTGTTTTTCAAGATTGAGTTTGACAAGGACATTATTGGTGATACTAAAGGGGATGAGTTTATCAGAGGTTGGTGGTGGATGAGGTAATGGAGGGGTGTCATCACCGGCCATGGTTGCCGACTTTTTGGGTCAGGGGAGGAATAAGGTGTGGTTGTTTTGTGGAGAAAAGAGGGGGAGGGAAATGACTTGGGGAGGGATTTTAGGAGATGGTCGTTAATTAGGCTGATACCATATTGGAAGGTATAATCTCTTGATTAGTATTGATATCAACTCACAAATATATAAGATACAAAAGATAATTCTAGACTAATTATAATGAGCTAGGCCTAATACTATTATATATACAATCAGGCCTTACACATACATATCAACTAATATTTTAAGGTAGTTTGATTTGGTTACATGATAAATGACATGCAGGTAATAACAAGACAATTGGGCATGCACCATCAAGGGGACAGGAAACTTGACTCAGCTCGGATTGTTAACATCCCTACATGACATGCACTTATTAGATAATAGAATAGATTAGTTTGTCCAAGCCCGGCATGTTGGCTTTGGGTCCATTAGGGTTTGTGCTTCTTTCTTGTAATCTATATATAGTTGATTAATAAAAGTTTAGTGTACGGGGTTTTTTTTTGTCTAACATGGTATCTGAACAAGTCGATCATCTGACCGAGTTGGCTTTGAGCCGCCGCATCTATGCCCCATCACAAATCTACTACCTCTTCTTATTCTCCCTAATATATTTTTTCCTACCGTTACCATTAAGCAATTCCAAAATCCAAGCGCGTAGTTAATAGGGGTGTTCATGGGGCGGTTCGGCTCGGTTCGGTTAAAGATTTTAACTATCCATCGCGGGGCGGGTTGTTCATTTTACTCTCAAAAACGGAACCATACTAGGCGGGTAACCGAACATATGGGTACCCGAAATGGGCGGTTACCCGCGGTTCGACTCACAGTTAACCATTAAATAGGACGAACAATAACTAAAATAAGAACTTAATATTTCCTGGTAGTAAAATTAAATGACGTTGAAGATATTAGAGTCATTGTAAAGTTGTTGCGTCATAATAAAAACATTCAAATGATCATATGTAACAAAATAACTAATACTATTTATTTGACGTTTATAGGTTACGATTGCTTTAATCATATGTAATCTATGGACGTTAATACATGATTATATCAAGTAAGTAAGTAAAAATGTGTTATACAATAAAAGTGCAAAAATATAGTTAATACTTGTCCATTTTATGAATGGTTTGTTAAAACCTACATGTATATTATACACGGTTCGGTTCGGGTAACCGTAGATAAGTAAAAGTGTTAATACAAATATGGTCATTAAACGTTATTCATATTTTTTATCTTTACCTAATTTTTTTTAACGACAAAAGTAAATTTAATTTGTATAAAAGCTTAAAGCTTGTCAAGTTTAATAGATATTAAAACAAGCTTTTTCAAACAATATCTTCATTATTTAAGCATTTAAATTGTGACTAATCATATCTTAATATGAGTCTAAGCATAATGTATGATAGTAGTTTTTAGAATGTTTTAGTTTCTTAAAAACTAAACATTACTTATGTATTTGCATATTTCTAAAAATAGAAAAACAACACATGACATCATGTGATGCATCATGGAAATCATTGGAAGATTTCATTAGATATTTTGTGTAGATTTGTACTCTTCATATCTTACACAATCTTACATAGATATGGTTGACTTTGGCAAGATCTTGATATCTTGCTGTCAGACCCCGGCGACACCAAAATGTATAACGGACGGAACCCTTTCAAGGGGTCCGCCGTCCGTGGTGCCTGCTGAAGGTTTTGGCTATAAATAGCAAAGCCAAACCAAGTAGTTTTTCATCCCTATCTATCATACTCTCTTACATATCTTCTCTCTAACCTTTCTAACTCAGTTTCATATCATATTAGTGATCTCTTTTGTAGCAAAGAAGATCAAGTCACATTCAAGCTTCAAACGAGAAGTTGGAAGTCTTGTTTGTTTAGTGTTGTATGATCTTGTGTTGATCCATACTTCATTGTTGTATTAAACCATCATAATCTTGTGAGTGTGAGTGGTTAGTATTTTAGTCCTTAAAATACATTATGTGTGGGAGTGGTTGTACCCTTGGAAAGAACTCGACATCTAGCTTAGTGTCGGAAATAGTGTAAGCGAAGTGTAAAGGTTTATCCGCCGGTGAAAGGAGTTTGTTGACTAGTGAAGTTAAACTTTCGAGTGTGAGACTCGGGGAGTGGAGTAGGGCAAGGAAAAAGAGTCCTTGTAGACCGAACCACTATAAACAACTTGTTGTGGTTTGATCATTTCTTTCCTTATTTACTCTTTACATATTGCTTGCATATTTCATTAACATATCTAAGATCAATATCAATTGATCTTTCAATAAGTTTCAAAACAAAGTTTTTAATTGGTAAACTATTCAACCCCCCTTCTAGTTTTCTACAATTGGTACCAGAGCCTCGTTGCTCAAGAATTTCTAAAATAATTTGTATTTTATAAACTTGAAACGATCCATGGATTCTGCAAAACTTTAAAGAAGGGCAATCTATGCAAAGACCACCACTCTTTGAAACTAATGGATTTGTCTATTGGAAAAACCGTTTTGAAACATATGTAAAATCAAAAGATATAGATCTTTGGTTTGTTATTGTTAAAGGGGATTTTAGTTCTACAACAAAAGATATTTATGTTGATGAACAAAAGAAATTAGTTGCTAAAAATAATGAAGCTAAAATGATGCTTTATAATGCTTTACCTAGAAAAGAATATGAAAGAATTTTTATGTGTGAAACCGCCAAAGATATTTGGGAATCTTTGATTGTTACACATCAAGGTAATTCACAAGTCAAGGATAACAAAATTGATCTTCTTGTTCAACAATATGAACAATTTGTTATCCCTGAAGATGAAACCATTGATTGTGGCTTTGCTCGCTTTAATACTATTATTACATCACTTAAAGCACTTGATGAATCTTTTCGTAGTAAGAACTTTGTCAGGAAATTTCTTAGAGCACTCCATCCCAAATGGAGAGCTAAAGTGACCGCTATTGAAGAATCAAAAGATCTCTCAAAAATGTCACTAGACGAGCTAATCGGTAATCTCAAAGTACACGAAATGGTGATGGAGAAAGATTCGGAGATCATCAAAGGAAGAAGGGAGAAGATCAAATCCGTTGCTCTAAAAGCAAAGGCGGAATCAAGTGATGATGACGAATCTTGCTCCGGTAGTGAAGATGAGGAGTATGCCATGGCCGTTAGAGAATTTAAGAAGTTCTTTAGAAGAAGAGGAAAGTTTGTAAGACAAGCCATTTCGAAAAGATCAGGATGACAAGAAGGGTAAAGGTGAAACAAAGTGTTTAAGATGTGGTGATGCAAGTCGTCTCATAGTAGAATGTCCCAAGCCACCTAAAAGCAAAACTCAACGAGCTTTTGTAAGTGGTGCTTGGAGTGATAGTGAAGACGATGAAGAATCAAGCAAGGAAGAGATCGCTCTAATGGCACATGAGTCAAACGAGGTACTTTCCGACTCTTCTTATTCTTTTATTGATGATGACACTTTGCAAAAACAATATAATTAATTGTGTGAGCTAAGTCTAAAAATCATAACTAAAAATAAATTTTTAAAAACCAAAAAGGAATTGTTGGAAAATGAAGTTTATGAGTTAAAAGAAAAAGAAAAACGACTTGAAAAAGGAAAAGAAAATGACGATGGTTGTAAATCATGTCAAGAGCTTAATCTTGAAATAGAAAAACTAAAGCTTACACAAGATGTTCTAATCGAACAAAATTCTAAATTTAAAAGGTTTAACAAAAACATCGCACTTGCCGATGAAATAGTTAAAATACATAAAACACCAAGAGATATGAATGGGCTAGGATTTAATGAGGTATTAATTCCAAAGAGTAAAAAAAACGGCCGAAAAGGACGAACAAACTGTCAAAACTGCTGCAGTACAGCAAGGACCAGACGGACCCAAAATAAGGGTTCCGTCCGTTGAACCAAATGGTGTCGTGGGTACTTCAGCAAGACAGAATGTTTGCGATACGGACCGTAGTGAATTTGTCAAAGTAACAAAAAAAACCAAGGATAGTGTTAAACTAAAACCAGCTGTTACATCAGGAGTAGGACTTGCTAAAAATGAACTTAGATCAAAAACTACTCAACAACGACATAAAACACCTTTTGCCAAACGCCCCTTTCCTAAGAGCAACCACAACGTACATCCCAACTACCAACACAACGGTTGGAATCAAAACTTTCCTAGACCATATCAAACTCCAGATTACATGTCATGGAACTCTTACCCATCATTTCCATACATGAATCAAATAAATGGTATGTTTAACCCAAACGGACCCATGAGATATTGGGGACCAAATGCTTGAGTTATTTGCTTCTTAGGTATGCTTGAAAGTTGGATTGGAACCTGATGAATGGATAAAAGATAGTGGATGCTCACGACACATGACGGGCAACAAAAGACTCTTCTCATCATACCAAGAGTATGACGGAGGTAATGTCACTTTTGGTAGCAATCTCAAAAGCAAAATCATTGGCAAAGGTACGAACGCTCATAACTCTCTAACTATTGAAAATGTTGCTCATGTAGATAGGTTAGGATTTAATCTACTTAGTATTAGCTAATTATGTGATAAAAAGTATAAAATACTATTTGATTAAAATGGTAGTAAAATACTAAAAGATGGTATCACCATAGCTAAAGGAGTTAGGAAAAATAACATATACGTCATGAAAATAGATAAAACATCTAATGACAAACTTTACCTAACAACGTTAGATGATAGCTCATTTCTTTGGCATAGACGCTTAGGTCACGCTAATATGAGACTTATACAAAACCTATCTTCGAAAGAGCTAGTTAGGAATTTACCAAAACTAAAATATGACCAACACTTTTGCGACGCTTGCAAAATTGGCAAACAAACCCATAGTAGTCATAAATCTAAAAATATGGTGTCCACATCTAAGTATCTAGAATTATTGCATATGGACTTGTTTAGTCCATCCGCTATAAAAAGCTACGGAGGCAACTTATACACTTTGGTCATAGTAGGTGATTACTCAAGATTTACTTGGACGTTGTTTTTGAAAACTAAAAATGAAGCTTTTGATAAATTTGAAATTCTTAGCAAGAAAATTCAAAATCAACTAGGCGTTAAAATTGCGGCGATCCGAACGGATCATGGTCGTGAATTTGACAACGAAACTCAATTTGGAAACTTTTGTGATACAAATGGTATAACACATAACTTTTCGGCTCCACGAACACCTCAATCAAATGGAGTGGTAGAACGTAAAAATAGAACAATTCAAGAAATAAGTAGAACAATGCTTAATGAACAAAACATTCCTCAAAAGTTTTGGTGTAACGCGGTTGACACTTCTACATATATTTTAAATAGAGTCTTAATTCATCCTTTCCTAAACAAAACACCATATGAGCTTTATAAAGGTAAAAAGCCAACTTTAGGATATTTTAGAGTCTTTGGTTGTAAATGCTTTATTCTTAATACTAAAGATTATCTCACCAAGTTTGACCCGAAGTCTTATGAAGGTGTATTTCTTGGTTATTCTCAAACTAGTAAAGCTTACATTGTCCTAAACAAAGAAACAATGATAGTCAAGGAATCGTTGAACATAACATTCGACGAAATTCCACCTCCCTCTAAGACATCACCTTTGGTAGATGATGATTTAGTTGAAAGTCAAATGATAGAAAGTTAAGAAATAATTAATAATAACAAAGAAGATGAACCATTAAATAAAGAAATTGTAAACATCAAGGAATCTAAAAGTCATCCTTTAGACAAGGTCATAGAACAACTTAATCAAAGAACCTTAAGGTCACAAGCCTAAAATCAAAGTAACTATTTTTGTTTTGTATCCACCATTGAACCGAAAAACATAAATGAAGCAATAAAAGATGAATCATGGGTAATTGCCATGCAAGAAGAGTTAAACCAATTCGTTAGAAATGATGTTTGGAAACTAGTTCCAAAACCTAAAGATCAAACTATAATTGGAACGAAATGGGTCTTTCGAAATAAAATGGATGAAAATGGTGTAGTATCTAGAAACAAAGCTAGGCTTGTTGCACAAGGTTATAATCAACAAGAGGGGATTGACTATGATGAAACTTATGCACCGGTAGCTAGACTCGAATCTATTAGAATATTACTTGCTTATGCTTGTGCTTATGACTTTAAATTATTTCAAATGGATGTTAAAAGTGCTTTTCTTAATGGGTTTATTAACGAAGAAGTGTATGTTGCTCAACCTCCCGGTTTTACCGACTTTGAGAAACCACATCATGTCTTCAAACTCAAGAAAGCATTATACGGTCTTAAGCAAGCACCAAAAGCTTGGTATGACCGACTTAAGACTTTTCTTATTGATAACAAATACACTATGGGATTAGTAGATAACACTCTTTTTACCAAGAAAAAGGAATCACATATTATCATTGTTCAAATATACGTTGATGACATTATATTCGTATCAACTTGTCAAGAGCTATGTGATGATTTCTCTAAAATCATGCACGACGAGTTTGAAATGAGTATGATGGGTGAGTTAAATTTCTTTCTAGGACTTCAAATTAAACAACTAGAAGATGGCATATTTTTTAACCAGTATAAATATATTAAAGACATGCTTAAGAAATTTGGTCTTGAAGATTCCAAACCAACTAAAACACCCATGTCCTCGGACACTAAACTCACCAAGGACGAAGAAGGTGAATCCGTAGATAACACTAAATATAGAGGAATGATTGGTAGCCTACTCTATCTTACGGCTAGTAGACCCGAAATTATGTTTAGTGTTTGTCTATGTGCTCGCTTTCAAGAAAACCCAAAGGCATCACACTTAGAAGCCTTAAAAAGGATTTTTAGATACATTAAGGGAACAACGTGTTTAGGATTATGGTATCCCAAAGGAACGGGTGTAGAAACCATAGTATATGCCGACTCGGATCATGCCGGTGATTATGTCGATAGAAAAAGTACAAGTGGTATTTGCACTTTTGTTGGACATTGTCTCACCTCATGGTTTGCAAAGAAGCAAACGGCTTTAGCCATCTCAACTACTGAAGCCGGGTACGTCTCAGCCGGAAAAGCATGTCAACAAGCTCTTTCGATGAAGCAAGCTCTCGTAGATTACGGAATTCATCTCAACGACATTGTAATACTTTGCGACAAAAAAGGAGTCATCGATCTCAGCAAGAATCTCGTTCAACATGCTCGTACAAAGCATATTGAAATCCGTCATCATTTTCTTCGCAACAATGTTCAAAAACGAAACATCTCAATCGAGAAAGTATCCTCCGAAGACAACATTGCCGACATCTTAACTAAGCCTCTTAAACGAGAACCTTTTAATCTTCTTAGACTTGGTTTAGGGTTAATGGAACCAAACATGTAGGATAAACATAGCCCAAAACATTAGAATAGTCAAAACAAAACAATTTTGTTTTGTATCTGCTACTGTAGCCACGGCACCAAACGACAACACGGACGGAACCAAAAATTTAGTACCGTCTGGTCCGTGGTGTCTACAGAAGCAAAACTGCTACCTACAAAACATCTTCTTCCTCAAAACCCACTTTACCAAAACGTGTAAACATTAAACCAAGCTAATTATTGACACCTTCCCAATCACTAATCACTGAAGATAAACTCATTGTAAGTATCCTAACTACATTTTATCTCTTAAATTCTGAGTCTAGGATTCTTATTTATGCACAAAACCATTACAAATCATTACATGGGGTTTTATGTATGTTTTTATACTAAATATGAATTCAATTGGCAAATTGCATAACTAGTCATTGAAATTAGGTACTACATTATTATATTGCATAAACAAATCATGCTTCCCACTAATCAATAGATAATGACTATAAGGCCTTATTCAAATAACCAAACACCCCATGTCAACAATTTTGAAAAGCTTCTCACTTGTAGGTAAACAATATTTTTTTCATTATTAATACAAATAGAAACGTTAGACTTTCATCACTTGCATACTCTTGAATACTAAAGGTATTGCATAACTAATATGCATTCCCAAGTATATTTAAATGAAGCCACATTGAATTAGGAGCATTTGGGTTATCTCATGGTATTTGCCAAACACCCCACTAAAACCATTTTTGTGCATAAAATGAGTCGAGATAACCGCAACTCCAAATCGTTTTCATATAGGCACACACTAGAACCAAAACGTTAAAGTTTATTCTCATTTTTAACATATTAATTCTTGCTCTTAGGAATAACCATGGTAGCCGCAAGATTCTATGATCACAAGGACACCCTTGGCTATATTCCCAAACATCATAAAACCAAAGGACTTTCCAAGGAACAAGTAGAAATCTTTAAGAGTCTAGAATCAAGGTATTTCCATGAGGGTAGAACCATTCACCCATCTTTCATTGAAAATACCAATCTCCGTGAAGAACTAGCCGCCATTCAATTCGATTGTCTTCTTGACATCGATGAACCAATTTGTCCTAGGTTTGTGTTAGAGTTCTATGCTAGTGTGACCGGCTTTAGTGATGAAGATGATGATGAGTTTTGTCTTAGGTTTAAAATCAATCAAAACGACTACACCATCACCTTAACCAACTTTGCTCAATTGCTAGGAATTCCCAATCGAGGGACATGTGTCTACTCGGATAAGTGGTCACTCACCACTCTTGATGCAAACAATGACCGCACTTCTCCCTACCAAACACCTCTAGCAAATAAGGATGTCATCCGTGAGCACCTATTTATCCCAAGGGGAGATACAACTCGAGTCACCCGAAAAGGAAAAGAAGCGAACCGAGATCCATATGGGATGGAGCTAAATGAACTTAAGCCCGAATTTAGGAAATGGGAAGAACTACTTAGAGCCAACGTCATTAGCACCATAGGAAATAGGGATCACATCAATGCTTGTCTTTGCCATATGCTCTACAACTTTTCCACCCGTCAACCATTCAATTTAGCCTACTACATCGCTAGGAGAATGATTGATATTCCAACACAAGGATCGGTTGCTCTCCCATACGGGGATGCTTCTCACCCGTCTCTATAGATCCTTTGCACCAATTCCACCAAGTCCAAAAGGGATGCACCTTCACTATGAGCTCATCCCTCACATCTTTGTACCTTTGAGTGATGCACGAGTTGCTAAGACAAAAGGTAAGAGAGCAAAACCTCCAACTCCATCATCATCATCATCAAATAGCTCCGATGATGGTCTTCCAAACTCTCGCCTTCCACCTCATGAGTATTATGCATCTCTTCCCGAGATTGAGAATGAATCAGCGGAGTTCAAGCAAACCAAGGGGATGTTCAAGTGCCTTGGTAGAATGATGAACAAGATCTACAAGAAGTTGGATAAGTGAGAATCGTTTTAAGGAGCGTTTGGAACAATACATTATCTCTAATGTTTGATACAATTTGGTTGTTTTTATCTTGTAGGATGATAATATAACTCGAAACAATGATGTATGCTAACAATCTTATGCAGGGAGATAGCACAAGTATGCTATCAAATTTTACCCATTTTCACTATAATGTGAAAATCACTTAGCCTTGCTCAAAATCTATGCTCCATTATGTTTGTACTTGTGTTCGTTACTTTTCCTAACTAGAAATGTTTAGTATCACTTGTTTTGAGAAAAATTTCAGGTTTCGGAAATGTCCCCGACGCCTAAAATTGTACTCTGTGAAGTTTTCTGCACTTCACGGATCAGACGGCACCAACGTTTTGGTTCCGTTTGTTATGAGAAATGGTACCGCCGTACCTGTACAGGCGGACCAGGCGGCACCCTTTTTAGGGGTCCGTCCGTGTAAACTTTTGGTGCCGTGGATCCTCCAAGTAACTTTCTGAATTTCGATTCTTTCGTGATTCCAAATTACCATCCATTGCTTATAGGTCAATCTTAACTAGTTTATACCCTTATTAGAACTAGTATAATTCACTTAGGCATATAAGAAATCCATTTCCCACCAAAATTCAAAAATTTGAAAAATTCACCTAAGGAGCCCTTTGGCATAAAGGAAGGAACCAATTTTTTGGTACCTTGAAATCCGTGGGTAATCTGATTGTTAGGAAATTCCACTCATTAGAACACATTTATTGCAAATCTTTGCTTCTTCACTCCATCTCTCTTGTATGGCTTGACTTTGGTGATATGACTAGCATTTAACCCACTTCCAAATCATTAGGAACCTCATCTATTCAATGGTTTAACATCAAATCAAACACATTTCTCCATAATTTTTCACTTCTATAAATTGAGAGGTTTTACCATGATCATCCTCACACCTTCTTCATTCTTACCATCATCTAGCAAAGAAAAACACAAGTCAAAATGACAAAATCCTCTCCTAAACCTTGCAAGAAAACCGCTAGAATTAGCGTGAGGCCTTGTTGCTTCGTAAACTTGAGCTCCTCATCCGAGTCTTCTCCACTCACAATCTCATCTCCCATCCGAGATGATACAAACCTTACCTCAGCTACACCTACTCAATCACCAATTGTGATCACCACTCCACCACCTACAAAAAAACCAACTTCACCTCCACCGGCACCCATCCAAACATCCAAAACACCCTCACCATCCTCACCAAAGTCTCCAACTCTCATTCCTATGGAGTTATTTTCCACACCACCCACTTCTCCAAATCCTTTCTTGGAGGACTTGGATGACTTGCCTCCTAGGCCAAATCATCCACCACCATTGCCTTCCTTTGGCACAATTGAGCGGATTGCTCATGAGTCACCTAGGCCATCCTTTGAACCAAACGCCCCATTAGGGCCAAAACCTCTTCTCTTCCACCCCATTCACAAAGACATTCATGGTCCTTTGTATGGGGACCAACCACTCCCCACATCAATGTCCCCTCACTTGGAGGACATTGAGGAGTGCATGTGGGATGCTAATCCCACAAGAGAGGAGATTCAAGCAGAACTCCAACACCTCCACCAATTCAAAGGCATGGTGGATTCTCACCTTAGTGAGACTATGCAAATGCAAAGTGCTTTGCTAGCCTCCATCATGACCACCCCAAACATCCCCACCAACACCAACACATCTACCATTCCACCACCTCAACCTCACCAAACATACTACCCCCTAGGCATGGTTGCTCAACTTGTGAGCAAACCGCCCAAACCGTTGATAGGACCCGGGTTATGGTCCATGACTTCCAAGAGGAAATGAGGTTCATCCTCAATCACATCCTTGAGCGCCTCAACGCTCTTTCTCATCCACCATCTCATTAGGATGGTCATAGTGTAATACCCGAATTTCTAAAATTCACAAAAAGACCAAAATACCCTTATGATCAAAAGTAAGAATAATTAATTTAAAGAATACCAAATAAGCTATGTAAACTCAGAAAATTATCAAGAAATATCACATATGATCTAAATAAATTTTGAAGACTTTGTAAAGTTAATTTTATAGATTATAATTTTATAATATCATTATTTTTTGTGTTTTATATATATATATAGCCGAATATATTTATATAGTTTTATAAAAAGAATTAAATTAATTAAAAGCCCAATACAAGTTTATAAAATTAAGATTCCATTTATTATAAGTCCATTACAATATTAAGCCCACAAGAAAATTAGAAAATCATATAAATACATATTATACGGTTCATTCTATCCCTAATACTCGGTTATACCTAAACCGACTTAAGAAAACCCTACAAACTTTGACATTCAGTTTCCAAGGCTTGAAGCTATTTTTCTTGGACGAGTTTGAAGTTAAAGAAGGTGTTAAAAATCGGGTTCGAGGTCCTAAAGAGCTGGTTTGATCGTGGTTAGTTTCTTGGTCAATTAGGGTTTCGCCGAGTAGTAGTTTTTGGGTTCTTTTGTTCTAACGTCCAAATCTCATCAAGGGTATGTTTCTAATGTTACTTTCAGTCCTACAAGTCATATAGAACCTGTAAAAATTGGTCATGCATAATTAACAAGTCGCACGAAATTGTTTTGGATTAAAAAACCCTAAAAGTGTATAAAATAACGAATGAGCGTATAATAATTTTTAGGACCATGATTTGATTTTTCTAGAAGCTCTTACATGTTATACGACCTGAATAAAATACATGATTGTGAATTCGAAGCTTGTGTGAATTGTCTTGGGTTTTATTGTTCGATAACGCATGAAAAAGAAAAGAAAATAAAAAAGGGACGATTAGGGTTTAAATGAACTAGGGTTTGCTTGTTATCAGTAAGGGTAATTAATGAAGTAATAATTATGAGCTAATGATGGGTTAAACCTAAGTTTAGGGTTTGTACTTGAATTATGCATATTTCGGTTCTAAATAAAAGTTTTGGGTTGGTTTTGTAAATTATGAAACTTAAGGGTTATTTTTTTAAACAGTAAAATGCATGTATTAAACGTATAAAATAAGTGTGGGGGTTAAACGTGTAATTTTGGATACTTAGAGGGCCATTTGAATTGTTATTAAATTGAAAAGGGTACGTTTTGTAAATTCTAAAACCTTTGGGCTAAAATAGTAAAAATCTGATAATATAAGGTTAGATCGTGAAATTAAAGATGTCAAAGGTGTAATGTGTAATTCTGAGTAATTATGGGTTCGACAATTGTGAGTTGATTGTGAAGAGGCATGCATGAGTTTTGAGATAACTTCGGTTTGTTTATCATATACGTTATGGGTCAAAGTGGAAATCATTGAAAGAAGTAACATGTGAATTTAATGCGTATTAAGTAATATTAAAGAGTATGGGAAACCCTAGCACCTAAATAGGAAGTTGATTGGGGTTAAAAGCTAAATGTGCAAATTCGTTATTTCATGTAAGTTAACAAGGCTTGTGTAAACTATTTTGAAAGAGAGTCCTAAAAACCATTCTTGACATTTGTAAACCCTATACTTTGAAGAATGATCATATAAGTCCTCAAATAAGATAATTTTTGTATTAAGCCTTTAAGTTTACTAATTGTCATTTCCAAATCTTAAGTTTGGCTAATTAATGATTTATACTCTAAAATGTTGGAATTCCGTCTGTCACTAAAATGAGTATATTCTGACAACTCTAAGAATATTAATGAGATTAATCCGTTATAACATTAATGATGCTAATAAGTATTAAATAAATCATAATCCGTGTAGATTCGTTGAAGGAGATGCGATGTTACATCTTCATATTCCTACATTCGTTTGCTTTCCTCTCATTTGCTTTAAGGTACAGATATTCTGACCTTCTTAGTAAAGGTTGTTTTACTTATTATGGTTCCCGATGCCATTGCTATGAACCTTTTTTTTTATTGTGTGATCTGTTGCTTATCTAAACTTATGTTTTATTGAATCATGCGATACTTGATTTGAACTTTATGTTAGGAAGACTTTGATATGTGTAATTGTTGAACATTGTTATATTTGAATATGAACCTTATGATATGAGATATTGATATGATCTTTGCTGAACCTTGTGTTTGATTAAGACTTGTGTCATAATTGAAATTCGGTTTGACCTAAGTTAGTTTGACACCCGAGCCAAATAATACCTAGTCATGGGGGTTCCATGTCCGTGTCAGTGATGCACCTCTGACATGACTCTAGGGCAGTAGAGTGAAGTTCTGCCACGTCCCTTATCTATTATTTGTTATGAGCTCTAGTTTATATTATATTATCAATATATGTTTGTGGGGCGTATGGATGCATCCTAGATCTGATCTGTTGTCCGATATGATTTGTTTAGATGAATGATGTCGTGTGCAATACGCATCTTCATAAAACTCTGGGAGCTAGCTACTCCGGATTATTTTGAGATTGTTTCTATATAGTTATGATGTTTTGATATGATATGTTTTGGGCTCGTGGTAGTTAACTAAATCTTTATTTGTTATTACTATGTTAAGTATTCTGATTATGATTTGGTATGTTCAAATGCTTATGATTATGTGCTGGGTTTATTATATGTTCTTATATATGTGTATGCTTTTGTATGTTTATGTGATTACCGTTTACAATGCTAGGTTATGATTAATATGTTTAAATGGGATTTGCATGTTGTTATCTGATGTCATGTTAGTTTCTCGTTATGTGAATTCGTTGAACTGTGGGATGAATGTGTTAGTGTGAAGTGAGTATTTTATAAGTTTAGTATGTATAGTTGTTCAGTTAATTTTGTGAACTTTGCTTATACATTAGTGTTTATTGCTTATGTGACCTGCCATGCTTAAATTCTGCTGATGTTAGGATTTGATCTTAGAACTGGTTTAGCTTATAATATCTGTTTGATAATTTATAATGGTTATGCTATGTTTTGTTTGGTCTATTTAATTATAGTTTGTATACTATGTTTCTATTTGTTTGTGAGACTGCTATGTTTTGGACTGCTATTTCCGCTGCTGCAATATTGATTTAAGTGTGTTAAGAGAAGGTTAAGTGTAGGTTATTTAATTTGTTGAATGCCATGTTTATTTTCTAGAAAGTGTTTCTGTTCGTCTTAGACTTTTCGTTTGGTTTATATGTAATCTATTTATTCTAGATATGCTGAGTGCTTGGTTGTTCTGATGTGTTTGTGTTTGTGTCATTAATGTTCTATGAGATGTTTAAATTGTTATGTGTTTGTTTGGATTTCTGTATGTTTGAGTTCCGCAGAATCCTAAAAAAAATTCCTCATTATCATTTTATTTTGTTTTCGTCATTTGTACATTTTGTTTTATTTAGCTTTTGTTTTGTTATATCTGTTCACTGAGCTTTGTAAGCTCAGTCGCATTTTCTTTTCCTGCGGCAGGTATTTTAAACATTCAAGATGAGCTTATGGGATAGCTGATCTGGGTTGAGAGTAGAAACGAGAGCAAGATTCGATTATAGAGATCTTAGATTTATTTTGAAGTTTAGTTATTTATGTTTTCTCTCGAGTATTTTTGTAAGACTTTCACTATTGTATAGTATTTAAAGTTCTGATATGAAACCGTATTGTGATATCTTTACCCTTGTCGGGTCGGGGTGTTACACATAGATTAGCATTTCTAAGTTTTTCTTTTCTTAGGATTATTTATTTTCTTGTACTAAAAACACATCATTGTGTTCTCTTTTCATGATTTTTATTCATGAAAAATTTTAGCTAATGAATGGTGTTTTCTATATTGTTGGTGCCTTTACATAGAGTTTGGAAATGCTTGTGAATGATTATTATTACTAACATTTTTTTTGTAGCTTTATTTTCACAATCCATGCATATTCCCATTAAGCACCCAATTTAGGGGGAGCTTCGATCAAGGGGGAGATAATGGCTCGGGCTCATTACATTCCGCATCGTCTCTTCTTTTTGTTGAGACAAAAAGGGGAGAAAATATAGAACTTGTTTATATTTGACTTTTCTGAAAAAGTCAAACTGCATACATTGACTTTCTGAAAAAGTCAAACATGATACTTCATTGGTAATACTTGACTTTTCTTAAAAAGTCAACTGCATACTTTGACTTATTGAAAAAGTCAACATCATGCATCAACTAGTGAATACTTTGACTTTCTGAAAAAGTCAAACATCATACACTTGCATTATCATTTCATTTTCAAGTTCTAAAACTAATATTTTTATAACTCTTGCACAAACTTTGTATCTTTTATAAAAATAAAATTTATATTTTGTCCTCAACAAAAAGGGGGAGATTGTTAATACAAATATCGTCATTAAACGTTATTTATATTTTTGATCTTTACTTAAGTTTTGTTAACGACAAAAGTAAATTTAATTTGTATAAAAGCTTAAAGCTTGTCAAGTTTAATAGATATTAAAACAAGCTTTTTCAAACAATATCTTCATCATTTAAGCATTTACATTGTGACTAATCATATCTTAATATGAGTCTAAGCATAATGTATGATAGTAGTTTTTAGAATGTTTTAGTTTCTTAAAAACTAAACATTACTTATGTATTTGCATATTTCTAAAAATAGAAAAACAACACATGACATCATGTGATACATCATGAAAATCATTGGAAGATTTCATTAGATATTTTGTGTAGATTTGTACTCTTCATATCTTACACAATCTTACATAGATATGGTTGACTTTGGCAAGATCTTGATATCTTGCTGTCAGACCCTGGCGGCACCAAAATGTATAACGGACGGAACCCTTTCAAGGGGTCCGCCGTCCGTGGTGCCTGCTGAAGGTTTTGGCTATAAATAGCAAAGCCAAACCAAGTAGTTTTTTTATCCCTATCTATCATACTCTCTTACATATCTTCTCTCTAACCTTTCTAACTCAGTTTCATATCATATTAGTGATCTCTTTTGTAGCAAAGAAGATCAAGTCACATTCAAGCTTCAAACGAGAAGTTGGAAGTCTTGTTTGTTTAGTGTTGTATGATCTTGTGTTGATCCATACTTCATTGTTGTATTAAACCATCATAATCTTGTGAGTGTGAGTGGTTAGTATTTTAGTCCTTAAAATACATTGTGTGTGGGAGTGGTTGTACCCTTGGAAAGAACTCGACATCTAGCTTAGTGTCGGAAATAGTGTAAGCGAAGTGTAAAGGTTTCTCCGCCGGTGAAAGGAGCTTGTTGACTAGTGAAGTTAAACTCTCGAGTGTGAGACTCGGGGAGTGGAGTAGGGCAAGGAAAAAAAGTCCTTGTAGACCGAACCACTATAAACAACTTGTTGTGGTTTGATCATTTATTTCCTTATTTACTCTTTACATATTGCTTGCATATTTAATTAACATATCTAAGATCAATATCAATTGATCTTTCAATAAGTTTCAAAACAAAGTTTTTAATTGGTAAACTATTCAACCCCCCTTCTAGTTTTTTACAAAAAGTAAAAACCGAAACCGAACCGTGATATGCGGGTTTTTCCGGTTTCGGGTTTTCTCGTTTTCGGTTTCTTCGGTTATCGGTTTTTACGGTTTCGGATTGAGTGGATCGGCTTGGTTCGTCGGTTTCTCGGATATTTTGAACACCCCTAGTAGTTAATCTAGTTGCTTTTTCAATAACATTATTGTTGTTGTACCTTTATTAATATTTGTTTCCTCTCAAGCATATACATGGACGGAAAAATTACTTGGGCAGGGGTGAGCCCTGGCCCCTCCAAAAATTTTGTATTTAATGTATTGTGTTCATAATTGAAGTGAAAAAATAAACAATTTTATTATTTACCCTCCCCCCCTTAAAATTACTCAATGATACTTCGGCAAGCTCCGTCCCTGAGCATATATATACATCTCTTACATATTTATTTTACTTTGCTTTTGATTAGACGTCGTTGTTGACCATCAAACATCACACCAATTTTCTTTCCAAAATATTTTCGCTTTTCTTTCACGTTAAAAATAAAATAAATCATCTCCTTAATTGTTTTTTCACCAATATTTTGCTTCAAAAAAGAAAATATATCTTCTCTTTTGTTTTTTTCTTGTATTCATCTACCGGTTGTGTCTTGTATTTCGCCCACCATGAATATTGCTATTCGTCAACTAAATTTTGATATTGCAAAGAAAGTTTTCACGTCACAAATTTCGTTGTTGTCAACCAACGACCTTCAATGTTTGCTTTTGCGTTTGCTGCTTTGCTTTGCGTTTGCTGTTGTTGTTTGAAGATTCTCCTCACTTCCTATTTGATGTCTTCGTCAACTATCTATTTATTAATTTAATGTTTTTAAGTTGTTACTTTAGTATGAGTTTTCGCAATTATGTAGGTCAGTTGGCCCAAACATAATATGTGAGCTTTGAATCCATTAGGGTTTGTGCTTCTCTTTTGTAATGTATATATAGTTAATAATTAAAAGTTTATTGTCAAACATCACTATCAAGGGGATAGAGAAGGTGAAGATGCAGGTGCATGATAACTAAAGTTTTGTACTTAAGGAGGTCAAGTTATACACGTGAGTCGATTTTCATATGTCGACTTGAACATGGATTCTTCCCCTCATTTCTATAAAGGAAGTTTGGGGGAGATGTTAGTCATACAATTCTCTTTTCGAGGGTTTGTTATTGTGTACATCATTGTGGTATTCGGATTGAAATAAGGTGATGTGAATAGTCCAAATTCTTATTTCTTTTATTGTTCTTTTGTCGATTTCCAGCATGTATTTTAGTCGTTTCATAAGCTTTGATCATGGGGTTTTATCATCGTATGTGGTTTCCATATTGATCATCATGTAACCGCAGATAGTGTTTATATTATTAGATGATAAACATGACTCAAAACCCCATATATAAAGTACACATAGCATATAACACTAACGGACTCAACCCCATAATCAGACTTGGTTCATATTTATCGTCTAATACTCTAATATATCTACGTATCTATATGTTTGTCAATAAATAAAGGGATTTGAATTGATAGAACTGCAAAGAACTTTTTGTTACTTATTTGCGAGAATGAGGAAAGTGCATTTGGGGTTAGGATGGAATTAAAGAGCTTTTGAGGCTTCCAGCTCATAATGTGACATTCAAGAGTAAAATACCTAGTTTTAGAGTACTTCAACAAGTCTAAGAAATTCAATCATGCAAAAATATTGTTTAATTAAGTGTACAAATAATTATACGGAGTACCAAATTAGATCAAAATTGAATATGAAAACACAGAAGTGAACTCACTGAATTGCATAAATATTAAAGACTGTTGATGAAGAGCATCTATATGTATGAAAAAGAGGAAACTACTGAAACTTTTTGAAAAATAACTTCTTCACTTGGCCCATATGATTTTTGAGGATTGTGTCCAACCATAGAAACCATCAAACCACTTGAAACTTTTAGTGGATCAATTATCTATGAAATTAATTTCAGGCCCAAATTGGTATATAGTATTTTACATTCCAATATAGGGTGTTGATCGGTTCGGTTATCGGTTTGTTTGGTTCGGTTAATTCGGTAAAAAAGAAATAGGTCAACCCAAGAACCGAACCAAACCAAATTCAAATTCGGTTTTCGGTTCGGTTCAGTTCTTGGTTTGACCCGAATAACTCGAATTTCACTATTTTTTTAAGAAAAAACTAATAATTACATAAATGTTTAGCAATAAAATATATTTAAAGCATAAAAAGTATTTTATTATATTATTATAACTTTTTAATAGTATTTATTTATATATAAATATACATAAAAATATATAAATATATATAAAAATATATAAAAAATATATATATATATATTTATATGAATTCGGTTTTCTGTTCAAACTGCCAAACCCATAACCAACCCGAGAACCGAATTATTAGTTCGGTTTGGTTCGATTTTAGCAAATTCGGTTCGGTTATTTTCGGTTCAGTTCGGTTTTAGTTTTCGGTTTATTCGGTTTTTTCGCTCACCCCTATTCCAATCTAGCCAAACCCAGTAATTAACCAGGAGCATCTTTTCACGTCTTTTATTTTTTTTCTCGTAAACAAAGATATTAACATACACGCAAACACATTTTTTTTCTAATATTGTTTAGATCTATGGATTGGATCTGGTTAAGAATTCAAAATCTCAATAAACACTTAAGGGCCCGTTTGGTTCAAAGTGGGAAAAGGGAAAGGGAAAAGGAAAGGGAAAGTAATGCAAAGGAATGAGTGAGATGGGTAATCAATCCTTTACCCCTCAATTCATTCTATAATGGTTCATTACCTAGTACGGGGTAATCAATCCCTTACCCCTCCCTAACAAGCACAATATTATTTGTGATGTGGGCCCTTTTGAATACCTTCACCATTCCCCACCCTCCTTAACCCTCTAACCAAGCACACCCTAAGTTTTACTCATCCTACTTTTTTACTAGCTTATATAGCTTTTACTATTGCAATATTCAAATCAACAACTTTAACAATTGGCTACGAGTAGTTCTTTTATTTTACGATAATTAAAATAACACCTGAGATGTCTATATTAGTAGATACATGAATCAAAATATTACTACAAGTTTCTGCAAAAGAAAAATATTTTTTATTAAAATGACTTAAACAAGAGACTAAACATGAAAGCGAGTGTGACCACAAAATTCGGGTTTGCTAAAACAAATGCATTAATTTGACTCTGACTTTGACCCCCTGATTCATGCATAATTAACGTCACATATATTATGTCGATTTGGCAGTTAAACTGATTTCTAAATCTTTTTTATTTTTTATGCTCGTGATTTGCGGCAGTTGACTACACACAGTAAATTTCTTTGTTGTCATTTTATAGCAAAACTCTTTCATAAGGTCCACACCCGTATGTAACGACACTTATATTTTCTTTTACAATCATGATCGAAAGGTTACCAAGTCCTATAAAGTTATTTAATTTGATGTTTTTATGATACGTCAAATATTAATTAATTTGAGAAGGACGTATAATATTAAATGTTACATACTTTTATAAATTACACGATTCGGACATTTTTTTTTTTTTTTTTTTTTTTTTAAATTATGGAAAACCATTTATGACATTTACATACTTTATATTAAATGTTACATACTTAAATGGCATCTTCTTAAATCTTAAACTTCATAAAACTGAAGTTCTACATTCGAGTACCAAAGGGCACCTGATGAAATTGAATTCATTCTCCTTCGAATGTCTCTAAAGAGCTCATATTTGGTCATGGGTACGTTGCTTTTTTTTATACACAAGTTAAGTACTACAATCTCAATGTGTATAATCTTTATCCTTATTCTTACTACATAAAATTGAAAAATGGTCAAACATTGGAATGTGAAAAAGTCAATACGTGAAAAAGTGAAAAACTTATCTTTGGTAACTTAGAAATTTTTACTACATACATTTGGTAACTTACAAATTGACTTACAGAAATGTGAACAAATTCTGGGCAGGAAGTGAAATATTTGAATACAAGTTTTCACCTTCTTGTAAAGAAAATAATAAAGGAGAATCTTCTAAATTATGAAAGTATATATATGGTAATGATGTTTTCACCTTCTTGGCTATATAAACAACCCAGTGTATAAGCAAACCCTGTCTATTAAAGTCATGAAGAAAAATGAAAATGACAGATCAAATGAATGTTGATGAATATGAGGATGGTTTTTCTTATATATGTACCGATTGAATTATTTCAATAAGTATGTGTTCGATTTTGAATTATCTCAATACGTACCAATTGTTAGAGTTGAATTATCGCATGTTACAAACGTTTGCAATTAAATTTTGATCTTTTCACGTTCTATGTTGAATGTTAAACGAAACACTTGCCACAATATCGCATATCGTTAATTATCAGTCGCTAGGAACTGATGTCGCCAGGCGCGGGTACTCGCCTAATATAAATACATGGTGCATGTACTTGAGGCTACATAAGGCCACTCGCAGCAAGGGATTGTGATCGACTTAGGTGATCGATTTGCTGTCGATCGTTTTTGTGTGAGAAATCGATCGCAGCAAATTTTTTTTATCTTGGTCGCTTTGCCAATCGGTATTATTTCTTTGTAAATTTTGTGTGCATTTGATATTTAAACATTTATTTTTGTGTATCTTACTGGGGCACTTAATCGCTGGAGAGAAAAAGCTGACGTAATAGAAAAAATGAGAGAGATTGGGATCCCTTAAGGCAGCCTAAATCCACAAAGATCATATGCGGAAGTTCATTTACATTAACCCAATCGATTTCTTTACTATTCAATAGCTATAACTTATTGCAACAGCATTTTGAAAAGCCGTTAATTATGTGTCTCACATATGATTCTTATGGAAGCGCATATGGTAAATTTTCTATTGTGTTACTCAACATTGGAAACAAATATAACATCAATCAAACGTAAGGCACACAACTAAAACAATGGAAGAAGCTACCCAGGTGTGTTTTTCCTTATGTCCCATCATATTTATGCTCGCACACATATTACGGACACATTTAAGGTCGAACACCACGGAGGGTTAACCTTTTCATTGATGCTTAATTCATGACTTATAAGCTAATGTGCCCAAATCATTAGTGACAATTTCGACTGAAAAAACCATCCTCCACAAAGTTGGATTTCTCAATGAGATTCACCTTTGCACAACCACAAGTCAGATTTCAGAAGGTTAACAGTCACATTTCTATTAAAGCTTTAAGCAATAACCATGTTGTCATGTCAAACCAAACATTATGAAGAACTCATGTAGAATCCTAAGATATAAAGATGTGATTTAGAATTTATTGGTAAATAACTTTGATACTTTGTTACATGGATATCTATATTCTTTGTCATCTCTTTATACACGTGATCGCATACCTTGTGAGACATAATAAAACATTCCAATAGCAAAAGCCAATTGCTAAAGTTAAATTCTCTCAACAAAAGAACAATTACGTCAATCATGTTATGAAAGTAAAAGTGGAGACACCTAGTACACGACACCTTACTTATTGAGGTCGATTAGGGAAACACGAGAGATTTTTTAAATATCGATATAATCTTGCATATTAAATGATTAATACTACTTATTTATTTTTTAAATCAAATAACAAACCTATTTTAATCATATTTTAAATATATATATATATATATATATATATATATATATATATATATATATATATATATATATATATTATTTTAGAGAGAATTACATGTATATCCTTCCCTAAATGAATAATTACATATATGTCCTTTGTACTATTTTTTTATGCATAAAGTACAATGCTTTTAATGCATTCAAGGGATATATATATAATTTTTCATTTAGGCAAGGACATATATGTAAAAGTTAAACCGTTTAGAAAGGAAAAAAAAACTACATCATCGACAAATATTTAATTATATTTTAACTGAATGGCACTTATATACTTTTGACAAAAAAAATCTCTTGACTTTTTCACGGTTTTTGGTCTTTTTTTAATTCGTTGTTAAAACTTGCACAAGAAATCACATATGATTCAATATTGTTTAATGTTCAAACATTTAAAACTTATAAAAACATAAACATAACTCTTTCTACAAACTTTCAAAAGTTTCATCGTTTTTTTGCTGGAAATTAGACACTCATAATTTTTCAACCATATATAACACATTATATATTGACTTCAAGATTAGAGTAGTTAATTAATTCGCGAGTAAATTACATGGTTCGTCCCTGTGGTTTGGGCGTAATCACTCCCCTCATCCCTCGACTTTCAATTTTGCATCGTGAACCTTATAATGAAGTTTTGTAACACGATTGGTCCTTATCTCTAACGCTCGTTAACTTGTTTTGTTAAGTCTCTTAAGACTTATCTTCTTATCTTTAATCACCACAAATCCATCGTTTCACCGCTGCGACTAAACCTGCGTCACTCCCTCACTTTACGGCGAGATCTATACCACGGTCGTGGGTTGGTGTTTAGGATTGTTAAAAAATTGTGTGTGTTTGTGACAAATACTAATCTAGTTCATGTACAAATCGTGGCGTTTAAAGGTAGTTAAAAAAAAGGTTCAATATTGATGAAAATGAAATGTGGGTGTAAATTTCACTACTGGGTGTACATCTATTGGTTGAAAAGTCAAACCGGTTGAAAATATTTCTTTAACTTTTATTTTAATAAGAAAACTGAAAAAGACCATTATACCCTCATGTGCGAGTCACATGAGGAGGCTTAACAGAACAAGTTAACAAGTGTTAGAGATAAGGACGAATCATGTTACAAACTTCATTATAAGGATTCACGATGTAAAAATGAAAGTCGAGGGACGAAGGTAGTGATTTCGCCCAAACCACAGGGACGAACCATGTAATTTACTCTTAATTCGCCGAAGTTAAACAAAACACATGTGATATTTGCCACATGTGATCTCTATCACATGTGATTTCTACCACATGTGATTATATAAGTTTTATATATAAACTTCTCTAATCTATAAGTTCAAATACAATTTCGATGTGTTCTCATGCTTTTTTCGTAGGAATAGCTCAGTTGGCAATCAACGTTTTCTTAAGGTACCTTGGGGAGGGGATGTTTGGATAGGGCATGTCTCGAGTTCGAGTCCCATCCGAGACTTTGACCCCTTTAGGCGATAAAGGAGTAGCAGGGGGTCTCAGGGTCAGTATAATGCCCAATTGGATGTTACTGTTGGACATGAACCACTAAAAACTAAGAAGCTGTTCAAAAAAATGAAAAGTAAACAAAAAAATCTTTTATTTTATGTTCTCGATATGAACGGAAATGGAAGAAATTTTTTAAAAGTTGTGTTATCGGGATGATAGGGAAAGAAAAGAAAAAAATATATAATTATTGTTATGCCCTTTTAAACATATAAGGACAGTATATAACACAAGATATATAAAATAATGATGGTTATATTTGTCATTTTATAAAAGATATCTTCAAATCCACTCATATTTGGGCAAAAACTTTTGGCGTGAAAATGTATAAAAATTTCTTATCATTGCTTTTTGGATCAAGAAAAACTTGAGAACACCATATCTTTTCAGTTTCTTTTTATATACTTTCCTTTCCATCTAAACTAAAACTCGAGAATACAGCGTTTGTGATATATGGTTGGAAAGACATGAATGTGTTTTTTTCATTACAAAAAGCGGTGAAACTTTTTGATTTATACACAAACGGTTATGCCAATTTTACTACAATTGTTTAATGTTCAAATTATCATGTTAGTGTTAAATCATAAGTCATGCAAATTTTAATAGCGAAAGGTGAAAAAATGGTCTAAAGTATATGAAATTGACCATCTATTGAAAGATAATAAAAGGCTCGTTGCGGCGATATCATTTATTTTGATTAACGATTAACGGTTCATTAAATATCTAAATTTGAAAAAGAAAGTGCCATTACATTTTTAATTATAAATATCGATTAATTTCCCCCTATTTTCTCTAATCGGAAAATAAACAATTTGCCTAGACTTGTACCTTATCATGCAACATCTTATAGGTATATAACAGGGGCGGAGCCATCATAGAAGTAGTGGGGGGCGATGCCCCCAACCAAGTTGTTGCGAATACACAAATATATAGGTAAAATAATTAAGAATGATGGGAAAAAATTCCAGTGCCCTCACCCGTAAAACCAAAGTGCCCTCGTCGTTCTTGGCTTGTAAGCAATCCAAGAGTGGTGTGATGAAAAAAAAGTTGTTTTTCCGGTGACTTTTTCGATCAGAAAATATGGAGAAAGGACTTGAAGAATGGGTAAATGTGAAAGTGAATAAGAGGTTGTGGGATAGTGGTGAGTGAAGAGTGGACCAATAGGGGTTAATAATATAATATATAATAATAACATTGCTCTTTTTTCATTTATGTGCATTGATATTTGGTGGGTAATAATAAGATATTTGATGAGATATAGTTTGGAATTTGAGAATTTTGGGTTAGACGTTTTGGTGATCAGTGTAAGTGATATATGGAGTATTGTATTTTTTTAGAATGCTTTTGTTAACTACACAAGTTACCTAATATTAATTAGTTAATTAGTACTAAAGATTTTCTCAAATACTTTCTACATTATAGTTTTGATAATAGTCACAATTCTTTTAATTAAAATATTAATAAAACCGCCAGCGCTTTATACAATTTTTACGACATTTGGTGTGTTAGATTTTTCGTTAATTTTGGTATGTGATCAATGAATACATTTAATAAATATATTTTACAACATAAGTGAGTTTATTTACATATAAACTAGTTAAAATCCTCATCCAAAATTAATTTTATCGACACCTAAACTTAAAATTAGTTTTATTTGCATCGTAGCATCACTATCACCTTTGGTGCATTTATATTAAACCCGACCCGACCCGATTTGTTTAAAATTATGCTGAAAATGACGGTTCCAAATTATGCTCGATGCCCTCCGTAATCACAATTCCTGGCTCCGCTACTGTATATAAGGTCTATAAATGACCTCTCTTATTCAAACAAAATATAAGCTAAAATATAATTGCTTCTAAATGTTGTTATTTTAATAAGGAAATTCAATAGAAGATTGCTTCAAGTATACATTTCCTCAAATAAATACTTCACTCGTACGATGAGGGTAAAAATATCTAGCCTATCATTACCCTCATCGTACCGTATGAACACAATTTTTTCCTTAAAAACTATTAATAAATATGTAACTATATCTTCAATACGCAAAAGATACACAGTGATACCAATTAATGGAATAATTAATGACATTAAATACAAATATTACGCTTCTTTGCGAAACCTGATATGTAGATACTATTGCGATTTTTTTTTATGTATATACACCATCACTGGGTTTGGGTCTTTTACTCTTCAGTGCAACATTCCTCTCTATACATTGGCAACAAAAATAAACGTTTATGCATATCTATATACAAATTCTTATCAACTTTCCTTTAGATCGTCTTAAAAAAGTTATGCTTGGATCTGTTACGGTTTTAAACTAGGTCTTCATCACTTTACTTCAAGTTGGACATCTGTCCAACTTCATCGCTGAGGTCTTCGTCACATTACGCCTGGAGAAATCAGGTGATTAACCGTAAAAACTTTTCACAAGATGAAAAAGATATGACCTTTACTAATTACGATGGTCGTAACACTATTTGAGTATTTGTTTCCCCATGAGAAAATTGGGGTTTATGAATAATAAATAAAAATGTAAGAATCACCCGCACACTCATGATCCTAGATGTGGTTTCGGAATGTTAAGCCTTCTTCCCTGTTCACATTATTTGGATTGTTGTGGCAAAGGGCTTATAGAAGCACCCTGACATTTATAATCCTAAACGAGGTTTTGGGATATTAGGCCTTCTTCCCCATATGCATTACTCGGATCTCCCATAAAATTACAAAATTTAGTCCATCCTTAAAATTAAATATTAAAAACCATCAAATATGCCATCCTCTTCATCGTACAATTTCAAGAATCGTATGAGAAACATGTGCACAAAGTAAGAGAATTACGTGAACAAATTCTTTTCTTGCACAATTTTGCTATACAAACCAATGCTACAAAGGATATGAGAAGATTTGGCACATGTTTCTCATAGTTAATAAATAGATTTTAAGTTCTCTTGAAGCATACACAATCGAGCATGAAGTTGAACCCGAAATCAGAAAGACTAAGAGGAAAAAGACAATCGATTCGACCATCTACTGGCATGAAGTCGTCAATACTTACGCTAAAAGCATTTTTGAATCATGTTTTGTATCGTTAAAAGGAACATGTGTGATGTATGTATGAAAAAAAAACTTCACTGTTAGTAATGGATGGAGTTTGGAAAAAAGTAACATTAGAGTTCAATAAGATACTCCCTCCGTCTCAAAATTATTGTCGAGAAATCACAAAGTTTAATAAAAATATGACCACTATAAATCTCAACCACTTAAAGAGAATATTTCTCTAATATATTACTAGTATTTAGTTTTTACTTCAAAAGGAAGGTGAACAATTATTTTGAGACATCCAAAAAATAAAATGTGGACTATAATTTTGAGACGGAGGCAATATATATTAGCAAAAAAAAACACAAACATATCCTTTCAGTATTTATTAGAGTGGAAATTTGATGTCACGTGACACTATTAAAAAAATAAAAATAAAAAAATGATTGACGTGACAATTACAATTGGAGACGAGATTGACATGACTGGCATGATAGTTATTCAGACACCATACTAAGTGGATGAGTGAAACTACAAAATATGATCACATCACATCCATCGCGGGTATTCATTACCCGGTCGACGAATATCATGAGTTATAGTTGTATTTGTTGTTTCTTTTGAATTAAACAAAAACCATGTTGATATCGACTTCAAATTAAAGACGAATTTATTCGGGCTTCAATGGTATAATTTTTAAGACGTAAAAACTATAGAATTAGTGATGTCGAGGTTTTAATCAGCTTTGGAGGTGTGATAACAAGAAAAAGAGTATAAAAAGTTATTTTAAGTGTTATTTTGTATGCACTCTTTTGGAAAGTGTATTTTGAAACTCTTTTTATCAGGTGATCGGTTGGTCCAAACCTGACTTTTGTGATTTTATCGCTCGCGCTACAGGGGAGTATTAGGTGATAAGTCTGTTGGCCCAAACCTAACTTGTGAGTTTGAGTCCATTAAGGGTGTGTTTGGTATGTCGGAATGGAAATGAAGGAATACATTTTTATTCCATTAATGATGTCTGTTTAAAACTCTTGACTTTCAAACTAGAAATGATATACAAATATGTTCTGTACTTGATAGTAACCAATTTGATAGGATATGATACTTTCATTCCCAGGCCAACATTCTTCCACACATTATTATCAAGATAATCAAATATGATAAACAAACCAAACAACAATATTGGATTTGATTACTTAACTCATATTTATTCTCATTCCACTTTATACCGAAACTCAAACCAACTGTGATTCATTTGAGCAAAACAAACGGACCCTAAATTTCTCTATGCCCTACTTCTATAAACAATGACTAAATAATATATCATAATGTATGAGTTTTCGTTGTTTATACTTTCATCATATTGACTTTCAATTTATTTTGTCCTTTTCACTCATAATTTACAACAACCTAAAACACTCACTTATTTGCACTCTACCTGTTTAAACTAACAAAATCTATATCAATTATTAAAAATCACATAAATTGGAAAAGTAAAATAAAGAATAAATTGCAAAAATCTTCTTCGTAATTTGACCAAATTGCAAGTTCAGTTCTTATCTTTTCAAAAATGCATTTGACGTTTCTGTAGGAAACTTACAAATGCCCTTTTGGTTTCTGACAAAATTAATTGACTAAATTACATTTACATGTACCAAAATGAAAAAAAAAGATGAAAAAAGTATTTTAGTAATTTAATTTTAGCTAAAGACCAAATATGTATTTATAAGTTTCTCACAAAGACGATGACTGTATTCTTAAAATACAAAGATTAAACATGCAATTTAATCAAACCACATCAACTATTTTTCTAATTTACTAAGCAAGTTAAAGTTACAATTTCGCAACACCTGGGCCAGAAGATCCTCTTACCTGTCACTCTAGAGTCTAGACCAATGTTTTAGCACAAAATAATGTTAAGTCAATTTATTAAAAAGAAAGAAAGTGAAATAAGACCTCAGATCTCATTGAGTGATAATTGACAATTAAAATAAATAATAATAAATAAATAAATAAAATAAAACAAAATAAAAATATTAATCACCAAATTCTTCACCTATTAATTGACAAGTTTGTACTTGGGCACATGTTTGGTAAATGTCTTCACTTCCTGTTTTCTTTTTTTAAACATTACTCCATCTCTCTCACCATATATTAACACACACAAACACACTCAACTACGTGCGACGCAATTTCCTTCTTTTCATTAAAATCTTTTAAAAATCGATCTGGGTTTTCTTAAATACCTTGCTTCCCATCTGGGTTTCCAAAATCTTGGGTTAAAACCCAAACTTTATAAAGATCCAATTAAATCCCACATTTTTTAAGGGTTTTGTTTCCACTAATTCTTGATACAAAAAGATCAAATCTTTTTTTATAAAATTGATGGTTAAGTCATCACCAAGGCAAAGAATGATTAAAGGGAATGGTTTATTTTTTCCAATACTTGGATTTGCATCAATTGTTGCTTTTATATATTTATCTTTTGGTGATTTATTGAATGTGAGATATAAAAATGATATAAATTTGAGTTTTGTTGAGAGAAATGGGACTAATTTTGTGGTGGATGGGAAGCTGTTTTATATAAATGGATGGAATTCATATTGGTTTATGGACCATGCTGTTCATGATCATAGCAGACCAAGAATTAGAGCTATGCTTCAAGCTGCTGCTAAAATGGGTTTGACTGTTTGTAGAACTTGGGCTTTTAATGATGGTGATTATAATGCTCTTCAAGTTACTCCTGGTCAGTTTGATGAAAAGACATTTAAGGTATTTTATTTTATCTTTTATGTTTTTTGCACAATTGTTAGTATTTAAGGTACTTGATTTGATTTAATTTGATGTTTTATGATATAGTTTAGTTTGAGTTATGTGGATATTTTTTTTAAGGTTTTTGCACAAATGTTGATATGGTTTTCTGTTTTAAACTTTTAATCTGATTATGAACATGTGCTTTGTGTTGTTATATGTCTAGATCTTGTTGTGTTGTCATGAAATCAAGGATTCCCTTTTCAGGGAATCTTTTCGATATTTTAGTCAATAGTTTATGTTCAAAGTATTTTAAAAATTCTTGCATTAAATGGAAATAATAGGTGAATATGTTACTAAGTTGTTCGGTTAGAGTATCATGTTCATGTTTACACATGTGAGGATTTGAAATAAATTATTGGGATGATTTTGTGTCTTGTGTTAAAGGTGTTATCTTGATTATTGTATGTTACAACCGCTGATGATGATTATGTTGTTGTATATCTTGATGAGTTCATTTTTTGTTTTTTTTTTTGAAACCCTGATTTTAGTTGTTGTTGTTAGTTGAGAGATTTTGACATTTTGTAATGGTAGGCGTTGGATGATGTCACTTATATATAAGTCATCGTGGAATCATGATAATTCTTTGGTCTTCTGTTGAATATCATCTATAACTAATGTCGGAAACTTGCTAACTTTAGTGGCGATGGAACCAGTTTATATTGGTCTAGGTTTAATTAGATAAAGTGGTATTCAAGTATCTGATTCTTGTGTTGGTATTATTCCGTATTTAATTTCATTCTTATTTGTGTCCTATGTTCTAAATTTTCTAGATCTTCTGTTGTGATGAAATCAATATTCTTTTCACATTTCACTAATAACTAATGCAGAGTAATTCTTTCTACATTAAACGAATGAATTACCGAAAGTTAGTATCACGTTCATATTTATCTATGTCAGAGAGTTCCGACTTTTAGCAACTCTCATAAGCCACTAAAAATGTACGAAAGACACTGTAATTTGAAATCAATAAATGGTTAGACTATCTGAAATATGTTAAGGTGTTATTTTGAATATAAATTTATTACAACTACTGATAATGATTATGTTCAATTTGATGATGTTCTCATTTGTCTTTTTCTGAAACCCTAAATTTAGCTGTTGTTGTTAGTTGGAACGTTTCGTGATGGTAGGCGATGAGTGATGTAACTGAACAAAAGTCATTGTAAGATCACAAAAATCTTTCATCTTCGGTTGACTATTACCTGTCAACTAATGTGGGAAGCTAGCCAATTTGGTGACTTCAACACGTTATATAATAATTTAAAGTAAAATCGCTTAAATTCGAAAGTGGTGTGTGCGTCTTAGCTTTCTGCATCATGAAAAAATGTTATCTTGATTCTTGTTATGGTTTTGTTCTCCCTTAACTTCTTATAAGACACTTCCATTTTATTTGTTTAGTACTTGGAATATTTCATTTACTTGTTTGGATAAGATGGACGCATGTCATTATAAGATTAATATGTTCCATTTTTAGTAACTTTCATACTTTGTAGAAATATTGAATTGAATACGCTCAAAATTGAAAAGAGAGATGTATGTAGCCTTACACATCATGCAAAAGTTGTTAGCTTGATACGTGTTGTGAATACGACCACTAACAATGACTATGCTTTTCGGTTTCTCAAAATTTTGTTATTTTGTTCTTTTGTTTCTTTTCGTAAAATGCCCTCATCACATTTGTCTTTAATTGGAATTTCGATGTAATTAATTGGTCATAATAATTGTTGTGGTAGGCGCTGGATTATGTCATTGCTGAAGCCCGAGAAGTTGGAATAAGGCTTATGCTTAGTCTAGTAAATAACTTGGATGCTTACGGCGGCAAGACTCAATACGTCAAATGGGCTTGGACTGAAGGTGTCGGCTTGAGCCCTTCTAACGACTCGTTCTTTTATGATCCATCCATTCGCATTTACTTTAAGAACTATGTCAAGGTATCGTCAAATTTCTTTCTCTCATCCATATGCCCTCTTTGGCTTAACATAATTGTACTGTTTGCTTCGTGAATATTGTCCTAGTGTTTACTTAATGACTAACGAGGTTTTTGGATCTGAGTTTTGAAGCGGATCATCTTATTATTAATAACTCTCAAGAAGTGTTAGAAAAAAATATTCTGAAATTTGTGAATCTGATAAGTGTTGGATCATTAGATTCATGTGAGCTACAACAAAAGTAATTATCTAATGGAATTGTATAATAACCCTTTCCTTAAACCTAAATTCAGGGACTTTTATTTTCATTGCGGTAACCGTCTCTACCTTTTTAGAAAGATGTCATATTGGTCAATACTATATATTTTCATTTCTTTAAAAATCATAATTCTCCAAATGATAAAAATATATTTGGTATTACAATTCAAACAACATAAGCACATCCAAACACTATTTTCTAGGGACCGGATAAATATAATTGATTTTCCAAATTCTTATTGTTCAACACATATGAACTTTCAAAACTCACATCCAAACACCACCTAAGATTTGGTACAAGGCTGGTAAGGAAACATTGCAAATTGAACGGGACAACCAAATTCACTTCCCACCATCATGACATATTTTTTGGCAAATAAATTGCGCGCGCACACACACTCGTTAGATGAGGCTTGGAATTTTATCGATTTGTATTCTCAGTTGCTCATTGTTAGCTATTATTCTTAATTCTTAACTTCTGATAAATGTTGCAGACTGTCTTAACAAGGAAGAACACAATAACAGGAATCCAGTATAGAGATGATCCTGTCATCTTTGGCTGGGAGTTGATCAATGAACCACGCTGCATCACCGATCGTTCTGGTGACACACTGCAAGTAAGCTCATTTCTCTTTTTTAAAGACAACTACATGCATGAACTTGCAGTGATTGCACTATTCAATATAAACATGGTATTTACGCTGTTAGCATCTTGCCTATATTTATAAGCCTTGCCAAGATTTTGACATACTTTGTGAACTTTGTAATATTTCAGAGATGAATGCTGCAACTTGTAAAGGCATAGCTTAGGGGTGGCCAGATGGGTGGGGTCGGGTGACCGGTCAAAAGAGGCTCCATAAAAAATAGTCATTTTTACTACGGGTTGAGTTGGTCAACAAGTACTTTTTTGTCCACCTTAAAAAAAGATTATGAACAAATAATGTATAATTATGATTACAAAATCAGCATTAGTACAATGATAATCCAAATATGTGAATAAAAACATCAATAATAGACTCTGGGACTTTCAACTTGTTTATCCCAATCAATCCCATTTCCCTTTTTGTTAAATTATTTGATTATACAAACCAAACAGACCACTTATAAGTGATTGGGCTGAATTTTCTCTTAAAGTGACTCACAGATCTGGTTAGTCGTATTTACAACTCTTAGGGTCCATACTCCATCTAAAAGACATGTCGACAAATGTCATGCTGTTTATCATTTTCTGTTCTGTTATTTTGTACATAGCAAATTTAATTTTCCAGGCATGATTTGTATCTAAGGCTAATATAAACTGCAGGATTGGATAGAAGAAATGTCAGCCTTCATAAAATCAATCGACAATAAGCATCTTTTAACTGTTGGTCTCGAAGGATTTTATGGTCCTAAAAGTCCCAAGAGCAAGACTAACAATCCAGAATTTTGGGCTGCTGATATGGGAGTGGATTTTATTCGCAACTCTGCTCCCCCAACCATTGACTTTGCCTCGGTTCATATTTACCCTGATCAATGGTTTGTCTATTTTTCTATTCTTCTTCTTATAATTTTATATCATTCTAGCTTTATGTCTATAAAAATAAATTGCAATATTTTTATGGAGCCCATGAAAATTGCTAATTTTCCAAGAGCACAAGCGGTATTGATGAACAATATCTTTTCTGCAGGTTTAAAAAGAAAAGTCTTAAAGGAAAACTAAAATTTGTGGCTGATTGGATGCATTCTCACATTGAAGATGGTGACCAAGTGCTCAAAAAACCTGTCATGTTTACTGAATTCGGACTGTCTGATCTAAATAAAGGTTTCGACCCTTCACAAAGGGATGAATTTTACAAAATTGTCTTTGATGTTATATATGAATCCGCTAAGAAAAAGGGGGCAGGTGGAGGGTCATTTGCCTGGCAGTTCTTAGTAGAAGGGATGGAAGAATTTAACGACGATTTTGGGATGGTCCCGTGGAAGAGAGCTTCAACATATAAGCTTATAACTCAACATACATGCAGGCTAGCAAAAATTCATGGGGCAGCCGCACCAGTAACAGGAAATATCAAGAATATTTGTAACAGTAAATGGTAAAACAACATTAGATTTTTTTTTTTTTTTTTTTTTTTTTTTTTTTTTTTTTTAATGATTTTGATCTCAATAATTGAGTTTGTTTTTGTGAGGTTTGAGATTTTAGTTACTTAGGAATATTATCATAACACACGTTTTCATATGTATTATGTATATGCAGTTCTTGTCATATGGAAATGCTTATAAATTGGACTTATTACATTTTTGTCGAATTTCTATGGTTCTTTTAAGCACATCAATGGTATTATAAACCTTCGTCAAGCTCAGTTACATGTGATGTAAGCTGTTTAACCACCATATCAAGTCAAGCAAAAAGTAAAACATTAACACAGTCCAAAGGTTAAAATAGCATAATTGTACTGAATTTTAACATAACAAAAAACAACATACAAAAGCAATGATCCCAAGACCTCATACCCTTTCTTTGAATGATAAGACGAAAGTGTAATCCATTTGAAACAACGAATCCGGAAATAGTATTTATAGCATCAGAGAAGGGGTGTCACGGCGTTAATGCCTTGATGACTTGATGTTATAGCAACTATGGCATGATTACCATTTGTGCTCTGGCGTTTAAGCTTTTATGTGATCAACAATGTGTGTAAGTTTGGGTTTTAGTGTGTCCGTGTACTACTTTTGACGACTTTGAAGTCAACACTTTCAGTGCTCCGATACCATATTAATAATTTTTTAGTGTCATCATTGCAGATGTGAGTGTTTATTTGAGCTTATTTTTGGATTTTTGAGTTTACGTTCTTTTATTTCTAAAATAAACTTTTTTTCGATTTATTTCGAGACTTATATTATATAATTATACAAACCAAAAAGTTTTAAAAACATAATGAAAATAATAAGCTAATTAACACTAAAAGGAAACCCACATAAACTCCTCTCACCTTTCCAAAATAATTGTCTACCCATTAAAAACAGATAATTATTATATCATCCTTTAATTTAATTTACACTTTTACTTTTAGCAGAATATCATCCTTTAAAGCGTGTAATAATGACCAACTCGAATAAAAATTCCGCTTACCGACAAAAGATGCTCATAATCAACAAATCCACACCTATTAATTGACAAAATTTATACTGTCTTCACACTGTTTCCTTTTTTAAACATTACTCCATCAAGCTCTCACACACACCCTTCACTATGTGTTAATGTAATTTCTTGAGATATTTTTTTCAATAAAATCTTGAAAAGAGGGATCTGGGTTTTCTTATATACCTTATTTCCCATCTGGGTTTCCAAAATCTTTGGATAAAACCCACTATTTATAAAGATCCAATCAAATCCCTCTTTTAGTACTAAGAAATTGATGGTTAAATATAAAATGGTTGGAGGGAATGGTTATTTGCTTCCAATACTTGGATTTGCATCAATTATTGCTTTTGTTTATTTATCTTTTGGTGATATATTGTCTGTAAACTATTACAAAAATGATATAAATTTGAGTTTTGTTGAGAGGAATGGGACTAATTTTGTGGTGGATGGGAAGTTGTTTTATATAAATGGATGGAATTCATATTGGTTTATGGACCATGCTGTTCATGATCATAGCAGACCAAGAATTAGAGCTATGCTTCAAGCTGCTGCTAAAATGGGTTTGACTGTTTGTAGAACTTGGGCTTTTAATGATGGTGATTATAATGCTCTTCAAGTTACTCCTGGTCAGTTTGATGAAAAAACATTTAAGGTATTTTATTTTATGTAATTTGATATTTTTGTGATATTTTGGTTGAGGTTGTGTAGGTATTGTTTGTTATTTTTTGGTTATAGGAGGTGTTCGGGATTGCTTGTTTTATGGCAGAAGCAGTTTTATGTTATTTAAACTGCTATTGCGCTTATCGGTAAAATAAATAGATTGTGACAAGAATTTGGGAGGTGCTTATTTCAAAATGTTACTGTAATTTTTGCTGAACTTATGATTACTTTTCTGCATAAATATTTAAGTTAAAACCTTTTATAAATAATTTGATTAAAATCTTACAACAATGATCATTTTTTCGAGTATTCTTGCATCTCTTACAACATATGGGAGTCCCAAGTATGAGAAGTAATTTTTGTATAAATAACTGAAAATCAACTTTTTATATTAAGATTTTGCTCTATTGAGGTAACAACGTAACATGTCCATGTTTATTCATGTGGGAAACTAAATATAAAATCAGTTATTGGCTGATTTTGTGAATTATCTTGAAGGTGTTATTTTGTTAATTATATATTACAAGTCTACAACCTAATAAAGACTATGTTGTTGAGTTGTTCAATATCTGGATGATCCCATTTTTGTTTTTTATTGAAATCCTGATTTTAGTTGTTGTTAGTTGGAACAACATTTTGTAATGGTTGGTGTTGGATGATGTCACTTATTAATAATTGAATGTGAAATCATAATGATTCTTCGGTCTTCTGATGGATATCAGCTATAACTGTTGTTGGAATCTTGCTAATTTTGGTAGCCATGTAAACTGTTATTCATGATTTTAATTGATGACAGGGTATTCTAGGTTGTTTGTTCTTGTGTTTGTATTACTTCTGGTTTAGTTTTACTCTGTTTATTTATAGCGTATCGCTATTAAAAAAAAAGGTATATTTTAATTTGATTTTTGTTTCTGTTATGTGATCTTAATTTTACTCATTTGTAGTGTTGGAGAACTACTTTTTTCTACATTAACTTGTCACTTTTAACAACTCACATATGCCAATAGAAAGTACGAAAGAACGTTAATTTGAACACAATAATTGGTTACATTTTGTACATTATGTTAAGGGTGCTACCTTGATAATTGTATATTAGGACTGGTGATAATAATTGATTAATTATGTCACTCAATTTAATGATGATCTCATTCTTGTTCTCTCTGAGACCCTATTTTTAGCTGTTGTTGTTTATTGGAACATTATAATGGTAGGCAATTGATGATGTAACTGAACAAATAAGTCACTTTGTTCATCTTTGGTAACTTTCAAACAGCATAAAGCAGTAAAAACTAAGACCACTCAATTTCGAATTGGTGTGTGCATTTTAGCTTTATGCATCATGTTAAGATGTTATCTTGATTTTTTTCAGGTTATGTTCTCCCTTAAAAATTAAAAAATAATACTTCCGACTTAATTCTTTGGTACTTATAACATATCAGTTAATTGTTTGGATATGATGGATTCTATGGTAGGCAAGGAATCATACAAATCGATTCTCCCTTTAAAGTGCCATCTTTTATTCTAGTGAAAATTTTCCTCCTTTATCAACTTTTATACTCGTATCAAATATCGTAGAGAAAAACACTCCAATTTGAAATAAAAGATTTCTTTAGCTTTACATTTACACATGACATATAAGGCACGATGTTATATGTGTCCTGGATACAACTACAAATAATGGCTCTTTTTTTCAGTTCCTATAAATTTGTATTCTTGTATCTTTTCCTAAAATCTTCTCAATATAGTTTTTTTTTACTTCAATATATTTATATTGCCTATAATTGATGTTATGGTAGGCGTTGGATTTTGTCATTGCTGAAGCCCGAGAAGTTGGAATAAGACTTATGCTTAGCTTAGTCAATAACTTGGATGCTTACGGTGGCAAGACTCAGTATGTCAAATGGGCGTGGACTGAAGGTGTCGGCATGAGCCCTTCTAATGACTCGTTCTTTTATGATCCATCCATTCGCATTTATTTCAAGAACTATGTCAAGGTATCATCAATATTCTTTCTCTCATCTAAAATACCCTCTCTGGGGTGTCATAATTGTCCATTGGTAATGTTTGGTTGGATATATAATTTTCTAAAATGTTATATGCATATCAGCCTAGTGCTTAAATTGTATTTGACATCAAAACAATAATGCAATCTTAATGACTGAAAAGGTTTTTAAATTTGATTTTAGGAGCCTGAATCTTTGCATTAGTAATCTTTAATGTTTGGAAAGACATATTCTGCTTTCTGGAAACCTGATAAGTTTTGGATAATTGATTTTATGTGAGCTACAACAGAATTATTTAGCTGAATTAATGCAACTGATTATCCGATTGCATTGTTCAGCATCGGATAAACGCTTTTGAAACTTATATCCAAACACCGCCTAAGCTTAGGTACAACTGTACAAGGCTAGTAATGTTGCCAAGGGGAAACAAAGCAATTCATATCCGATGTCCCAATTCACTTTTCACCCTCATGTCTTTTCTTTGCAAATAAATCACACACACGCACATCTGTGATGAGGCTTACAAAAACACCCTTGGTAGATGGGCATGTTTGGAGGCGCTTGTTAGTTAGTGCAGCTTGAGCTATGCCGTGTTGGTTCGCCATCAGGACATACCGAGAGAAAATTAAAGTTATAGTGATTTATAGACGGCCACGACATATATATCGTTGTTTTTTCGGTAGTTCATCTTATTAAGAGTAAGGATTTAGTTTCATTGCTTAGCTATTATTCTTATAAATGTTGCAGGCTGTCTTAACAAGGAAGAACACAATAACAGGAATCCAGTATAGAGATGACCCCGTCATCTTTGGCTGGGAGTTGATCAATGAACCACGCTGCATCACCGACCGTTCTGGTGACACACTGCAAGTAAGCCCATCTCTCTTTCTCAATCATAGATGCACACACGAACAACAGTGATTTCATAACAAAAGAATTGAACAGGGTATTTACTCAGTTTAGCAATTTGCATGCATTTACAAGCCTTGCTAAGATTTTGTCATATCTCGTGAACATTGCAAACTATACAAGGGTGGAGACATTAAAATCATAATCTGGAGGTGGCAACAGGGGTGGGTGGGTCAGGTAAGGGGTCAAAAGGGTTTCAGTTTGAAAAGGATCATTTTAGTGCCAGTCAGGTTGGGCCATAAGTGCTTTGTTGTCCTTCTATGCCTAGTTATTAGGTAGCAGGACCGATCCTGAGTTTTTGGAGGCCCTGGCTAAAACTGATAATGGGGACTAAAAGTAAAAGGCGAAACAAAAAATGTTATCTTTTCATAGCATACAGTGAGAACAAAAAATATCATTTTTCAAGTATATTTATAAAAAAACGACTGTTTTTATTCATATTTATATGAATATGTAATATCACTTATAACTTTATACATTGAATATAACTTTTGGGGGCCCTGGGCGATCGCCAACCCTCAGTGGCGGAACTAGGAAATGAGGATGTGGGGGGCAAAAATTTTTTGACAACAACAAAATGCGGAAAAAAAAATAAGGATCATAATGATAAATCGAGTATTTTTACTTTAAAATGATTGATTTATAAAGTTTTAGAGTGTTGAATGTTGGGTTTTAGAGTGTTGAATTTGAGTTTTGAGTGGGGGTCATTTTCGAAAAAAGGTCAAAATTAAAAAAAAAAATACACTAAAATCGCCACTTTTTCGGCTAGCCATAGGGGGCACTTGCCCCCCATTGTTACCAAGTAGATCCGCCCTTGCCCACCCTCAAGGATGGCCTGTTAACTAGAAATAAAATTTTGGTCATTTTCAACCCTTTTGACCCGTTTCCTTCTTAGCTAAATTCTATTTATTTGGCCCTTTTGAGTTGATAGAAAACCCAAATTGACTTGTCCATAAGTAAATGGGTCGATCAAGAACACCTTTATTTCACACACATAATTGATTAGTCATGTTTACGATTAAAATTAGGGTGCATAAAATAGACTCGTAACCAAACATAAATGCTTTCGTGGCTTTAGTCGTCTTTTATTTTGTGGTCATGAGTTGCATCTAAGGTTAATAAACTACAGGACTGGATAGAAGAGATGTCAACTTTCATTAAATCAATCGACAATAAGCATCTATTAACTGTTGGTCTGGAAGGATTTTATGGTCCTAATAGTCCCAAGAGAGAGACTGTTAATCCAGAATTTTGGGCCGCTGATATGGGAGTGGATTTTATTCGCAACTCTGCTCCTGCAACCATTGATTTTGCCTCGGTTCATATTTACCCTGACCACTGGTAAGCTTATCGCGGTTTCAAGAATTATACAATGCTTCTATTTGGATGCCCAAGAAGTGGTATTAATGAACATTATTTTGTAGGTTTAAAAAGAAAAGTCTTAAAGGTAAACTAAAATTCGTGGCTAAATGGATGCACTCTCACATTGAAGACGGAGACCAAGTGCTCAACAAACCTGTCGTGTTTAGTGAATTTGGATTATCTGATCTAAACAAAGGTTTTGACCCTTCACAAAGAGATGAATTCTACAAAACTGTCTTTGATGTTATATACGAATCTGCAAAGAAAAAGGGTGCAGGTGGAGGGTCGTTTGCATGGCAGTTCTTGGTAGAAGGAATGGAGGAATTTAATGACGATTTCGGCATAGTGCCGTGGAAGAGTGCTGTGACATATATGCTTATAACTCAACAGACATGCAGGCTAGCAAAAATTCATGGAGCGGTCACACCAATAACAGGAAATTTGAACAATATTTGTAATGATAAATGGTGAAAACAAGATTAATGGTGAAAACAACTTTATATTCTTTTTATATGATTTTGATCTGAATGATTGAGCTTTTTTTTTTGTGATGTTTGAGATTTTAGTTGAATAGCCAGATTTTCAGCATCACACATGTGTTGGGGTGTTTGGGATTCTTTTTATGCTGAAGCAGTTTTTGGTTCTGTTTTATGCTTTATTCAAGTAAAATAAGTAGATTATGAGCATATATGTTTAAGATGCATCGACTAGAATTAGATGCATCTATATTCAATTAGATGCATCTGAATTGATAAGAAAACTTAAAATGAGAAAGATAACTATAACTACATGTTTAAGATAACTATCTTAATACTTTTAACAAGTATCTTAATACATGTTTAATGAATCTTAAATGTTTGGTTTTATTTCTCATTCATCTCATTTTAAGTTTTATTCTCATTTGATCCTAAGTGATAAACATAACTATCTTAATACTTTTAACAAGTAAATTTGATTTCAATTTTTTCAACAAATATTACATTTGGAATTACTTATCTTTAAGTAGCTTATAAGTACTTGTTCATAAATAGAAAAATAGAAAAGCAGTTCCAAACAACCTCATAGCATGTATATTAGGGGTGTTCGCGGGTAAGGTAATAACCGAATAAACCGAAAACCGAACCCGAACCGAAAAAAACCGAACCGAATTTGTCAAAAACGAACCGAACCGAACTAAAAATTCGGTTTTCGGTTTGGCTATGGTTTTAGCTATCTGAACCAAAAACCGAATTTATATAAATATATATATATTCTTTTTATACATTTATATATAAAAACACTTTATATATTTGATATATATATTCTTTAATATATTTATATATACAAAAAGATCATTAAAATTTTATCCTAATATAAAAAAATACTTTTTATGCTTGAAATAAATTTTTTTTTGCCAAAAATATATTTATCTAAATTAAAAATATATATATATATATAAATTCGGTTTTCAGTTTTGACCCATAATCGAACCAAAATTCGGTTCGGTTTGGTCACAGATATTTTCGGTTCGGTTCGATTTTCGGTTATGCCCTCAAAAAAATTAACCGAACAAACCCAATCGAATAAACCGATTAACCTGAGAACCGAACCGATGAACACCCCTAATTGTATATACAGTTCTTGTCATACGGAATAACGGAAATGCTTATAAGTTAGTCGTATGTTTAGTATAAGTGTTAGTAGGCCCAAGTGTATTTGTACGGGCTAAAGCCCGAGTTCTAGAATGCTCTATTATTAGTAGAGGTGGCAATCACAACCCATTTAGAGAAAAATGGGTTGCTATGGGTAAAAAATAACAACTTATGGGTTGGATTGGGTTACCCCATTTGCAAAGAATATGTCAAATGGGTCAACATATGGACTTATGTGAATCAACAAATGGGTCGAATGGGTCAACAAATGGGTCGAATGGGTCACTTAAGGGTCGGATGATAACTCAACCATCATTAGATGTCGTGTTTTTTAGGTTTTTATACGTTTTTACATTTTTTTCGTCAGTTTTAACATTTTCATCCGTTTTTGCGCGTTTTCGTCGTTTTTTAACGTTTTCGTCCGTTTTTTTACCTTTTCTCCGTTTTTGCGCGTTTTCGTCCCTTTTTTTACGTTTTCATCCGTTTTTTTACGTTTTCGTCTGTTTTTTCGCGTTTTCGTCTGTTTTTTCGCGTTTTCGTCCGTTTTTTACGTTTTCGTCCGTTTTTTACGTTTTTCGCCCGTTTTTGCGCGTTTTCGCCCGTTTTTTTACGTTTTCATCCGTTTTTTTACGTTTTCATCCGTTTTTGCGCGTTTTCATCCATTTTTTTACTTTTTCGTCCGTTTTTTTACGTTTTCATCTGTTTTTGCGCGTTTTCGTCATTTTTTTACGTTTTCGTCAGTTTTTTTACGTTTTCATCCGTTTTTGCGTGTGTTTATCCGTTTTTTTACGTTCTCGACCGTTTTTTTACGTTTTAATCCGTTTTTGGGCGTTTTCGTCCATTTTTTTACGTTTTCGTCCATTTTTTTACGTTTTAATCCGTTTTTGCGCGTTTTCGTCAGTTTTTTTACGAAAACGTAAAAAAACGCGCAAAAACGGATGAAAACGTAAAAAAATGGACGAAAACGTAAAAAAACGGAAAAAATACGGAGACAAACGAGCAAAAATGGGCGAAAACGTAAAAAACGAACAAAAACGCGCAAAAACGGCTGAAAACCTAAAAAAACTGACGGAAACGCGCAAAAACGGACGAAAACGTAAAAAATGGACGAAAACGTAAAAAAATTGACCAAAACGCGCAAAATAGATGAAAACGTAAAAAAACGGACAGAACGCGAAAAAACAGATGAAAACGTAAAAAACGGACGAAAACGTAAAAAACGGGCGAGAACGCGCAAAAACGGATGAAAACGTAAAAAACGGGCGAAAACGGAAAAAACGAGCAAAAACGTAAAAAAACGGATGAAAACGCGCAAAAACGGATGAAAAAGTAAAAAGCGGACGAAAACGCGCAAAAACAGATGAAAACGTAAAAAAACGAACGAAAACGTGCAAAAACGGATGAAAACGGAAAAAAACGCGCAAAAACTGACGAAAACGTAAAAAACGGACGAAAACGTGCAAAAACGAACGAAAACGCAAAAAAACGGATGAAAACGTAAAAAAACTGACGAAAACGGAAAAAACAGAAGAAAAAGCGCAAAAACGGATGAAAGCGTAAAAAAACGGAAGAAAACGTAAAAATATGGACGAAAACGCGCAAAAACGGATGAAAACGTAAAAAACGGATGAAAACGCGCAAAAACAGATGAAAACGTAAAAAAACGGACGAAAACGCGCAAAAACGGATGAAAACGTAAAAAAACGGACGAAAACGTGCAAAAACGCAAAAAAACGGATGAAAACTTAAAAAAACTGACGAAAACGGAAAAAAACGGACGAAAACGCGCAAAAACGGATGAAAACGTAAAAAACGGACGAAAACGTAAAAAAATTGACGAAAACGCGCAAAAACGGATGAAAACGCGCGAAAACGGACGAAAACGTAAAAAAAACGACGAAAACGTAAAAAAACGACGAAAACATAAAAAACGGATGAAAACGGACGAAACTCACTATAGTAGCATGATTACATGTGGAAATGTAACGAGTCGACCCGACCCAACCCGACCCAACCCGTTTGACCCATGACCCATTCAACCCATTCTTATAGTATGACCCGTTTGACCCATGACCCATTTGACCCATAAACCATTTGACCCATGACCCAAACCGACCCGACCCATTTGCCACCTCTAATTATTAGTATATATGTAACCGATTATGATGAATGAATGATGGACAGAATTCATAAACCTTCAATAACTTGAAGAATATGTCTAACTTCAATTGTTTTAATCACATAAAATTCAGTTACAGGTGATGCGTGTTGTTGTAATGTTTACAGTCAAAAATCAACAACATTCAAAAGCAGTGATCTCAAAACTATTCATGTTTAGAATGATCTTCAGACCAAAAACCAAATATAGAATGTAAAGATTAACCATTGACTAATTAGAAACAGTTTGCTAAAATGAAATTATCATGTGATTTTAGTTCTTTCACCTCAATCATCAGACACAAAATCAAACACAAATATATCATAATTAGACAAAACACAAAACATTAGAAACAATATTTCATAATCTCATATACCCATTGATTCATCTTAATTTAACCATTCCATTTCATAAAACACTTTAACTACAATAACATTAAAAACAAAACAATAAACTCGTTCATCAAGACATTTCATCAACACCTTAAACCACACCTCCTAACTCCCCCACCTTCCTCAACCTCTTTCTCCCCTTCAAGCCACTCTTCACCGTCTCTGTAACCGCCACTTTTCGCCCTCGAGTCCTCCCCGCAACCCCCTCCCCCTCGATCTCCCCTTTCTTCGTCGCAACTCGATCAAACTCATCCGAAAGCTTCCTCACAGGCCACTTCTTCCCACCATCTGCCACGTCATCATCCTCCTCATCAACCAACCCCACAAATCGCCTCTTTCGCTTATTCGCTATCGGCGCAGACGGCGCCACAGGACTATTTAAACTTTTTCCCGCCTTTTTTGCAATTTTTGAACCCGATTTTTTAAATTTTTTAAACTTGGGGCTTAAGGACTCTTCTCTCTTTTTAATACTTGTTTCGATGTGGTTTCGAATCTTGTCGATATCGCCTTCGATACGGCCTTGCAACCTGTGGCGATTGAAACTTAACCCACCCATGGACCAATGAGCTTCTTCAGCCCATGACATAAACGGGTCAAGTACTGAAACGGGTGGGTCGACCCGGTATGTGTTGTACTTGATATCTGTGTAGATTCGGGGACGAGGGAGGCTGCTGCCGTAGAATTTACCCGGGCCTAGTGCTATCACCATTATTTTGGTTTCTTTGTGTGTGTGTGTGAAAAGGTGTAACTGTGTGTTTGTGTTGTATTAGGGTTATAGGAAATGGATGACTGTGTGTGCGTGTTTATAGATGGTGGATTTGGGGGGAGATTATGGCGGGAAAGATATGGCGCCAGATGTAGTATTGGGCGGGGCAATGAACATTTTTGGGTCGCGGAGTAGTGATGGGAATGTAGTACATTGCAATTTATATTTGTTGTTAAAAAAAAAGAGAAAATTTTTTAAACGGACCATATTTACTGCTCATTCACGAAATAAGACGTCGCATAATTTTTTTTATCAAAATAAACTTTTGAATTCATCCGTTAGATTTATTTGTGAAAAAAAATTCCACCCTACACATGTGTCTTTTGCAACATTCAACGCGACATAATTTTTTAAAAATGCGACCCATTTAGTAAAAGTAAAACGCGACCTATAGCAAAACGCGACCAAAATTTTATTTAACAAAGTAAATCGCGACCTAATAAAACGCGACCTAATTAAATCGCTTAAACAAAATTCGCGACCCATAAATGTAAACGCGACCCACATAAATTAGAATAGCAAAGTCCAATAGTGTACACTCTATAAAGCAAAGTTGGCTACTTGTACACCATCTACCTACTTCTTTTCATTTCAATAAGTTAAATTAGGGGTGAGCAAACGGACCGGATGGACCGGACCGAACCGAAACTGATCGGACCGAAGGACCGGCGGTCCGGTCTACCATTTTGACAAATTAGGTCTCGGTCCGGTCCATTCCGGACCACAAACCAAAAATTTAGCCTTGTTGGACCGGACCGACCACATTCGGTCTCGGTCTCGGTTTAGGTTTTTTGCCGGATTCGGTCTCGGTCCGGTCCGGTTTTTCTCGGTCCGGTCCGGTTTTCGTCCGATGATCAACCCTAAGTTAAATTACTGCAACACACTTGATGGCTTTGTTTTCTCTTTTTTTTCAATTTTATTCTTAAGTACTTGTTTGTAGATAAAAAAATAGTTTTAAAAAATAAAAAAGAATACCTGTTACTAGGGGTGTAACCGAGCCGAGCCAAGCCCGAGCTTGACAAGGCTCGAACTCGGCTCGAAAAAAAAATTAGGCTCATGCTCGGCTCGATAGCTCGTCAAGCTTTAACCATCTAGGCTTGAGCTCGACTCGATTCAATTTCGAGCAAAGCTCGAGCTTTGCTTGAAAAGCTTGAATATATGTATATGAATACATGATTACACATTTACACCCCTATTCCAACTCCTGAACAAGTTGATTAAGGAGTTGAGCCTTGAGACTCGAAAAGAAGAACGAATACAATACAGTACCCAATGAAAACCATATAAAGAGGAAGTGATGGCCAAGAAGTGTGCACTGTGTAGATTGTAGAATACAAAACGTTACTTATGAATAATTAGGGTTTGAAGGGTATATATTTAATTAATTTTTTATGGAGTAAGTCCTTATAATTAGGTTAATATTTAAATTAACCCTTATTTACTTAAAGCTCGATAAAAGCTCGAGCCGAGCCATCAAAAGCTTGAGCTCGGCTCATTATATGTTTCGAGCCAATATATTAGGCTTAAGCTCGGCTTGAGCTCGATAAAAGCTCGACTCGATCGAGCCAAGCTCAAGCTCGAGCTCAAGTTGCTTGATAAAAGCTCGGCTTGTTTGCACCCCTACCTGTTACTAGGCTTGATGGTTTGAGGTGAAAAAAGGGTTGCCTGTTATTTTAATGAATAGAATGGATCTCAGTAGCTTGATGTGACATTTTTAGTCTATTTTCGTAAATATAATTTTTTTGGTTCAATCTCGTAAGCAAGGTGTTTTATTGGGTTGTATTAGTAATTTGTTTTAAAAAAATAAATTTCGTGGCAGGAAATATTTTTCCACATAACATGAAACATGATTCGATAACATGACTTATTGGTACCCTAACTCACTTTATTTTGTTTTTTATTATTTCGTTCACTCTGTTTACAGTACAATACAGTTTTTTATTAGTTTTTGTTTCGTATTTTCTGTCAGTTTAATACTCTTAGACTTATTAAACTTTATATTTTATGTTCAATACTTTTAGGTTTATAATTTTTTAAATATAAATAAAGATATAGAAATAAAAATAACAATAATAAAATAATAAAAATAAAAAATGAAAACACAAAAAAGGTACAAATGGATTTATTTAGGAACACTGGTATTGCGAGGGATTGTGAAGCAAAGTCAAGCAACAATCATGGTTGGGACTTGTGAGTGTGGTGTGAGGAGTTGGCAAGGAAGAAAGAGATGCATTTAAAGGTGAAGGCTTTACCTTTCGGGCTTTGTGCATAGTGGGTAGTTTATTTTTTGTTATATAGTTTATGAGTGTGTATGAGATAATTAGTGATGTATTTTAATAAATAAAAAAAAATATGTTGAAAGGTGACGCTGTGTAATATGGTTGGGACTTTGGAGTGAAAAGTGAGATGATGATGAAAGAAAGAGAAAGCTGATGTGAAGATGAAGTGATGTGAAGGTTGGGATAGTCTTATAACCACACCCCACCCCAAATCTTTCTGCCCATAAACCTACCAACTCACTTGACCTAGCATGTAGGAGAATTGGAGATTTTTGGTCGAGGGTTTTAAAAGGTAAGTAAAGGTAATTATGATAAAAAGTGTTGATTGGTTTATTTTATAAAAGAGTAATGATATATGGACCTAAACTTAGACCTAATTGTAGGCCTAAAAACAAGTGTCAACATCCTGATGATTGCAGACAGAGACCCACTTATTTTACAACCATCAGAATGTTGACACTTGTTTTTAGGCCTACAATTATGCCTAAGTTTAGGTACATATATCATTTCTCTTTTTAAAAATATTAATACTTCATTACTCAACAAGGTATTGAAAATTGATTAACCACTTACATCATTTTTTCTCATAATCCCACTCCTTTTAAATTCATGCTATTTTTAAATATTAATCCGTAACATAGTGATCATAATTATTTCACGAAGGATAATTTTTCAATGTATGTTTACTTAAAGGATGTTATTTGCACACTCACAAAAATAATTGAGACACTCAAATTTTGAGTGTTTGGACATTTATTGTTGGAATCACTTTTAACTTGTATTTCAAGTGTTAGTTATTTATATGTAATAGTTTGCTTAAACTAGGCTTTTATGTTAGTAATCAATGTTAGGCTCATGTAGAAAGCCCATGAGCCTATGCCAAAGCCCAATAAGAAAGGAAGAGACTAGACATGTTGCTCTAGCTCCCTTCCCCTATAAATAATGTTGTAAACATTCACTTGAAGGTTGGTTGTTCACTTAATATACATGTCCTACGCATAACCTTTGTTTATCATTATATCGTGTGTGTTTAGTGTTCATCCGATCACTTTCTTTCCTATTTCTTACATATTGATCCTTGTGTTAACTTATGGTGACCTAACAGTGGTATCAATCGCTATCTAGTTGGGTGAAATACCTTTGTTTTTAAAGTTTGCTTCTATACGTGTGGGTTTAGCGTGCTATACCTTTGATACTATTAAAACTTTGATTTTTTCACTTGTAAACTCAAGATTCTTGTGGTTTAAGGTTTATTTAGTGTTAAAGTTTCAGTTTTTAGCAAAAAGTTTCAAACTTTACGTGTGTAGATTAGTTTTTAAGCTTGGTTTGTTTCGTGTGTACTATCTTACGCGTAAGGGTGAAAAGTTGTTTGGATCATCAAGTTTCATACTTTTGTGTTATTTTGGTGATTTTGAAGTTGTTTCATCATTAAATTCAGGTTTACAAAACGTTTTTGGGCATAAAAATTAGTTTTGGTGAATATGGTACTTCATACGCCTAGTAAAACCCTAGTTTTACGCGTAAGAGTCTACTCCTAAACCACTATACGCCTAACAGTTTCCTACGCTTAAGGTGTTCTTCATTTGATCTTCGAAGTTGTTGGTTTACTCAGTGTTTTCTTGCTTGGATAAGCCTGAAAACACTTCGACTTGTGGATATCTTTTACACTTGGACAAGTGTAAAGGATTTTTGGGTAAAACGCTAGTTTTACGCCTAAACTCTAAAGTTTACGAGTAAACACTCTACGCCTAAGTCTAACTTACGTGTAAGGTTCTTACTTATAAACATTAAGTTTACACATGAGCTTAAGTTTAACCTAAGGTTTAAGCGTAAGAAGTATTTACGCCTAAGATCCTATCTACGCGTAAGAAAGGAAGTTACGCGTAAGATCACAGTCTACGCCTAAGCTGGTTTCTACGCCTAAGTGTACTTCATCAACAAATTTAAGTTTCATTCGACTACAAAGATCCATCATCAACACAAGTGTCAAGATGTCTCAACCACCATGCTCTAACCACTTTCCTTATGAGTATCCTCAACAACAACAACAACAACAACAACAACAATTTCAACAATATCCTCCACAACAAATTCAACAATATCCTCAACAACAATTTCAACCACCATCTCAAATGTACTTCCTCAAGGAGCAAACCCTCTTCCACCACAGATGCCTCAACCAAACCCTCGTCAACAAGTTCAACATTGTAACTAATTCCAATATCAGTTTCCCGCTAAGTATGCTATGAATGTCACAACGCAAAAGGAACCTTCTTGGTTTGCAAAGATGTGTGAAGCTTTAAGCAGCCAACAATCCATTCATGAAGTTGGATCCCTTGATTGACCTCCAATGCTCACTCCCGGAAACTACGATCAATGGGTGATAAGGTTTTTTTAGGTTTTGTGATCTCAAGAAACCACATGGTAAGTTTTTGAAGAAGGTCATACTTGAAGGTCCTTTTCAGATGCCTACTATCACTATACCCGGAGATCCGAATGCTACTCCACCAAGAGATGATGTTACCAACATTGTCAGCATAGATCAACTTACTACTGATCAACTTCTTCATTTAGAAGCTGATGAACTTGTAATGCGATATATCCTTTTGGGTCTACCCAATCCGATAATTCGTAGTGTTGGTGCTCAGAAGACGGCTAAAGCAATGTGGGAGCACATTCATCTTCTAATGGAAGGCACTGAACTTAATCAAGAAGACATGGAATCCAAAATTTATTTAGCATATGAAAACTTCATGATTGAACCAGGGGAGTCATTAGAGTCATACTATCATTGGTTCTCATAAATCATCAATGACTTGGATAAACATAATATCATTATGCCAAGGATTGCAATCAACACAAAGTTCCTGAGCTGTCTTGGTCCTGATCGGGAGAAGTACGTTACATTCATCCGTCAAGCGAAGAATCTTCATCAAGCTACTTACGTATTGTTGTATGACTATTTGAAGCACCATCAAAAGGAAGTAGACAAAGACATAATCATCCGTGGAGTCCCTGCTTCTCCATCACTCCCGAATAATCAAACTCTTGCTTTGTACACTTAAGCATGTTATCCTCAATTTCCGAACTTGCCAACTATCTTCACAAATCCTCCACAACCAAGTGCTCAGATTACACCATATGATCCATCACAACAACAATCACAAGAAACTCAATTGGTTCCATACAACAACAACAATGATTAAGCCTCTACAGTGAATCAAACGAGGATGCAGAAGCCTTCTATGCATTGAATCAAGTATTTGTCATGATTGCTAGAGCTTTTGGTAGATTTCCTAACAAATCCAACAATCGCATTCGTACCTCATCAAACACAAGAAATCAAGCTGTTGTTAACAATGGAAGAGTTAAGGTTCAGAACCGTGGTAATGGTCGTCAGATGGGTAGTGGTCAAGGGTTTAATGTTCATGGAAGGAATAACATGGGTGCTCCACAAAAACGGGTTCAAATGGTTGATCAGTGAAATGCTCAGATTGGGGTTAATAGTCTTCGATGCTACAACTGCAACGAGAAGGGTCATCTGGCTAATGCATGCCTAAAGCCAAGAACAAGAGGCAACGCTTATCACAAGGAGGCTTTACTCTTGGCTCTCAAGGATGAAGCTGGTGGAACTCTTACCTACAAGGAACAGAACTTCATGGCTAATGCGGATTCTGATGATGACATAGAGGACTTGCAAGCTAATGCAGCTGTGATGTTAATGGCAAACATGCAAGAGCTCCACATGAGTGATACAGGCCCAGTGTATGACACCGATGGCTTGTCTCAGGTACCGGATCCTAATATACTTATACATGATCTGATATCTCCGTCTGCATCTGCATCCGACGAGGCACAGAGTGTTCAACATGAGCCTTCTACATCTCATTACGACGATAATCAAATGGATCCCGTAGTTACATTTGACGATCAAGATGACCTAATGGTTAATATTGATAATCAAGTTGACTCCGTGGTCATATTTGAGGATCTAAATAATGATTATATTGAAACTCAAGTTGAACAAAATGAACCTTTGTCTAATCAAGATTCAGAACTCATGACCTTATGTCAGACCACCCTTTCTAAATTGGAAAAATGCAATGAGATTAATAAGAAACTGTAAGATAAAATTGCACTGTTGACTAAGGATAATGAATGCTATAAGTTTCAACTCAACATTTTTGAAACTAAAGAGAAACGTGAACAAAGTTTTGAAGTCGCTTTTGCAAAATTGTTAATACAAATAAGCCGTAAAAACGTTTATTTATATTTTACGATCTTCTAATATTTTGTCGATAACAAACGTAAAATCATTTTAACGAAACAAATAAAATACATAAATAGTTTGAGCCAATAGCTTTCTAACACACTTACATTTTTACATAAAACACTAAAACAAGCTTAAGTGATTTTATGATTTAGTAATACATATGTACAACAACTAGTGTTTACATATTGGGCAAATATATATACATAACTAGTATGTATTATGAATGGGTAAAAACTACAACCCATGGAACATATCCATAACCCATGGTATTGACCCATACCCATTTGACTAGGTGCATTGCACTCATAAGATACATTGTATCTAATAAGAGAGCCATGGATCAACCCATGACCCATGACCCATAACCAAAATACCCATGGGCAAAGAGGAGCGTCCTACGGATCCCTAGTTTTACACTAGACGGATCCCTTGTGGGAGGGATCCGTAGGATCCGGAGAACACTAAGCATTTCTCCTCTATAAATAATGAGCCATTTTTTCCTTTTGGGTAACACATACTTTCCCCAAGTATTGTAACTCTCTAACCACTGATCCTAAGGGATCTTTCTATGTAGTTTGTCTTTTGTTTTTGTGTGATTCTCTAGGTTCCTATTAAAGGCGAGATCACCACTTCTTGAAGTCGATCAAGCTCAAGTCCATGAGTTGTCATGCTTCGTCATCATCAAGACTACTGAGGTTCTCTTGTTGATAGTTCTTTCTTTCTCCATAGAAGTGTTGTATCAAAGACATTAGTGAAGGATGCCGAATGAGTCAAGACGAAAGCATTAGTGAAAGATGCTTAACGTCCGTGTCAAGAGCATTAGTAAAGAATGCTAAAAGGTGTCAAGACGAAGGCATTAATGAAAGGTGCCAAGCGTTGTGTCAAGGGTATTAGTAAAGGATGCCTAGAAAACAAATCAAGTGGCATTAGTGAAGAATGCCTAGGTCGTATAATCGATGAGGTGCATCGTTATACATATAGTGATTGTTTATATTCAAGGATGTTGATATCCTTGACGGTGTTGTAAAAAGGAGTTGGTCTCCTTTGGGATTAGGTGTTGTGTAGTGTTGGGTAGTAGTTCCTCCATTGTAATGGAACTCGGTACTTAGCCTAGTACCGGATAAAGGGTAGGTGACGTTGTAGTAGGTGTGGTTCACCTTGGTGTGAAAGAACCCTGTGGTTAGCCTAGTACCGGAAAAATAGTAGGCGACGTTGTGAAGGCTTCTCCGCCATAAGGAGTTGGTGTCGTGTAGTGATTACGAACTCTCGAGTAGGTGACTCGGGGAGTGGAGTAGGGCAAGGAAGGTGTCCTTGTAGCCGAACCACTATAAATACTCGTTTCGTGGTTATGTGCTTCTTACTCTTTATCTTTCATTACACTTTTATATATATATCTATCAACGTCCAACATACACATCTAAATAGATTGACATAAGTCGATCTAAATAATTTAAAAGAAAGTTTTAAATTGGTAAAACTATTCAACCCCCCCTTCTAGTTTTCCATAATTGGTATCAGAGCTTCGTTACCAAGTTTCTTAGAGTATGTTGTACTTTAAAAACTTGATACGATTCGTGTATGTTTGAAAACTACAAAGAAGAAAATATTTCAAAACAATTTTTTTTTCTTCTTTCATGTTGGAAATTGATAGATCATTCTAACATATTTGTTTCAAGAAATCTTCATGCTAGGATCTCTTCAAAACCTTCATTTCTATTCAAAGAATAATGAAGTCAACCTTCAAGAAAGGATCTAAAAGTAATCACAACCTACTTACTCTAAGTACAAAGGATTACTTTAAGAGCTCATGAAGTATTTTTGGAATTATGTCCTCATAAGCCAAACCAAGAAGCATAAAGGTATGTTTACTTTTTCATTAGCTAGCTTACATGATTATGTTGATATCATAGTTCTTGTTTGTTTAATAACCGCTAGTCTCTTAAAAGTCTCTCTTTCGTCACTTTCCCGACTTACTCATCATCAGGAATAGTATTCCTCTTGATTTCGTCAAACTAACGCCGTCGTCACAAATGGATCCTTGATAATTAACTTGTCAAATCCCGTCGAACAAAACATCTTTTTATTTGAAACCTCTAAACTATTTTTGTTCCGTAAGCTAGTTTATAGCCTACTACAAAAAATAATGCCAAACAACCCTTTTTCTGTCCACAGTAGCCGGATCCCTCTAGTTGTACTAGCCGGATCCCAATTACAAGGGACCCGGGGGAACCGTGGGACAGAAAACAGCTATACGCATTTGAAAACCATCACTGATCATTTTTCCCTCTCCTCACATAACACAAAAACGACTCAAGAACTGATTTCATCCTCATAGGACTCCATACCCTCAAGTATTCTTCTCAAGAACACCATTGTAAGTAATTACACTAAATTGTTCTAACTTTCATCATCCTCATCCTAGGGTTTATGGTTTCTCAATTTTTAATCAATTAGTTTAATTAAGGTTTTCAAAATTAATCATTAAAAGGGGATTTTAACACAATTAGAATTACATTGTGTTCACAACATTGTTAATACAAATCAAAACCATAAACCCATCTCAACTAATTTTACCTAATTGGAATACTTGTGTTTCTAGGACCAATCATGCCTAAAGCTACTCAACAAGATCACCATGATACCGTCCATTACCTCACCCATTACTATCGAAAAGAGGGATTGACAAAAACTGTTGAAAACACAAAGACCTTGATAGATCTTAAGCACTCGGAGATCGTTAGTGTTGCCTATGTAATCACAAGCAAACTAATAGAAGATCTCTACAACTCGTATTCTATAGCGGAATGTAAATACAGGTTATAATAACTAAGAACTCTTTGATCCTCTATGGATCTTTTGATTATTGAAACTCTATGTTTCGGATATTTTACAAGACTTGAAAAAGATTTAGAAAAACTTATCTAATACAAACTATTATGGTTTCTTTTATAGACAAGAAACCCTAATGACTCACGAGCGTTTACAACGTATGCTCCTAATACAAACATAGACTAAGAATGCATCTAGACAAGCATGCAACTAATCATATTGTTTTACTAATCATAATGTTTTGCCTCAAACACATTCTGAGTAAACACTACATAATACGGCGCCAACCTATCTTTCATACGGCGCTGACTTTTCCGGCATACGGCCTACATACGGCGCTTATCTCTCCTACGTGGATTCGCACTATCAGCAGAATCACGATTTCTGCTTTAACACTTCAGCTGAAGTATAACTTCAGCAGAATCCATTCTTCTTCAGCAGAAACTCTTCGGCAGAAACTTCAGCAGATCCAGTAGTTTACCGTAATTCCCAACAATCCTCCCCTAAACTGGAATTTGACTAGGTTAAGTTCCAGTTTCCTTGATAGATCGTTAATACTGTTGAGGATTGTACCATCTTATGAGAAAATTTCCAAACAATATCCTCCCCATTCCGTAAACACTTCTTAGCTAGGAAGGTCCAGTTTCTTGAGCACAAATACTTCACATTAAGAGGATTGCATTCGAACATCAGCAACAAGATTCAGAAGAAGGACATCTCTATGATGACTGAACTGTTATACACCAGATCTTTGCAGCAACATATGACATCATGTACATCAAAACATATAAGTTTCATACTATTCTCAACACTTCCAGGTGTGTTAACTCCTGTGAGAGGTGAATCATTGAAAATAATGGATTTGATGTCTCTTTACCAATAGCCATCACTACTGGAGTAGTCATATGTTTTAGTTCGAAAACTATGGTACATTGATAACCATCTAATTTATTGGCAAACCAGCAACCATATAAACGGATTTGACTTGTCTTTACCTGTAGCCGTTTGCTCAGGACTAGTCAATTCTTAGAATTGGTGAATTGAGAACCAATTATGGATTCAGTTGCCTTTACCACATGCCATATACATGTGGGCTAGCCAATTCTTGGATTCCAAAAAGGAATAGACCATGGTGAATTGATGACCATACAACCCTCAGCCGTTAAGCATGGGTGGTTGTAGACCCTATGATTTTGAGCAAACCATTACAGCTATCAACAGATTTGTTGTGTCTTTACCAAAGCTGTACCCTTTGGACTAGCCAACTCTTTGACATACACAAGGTATATCTGGTGAGTTAAAAACCATCAGAATTGGACAACAAACAAACCTGCATAAAAGTTAGTTTTTTTTTGTTTTTTTTTTGTTTTGTTTTTAACTAAGAAATTGAAAAATAACACAGAAATAGACAAATAACATAAATAACACAAACTAAAAGCAACAAAACAAGGTAATGCAGAGAGTACCAAGTACCATGATAAGGATGGGGATGAGGCCTATTGCTGTTGTAGAAGTTGAGTCTTGATCAAACCCACCAATGTTGAAGCAGACAGTCTTTCATTGCCCACTGGTTCTGGAGGAATCTCCAATTTCTGACTAAGCATCCTTTCCATAAGTCTCTTGGGCAATGGATACTTTCTTTCAGCAAACATGCAGACAGTGATTCCACCCTTAGTCTCAAGCACATGCACACGAGGTAGAGGATAGAATCTCCAGGATGCAACCTTCCACAGATGCGAGTTCTCCCAAATGGAATGTGCTTTACTATTGGGAGAATGAGAGTTAATAAGGACTTGAAGATCTCCTGGTAAGAACATCCCAGAACCTTGTGGTGACTTGTTGCAGTAATGGGTGGTAACAAGAGTGTACAGAGTAAGCAAATCTGCCCTGTCTACCAAGTGTAGAATTTCCTTTAGAAAGGTGAATTCCATTGAGGTGGAATCCTTTCGATGAATGACATTCATCTCATCATCCTTCAGATTCCATTTGACCAACACATTTTGATCTCCCTCAGGAAAATCAGCAGCAGAACCCTCTATAATGAAAGTTGAGTCATCAGCTTCAAGATCCAAGGGAGATCTTTTGGCCATTCTCTTCTTCCTCCTACCAGGCTTATAGATGTCCTCAGAGGGAGCATTTTCAGTTTGAACATTTGTGGTAAGACTTGAAGAGGTAGAGGGAGACTTAGTTGGAACACCTTCACGTAGTGCATTCATTCTGTGAATCATCTTTATCGCCCTTTTTGTTTTTATTTCAGCGAGATCAGCTTCCTTAACTTTAGAATCTTCTTGTGTGTCAACGGTTGCCACAGATGAAGTGGGAGCTGATACATCAGGTGCTTCGGGAGAATTGGTAGATGGTTCAGCAGATGGACCTTTGTCAGTAGAGGAAGCAACTTCAGTAGTTGCTTCAGCAGTAATGACTGGAGAAGTCGCTTTGGGTGGAGCATCATCAGACTTGAGTCTTTTGGCTTCTTGAGCAACTTCATTCCCAGCAATCCTTTTCAAGTTGGTAGAATGTGCTGAAGATGATGAGTTGTCCCCCATGATCTGTTTATATTTGCGAACCAGGACATGATCAGGAAAAGCCTTGACTTGTTTCATTGTTAAGCCAGCGTTGTACATCGAGCATTGATTTTTCACCACCTGTCTCATTTCAGATTTAGTAGGAGGTTTCTCTTTGTTCTTCTGAGCTTTGATGGCTCTCTTTTGTGCAATAGCTTCTTGCTTCCTTTGTCTTCCCTGAGCCATCATTTGATCCACATAACTCTCACTGTTGAAATCTCCACCTAGTATACTTTGAGCAAGAGAAGGTCTTGAAATAACTTGCTCAGTTAGAGCATCCCAGTATTCAGCAGGCATCTGAACACGCATTTCATCCAGTTCTCTTTTTCTCTCAGGAGGTAAAGATGAAAAGTCCTCTGTTTCAAGTTGTTGAGCCAATACTTCACTTTTCTTTGACTTCTCAAACTCAGCCAATCTACTTGCTTGACCTAGTCTTTCCTCCTCACTTACCAGGTCTGGACCAAGCTCATCTTCAGTTATTACATCTTTCCCTTAATCATCAGGCTTTTTAGCACACTCATCTTCAGTTATATCAACGACAGGAACCTCAGTAGCAATACCCAAGTCAACTGTAGGAGAAACATGTTGATGCAGATCATCAACTGGAGTGGTCATGACAACAACATCAGAAAGATCTGCTGAAGGTGAAGGGCCTGTTGGTTCTTGAACAGATGAAGATTGACCATGATCCGAAGATACATTCTCCATTTGCACATCAGCAGATGCAGCCTTGTCAACACTTTCAGATCGAATCAATTCGGCGGTTCTACCAAATTATTCAATCGGATACAATTCAGAGTTGAGAATTTTCTGTATGTGTGTGTCTGAGATATTATGAACCGATCTATGATAATGACCAAACAAACCGTATATAACATGTTACGGGATAACTGCCAATGGCAGTTTTAGGGTTTCCAAGTTGACAAGTTTTGTCCCTCAGTTTCCGAATATTAATCTGTGAGGAACAACACTTCAGCAGAATCAATGGCTTCAGCAGAATCCATTGTATTTCAGCAGAAATACAACTTCAGCAGAAACCATTGTATTTCAGCAGAAATACAACTTCAGCAGCAATTTTTACATAGCAACTACAGTGGAAATAAAAAATTTCCAAGCTGACCCCAGCCAGGGGCTCTGCCCCTTGGACCCTGCCACCAGGGGCGCTGCCCCCGGACCCCCGTCCCTTAGGGGCTTCGCCCCTAAGATCATAATAAATTCAAGTAGGTGTGCACTCCGCACCTCCAAACCTAAATGATGTATTATTATGATGAAATTGGTCAAAACAAGTTAATCCAATTACACTAAAATATCCAACATGTTGGTTCTTGAACAGATGAAGATTGACCATGATCCGAAGATACATTCTCCATTTGCACATCAGCAGATGCAGCCTTGTCAACACCAGGTTCCTTTGAAGCTTCAGAAGAAACCTTATGTAAATAAGATCTCTTTCTTCTTTTGTAAAGAACAGGTTCCTTCTTCTTTGAGGAAGCAACAACTACTGATGAAGGATCATTAAGAGACACATCAGCCAACATATCAAGAGACCCAAACTGAGGTACTTCTTGTTCTTCATCAGAAGAAACCACAAGCTTTCCTTTGGAGCCCCTTTTAAGTTTGTCCTCTAATTCCTTGACTTTATTTTGCAGTTCTTCAATCTGATTACCAAGAGAAGACTTGGTCTCTGCAAGCTCCTTTTTCAGACTAGACACCTCAGTAGCATACCTGTTGACAAGAGCATAAACAGATGAGAGTGTAATAGGGTCCTCAGCTCCACCAGCAGACTGCTCTGTGGTAAAGGGAGCTTCATTGGACCTTTCAGTAGTAACATGGTCATGCTCAAAGTGAGGAAGATCTTCATTGAGAGGATCCCTAACAGGACTTGGTGTGGGCAGTCTATCAAGATCAGACTCATCATGAGTAACTTGTGTGGGTGGTGGACTGGGACAAGGTGGCTGGTCTGGAGCAACATGAGTTGCTTCAACAGTTGATGAGGGGCCCTCATCAATGTTAACTAATGGATTATCATCAGTAGCAACAGGTGTAGTAGGAGGATTATTAGTCACATTCTCCTCATCAGCAGCCTCATTGCCTTGGGGCAACATGGCTGCAAGCAAGGGATGATGTTCCCCCTGAAAGTGAGTTCTCATGGTTGCAAACAATTTAGCAGTTAAAACACCTATGGGATAAAAGGATTGGGCTTGGGTAGTGGTGTCTAAAATCATTTGCAGAAACCTTGGGTACATTAAAAACTTAGCCTTTTTCCTTTGAAGATTTTCAACCATGTTTTCAAAAATATACTTAGAAAAATTGAAAGTTATCCCTTGGGAAAGACACACAATACCACATCCTAGTTGGGTAGAGAACTGGTCCCATCCTCCTGACTTGTTGCTTATGCATTGAAGCAACGTGTGAACCAGAAACCTCCACTTCGGGCAAAGTTCCTTCTTCAGCCACATATCCGTCCTTGTACCTCGATAGCCAATTGCTCTTAGCCCAGTAAGCACGTCTTCCTGATTAGAGTGAAATTCTCCATCAGCATCTTCCAAGCGAAGCTTCCTCCTTATTAGGTCCTCTGTCACTATGTGCTCTGTTCCGTCAATCACAGCCCTAATCTCTGTCTCATTCCTCTTCTCAGCAGATTCCCAAAACTGAGTAACCAGTGATTCATATATCTCATTCGGAGAATGTGTTAGAGCATAACAAATCTTGGACCTTTTCAAGAATTCCACCATTGGTTCGTACAATTCATATCCCTTACCTTTTCCCAGAAATGCAACTTTGTTGTGATCAATTTTAAATTCAAGAGCCATGAGGGATATGAGTTTTTAGGGTTATGTTTCTCGTAATGGTGAGTGTTTGTGAATGCAGGATGAGAGGGAGTCGGTTTGTTCTGAAGGAAACAAAAATTGAGTGATGGTGGAGTGGTGGTTTTTGCCCAAAATATAGTCAAAGAAAATAGACCGTTTGGTTGACCGTCGCTGACGTGTATTTCAACTTTGACCAAACCCAAAATAACGCTTCAGCAAAAACATATGGTCAATCTGCTGAAGTTATACACTTCAGCAGAAACCATCAAAGATAAGAATATCTTCGGTAAGTTTCTAGAATTACTGTGCCACCCACTCGCATTAATTCTCATTGAACCTCGAACCCGTCTATAAAATGATCCCAATACATACTTATCTCTTCATCAAAGATCCCCAAATATTTACCACAAACCCTAGATTCAAAAACAAACCCCAATTAACCAAATTGTACCATGAATGCCAAACCTGAGATCATAGATCTCACAACATCCTCTTCATCATTCTCTTCATCATCATCAAGTGGTGATTCAAACCCATGGCTACATTACTTTCCTCAACCCTATCCACGACCAAGTAAATCACCCTTTCTCCCCTCTTCAGAAGATGATAGTGTAGTGAATCCAAGTGAATCTGCTGAAGATTCTGATGACTCCTATAAGGAGGGAACATCATACTCCCAACCTCCAGCACCTCGGCCTCAACAAAGGCCTCGTGCCAGGAATCCGCCACTCCCCAAAGATAGAGAGGTGGTTCTTGGTCTCACTGCGCCAGCTTTTGGTGCATCAACACACATCGTATAAGAGAAGGGCTTAAGGAGGGTGGATGGATTGCATTTAGGTTGAAATACATAGATGAAGCACACAGGAGACGTTATTTTTCTCCATCATCATGTGTGGTCATCGTCATCATCAACGTTTGCATCAAGCCATCCTCTCCATTTTGGTCCTTAGCATCTTCGTCGTATTGGTCATGCATATCCAACCATCTTGATAGACGGAATGGGTGGTTATGCAAGACCCACGAACGCATATCCAGCATCTAATGCATATCCAACATTCACTTAGATGTTGGAATAGATGATATGTACTAGATTAGGATTAGCGTAAGTGTATAGCTCGTATCTTGAAGATGTGTTTTGTAGTAGGTTGACTTTTGTAAGCTGTAAGCTGTAAACTGTTTCTTGAATGAATGAAAGAACAATTTGACTTCAATTTCTTTTCTTCAGCATTATAACTTCAGTGAATCAAATTGTTTGCTTCAGTACTTTTAATTTCAGAAGAAACAAGCAACAATCTTTTAGCTATCTTGACCATATACCAATGAACCACACTTGATGAATTTGATCTTGATCATGGAATAGACAAACTGCAATTCATATAAGGAATAGACAAAATGCAATCCAGAAAACTGCAAAACAGACACAAAAATACACAAGAACAACACAAAGACAAACAAACTAAAGAATTATTATAAAGTTAGTGTTAGTAAACAAAATAACACACAAAAATATGCAGAGTTTGCACAAATCCTCCCCTGAGGCATATGCCTCCCCTGAGGCCTATGCCTCCCCTTAAACTTTGCAGTCAAGGGTTTAGCATTCCAATATTGACCACAAGGTGTTGAAACCTTGGTCCATCAAAAGCTTTTGTTAACAAGTCTGCCACATTATCATCAGTATGAATTTTAACCACTTTTATCAAATGTTTTTCATATGCATCTCTTATAAAGTGGTGCCTGATTTCAATGTGTTTTGTTCGACTGTGAAAAACTGGATTTTTGACTATGCAGATGGTACTTTGATTATCAATAAAAATTGTTGTGTTCATGAAGTTGTACCTATAGTCCAGCAATTGGTTTTGAATCCAAATGACCTGTCCACAGCAATTTGCAGCAACAACATACTCTGCTTCAGTAGTTGAGGTAGCCACAATGGTTTGTTTCTTGCATTGCCAAGAAATCAACCTTTTTCCAAGAAATTGGCAGCCTCCAGTTGTGGATCTTCTATCCAGATTTGCACCAGCATAATCACTGTCACTATATGCTTCCAACTTGAAAGGAGACTCTTTTGGGTACCAAAGGCCTAACTGAGGTTGGCCTTTGAGATACTTAAAGATCTTCTTGACAGCATTGAGATGGGAAGTAAGTGGAGTGACTTGATGTCGAGAACAAACACTCACAGCAAAAGTAATATCAGGTCTTGAAGCTGTTAGATACATCAATGAACCAATCATGGACCTGTACAAATGAATATTCACAGGTAGATCTGGTTCATTATTTGCTTTTGTCTTTGGAGCTTCATAAGGTGTTGTGGCAGTCCTAACACCTTCCATACCAAATTTCTTCAAAATGTCCCTCACATATTTATCTTGACAGATAAAGATGCCATCTTGTTTCTGCTGAACTTGGAGACCCAAAAAGAAAGTAAGCTCTCCCATAGCACTCATCTGAAACTCTCCCTTCATTAGTTCCTCAAATTCCCTGCACCAAACTTCGTTTGTGGAGCCAAAAATAATGTCATCCACATAAACTTGCACAAGAATGATGTCTGAGTAATTCTTCTTTAGGAACAGAGTTTTATCAATAGCACCTCTCCTATAGCCATGCTTCAGCAGAAAGGATGAAAGCCTAGCATACCAAGCTCTAGGTGCCTGATGTAAGCCATAGAGAGCTTTGACAACCTTGTAAACATGATTTGGGTGATATGGGTCTTCAAATCCCTTGGGTTGAGTGACATAAACCTCCTCTTCAATCTCACCATACAGAAAAGCACCTTTAACATCCATCTGATACACCATGAAACCCATGTAAGAAGCATAAGCCAAGAAAATTCGAATGGCTTCAACTCTGGAAACAGGTGCAAACACTTCATCATAATCAATCCCCTCCTCTTGTCTGAAGCCTTGAGCCACTAATCTTGCTTTGTTTTTGATCACAACACCCCGAGCATCTCTCTTATTCTTCAAAATTCACTTTGTCCCAATGGCATATTTGCCATCAGGGAGTGGAACCAAGATCCAAACCTGCTGATTGTGAAATTGTTGCATCTCTTCTTGCATTGCTTCTAGCCAGCTTGAATCATTAAGAGCTTGAGAAACACTTGTTGGTTCCACTTGAGAAAGAAAACAAGCAAACAGACAATGCTTGAAGTCTGTGTAATTGTCTCTTTGCTGGTTGGAGACATAAGAGAGAAAAGCAATCTATCCAAACTGAGGACTTGTTATAGCCCTTCGAGTTCTAACAGGTGCCAGAAGATCACCTATAATGTTGGATTGAGGATGAGCAATATTGATCCTCTGAGTAGCAGTGGGGCTGACTTCAATGGATGAATCAAGATTAGTGATAGTTGGTTCAAACTCAACATCATAAGAGGGTGAGGTGAAGATGCCAGCTTTGGGTTGATGATTTCCAAGATCTGAGGGTTTTGGAAAGCGTGTATAAGGTTCTCCAAAGTCTGAAGACACTTGAGAAGGAACATGAGAAGAAACAGCATAACCTTCAGCGGATTTGTGGATGGTAGGTGTGACAGAATCAACTTTAGCAGAAGCATGGTTTCTACTGACTCCTTCATTAGCAACCTCTCCATTCAGTTTTTCTGCTTCAAGCTTAGCTGCAAATTCTTGAGTCTGAAGCCTAGCAAGGTCCTCAGCATAATGTGATTCATCTTCATCACTCTTATCAGCAATATCCTTGGAAGTGGTACCTGCAATATTGTTAGGGGAGAAAGAAGGCACAAGTATAGGTTGCTCATCATCTTCAAACTCATTTTCAGAGTCATCATCCAAGGTACCTGCATTGTTAGTGGGAGACTCTTGAGGACCTGCATTTTGGTTAGCCAAATGTCTAGTGTAACCCAAATAATCAGTTAAGTAGTCAAGGTCAAAAGACCACGTATGACCCTGTCCTTGAACATTAGGCTTATCTTTCAAAAATCTCAGGTTCAAAGTCTCCTCTATCTTCTTGGCTTGCAAACTGTACACCCTATATGCCTTACTATGAGCTGAATAACCCACAATATAACCATCATCAGCCTTCTCATCAAACTTTCCCAACGGATCACTGGTGTTTAGAATGGTCACTTGACAACCAAAAGGTTTTAGGTAGTGAATGACAGGAACCTTCCCAAAGAGAAGTTCATATGGTGTTTTGAGTTGAGGTCTAGTAATGGAGACCCTGTTTAGCACATAGCACGCTGTGCCAACAGCTTCAGTCCAGAACATAGTGGGTAGTTTAGAGTCAGCAAGCATTGATCTTGCAGCCTCTATTAAGGTCCTATTCTTTCTTTCAGCTACCCCATTTTGTTGTGGGGTTCTTGGATTACTATAGTCCCTTTTTATACCTTTTGACCTACAGAGTTCTATAAGAATAGCATTCTTGAACTCTGTCCCATTATCACAACGAATTCCCTTAACCTTTTTGTTCAACTGATTTTCAACAAGGGTGATGAAGTCAGTCAGCACTGAAGATGTTTCATCTTTGGTTCTTAGAAAGAAAACCCAACAAAATCTGCTATAGCCATCAGTGATAACCAAACAGAAGTACTTATGATCAATGCTTCTGACTTGAGTTGGACCAAACAGATCCATGTGGAGCAACTGAAGAGGTTCAGAAATGATGCTCATAGCATTGATAGCTTTGTAGGAGGCTCTGTGTTGTTTTCCTTTGTTGCATGCAACACAATTATGATCATTGGTGAAAACTTTGGAGGGAAGACCTTCAACAAGACCCATTTTAGAGAGTTTGTTTATGGTCTTGAAATTCACATGAGCCATCCTCCTATGCCATTTAGTAGACTCATCAAGGGATGCTTTAGCCACCAAACAAGTGAGGTCACCAGCAGGTTGAACTTCATTAAGGTTGAATGTGTACAAATTGTGAGTTCGAGGGACTTTCAGCAGAATTGAAGTATCTTCTGGGAGTTTGAAGTCTTTAGACAGCACAAGACATTCATTCTCAGAGAAGAGTACTTTGTTATTGGTGTCACAGATTTGTGAAACGGAGAACAAGTTGAAATGCTGAAGTTCCTTAACATAGTACACATTTTCAAAATCCAGATGAGGTGTCTTTATGGTGCCTTTCCCTGTGATACTTCCATCACTTCCTACAAAAGTCACATTGCCTCCTCCTTCTATGGGAACAAAATTGTGCATCATATCTCTGTTCCCAGACATGCTTCTGGAACAGCCACTATCAACAATACCAATATCTTTATGCTTAAGGGGATGATCCTACAAACAACAACAAAAAATATATACATACAGTTAGCAACCAAAGAAGGTTCAAGTCATTACTGACTTGAACCTGCCTTGTGGATCACAGGTTTAGGCCATGAAGATCTAGAGGATCCACCATTGTTCTTGGTCCTCCATTGATGATTGGGTCCCTTGATAGTCCAAGAACAACCTGCTGAGGGCTTCACAGCAGTACTCCCATATCCCATCCCAGCATACATAGAGTCAACATATGTAGGCCAATAACCATGATTAAAGTATGGGCTAGTTGGTTGCATATAAGGTCTGGCAACTGAACCTCTCCAATGAGAGTCAGTATTAGCTGCTTGTGGGACATAAGGTGGAATATTATCAACATTGGTTCACTTTGATTTATGTTTCTGCTGAGTAGCACATACACCCAATCTTTGCTCATAAAAATCACAATCCTTAATTAAATGAAATTTACTTCCACACACAAAACATGTCTTCTTCTTGGAAGATTTATTCAAATAGGGAGATGTTTGATTACATGCAGAAGTACTTAAATCAGAAACATTCAAGGAATTGTTTTTAACAGACTGATTATGCAAAGCTTTAAAAGATAAATCTTCAGAAGAAACTGTCTTGGAAGTTGATTCCTCAGCAGCTTCCCTAGAAGGCTTGTAAGTAGACTGGGGTGCAGGCTTGGGTGTAGGCTCAGGTGAGGGCTTGGGAAGGTCAGACTTCTCATTTGAATCACAACTTTCATAGGAAGTAGACCCTTGATCCGATGAATTGTCACTGTCAGAGCAAGAGACAAAGTCATTAGATGAGGTATCAGGGTCTGGCAAGTCTTTTGACTTTTTGCCATATAGATGATGTGATCCATCAAAGTCAACAGTGATGGATAGGTCAATGGGCATAAATTCACCTCTAATAGGTCCAGGGACAGCATGCATTTCACCTTCTTTTACAAAGTTAGCTAACTTTGCTGGTGTTGATTTACGACTATCATTCCTAGCTTCCAATCCTACATACTTTTGAAAGCCTAATCCTAAGCCAGAGGTTACTGATTGACTGTTATAGATTTCTCTAGCCAGATTATCACCTGAAATTAACCATTCCTTATGCCTAGTTATTTCCTCAGCTAGTTTTTCTTTGAGCTCTAGGTTCTCAGACACAGCTTCAGCCTTTGCTTTCTCAGACAGTTTTAAGTAATTATTTGCAACTTCTAGATCAAACTGTAACACCTTTATCTTTTCTTCATAAGCTATTTGATTCTTTTGAAACCATACCTTTTGTCTTTCTACTGTTTTTAATGCTAGTTTATGAGCTTCATTTTCAACATAGCATTCATCAAATTTAGGTTTCATAGCATCATACTCTTCTTTAAGTTCGTTGTATCTTAGACTACAACCAAATATACAGTTGTGTACCTGAGATAGTCCCATCAAGGCAAACTGATCATGCCTTTCATCCGAAGTGCACCTTGCCAGCAATCCAAGCTTATCAGTATCATGAGCTTCCTCATTCACAGGTTCATGTGCAGTCCAGTTGACCTGTTCATCCATGGTGAGAAGAGCTGCTGAAGCTCCAGCTTCCTGCTGTCTCTGCTGATAGGAAATGTAGTTAGCTCCATGTCCACTCTTCCTGTCTTTGCATTCCCTTGAGAAATGCCCCATCTGGTGGCAAGTGAAACACTTGACTTTTCTCCTGTCAAAGCGAGCTGGTTCCTTTCCCTTGAAAGCAAACTTCCTTCCAGACTTCTCTTCAAACCTTTTGATATCCACTGACAGCAATGCCACCTGCATTTTCAGTTTCATCTCCTCCATTTCAAGTGGGTCCAGCTGATCAAAGTCTTCATATGCAAGATACTGCTGAGTATCATAATCAGCAACAAATGAATGAAGAACATCCTCCATCACACTACTAGTCTTAGTTTGAGAACATGGTGGAGTGGGACGAGTGTTATGTGGTGGAGTGGGAGTACAAGATGATGATGGAAAGTAGTTTGAACTAGGAGCATGTACCATCATGTTGGAGTGGGATGTCCCAACAAAAGCTGCATGGCCAGAAGAAGATGTACGGTAGGGAGTTCTGACATCAGGTTCAAGAGTTCTGAGTCTGTTGTACAGCTCATCAAAGGTGAGCATGTCCAATCCACCTTTAGCCTTGAGGGCTATACTTACATGTAACCATGATGGAGGCAAGGATCGTAGGAACTTTGAATTGCAATCATCATTGTCAGGTTTTGCATTCAGCTGGTTTAGCTGACTCAAAATCCTATGGAACCTGTCGTATCCCTTGTGGATACCTTCTTCTTCGGAGATATTAAAGTCTTGAAATTGTTGTCTCAGCATGGACTTCCTCATTCTCTTCGATTCTTGGTTGCCACCGAACCTTGCTTTGAGAGCCATCCATATATCCTTTGCATCATCCATGTGGTGAAAATCACACAGGTGATCTTCAGGAATGGCTTGAAGAAGGATAGTTTTTACTTTGTGCTCTCTCTGCATAGCCAGCACCTCTTCAGCAGTTTTGGGAGGAGCCATGATAAACTTCCCATCCCTGTCTGGAATCATTTTCTTTAGACTGTTTCCTTTCTTCACTACCTCCCATAGATTTCAATCAATATTGGAAATCCAGTTTTCCATCTTCATAGTCCAAAGATCATACTCTTCCCTTTTTAAATAAGGAAATTTACCATTACTGTTTGAAAGACTAAGCTGTTGCATGGAAGTGGTGTTGGTGTTGTTTGTGTTGGTGACTTCAGTTTCATTATCAGATCCAGGCATGGTGAGTGTATGTTTGGTTGTATGGGGGTGAGAATGGTTCTTAGTATCGTAGAGACTTTCCCGAGGCTCTGATACCACTTGTTGAAAACACAAAGACCTTGATAGATCTTAAGCACTCGGAGATCGTTAGTGTTGCCTATGTAATCACAAGCAAACTAATAGAAGATCTCTACAACTCGTATTCTATAGCGGAATGTAAATACAGGTTATAATAACTAAGAACTCTTTGATCCTCTATGGATCTTTTGATTATTGAAACTCTATGTTTCGGATATTTTACAAGACTTGAAAAAGATTTAGAAAAACTTATCTAATACAAACTATTATGGTTTCTTTTATAGACAAGAAACCCTAATGACTCACGAGCGTTTACAACGTATGCTCCTAATACAAACATAGACTAAGCATGCATCTAGACAAGCATGCAACTAATCATATTGTTTTACTAATCATAATGTTTTTCCTCAAACACATTCTGAGTAAACACTACATAATACGGCGCCAACCTATCTTTCATACGACGCTGACTTTTCCTGCATACGGCCTACATACGGCGCTTATCTCTCCTACGTGGATTCGCACTATCAGCAGAATCACGATTTCTGCTTTAACACTTCAGCTGAAGTATAACTTCAGCAGAATCCATTCTTCTTCAGCAGAAACTCTTCGGCAGAAACTTCAGCAGATCCAGTAGTTTACCGTAATTCCCAGCAAAAACCGACCGCAAAGTCTTCAAAAGACTCGAAAAACGACTTATCCACGAAGGTCGTGTAGTCAAGGAATGTTTCCTTGAAAATACCAACATTCGTCAAGTCTTCTCGGCAATCAACTTTGATTGTCTTCTTGACATAGATGAACAAATTTGTCCGGTTTTCATTTTTGAATTTTACAAAAGCATTAGGATCATTCGAAACACCGATGAAAGAATTTCAGTCGCCTTCATCATCAACAAACAAAACTTTATGCTACCTCTCAACACATTCGCTCAAATTCTTCGCATTCCTTGTGAAGGAATTTGTATGTACTCTCAAGATTGAGCGATATCTTGTCAATCCTTTGCTCTTGATCCCAACCCAATATACCATACTCCTCTTGATAAACCCGAAACAGTCCGAGACACCATTTTCAAAGTAAGAGCCGACCAATCCCGTCTCAACCGAAATAAGAAGCTCATTCACCGTGATCCCTTTTAAATGGAACTTTTCGAAATGCACCCCATGTTTAGAAAATGGGAAGAAATTCTTAGGGAAAACGTCATTAGCCTAGTTGGTAACAAGGATCATCCAAATGCATGTCTCGTGCAAATGATCTATTGTCTTATCCACCAAAAGCCATTGAATCTCTCCTATTACATGGTGAAGAGAATGGCCGGGGTATTCAAAGTTTCCAACATGGTACTTCCATATGGTATGATCCTAACACGACTTTGTAAGTATGTTAGTGCATTGCAACCATCTCCCATCAACGATGACCATTTCCTTTCCGATCACGTCATGGTACCTCTTACCAAACAACCCCCTAAACGGTTCACGGTCAATGGAAGAAAACCTAAAGCTCTGTCGGATTCCTCGGATGGTGAAGTAGAAGAAGATGAAGAAGAAGAAGATGTCAACCCCATAGCTAACATCGAATTGGAACCCTTTGATTACTATCGACAACTTCCAACTATTCCAAACGAGACCGCGGAATTCAAACAATTGAGGGGTATGATTCAAAACCTAGCTTATCACTTCACAAAGTCGGGAAAGAGGAAAAGAAAGAATTGACGAAAGAGACTATAGGACTATGTTTAATTTGAGACATTTGATTAATATGTGAATGACTATGTTTTAGCACTCTTGTTTGTGTTAATTTGGATATTGTTATTTCTACCTTTATCTATGAGATGTTTTATGTGATGGCATGTTTATATTTTTGTTTAGCTTAATGGTTATTAGAGTATGTTGCTAGGTGCAAAATCTGCACTTGAATCTGTGATGGTTCTGATCTGCAGATGCCGGATCCCTAGGATTAGCCTAGACGGATCCCTCCCTTGAGGGAACCGTGGGATCCGTGACAACAGATCAACAATACAGTATACCATACATCAAAATAGTTTACTAGATCACTTCACACTAGCTAAACAATAAGATTTTGGAACTCAACCAAATCTTCTTCAAGGATGAGAAATCCTTAAACCCACTCATAGCTTACATAAGATCTTATTCAAAGTCCCTTTTGATTCATCAACTCATCAAAACTCACCATATTTCCGCTTCAATACTCACAAATTGCTTTTCATTTTTCAAAACACTTAGGTGGACATATTAAACAAATTTAGGAAATTGTTTCTAGTCATCTCTATCTCAAAACGGGTCAAAAATTAGTTTTTCAATTATTTTGATTTTTGAGGACTTTTCATACTCCATCTCAAGCTAACATCTGATCTCTAGGATCATTTATTATGACTTGACACCATCAACACTTTTAGTGTTATCCTTGAACATCCATTGGTGGTCACTTAGTCTCATTTTCCTTCCATTAAAGGGAATCATTAGCTATATCACTCATTGCTCTTGATCACTCAAGTACACTTTCATTTAAAGATGCTTAGGAGGACTAAAACACTCTAAATGGTATAGGATTTAGACCTTAGAAACATCATTTTTACTCTTTCATAACTGCTGAGAGCCGGATCCCTAGGATTAGCCTAGACGGATCCCTCAAAGGAGGGAACCGTGGGATCCGGGTGACAGATTATGTCAACTCTAGCCAAAACAATCATTTCAAGCTCATCTTGCTGACTTGAACACTCCACCTCATCTTTATTTAGTCCCTAGATCAGTGAAACTCTGAACTTGAATCTTGTGCATGTTAATCATCACATTTCTAAGTATCTTAGTGGCTTAAGTCTTAAATGCACTTGCCAAACTCTCCCCTTTATAAGTCATCTTGCTAGAACTCCTTAGTCATCAAACACAACATAATTCTCAGCAATTACAAACATCTTCCTTAGTCATTTCATCATGAGAAAAGCTCCTAGTGCTAACTCATCCACCCAAGAAACTTGCTAGGGTCATACACGAAGTTTCCTCAACCGAATCATCTCCGGTTAAGTCCACAAATGCTAGGATTTCCTCTACACCAAATAAACCAATCAAACTAATTCCCAAGAGGATTGTTCCCACAAGGATATCATCACCAAACTTTACTAAATCAAACACATCCTTTTCAACCCAACCAACATCATTGGTGCCTAGAGCCACATCATTTAACACCTCACAGAGTGTTCACCTTCCTTGTGTTCATCCAAAGCGATCTCCAGAGTGTTCACCTTCCTACATAAGAACCTGTACAATTCCGTCATATCCTTAAGTGATAAGCTGCCCTCACCACTTCCAGCTGTGTTACCTGCTGAGAAAGGTGGGTCATTGGGCAATTGAGATGCACTCCCAGGCCTAGCCTGAGCAGATACACCCCCCCATTTTAAGCCTGTGCCTGGGTCCACACTGTGAGGAGTGCTCACTAGGTGTTTGCATGGGTTGGGTCTTATTGATGTTATCACTATCCTCACCAGATTCTAAGCTTGGTTGAGTAGTGGTAGCCCTTACCATTCTATCTCCTGCAGCATCTGAGATAGGCTCATCTGGTTCAATGGTAGGAGGAGAATGGGGCTGAGTTGTCCCACTCTCATGTCTGGAATGCCTATCAGTTGATGAAAGTTGTTGATTGGGAGAGTTTTCACCATCTGTGGGTGTATGTTGGGAGCCACCTGTGCTTGATGGTCCTTCACCCTCTGCAATAAGCATGTTTTGAAATAATGGATCTACAACCCCACTATATCCTACCACGACCCTTAACATATTAGAAAACACTTTGGCTGTGAGTATTTTTTATGGATAAACATTTTTGTGAGGCTGCAAGTTTTGTTTCTGAAGATCCAAAAATATTTGTATAAACTTGGGATACATCAGAAACTTAGTTTTGCTAACTGCATTTTTAAGCATACCCTCAAATATATAATTTGAAAAATTAAACACCCTGCCTGTTGCAAGGCAGATCAAGGCTGTGGCTATGTTTGTGGGAAAAGCATCCCAGCCAGTCCTTTTGTGACTCAAGCAATGTAAGAGGGTATGAATTAGGAACCTCCATTGTGGGGAAAACTGACTTTTGTGAATGTTGAAAGTATTGTCATGTCTATACCCCATCAATGAGAGTTGTTCAATTATGTCAGTGGCTGGAAAAGTGCTAATACCTTCAGCATCCCTAAGATGAATATGGTATCTTAGAGATGCTACAATAATAACAATTTGTGTGCCATCCACTGTGCCAATTAACTGTTGTACCCCTTCCTCAGTTGTTGAGGCAATAGCAGTTTGCCAAAACTTCCTGACAGGGGTACATAAGATAGTAGGGTTTAAAAGTAAAGCAAACCTAATGCTGCTTCTATTAAGGAAAGCTACTATCTCAGTGAATTATTCATTGCCTTCTGGAAAGTCCAAGCATGCCACCATGTTGTGCTTATCGACAAAATCAAGAGGAGCCATGAGCAAGAAGAATGAGGGTTAGTTAAGTGGGATTTGATCGCAAAATCCTGTAGTTAATTGTGGTGGAAGCAATTGAAAATTTATGCAATATATAGAGAGTTGTAGAATTTTGGTTGAACCGCCTTGTAAATATTTATGGTAAGAAGTGAAGAGAAACCAATTAGGAAACACTTATATAAAGAAACAGACGATAACAACTCAACTTGCAAAAGTAATCATTGCATAACAGAATTTTGGAATAAGTACTAACGGCTAGTTCATCAGTACTAACTATGCGTATCAGTACTAACTTATAACCGTCAGTATTAACTTTACCCATCAGTATTATCTCATAGTTTGGAAATTATAATACTGAAACCCCAATTTAGAAGGGATTAAGTGTGGTGACAGACACTTAATCAAGATCGGCCTTACATGGCCTCTGGTTTGGTGAAAACCAATGGTTTTAGTGCATAGCACTGCCTGTGATGGATAGTCCCATTAGAAGGGCCTTCCTGACAAGGTTTCCAGCTCGTGGCAGGTGTTGCCTCCAACAGAAGTGTTGGATTCACGGTTGCTCGCTGTTCTTTAAGCCAGATGCCCTGGGGCTAGTCACACTATCTGTAAACAGATAGAATGGCAAAGAGTGGGTTAGTATAGAATGACCTGACTAACTGAAACCATCAATTCATGTTCATTAATACCACAAGATGCCACATAATGCTTTGGCATCACAAAATCCAGAGTTGCAGCAAGTTCCATCATGTGGTTGCATCAGAATGAGCATAAGTGAGAGAACCACACGTGCTGTAACAATCAGTCACCAAACCCCATTCATACTGCTTGTGCTAAACCTGAAAAGTTAGTCCAAAACCAAGAAAATACAATCCAAGAGATTTTCTTGCCAATCTGTATTAACATTACACAATCAGTATTAACTAGATAACAATCAGTACTAATCACCAATTTACAAAACTGTACAAAAACGAGAGAGATAAGACATATTACGGATGAAGCATCTTGATGCGTGCCAGACAGTCAAGCTAAATCACACAAGCCTGCCACTTGTGAATGGCAGACCGTAACCAGCTTAAAACTGCCTAAGCACGAATGCAATGAAGATCTGGGAATATAGTGAATTCCTGGGTCGTTATGTCCCACGGAGACTCAATGGTGTGTCAAACACTTGATCAGACGATAGAATGACCACTAATGATAGTGATCAGAAAGGATTAGATTGAATAATTACACTACTGAAAAAGTTTATAAATTAACAGCGACTTAAATGCAAATTAAGAAAATTAAAAAGATAAAATATATTAAATAAACGCTATCACTATTTTTAAAGTGATGAACGTTTAAAAACTAAAACGTACGTTTAAATAAAAAACTACGTTAACGTACAAAATAAAACGTGAAATCTAAGAAATAAAAATCCTAAAAATATGAAAATGACATTTTTGCAAACCTAATGATAAAAGAAAATATATAGAAAAAGAAAATTATTTTTACAACTATTTATTTAATTATTATTAATTAAAAACTAATTTAAACTATTTAATAATACTCTAAAATAAAAGAAAATATGAAATAAGATTAGAAAAATAAGATTAAGACTTAGAAAAATCTAAAATATGATAAAACTAATTTTAAAACTGAAAATATATTTTTTAGACTTTTTATGTATTTATTATTAATTTAAAACTATTTAAAACTAATTAAAATGCTAGAAAATACTTTTTAAGCTAAGAAAATTATAGAAAAATACTTTTTTGGCTTTTTATATTTATCTTAAATTATTAAAATTAAAAAATTATTTTTTGGAACTTTTTCTTAATTAATTGCTATTAAAGCTAATTAAAAATGATTAAAAACTGTTTTTATTTAAGAAAAATACCAAACAGTGTCTAAATATTATGAAACTTGCAGGGAAATTCTAAAATCTCATTCTAAAGCTATAAAAAATATAAAATGTGGAGCTTGTGTGGGAGAATAGAGGGCTGCTATGTAAACTTAGAAGGAATAAGCACTATGGAATAAGCTAATAAGCACTTCAGTGAACCAAACTGTTACAGAAGCTATTTTATACCAAAAACACTCTAAAGCAACTATCTAATGCTACTCCTAACACCTAATGAATAGTCTACCAAGGATTAAGCTAATCTAATCTAAAAGCCAAATCAACTAACTGCCCCCTAAGTTGAGCTTAATTGCTGGCTTATCTAAAAAACCAAACTGAGAACCAACTAAGCAGTCCTCAAGACCACCAACCAAAGATACAATATCCAAAATTACAGCTAATTAGAACTAGTATTGAAGCAATTAAAGATCAAAACAAAGTGCTGCAAATTGGACAGATTGCTGTTGAACTGATGCAGAAACAGAAAGAGGTACCTATGTTTGAGCTAATGTAACTGCTTATTCAACAAGCTAATGAGAAAACTAAAAATGTGGTTCTAAAGACCACCTGTAAATCTACAAATAGACCAAAATGGAGACCTTAACTCTTGAAGATGAACTCTATGCAACTGCTGAAAGATTTGCAAAAACTGACTCATGACTTAGTTTTGACTTTTTGAAGAAACAGAAAAGTTGACTAATTTGATCTTTGATCTAGGTTTAAGAACTGATAATGATGTTTAAATATGGAATGAAGTTAACAAAAGCTTTGTCTTAGAAATCTAAGCACAAAACAAGTTTTGGATTTGCAAAAAATTCCAACAGTGAACCTGTTGGGGACTAATAAGATGGATTTTGACTTTTGGTGATTACAAGCACTAAAGTAAGGCAGACATGAGTTGTTTAGAACTAAGCAAACATATCACCACAATCATTACCCACTGAACAAGACCTGAATACAGTTAAATCAGTACATCCAAACACCCCTTAAAACATAGATAAGCAATCAAATCTGAGCTAAATTCCTACTTAGCTAACACTATTGATCAAACTAGGTTCTCATGACCATATTACAACTTTATGAACACATTTAAATCATTGGTGACCTTAGATACACAGTAAAGCAAATTATGCAAATTGAATTGAAACTTGAAAATTAAAATACTCACTTACATCATTCCAACTGTTTTGCAGGCTAAACCAAAACCAATACCAACCTAAACTAGTCTAATTAAACCCAACATCACCACTGCATCTCCATTTATCCATTATCAAGACCCATTGAGCTTCCAGTTGACTTTAGTTGACCAAAATTCAAAAGTGATAGAAACATAAATGTGAGCTTGTGAAAAGCTATAACAAGCTTAAACAAGCTTATTTGAACATGGACAGAGATTATTTGAAGCTTGTATATAGAAACTAGAAATTGGAAATTTCAACAGTAGCTTGAAAATTTGGAACTTAAACAAACTTTGAAATTAAAGTTCAAGATAGATTACACAGATGAAAGTACTTGAGTTAAACACTTAGAAACAAATTATTACAACATTTGGATTAAACTAAGACAGTTATAATAAAAACGACATTGAAGAAAAATTAAAAACTAGCTACTACTCTCCAAGCTTCTCTTTTCTCCTTTTTTATATGCCAAACTGCTCCCCCATGTACTCTGAATCTATCCCACCAAAATCTAGCCATTGGATCACTCTCATGTGCCATATGTCATTTTTGGCGCCAAAAGGTCTTGAGCAGGTTTGATCATTTAATGAGTTGGTTTCAATCAATAAATGGGTTTTGGGTGTTAGTGAAGGTGGAGGGGACATGGTATGGAGAGGGTGTTGAAAATGGGAGAAAACCATCTCTGGTTTTGAAGATACAGGAGTGGAGAGGAGATGCTACAGTATTTCTGGTATTTGGGCGCGCTAAGGGTGGGTTTGACCTTCTTTGACCGGGTCAGTGTTAATAATCAAAGGGTCCAAAACAGGGGAAAGGGTCCAAAGGGTTTGTTGGCTGGGGTCACAATGAATTGACAAGGCCAAAGGGTGTATAAGGTTTAAAACATAAGGACTTAAAGTGCCAAATCTGAAATTAAAGGACCAATCCTGCCAATTCAACATAGTTGCTTCCAAGGACTAAAAATGACAAAGTTTAATAATGCAAGGACCAAAGTTGCCATTTTCAGATTTTCCAGGGACCATTTTTGCCAATTTTCAAAGTTGGAGGACCAAACTTGTAATTTTCTCAAACTTTTGATATTTTTCACCAAAGGACTAAATTTGACAAGTTATGACATTAAAAGGACCTTTGGTGATTTTACTTTTGAAATTATGTGCTCAGGGACTGTTTTTGACAACTTTTAAAACTTGGGGGACTAAAACTGCCAATTTTGCAAATTTGATACGTTTTTCATCTGATTTTGATATTTTTGCATTTAAAACACATAAAACACTGATTTGTGATATTTTTATCATTTTGATGCGTTTCTGAGTGTTTTCAGATGATTTTGCAGTTTATATTGTACAAAAATGATGAGTATTTAGACACTCATCACATCTCAATACTTGTGACCAAGTATTGAAACCTTCCCAATTCAAAAGCTTTTGTTAAAAGATCTGCAACATTAAACTCAGTATTAATCCTGTCAACCTGGATAAGTTTGTTTTCATTACAGTCTCTTATAAAGTGATGTCTTATCTCTATATGTTTAGTTTTAGAATGAAAAACTGGATTTTTGATAATGCATATAGTACTATTGTTATCAATATAAATGACAGTGCCCATAAAATTAAACCCATAATCAAGCATCTGATTCTGAATCCAGAGAACTTGACCACAACAACTTGCAGCAGCTACATACTCAGCCTCAATTGTAGACTTTGCCACAATGCTCTGCTTCTTGCACTGCCATGAAATCAACCTATCACCAAGAAACTGACATCCTCCTGTGGTTGACTTCCTATCAAGACTTGCCCCAGCATAGTCACTATTAGAGTAAGTTACCAGATCAAACGGAGAGTCCTTAGGATACCAAAGGCCTAGTTGAGCGTGGCCTTTCAGATATCTAAAGATTCTTTTAACTGCATGCATGTGAGAAAGCTTTGGAGAGACTTGGAATCTTGCACAGGCACACACTACAAACATAATATCTGGTCTGGAGGCAGTCAAATACATCAATGATCCAATCATTGATCTGTAGAGGTGCTGATCAACTTCTTCACCATCAGCATCCGGAAGTAGTGGCTTATTATGCTCCATAAGAGTGCTTGAAATCTTTGTATTATCATAGTCAAACTTTACCAAAATCTCCTTGACATACTTATTCTGACTAATAAATATGCCATTTGTCTTCTGCTTGACCTGTAGCCCAAGGAAGAAGGTGAGTTCTCCCATAGAACTCATCTGAAACCTGTCATGCATCAAATTTTCAAACTCTCTGCATAGATCCTGTTTGGTTGAGCCAATAATAATGTCATCTACATATATCTGAACCAACATGATATCATTCTTCACATTCTTGATGAATAGAGTCTAATTAATCTTCCCTCTTCTGAAGCCATTACCCAAAAGATACTTGGCTAAAGCTTCATACCAAGCTCTTGGGGCCTGATGCAGACCATAGAGTACCTTCAAAGCCTGGAGGTTGACAGACATAAACTTCCTCCTCAATCTTTCCATAGAGGAAAGCACTCTTCACATCCATCTGGTATACTGTGAAGTCTTTGTATGATGCAAAGGCCAGGAATAATCTGATAGCTTCAATCCTTGCCACTGGAGCAAAGACCTCTTCATAATCGATTCCTTCCTGTTGTGTATACCCTTGAGCCACCAGTCTAGCCTTGTTCCTTATTACCATACCCCTTTCATCCTTCTTATTTCTGAAAACCCATTTAGTGCCAATAGCTCTCTTGCCTTCAGGAAGATCCACCAGAACCCATACATTCTGAAGTTTCAAGCTCTTCTTGCATTGCTTCTACCCATGCTTCATCTTCAAGAGCTTTGTAGACTTTCTTTGGTTCTGCCTATGAAACAAAGCAAGAAAAGAGACATTTTTGAGTGTCCCCGTGGATCCTTTCTTCATAAATGGCACTAAAGAATCCAGTCTCACTATGCTGGACTTTAGATCTTGTAGTTCTTTCAGCATTGACATCCCCAATAACATTTTCCAAGGGATGATCCTGATTGATTCTTTTGTGTAGAGTAGCAGGAACATCATAAGATGAAGCTATATTAGTAAAATCAATCTCATCAGCTTCACCATAGGGATCAGGAACCTCTGTATTAACTGATGGAATAGAATGAGGACCATAAGTACTAATTTCTGGCTCATCAGTACTAATATGTGGCTTATCAGTATTAAGCACATTAGTACGAATCACTTGAGGTTCTATCACTGTGTCATCTGTATTGGTTACACCCCCTTCAGCATTAGACTCATTAGTCTTGTGAGGCTGATCATCATCTTTGTTTTCCTCCCCTGAAGAAGTGCTTCTAACTGAGTTGTCCTTCTAAATGGGTAATAGGACACAATCATCATTATCATCATCAGAATCTGCATCAGGACCTTGCTTTTCTCCTGTAACAATGTTAGAATCCACAGAAACAGGTACATAGTTCATAGATTCTATTAGCATATCAATATCAAAAAGCCATTTTGGTCCTTGCCCCTCTACACTAGGTTTGTCCTCAAGAAACTCTATGTGCAGATTCTCCTCTATCCTTCTGGTTCTAGAATTATAAACCCTAAAGGCTTTACTATTCAATGAGTAGCCAACCAGATATCCACTATCAGATTTTCCATCAAACTTACCTAAGTGGTCAATGGTATTGAGAATAGAGACATGACACCCAAAAGGTTTAAGAAAGTCTAGAGTAGGTTTTCTACTTAAAAACAACTCATATAGAGTCTTGCCATGAGGTTTTACTATCAGTACCCTGTTCTGAACATAACAAGCATTATTAACAGCCTCAGCCCAAAAAGTTGTGGGTAACTTGGAATTTGCTAGCATAGTCCTAGCAGCCTCTATCAATGTCCTATTTCTCCTTTCAGCAACCCCATTTTACTGAGGAGTCCTAGCTACACTGTACTCTCTTTTAATACTGTTGGAATCACTCCTAAATCTTATTTCAAGTGTTTGTAATCATTATGTAATAGTTAGCTTAATTAAGGCTTTTAAGTTAGTAATCAAGGTTAGGCTCATGTAGAAAGCCCATGAGCCTATCCAAAATCCCAATAAGGAAAGGAAGGGAGCTTGAGTGTTGCCCTAGCTCCTTCCCTATAAATACCTTGTAAACTCCCATTTGGGAGTTGGTTGTTCACTTTCACATTTATTCTATGCATAAACTTTCTTCATATTTATACGCATAAGTGTGTGTGTGTGTTCGTCCGATCCTTCTTTACCTTATTTCTTATATTGATGCTTGTGTTACAAACATGGTGACCTAACAGTGGTATCATTCGCCAAATAGTTGGGTGAACGATTTTGTTTTTTTGAGGTTTTCTTTTCTACGCATAAAGCTTCGGTATTCAAATCTTTACACGCATAAAAGCTTTCATTTTCTGTAAGATATTGGATTTCACATACACATCAAACCATTAACACAAGTAGGCGTACAAGAGTGTTTTAGAGAGAGAAAGTTAGAGGTTTAGGGAACTTAGTGAGAGAAAGTGAAAGATATTATTATGAGCTCCAACTCTCTACCTTGGGAGGTAGAGAGTATTTATAGTCTTACATAAAACGCCACACAACGGGCTGTGGATCAGGCATACAGTGGGTAAAGACCCGTCCGTCCTCCACGGTGTTACTTAACTAAATACTACTTAGCTTAAAATAACTATGACTACGAGCTTTCTAACGATTACATATACTAGAGGTGACCGACTCTTTAATACCTGGAATTTCTAATTCCTAACAATCTCCCCCTAAGGGAGGTCACCTCAATCATGTACTAAAATTACATTGAATACAAACAGATATTACATTAAAAATTGTTCTTGCATTCTTGATGTAGTACTTTGCTCCGAAGCTCGTAGTCATTGATTCTTCTCATTGCATGTTTGGTTAATCCAAGTGGAGGTCTTTTACTAATCCACGTGATAATAATTTTGAGCCAGCTTTTGAGATCATCAGCTATCAAAAATCTCTGAGACATCCATTGTGGTGTTGGTATTATGTGATGTTGTGACTTTCGGACCGACATGCTCACATTCTGGATCATGATATCTTCTCATCAGAGTAACAGAAGCTTTCGTTGATTCATGATATTGGCAGCAGCGTAGCAGAAGCATGGAGTAAAAATATCAGAGTCATTGATGCACTAATCATGATTTTTGAGATGAATATGTTAAGTGAGCATGCGGCTATGGATTGACCGCTTCATTCTGATCAGCTACAAACGTCGGGTGTACCTGCATACAACAGTTAACAATAAATCGCATGAAAGTGTCTTTGATCACTTTCGTTGAATTGAGGTACACGGCCCACGGTTCCCCGTTGATCAGTACAAGTACTGCCTGTGATCAGGTATAATTCCGAAGAATTTCCTTGACAGGGTTTCGCAGCTGCTCTAGCTATTCTCAAACCGGAACATCTCAAAGAAGACAACACGGAGTGAGTGAACCAGCGAATTTAAGTCCACTGATTGATGAAAAAAGATTTGAAAGACAATCGTGTATTACTCAATAGAAATTGTTTTTGCAATACAACGAAGGTTTTAATGAAATCAATTATCAATCATAAAACACCTTTTGATTTGAAATATTCGAACACGGTCAATGTGCTAAAGAGCTAAAGAAAAGAGTTTTTAAGCACAATGACCGTTTTTTCAAAGGTATCCGTCAATCCATAACCTGAACCAGGATTGATTCAAAAGATTGAATCGCCCCATTGTTTCTGTTCAGTTGTCACATGGTTGATCTATATAATAGATCTCACATGCCACCTACCAGGAGCTTGTTTGATGTTGGCTCCAGAAGGCTTTCCATCTTCATTGTGAATATGTATACACATCACTCAGATGTTCTGGCAATACCACAAGGATAATGCGTAGGACTCAAGATATAATCTCTCTTTCCACATTGTGTGAAACAGAGAGTCTTCATTGAAAGTGTCCTAATGAGATTTATTGATGATCTCGAGGCTCTAGACTCAATTTGTGCATATTTGGATCCTGTGCCGGAGACTAGGGAGAGGGTCTCCATCTTCAATATCAACAATCTCTAAGAGAAAGTCGATAGATTATGTCGGTTCCCCGTGAGAATGAAACAAGCCCTTTTAAGAGGAACTTGAGTGGTTTGGAAAGTTGAAGTGCAGTGCGTCACTGGGTCCATGACGTCTTGTCTTCAATACCGATGTTACCATCAGTAGCATATGAATTGAACCCAGTTTCTGCCCTAAGGTTGAATATATGGAGGGCTATTTGTTTTCACCCTTTTCTCATTCAATTCTTTTTAATTCTTCAACCCCTTCAGTGCTTACCGAGACTTCATAGCAAGAACCTTGTTGGGTTTGTTCCAGTACTTGCTCTGTCTCAGTCCGCACTCTTCCCATATCTCACTTTTCTCATTTTATCATCATACCTAAGGACTTCTACACTAACTAGTGGATTGTCCCTGGGTAGATTCCTCCGGTTCTGGCGGATCATGGGAACCAATACCTAACCTTATCATCCTTATATCACCGTACATAAAGTAAAGTTGGTCGGTCTATTTGGTATTGTTCATCTGCCATTGGAACCAATTGAAAAACCATTTGAAAATCAATCCAGATACTTGTGATATTCAAAACATTTTGTACCTGAATTGTTGTTGATATTTTTAGAACAAGTGCTCCCCCTCAACATGTGCATCAAATGTTTGAAATCGTTTTGCACACGGAGGTAAGAGGAAGAATTAACTTCTTTGATTACCATTTTCTAAAAGATATCAACATCACTTCCCAAATCGAATCAAGTAGATAAATCATTTTGGGGAAGGACGAGATTTTCATGATTTTGCTCTCCCTCAATATGTGCTTCTAGGTTTGAAAAAAGGGTTTTGCACATACTAGAGGGAACCTGCACATTGAGATAAGTGATCACGTTTCAAATCATAGGTTTAAGATAGATGCTCCCCCTCAACATGTGCATGGAAAATTTGAAATCGTTTGTCACATGTGGGAAGGATAGCATGTACATCCTTATAAAACCATTTACCGAATTATCAGTTTAAATCCAATTTAAATCACACATTCTCCCCCGATCACAATTATCAAATCATTTGAGATTTGTGATCTCTTGTTGATTTAAATTGATTTTGAAAGCTTTTAAGAGGAATTGATACTTGATTATGAAAGCGTTTTAACTGATAAGGATCGGATTTTAAGACTTTAAACTCCATTGATAAAACATGCATGAATATCTTTTGAAAACAATTTGATGCCAAATAACTTTTTAATTTAATTGAAATCATTCTCCCCCTCAATCAATGACATAGGTTGTTGATTGAGAGATTGATATTTTGACAAATAAGTCCAGATGATTATCAAAAATAGAGTCCGAGTTATTTTTCAAAACAGTTAGTTTTCATCAGATAAATGTTTATAGAATCAGAGCATGGAATTTTGAAAACATGATAAAGTATGGCTCTGTTCTTTCTTTAAAAAGCGGGTTACTGCCTGAAATGACAATAAACCATTTATTTTCTCTTTCTCCCAAAAATATTTTTTGATTTTTTTTTGATTTTTTTTTTATAAATTCGAACAATATCTAAAGTCCCGTGTCATTCTTTGAATGACAACACAAAGACCGTAGATATTTTCGAATCGAGAAAGACATGACAAAATGACAATATTTTTTGAAGATTTTTCGAATTTTTCAAAATTTTATGGATTTTGAGAGTTTTAAATTTTTCTATTTGATTTTTTGAATAGATAATTACAAGAGATAGATGAAGGAAACCTTTTACTCCTCGTCTTCCTCCTGAAGACGTTTGAGAGTTTCTGGTTGAAGGCTTTTCAGGCCTAGTCGTGGAAGTATGAACTCAAAACGTTCTCTTGGAAGAGCTTTGATGAAGATGTCTGCTAACTGATATTCAGACCTCACAAAATAGAGTTCCACCACACCTTTTTCCACTTGTTCCCTGATGAAATGATGTCGAATGTCGATATGCTTTTCTCTTGAGTGTTGAACGTTGTTGCATGAGAGAGCAATAGCACTTTTATTATCACAGTACAGAGGGATTTTGTTGAATTCAAAGCCATAGTCAGATAATTGAGATCTCATCCATAAGATTTGAGCACAACAAGATGACATGGCTATGTATTCAGCCTCTGTAGAGGAAATAGAAGTACTCATTTGCTTCTTTGAAGACCAGCTCACAAGCTTATCACCCAAAAACTAAGCACCTCCAGATGTACTTCGATGAGTATCTTGACACCCTGCATGATCCGCATCTACATAGGCTGTTAGTGACATACCGGTGTCCTTCGGGTACCAGAGACCCATATTGATGGTTCCTTGGAGATACTGAAAGACCCGTTTAACCGCTTCAAGGTGCTTTTTAGTAGGCTTAGCCTGGTATCTAGCACACATGCAAACAGCGAACAAGATGTCTGGTCTACTAGCTGTGAGGTACATCAGGGATCCAATCATACTACGATATTTTGTTTAGTCAATCATGATCCCTGAGTGGTCCTCATCTAGTTTGGTTCGATCAATCATGGGAGTGTCAACAGGGTCACTTGAATCAAATCCAAATTTCTTTAAGATCTCAGGTGCATATTTAGATTGATTTATGAAAATGCCTCCGGGACTTTGCGAAATTTGTAATCCCAAGAAAAATGACATTTGTCCCATCATTGACATTTGAAATTTTGAACTCATTTCATTTGAAAAACGATCACATTCCATTGGGTCTGTCGAGGCAAAAATAATATCATCAACATAAATTTGAACATGAATTAAATGTTTGCCTGACTTCCTGGTGAACAATGTTGGATCAACTGCTCCTTTGCTAAATCCGGTAGATAGAAGAAACTTTGACAGCGTATCATACCATGCCCTTGGAGCTTGCTTTAAACCGTAAAGAGCCTTCTTCAAACGATAAACGTGAGTAGGATGCTCTTGATTTAAAAATCCTTCAGGTTGGCTGACGTAGACGACTTCTTTAAGGTCTCCGTTCAGAAATGCCGTCTTCACATCCATCTGATAGACTACCATGTTCTTACTAGCAACATTAGCCAAAAAGATTCTTATTGCCTCGATTCAAGCAACTGGAGCAAAAGATTCTTCAAAGTCAATACCCTCCTCTTGACGGTATCCTTTAGCAACTAATCGAGCCTTGTTCTTCAACACATCACCATGCTCATCAAGTTTCACTTTGAAGATCCATTTAAGAGCAATAATCATAGCACAGTCTGGAGCAGGTACTAACTCCCATACATCAAGTCGATCAAACTCATGAATTTCATCTTGCATGGCATTGAACCAGCTATCTTCATTCATGGCGGTTTTAACATCTTTTGGTTCGATCTTAGATAGTACGGAGTTGAAGAAGCACCATAAGGCATCGGTTGCAAGTTGTTTCCGTGTTGATACAGGACGAGAGGGATTTCCAATGATGTTGTCTAGTGGATGATCGTGAGTCCATTTTCTAAGGTGTTCATGTGGCAGTTGTTGAGGGACTGAGGTAGCAGAGTCGATGTCTCCTGAAGAAGATGGTTCTGATGATGATTCAGGAGCAAATATGTTTTCAAATGGAGCATCTTCAGGAGTAGCAAAGGGATTAACTTCATCATTGATGCCAGAAACAGTTCCATGATGTACATTTGAAGAATGATGATTTGTTGATGAGACTGAAGGATCAGCAGCAGGTGCATCTTGACTTAAGGATATTGAGACTGAGGGATTGACTTCATTCACAGGAATATGAGTAGCCTCTGTTGTAGGAATCGACACCTTATTAGTACTTGGATCATAAAGTTCATCAAACATAGGATCAAACAATTTCTTTAAATCATCTTCAGATGGAGGTACATATGGTGTTTCTTGAGAAGAGTTTGGAACAAGGGATGAACCAATGGGACTGTTTTGAAGTGCGGGTCCTGAACTGAATTGTCCAGGAGCCATAGGACCACTGCAATAGAAACTCTCTCTGACTATCTTTATCAACCCATATGTAGACAATTTGAAGTGACCACTGAAGAAGAAAACCTGATATACCAAACTTGAAACTGAAGAAGAATTCCCTGCATTTGCATCTTAAGCTTGCACTAATGTTGGAAGAACAGTGTCGAGAATTTATGCTTCAAGCAAATCTCTAATTACTCAATACTCAACCAAAGTATGAGACTTTAACACCTCTTGCGATTATCCACAACGTCATATTCGTGTGTCACTGAGTAAAACTACGTAACTCCTTAAAGTGATAGTTAACCAGATCTTCAACCATCCATCCCGACAACTGGTAACTAGATAAACCAAGTCTTCAACTTAAAATTCTTAGACCCGAGCAAGTTATCAAATAAGAACACGCCTTTGAAATTTAACTTCAATCTCAAATAAGTGATAATTGATTAACTCCGAAGTAATCAGCTTGTGTCAAATGCCCAACACGTGAATAAACGTACAACCGAATGTACGTCGATCCACTGAATGAACCGGAACAAATGATTTCTCAACATTAATGCATTCTTCCTAAAGGTATACATGTAGAGACTGATCTGGAAGATTCACCACAAATGTCTTCGAGCGAATGAGGTAGTCATTTTCCTTAATGTTTATGTGGTTGATTTATAGCGTGCACAATGAGAGGAACAATAATCCGTAAAGATTTGGCAAAGGAATACCAAAGAGCGGATCATTATCCATGAACAACAATCTGTGAAGATTTAGCACAGGAATACCAAAGAGCGGATCATTATTCAATAGTGCAACTTACAATATCATGATAGTCATTATAAACGCCTTGTGAAATAACTGGAGATAAGGTTTCTTGAGAATTCCAAGAAGTACTTCTTAGATGGTGAACCAGTTGAGTCAATAGAAACCGGAGCATGAGCTTCAGAAGCTGGATGATCAATATTCGTCAGAGTTTGAAAGTACTCATCAAACATATCTTTGAAAAACAATGAATCCCAAACATTGATTCCCATTTATCCTTAGTAAGTGAAGCATTAGGCGTTGGAGGAGAGTCATCAAAAATCAAAACAAATCCCAGTTATCCTTAGTATATTCACTCTTCATCAAAAAGAATATACACTCATCATCATCAAAAATTAAGTCGTATAACCATTATTCAAACATCCATCATCATGTAGTATATTCACTCTTCTCCCCCTCAAAAATTGCATCTGAAGTTGCCATTTTTGATTTAACAAGTGAATAAGAGTATACACCAATGAACGTAGATCCACTTGATGACTGAATGAGCGTGGAAAAACATGAAGCTTGTTGATGAAGAATGTAGATGAGTATGGCCATTTACGAGAGAATTTCTTATTAGCTGAAGATAAAGCGCACAGAAGAGCGTACACTTTTCTTTTCTATGAGGAACGGGGCCTGAAGTGTTATCTTTAGACGCCATAATGATGAAGTATGAGGCCTGAACTGATTTGAAAAACGTCATTGTTAAGAGCCCAGTCATATGTTTAGAGCCGCCCGAATCCAAATACCAAGGGACGATTTGTACGACCTGCTTTGGACAACAGACGAAGACAGAGAATTGGAAACATTGGATCCCCACGTGCTGATGGGTTCCTTTTGGTTAGCACAAACAATCTTTGAATCAGCAGAAACCCTAGATGCAATGGCATTATTCCTAGGAGCTGAACTAGTAGAAGCATCGGACTTAGTCAAATGACATTTTGTGCTTAATGGGATTATTCTACCAGTTGGCTTCCAAACCTTAACAGGCACTATTCTAGGCATAGTGGATCTAGCTGAGGGGTAAGGTTTGCCATTCGTAAATATTCGACCTGTGGGCTTCCACTGAAATCCTACATTTGTAAACACATTCCCTGTAGGTTTCCAGGATTGCTTAATCTGTTTTGCTCTCCAAACTTTCTTAACTGGGTTATGAATCTTAGACCTCAGAAATAACACATCACATTTATCATGATTACCAGAAAATAAACATTTTTTACATGTTTTGCAGACAGCATGAGGCCTCGAATTAATTTCAGTAAGCTTAGAGCTAATACTAGAACTAACACGATTCTTTTTGTTCAAATCAAACTTCTTGTCCCTATGGTGTTCTTTCACTTCCTTATCATTAACATTTTTAGTTTGCGTAATCCTATCCTTCTTTGCATTGCTTCTAGGTTTTGACCCGCTAACTTTAGTGTCAATCTTAACATCTGTAGAAGTAACGATGGGAACATTACATGGTTTCACTGCTTTCTGCATTTCTGGTCTAGAAGTGCTGGGATCTGAAATTCTAGGAGGCACATCAAAGGTTGCTTGCTTGAATTTTGACATGGAACAAGGCATATCAAGGGTCACATGCTTGGCTTTAGGCATAGAACAAGGCACAACTATTCTATCTCGCCTATTGCTAGATTTCGGACGTGTGACAATTGTTAATACAAATAAACCGTAAAAACGTTTATTAATATTTTGCGATCTCTTTGTGTTTTGTTGATAACATATATAATGTTGTCTTAAGTATAATTATAAGGATACATGTTATTTTTGTAAAGCATTTACATATAATCTTTTAAATACAAAAATGTAGTAACAAAAGCATTTGTTGTAATAGTTAAATAGGATGGGTAAAAATCACAACCCATGGATCTTAACCCATACCCAAAGAGACTTGATACAATGTATACTTAGATACATTGAATCTAGATATAACCCATGGACCAACCCATGACCCATAACCAAAAAACCCATGGGCAAAGAGGAGCGTTCCACGGATCCCTAGCTTTGTGCTAGCCGGATCCCAAGTGGAAGGGATCCGTGGGATCCGTGTGAACAGTGAGGAAATTTGCCTATAAATAGAGAGCCATTTCTTCATTCTAACTCACCCCTCTTCTTACTAAATCTCTCATACACTCTCATTCTCTTCTAACATATAGATCACTTGATCTAGAGAGTTGTTCTTCTTTTCTTTCTATTTGTGATTCTCATATAGGTCCTTCTCTAAGGCGAGATCACGAGCATTCTACAAGTCATCCAAGCAAGGGGTCCTTGATTGATTTGTCACTCCGCAAGATTTCTGTAGCGAAGATCTTGTATTTGATATTTCACATATTTGTTGTGTAATAGTTGTGTTGGTTTGGTCCACCGTGCTACGGACTCGGTATCTAGCTTTGTACCGGATAAAGTGTAAGCAACGTTGTGAAGGCTTCTCCGCCAAGTGAAGGAGTTTGTTGACATAGTGCTTGAACTCTCGAGTAGGTGACTCGGGGAGTGGAGTAGGGCAAGGAAGATGTCCTTGTAGCCGAACCACTATAAATCGGTTGTGTCATTTCTATCCCTTATCTTTGTTTATTTACTTACATTATCATTAGATCTATACGTTCTCAACATCCATACGATTTCACATAATATCGAATCTAAAGTTTTTGAAATCAACTTAAAATCGGCAAAACTATTCAACCCCCCTTCTAGTTTTCCACAATTGGCACCAAGAGCTAAGTTTATAAAAGTTTTAAAATAAAATTGTATTTTAAAAACTTTTCGATAACTATGGGTTCTGAAAATTATAAGGAAGGGCAATCTATGCAACGACCACCACTACTTGAAACTAATGGTTTTATATATTGGAAAAATAGATTCGAAACATATGTGAAGTCTAAAGATATTGATCTTTGGTACATTATTGTTGAAGGTGATTTTGAGGCTACCTCAAATGATGATAAAGGAAATTTAGTTCATATACCTCATGATAAACTAAATGATGAAATGAAGAAAAAGCTTTCTAAAAATAGTGAAGCAAAAATGGTTTTATATAATGCTTTACCGAAAAAGGAATTCGAAAGAATTTCTTTGCTTAAAACCTCTAAAGAAATTTGGAATTCTTTAGTTGTAACTCATCAAGGCAACCAACAAGTTAAAAATAATAAAATTGATCTATTTGTTCAACAATATGAACAATTTTCAATATCGGATGAGGAAACTATAGATCATTCATTTGCTAACTTTAATACTATTATTACATCTTTACAAGCACTTGATGAATCCTTTTCTAGCCGTAACCATGTTAGGAGATATCTAAGGGCACTTCCATCGAAGTGGAGATCCAAGGTGACGGCAATCGAAGAGTCAAAATATTTGACAATCCTCACCCTCGATGAACTCATAGGCAACCTAAAAGTCTACGAGCTTGTCCTTGCTAAAGATTCCGAAGCCTCAAAGGTGAAAGAGAAACACAAATCTCTTGCCCTTAAAGCCAAAAAGATTTCGAGCGATGAGGAGAGCTCATCTTCGAGTAGTGACGACGAAGAGTACGCTATGGCAGTAAGGGACTTTAAAAAGTTCTTTAGAAGAAAGGGTAGATACGTCAAACAACAGTATGACGATAAGAAAGGCTTTCGGAAAAACAAAGAGGACGAAAAGCCAAAGGATGATCGTACTTGCTTTAAATGTGGGGACCCAAACCACTTTATTAGTAAGTGTCCCAAACGGGATGATCAAAAGGCATTCGTGAGCGGCACGTAGGGAATGAGCGACGAGGAGGACGAAGAAATTTGTCTCATGGCAAATGACGAGGTATGTCACGAATACTATAGTAGTTCATCACTTGATGACGACTCATTGCATAATGAATATGATAAACTATGCAATATTAGCTTAAAACTAATTAACAAAAACAAGCTTTTAAAGAGTCAAAACCAACGTTTAGATAAAGAAGTCATAGAATTAAAAGCAAAATTAAACGTTTGGAAAAGGGTAAAATAGCAAGTGGTGAATGTGAACTTTGTGTTCAACTTCAAACACTAGTTGATCATTTAGATTCTAAAATTGCTAGAATGAGTACAAACACCTTAGATACAATACTCGATGGTTGATTCGTACAAAAACCGTCAAGTTTAATTACACAAGCTAACCACTTGTGAATGGTCAACCGTAACAAACTTAAAACAGCTCAAACACTAATGCAATTAAGATCAGAGGAATATAGTGGATTCCTGGGTCGTTAAGTCCCACGGAGGATGAATTGGTGTATAAACACTTGATCAGATGATAGAATGATCACTAAGGATAGTGATCAGTAAGGATATTGATGGAAAATTACCTAAAGAAAAGATCTACAAATTACAGCGACTTAAATGCAAATTAAAAGAAATTAAAAAGTTAAAATATATTAAATAAACGCTATCACTATTTTTACAATGATGTTTTTGTGATTTTATAAAACAAAATATCTTAAATAAACTATTTTAACTAAAACGTAAACTTAAATTATCTAAAAACTTGATTTAAAATGAAAACGTAAGTTAAGTCTAAAAATTACGCGAGTGCGCAAGCAAAAACGTAAAATTTATGAAATAAAAGTCCTAAAAGTGTAAAAACAATTTTTTTACGTACTATATGACAAAAGAAAATTTTAGAAAAAAGATTTATATTTTTTAGACTTTTATATTTTTTATTATGAATTAAATACGATTTTATACTAATTAAATGATTAAAAATACTTAAACTATTCAGAAAAATCTGAAACTTTTTTATAAAATACTTTATACTAATACAATTTTATAAAAAATACAAAAACTGAAAAAGCTGTTTCAAATAAGCTGGAAATAAGCTATTAAGCTCGTATAAGCTTATTGAGCAAGGAAGACTTATGTATTAAATTGTGCGTGATATAACCAGTCAAAGACCCAAGGGCAACTGGCTATACAGGTACACACTATCACTCTCAAGGTTGGGAGGTCTCAGGTTCGAGCCTGCCTCCCACCCTTTTTTCAAAACATTTTATTTTTGATTTTTTTCTTTTACAAAGTTGTTAAGCCACTAAAAATAAGCACTTTTTGTAACTGTGACTTTTTATGAAAACCAATAATAAGCTCTGTGAGAGCTTATTTTCTTAACAGTTGGCTAAAATGGAAGTAAAACCAAAGATTCAAGCCAAATGGCTTATAAGCTATTCAATAAACAAAATGAGAACTTGAAATGAGTTAAATACTGATAATAAGCTAGTACAACAACTGAAAATGCAAATAAGCTAGAAATAAGCACAAAACTGACTCAAATAAGCACTTATCTCAACTGGTGCACATGGCACTTTTATGAATCACTAGGCACTTTTGAGCTTATTTTTAAGCACTTAAATAAGCTACAAACTTAAAACAAAAACTGGAATAAGCAAGTTGACCAGTTAAGCTTTCCAAAAAGCTAAATCACACAGATTGTATTACAATACAGAGCTTGTGAAAAGCTATTGAAGAATTTGAAAAACCACTGAGTCAAAACTCAGTGAATGCTGAGAAAATGGGACCAACTAATAAGCACTTGCAGCCCTATCTAAAAAGCTACAAACTAAAAACTTAAGCTTGAGACATTGAGATAGTTAGGTTGGCTTTCCAAAGAACCAAAAATCACAGGCTTAAGCTAAATAACAAGCTCTGTATGAGCTTGTGAAAATGATAGGTTCACTGGTGCACAGAGCATTTTTGACTTTTTGATTAAACTGAGAGTTTGACTTATATGAACTTGTGATTGATCTTAAGCACTGATATTGATGTATTAAGGTGTATAAATACTGAGTTGAACAAGTATAACAACTTCTTAACACAAAACCATGATCATAAGACTTAAAAATCCAACAGACAAATAATGAGAAGAGATCAAAAGGAATTTTGACTTTTCACAAAAATGAAGACTGGTTTTTATGTTTCTTTGAGCTACTAAGAACTAATGAAACATAAGAAAAACAAAAGCAATAACATAAGCAACCTTTAACACAGTTAAACTAGCTTATCCAAACACACCTTATTAGACTGTTTTGAAACTTTTTCAAAGACTGAAACAGATTAAGACCATGAGTTGGATTACAGACCTTAAATTAACATTTATTAAGACTAATTAAACAATAAACAACAATACTAACAACATAAAACTAAGAAATACCTATTATGCTATATTGGCTGCTAAAATAAAGTTTTTAGTAACTATAAATCAAAAAGAACAAGTATGTAATATTAAGCTATAATATCACTAAAACACACCAAATAAACACAAATAACACAGAGATAAGCTATAATAAGCAGTACTACAGTGAATTACCAAAAATGATCAAGAGGCTTACAAGTGGCTTCCAAGCTTAAACTGAGAACCAAGGCATACAAACACAACCTAAAGCTTCCCAATAAGCACTAAACCAAAGGGCAATCCAAAATCTACCCTGCTCCAGCTTTCTTCTTCATCTCCACGTGATTTTTTATTTTTAACTAATTATTTGGTATTTTTTTTATTTTTGCTTTTTTATAACTAGAACTGATTTTAAGGTATCTAATAGCTTTTATAAGCTATCTTAGGAGCTTATGTGACTTATAAGTCCAAGACAACAACTGATTAACAACATTCAACATTCATGAGATTTGTTAAACTTGAAAAATTGCATAACTTGAAAACAGAACTTGAAACTTGAAATTGATGTTAACAAAGGTTTTATTTCACATTAATAACTTGAAATACAGAGCTTAAAGCTTAAACAAACACTGGAACTTGAAATTTAATTAAAAACGACATAAGCTAAAATTACAATTATTCTAGATATCTTCCACATTGCCTCTTCTGCTTTCTTTATAGACTTTTTGAGACTCCCACATGCTTCTGATCAAATCCCATCAACAATCTTGGCCTTTGATTCAGTCAAACGTATCCTAGCCATCAAATTTACTTTTGGCGCCAAAAGTATAAACGGTTGCTTGAGACAGTTTTAAATCAATTAAGGAAGTTTGGAGTATTGTGGAGGTGTAGGGGACAAGTTGGGAAGTAGGAATGGGGCTGGTGATGATTTGAAAAGCAAAAACCAGTTGTGTGTGTGTAACAGTAAAGGTTCAAGGTGGGGAAGCATTAACTGCTTGAGGGCTAAGATGTGAGGAGGGGGGATGAGCTGGAAAGGTGGGTAGTGAGGTGAGGTGGAGATAACAGGTGGTAAAAACCACTGGTATTGGCTTAAACAGCCATGGGAGAGACAGTGAACAGTGTGCGCGGTTTTCTCGTTTTTAAACATTGGACCGGGTTGGGGTATTGGGCTGGAAGGATTGGATTTGGGCTTGGATAATTAAAATGGTGTCCGTTTGGTTTGTATTAAACACAAGGACCAAAAATGTAATTTGCCAATTCTTCAAGGACTGAACCTATAATATTTCCAAAGCTCATACAAGGGCTATTCCTGCCATATGTAAATAGTACAAGGACCAATATTGATTAATTTTTCATTTTTGTAAATCCAAGGGCCTTTTATGTCAATTTTCAAACTCCAAGGACCAATCTTGCAATTTTTCTTTAAACTTATCATAAAGGACCAATTATGCCATTTATAAATAATACAAGGGTGATGTTTGAATAATTTCTATTTTTGAACACCCAGGGACTTATTTTGACATTTTTGTAAAGTTGAGGGACTAAAGTTGTAAATTGTGATTTTTGAACTTTAAAGGGTTTGTTTTGACAACTTTTGAATCTTATGGACCTTAAATGACTTTTTACAAGTTTTTGAATTACCAGGGACTGTTTTTGACAACTTTTGTAACTTGGGGGACTAAAACTGCCAATTATGCAAACTTGATACGTTTTTCATCAGATTTTGATGTTTTTGCATTTAAAACATATAAAACACTTGTTTGTGATATTTTAATCATTTTGATGCATTTATGAGTGTTTTCAGATGTTTTTGCAGTCTAGACAGTATAAAAATGATGAGTATTTAGACACTCATCAATCCCCCACACTAAGATATTGCTAGTCCCTAGCAATGATTTGAGAAAAATTAATGGATTTTATCTCTTTACCAAAAGCCATTACTTCTGGAGTAGCCAATTGTTTCAGTTCAAGTAAGAACCTTGGTACAATGATAACCAAATGATTTTGAGCAAATCATAAGCTGTGAACGGATTTGATTTGTCTTTACCAGAAGCCGTTTGCTTCTGGACTAGCCAACTCTTAGATAAATTATCAATATTATCTTTGGTGAGTCGATTACCAATTATGGATTTCCAACTGCCTTTACCATAAGCCATAAACTTGCGGGCTAGCCAACTTTTCACTAGTTTAAAGATATGGTGAGTTGAACACCATACAATTTTGGGCAAATTGCAAGCCATAAACGGATTTGAGATATCTTTACCAAGAGCCGTTTGCTCCTGGATTAGCCAATCCTTATGTGTGTTAGACATGGCGGACTGATTACCATTTGCTGAGTAAGTGAAAAACACTTACTCAAAAAAAAAATTTTGGCCAAAAACGGGGAATTGGGTGGATAATTACATGATAAAATTCGTGAGAATTCCCCCCCACACTTAGAAATGAATATTGCCCTCAATATTCAAAGTACCGGCGGTTATGCCGAAACATAGAACATAAAAGGGAAATACTACGGCCATTATTTTGTTTTTGATATATACACATTTTTTTTTTTTTTTTTTTTTTTTTTTTTTTTTTTTTTTTTTTTTTAAACTGATATATTCAATAGCGTGGGGCAACTCCCCCACACTAGGGTGGTAGAAAGGGGGTAAGAAGACAGAAATATGGATGAAAACCCATATGGTGTGTGCTACTGTTTTTGATTCCCGAGTCACTAGCTTGACTCGATCCCCGCATTCATTGGTTCATGGGGAAAGTTTGTAAATCCGGGACAATCACGGGTGGAATGTCCTCTCCAAAGTAGTGCTTTAATCGATGACCATTCACTTTAAAATTTGGACCATCGGGCTGAGATAACTCAATGGTGCCATAAGGATAAACCTTAGTGATAGTAAATGGACCAGACCAACGGGACTTAAGCTTTCCCGAGAAAATCTTTAATCTAGAATTAAAAAGAAGGACTCGATCACCAACGTTGAAAACGCGGTTCTTGATTTTAGAGTCATGAATCTTCTTTGTCTTTTGTTTGTAGATTAAAGAGTTCTCGTAAGCTTGATCACGAAGTTCATTTAGTTCATTCATTTGAACTTTTCTGTGATCACCGGCTGTCTGTATATCGAAGTTTGCATGTTTTAAGGCCCAGTAAGCCTTGTGCTCTAGCTCAATCGGAAGATGACATGCCTTTCCGTACACTAGCTTGTATGGAGTACACCCAATTGGTGTTTTGTAAGCTGTACGAAAGGCCCAGAGTGCGTCATCCAGTTTATCCGACCAGGATGCACGATTTTCGCCTACTGTCCTTTCAAGGATTCTTTTAATACCACGGTTTGAAACTTCCACCTGCCCACTTGTTTGGGGGTGGTATGCAGTAGATAGACGGTGGGTAACACCATACTTTTGCATGACACGATCAAATTGGTCATTACAAAAATGTGTACCACGATCACTGATTATAGCACGAGGAGTTCCAAATCTGGCAAAAAGAGATTTCAAAAATTTCACAACTACTCGGGCATCATTTGTAGGTAAAGCTTTTGCTTCAACCCATTTTGACAAATAGTCAACAGCCACGAGTATGTATTTGTTACCACGAGAAGATGGAAACGGCCCCATAAAGTCAATACCCCAGATGTCAAATATCTCACAAACTTGAATGGCATTTTATGGCATTTCATTTCTTTGAGAGATATTTCCATGACGTTGACAAGCGTCACATGCTTTGACAAAATCGTGGGCATCCTTATAGATAGTGGGCCAATAAAACCCGGAATCAAACACCTTTTTGGCGATGTAGTTTGGACTATGATGGCCCCCGGTGGGTCCAGCATGGCAAGCTTTGAGAATGTCAAGAGCTTCTTGTCCATAAACACACCGTCGGATGACTTGATCCGCACAGATTTTGAATAAGAAGGGATCGTCCCAGAAGTAATGTTTAACATCTTTGAAGAATTTGTTCTTCTGCTGGGTCGACATCCCTTTCACAATGAAGTTACCCGCATGGTAATTTGCGAAGTCAGCAAACCATGGGGTAGAAGAGTTTCCACGAAAAGAAACCGCATTGAGTGTTTCGAGAGGAAATGTTTCATTTATTTCCTTTTTCTCGAAAACATCTTGGTGAGGGTTTTCTAATCTGGACAGATGATCAGCAGCCAGGTTCTCAGCTCCTTTTTTATCACGTATGATGATATCAAGTTCCTGGAGAAGGAGAACCCAACGGAGCAATCTCGGCTTTGCATCTTGTTTTGCAAAGAGATATTTGAGAGCCGAGTGATCCGTATACACTACACATTTGGTCAAGATTAAGTACGGCCGAAACTTCTCAAATGCATACACCACTGCTAATAGCTCTTTATCTGTGGTGGTGTAATGAGTTTGAGCTTCAGTCATAGTCTTACTTGCGTAGTGGATAGGCTGAAAATGCTTAGCTCTACGTTGCCCTAAGACTGCACCGATAGCAAAATCACTTGCATCGCACATGAGCTCAAAAGGCAAGTCCCAGTCGGGAGCAACGAGAATGGGTGCTTCAGTAAGCTTTTTCTTCAATGTTTCAAAAGCTTTGATGCACTCGGGTGAGAAGATAAAAGGAGCATCCTTTTCAAGAAGATGGGTCATAGGCCGGGCGATTTTGGAAAAATCTTGTATGAATCTGCGATAGAATCCGGCATGACCTAAAAAACTCCTAATACCTTTGACGGTAGTAGGATGAGGCAGTTTAGCAATAACATCGACTTTTGCTCTGTCTACCTCAATCCCATTTTTTGAAATTTTATGGCCAAGGACTATGCCTTCTTTGACCATAAAGTGGCTTTTCTCCCAGTTTAGACAAAGATTGGTGTCTTCACACCGTTTGAGCATTTTATCTAGATGGGAGAGACATGTTTGAAACGAATCCCCAATGACCGAGAAGTCATCCATAAACACCTCCATTGTTTCCCCGATCATGTCGTGGAAAATGGCCATCATACATCGTTGGAACGTGCCAGGAGCATTACATAAGCCAAAAGGCATACGTCTGTAGGCAAAAGTTCCGTATGGGCAGGTGAATGTGGTCTTCTCTTGATCCTGTGGATCAATGGGAATCTGAAAGTAACCCGAGAAACCATCAAGGAAACAATAGTATTCATTCCCTGCTAATCTCTCAAGCATTTGGTCCATAAAGGGTAGAGGAAAATGGTCTTTACGGGTAGCGTCATTCAACTTACGATAGTCAATGCAAACACGCCATCCCATAACCAGACGAGTTGGAATTAACTCGTTATCTTCATTTGTGACAACAGTTATGCCACCCTTTTTCGGAACACAATGAATTGGGCTAACCCAAGGACTATCTGAGATTGGGTAAATCAATCCTGCATCAAGAAGTTTGATAACCTCTTGTTTGATAACATCATGGATTTTTGGATTTACTCTTCTCTGATGTTGAACTGCTGGTTTGAAGTCATCCTCCATCAAGATTTTGTGAGTACAAAATTCAGGGTTGATACCCTTAATGTCGGAGAGTTTCCAAGCAATTGCTTGCTTGTGTGACTTCAAGATTTTTATGAGAGCAGCTTTTTCATCTTTACTCAAATCTCTAGCAATAATGACGGGTAATTTATCATCACCTTCAAGAAATGCATACTCGAGATGAGGAGGTAAGTCCTTAAGTTCGACTTCAGGAAATTCTTCAGTTTTCTCAACTGACTTGACTTCCTTGTTATGAAGTTCGACGGGAGGGAGTGAAAATGATGATGGATCATCATTAAGCAACTTCTTAATGAGAAGTATGTCCCCCTCGATGTCGATGGGAGCGTGATCAATTTCCCATGGAACAGAATCACTAGATAAGTAAGCTTCAATCTCTTCTAAGATGAAGTCACTTTCCTCAAATGGGGTGAGAGAAGGAGTAGAATTAGCAATGATGGGTTGAGATGAATGAGTGAGATTATCACTCGAAGAATTATGATCATAACCAAGAATTTCTTGAGAGTACTCTTCAGAAGCAACATCAATGATATCTATTCGGTTAACCGACTCAGAATCATAGTTTGCGGAGTACCTCGAAGTTTGATCAAGGTTAAAAGTGACAGCTTCATTACCAACACGTAATGTGATTTCTTGCTCAAATACATCTATGAGAGCACGGCCCGTTCTCAGGAATTGTTGATCCTAGTTGAGCAAACGATCTAATATAGAAACTGACTTATAACAAAAGCTTATCAAGTATTACGCGGAATTTAACACTTGATCTTAAGAAGAAGAACAATTAACATTCAACACCTCAATATTATTTATTAATACGAATACTCTTACAGTATTAGGGTTTTGCAACCTTGAAGTGTATCGACCTTAGATATAAAACATACGTACATCTAACCTAGCCTAGGACCTCCTTTTATAGGCTAAGGAGTCCTATACAATATACAATACGTAACCTACAAGATAAATATCTTTTCCATATTTATCTGATACAATAAACTAACCGACTATAGATAACTAGCAGTGTTTACAATGTACTATCAGCAGTTACTCAATACTACTAGCCGCGGTTATCTTCATCAGTGGTTACACTTCTTCAGTCCGTGGTTATCTTCAAGCTTGTCCGTGGTTCCATTACTTAAAGTAATTTATCATCCAAGGAACCTAAAACCCAACAATCCTCCCCTAAACTTGATAAATTCTAACAGAATTCTCAAGTTTCTTTTAAAACCAAAGCATCTGATGTGGAGGATGTAACCAAACACTTACTTTTAAGTATCTTCTCATACTTCTTCAACAAGTCATAAGCTTGACTATCATAGGACAATAACATCTTGAAACAACCCGGCTTCAACATCTGAGCAATGATTCCTGGATGATTATTCAATTTAGGATAATCACCTTCTACAAGCATATGAATAATCTGTCCAGAAACAGTTAAGACATGAACTCCACAGGTTTGATATAGAAACCAACGAGTAACTTGACCATTGTAGAGTCCTTGCCATTCAGGTTCAGCATGAGTAGGCTCAAATAGAATCTTCAAATTATGATACATCAGCCTCTCATGATAATCATCAGGATGTACTTCACCAAAATTATTCTTATAAAGTACCCAAAGATTCATCAAATCATCTCTATCAAAATATTGAAGCATTTGAGAAAATTTATTATACTTAGAAACTTCATTATTGAGTCTTTGAATTTTCCAAACACCTTCACTTCCATCTAAAAGATTAAACTCATAAGAAATGATTTGATTCACATCTGCAACAACTTTCAACTTCTTAGAATCAGATGTCTCCTGAACCTCAGATGTTCGTTTTCGTTTACTTTGCATCCATGCATCATGCTCTTTAATCCACTCTTTCTCCTTTTGAGAATCCATCGGACAGAAATCATCATGATTAATTCGCATACATGTCTCATAGATTTCCAAAATTCTTTTAAATGAACAGGTACTAAGATTTTCAGAAAAATATATACCAGAATTCTTGATAATCCTCATCAAAACATTCCTCAACTGAGCAATAGAAGGAGGTTTCTTTCTTACAATCTTCTTCTTTTCTCTACTAACCTTCTTTGCCAACATTCCCAGAAGTCTAGCCTTTTCTTCATCATCGAAAAAAGCCCATTCTTGTACTGTATATTCATCATTGATCAATTCTGAAGCTTTAAGATAGTTTTGAGATTCATACCATGTAGCTAATATCTTCTGACTAGCTTCTTCTTCATCTTTCTTTCTCTTCTCCAAAACTGCTCTGTCCTCCTCTTCTAAACTTCTAGCAAACTCTTTATCATAAGCCTCTTGTTCTGTTTTATTTTTGAACTCCAGTACTACTTCTTTGCCTTTTCCAACATTAGATTTGACCATATTCTTCTTCAAAGGTTCACCAATAACCAAACTTTTACCTTTTGGTTTACCTTTTGATTTAGTAGCAGTAGACTGAATAGATAAAGCAGGTGCAATTATTGATGTAGGTATAGATGATGTTTTGCTCAGATTAATCAATGTGCTTGCAGCCTCTTTCTCTACTTCTTTAGGCTTAGATGGTAATTCAGAAAGAGTTGTAACAACAGTAGAAGTAGTTGTGATAGCAGTGGGTATGACAGTATCAGAAACAATAGCCAAATCTGAAACATCAGTGGTTACAAAATTACTAACCAGGGTTTCAGATATACTATCAGTGGTTGTGTTCTGCATTATGTCAACATTCTTCAATTCTTCAAGAACAACAACATTCCCAGCTTTATCAGAAACTACAAATTCTTGATCTCCACTGTCAACATCTTCTTCCATAGTAACACCAACAGATACATTCCCAGCCTCCCCTGAAGTCATGCCATCACTCCTCCCCTGTTTGGATACATCATCCACATTCAGAGTAGAAGAAGAGTTCACCTTCTTTTTCATACGCCTCAAAGCTTTCAAAACAGCAAGTCCAGGTCTTTTCACTCTCTCCAAAACCAAGACCCTATGCTTTAATCTCCGAATAGTTTTACCCTGAAGCACAATGACCTCCTGTAGACTAGAAATCTTATCCTCCATTTTAGCACACTGAACCGTCAATTCATTTACACGTTCAAGAATATCCTCCCCACTTCGACCTGTGTTATCTGGTCCGAGAGGTGGTTCATCGAAAAAGTCATCATGTACATAGTCATCAACCGTCAATTCATTATCAGGTTCCAATCTATCCTCATCACTTCGAGCTGTGTTAACTGCTCCGAGCGGTGAATCCTTGGATATAAATGACATAGCACCAGACCGAGCCTGATCATCTATGTACCCTGTAGCAGCCAGTTGGCTAGGGATACCTCCACCTGTGTTAAGCTCCAAAGAACTTTCAACATTAGGAGTTGCCAAAGGTTGGGTCTTAATGATGTTTCCACTATCCTGACCAGCATCTAAGCATGGATCAGTAGTGGAAGCCCTTCCAATCATGTCACCTCCACACCGTGTGACAGCCTCATTAACCACACCACTAGCACTAGCCTGAGGTAACTGAGTGCCCTGTATTCTCCTATCCTCATGAAAATCAGAATCAGTAGGAAAATTTAGCATGTGAGGAAACAAAGGAACATCTCTAATAACAACATTCTGTGGCTGATTCCTCAAATATGCAAACACTCTAGGAATCATACGATGTACCTCATACTCTCAGTGATAGCCTTTTGAGACTCTAAGTTATCAGAACATGATTTAAAAGAACAAGTAGATGTTTTAGAATCATTAGATACCTCAGAATCTGAACCAGAAGATGAAGCATAGGCCATTAAAGCAAAGTTATGCTCTTTTGAAGCTTCACTAGCAAGAAAAGCTGCATTTGGACCTTCTTCAATCTGATCACTCCAATCATAATCACCAAGTCCATCCTGAGCAACCAAAGCTGAAGAAATAGTAGGCTCTTCTGTTGTCTTCTTAATACCCTCAAGTCTTTTAGGAGCTCGACATTCCCTAGCAAAATGACCTTTCTTCTTGCAGTTGAAGCACTCCATCTTGCTTTTGTCGAATCCAGCTCTCCTTTGACCATCATACTTAACCTGTCTTCCAGTCCTCCTCAGAAACTTCCTTGCTTGAAGAGTCAACATTGCCATTTGCCATTGAAGATTAATCTCTTCAAGATCATCAGGATCAATTTCATCCAGATCTTGATTCAGCACAGTAACACTGGTAGTTAAATCAGCCAGAAAAGCACAGATTGCACCATCACTGACATTATCACTAACAGTGGTATTGTTTGCAATAGCCGTGGTTATACCATAGGCAGCAGTGGATACATCTTGTGAGCTTTTGTGATTTGTGGATACAAAAGCAATGTTTTGATTAGAAGAATACGAGTTAGAAAAGGTATTCTCAGACTCATAGACTTTCAAGTTATTGAAGAGATTGTCTAGAGTCATTGTAGCAAAGTCCGTCTTGTTTCTCCACACTATAGTATGAATAGCCCAATCAGATGATAAGCTCCTTATGAATTTCAAATTAATATCTTCTTGAAGGAACTTGTAACCCACTGCCTTCAGTTGACTTATGAGTTTTTGAAGCCTATTGTATGTGCCATCAATCTTTTCTCCACTTTGAGCAGTGAAGGTTTCAAACTGATGCTTAAGCATGTTCATCCTTGACTTCTTGGTAGCTTCATTACCAGCAAACCTTAATTCAAGAGCATCCAATAGTTCTTTAGCCGACTCATACTGATCAAAATCTAATGCAAACTCATTAGGTATTCCCATGGAGAGAATACTATGAGCTTTGATCTCCATCTTCCTCTTAGCTTTATCAGGTTCACTTATAATAGCAATCTCCTTACCATCCTCACCCTTCAAAGGAAGAGAGTCTCCATTTTCAACAACATCCCATAGAGCATAATCAATCATGCGAATGTATTGCCTCATTCGCATCCTCCAGATTTGATATTCACCATGTTTGAGCATAGGAACCTTAGAAGCAGTCACCATATGAGTTTCTTCAGACATCTTAACTTCCTTGAGTACAAATTAACAGACTTCTTCTTGATAACAGTTTCTAGATCACAAGCTCTGATACCACTTGTTGATCCCAGTTGAGCAAACGATCTAATATAGAAACTGACTTATAACAAAAGCTTATCAAGTATTACGCGGAATTTAACACTTGATCTTAAGAAGAAGAACAATTAACATTCAACACCTCAATATTATTTATTAATACGAATACTCTTACAGTATTAGGGTTTTGCAACCTTGAAGTGTATCGACCTTAGATATAAAACATACGTACATCTAACCTAGCCTAGGACCTCCTTTTATAGGCTAAGGAGTCCTATACAATATACAATACGTAACCTACAAGATAAATATCTTTTCCATATTTATCTGATACAATAAACTAACCGACTATAGATAACTAGCAGTGTTTACAATGTACTATCAGCAGTTACTCAATACTACTAGCCGCGGTTATCTTCATCAGTGGTTACACTTCTTCAGTCCGTGGTTATCTTCAAGCTTGTCCGTGGTTCCATTACTTAAAGTAATTCATCATCCAAGGAACCTAAAACCCAACAGGAATCCTCGACCAACAATGAGAGGAACCCGATGATCGGCATCAAAATCAACAACTACAAAGTCAGCTGGAAAATGGAACTTTCCTACTTTCACAAATACGTCCTCGGCAATGCCAAGATGACGGGATATTGTACGATCTGCAAGCTCGAGAGTCATGCATGTAGGAGTAAGTTCCGGAAGAGAAAGTTTCTTCCATACTGAATAAGGCATCAGATTGATGCTTGCACCAAGATCTGCTAGGGCAAAGCATTCAACCATTCCTGGAAATACACAAGGTAAGAGAAATTTTCCAGGATCTCCAAGCTTTTCTGGAAGCTTCTTCAGGATAACTGCAGAGCAGTTCTCGTTAAGAGGAGTTTTAGCCATTTCAAACAGCTTTTCCTTGTTGCTTAACATGTGTTTGAGAGTTGATGCAAACTTGGGCATCAGCATGATAGCATCCGCAAAGCTTATGTCAAAGTGTAATTCTTGGAAAATTTGAAAAAATTTGTCCATTTGATGACTGGTGATGAGTGTCTAAATACTCATCATTTTTGTACCATTTAAACTGCAAAAACATCTGAAAACACTCAGAAATGCATCAAAATGATAAAAATATCACAAATAAGTGTTTTATGTGTTTTAAATGCAAAAATATCAAAATTTGGTGAAAAACGTATAAAGTTTGCATAATTGGCAGTTTTAGTCCCCCAAGTTTAAACAGTTGTCACAGTCCCTGGTAAAACAAAATAAAGAAAAATGTTATTCAAGGTCCCTGAAATATTCTAAATTGTCAAAATTGGTCCTTGAATAAATCTTTTGTTAAATGGCAGAAAAGGTCCCTGAACTTTCATGAAATGTCAAGTTTGGTCCCTGGAAATTTGAAAATGACAAAACTGGTCCTTGAACTATTGGAACTTGGCAAAAGTGGTCCCTTGTAACAAGTTTGGAAAATTATAGGATTGGTCCTTCAAGAATTGGAAAATTACAAAACTAGTCCTTGTATTACTAAAACCTAATTCTGACCCCTTTATGAACCTTGGACCCCTGCCAACCTGTGACCCCTTTCCATTTTGACCCCCTGGTCAAACCACCCAAGTCAAACTAGCAACTTTCCCTCCCACCTCCTGCTTCTTTCTTCTCCACTTGCTCTGCACCCAATCACCTCTTCCACCACCCTTATCCCTGCACCCTTATCACCTCAACCCCCCTCATCATCATACCTACTTCACCCCCCCTAGTTGCAGTCTAAAGTCAACACAGGTCAAAAATTGGATTTCCCGCCAAAAATCATAAAAAGGCCAATATGGCCTCTGCTCACCCATTGGCTCAAAGAAGTGGTGGGATTTGGTCATAAGGACACGTGGAAGCAAATGGGAGTATAAAAGAGGAAGAAGAAAGATGAAACAAAGGTAGTTAGTATTTTAATTTTTCTTAAATGTCGTTTTTTAAATTAATGTACTAGTTTAAGCCAAGATGTTGTAATTTCAGTTTATTTGTATCTCCTTTAAGTTAAAATATCATTGTATTGTACTTTTGAGAATCAAATTCAAGTTTGGTTTAAGTTCCAAGTTTTTAGTTCACTGTTGAAAATATCAGTTTCCAGTTCTTATTCATAAGCTCTCAGAAGCTTATTTTTAAACTCAAATCAGCTCAATTAAGCTTATCAAAGCTTTTTGTAAGCCTGAGCATCCATTTCAAGTCATTTTGGTACTTGGTCAATAAAAGTCAACTGTTGGTGCAAATTGGAATTAGAGATGAAAATGGGTGTTGCAGTGGTGATAATGGGTTGGATTAAGGTTAAATTAGAATAGGTTTGGTTTGGTTTTAGCCTGCAAGCAGTTGGACATTGGTGAGTAATTTTCTCACTTTTCAATTTTTAGTCAATTTTGCAGTTCATGCTTATACTTGAATCTGTGATCACTGGTAGTTCTAGCCTATTTATTAAGTTGTTCTTAGGCTTAGTAAACTCAGTTTGAGTGTCTACATCAGCTCATTCAGTTGTTGGTTTATTTTAAGTTGCAAAACATGTTTTAAAGGGGTGTTTGGATCTGTTGATTCAACTGTCTTCAAGGCTTGTTCAGTGTTTAACTTCTGTTAGTTCATGTTTGTTAAGCTTGTTCATACTCATTTAAGTCATAACTTGTGCCTGCTAATCACCAAAGTCAACAATTCCATTTCATTTGTCTTTGCAGCTGTACTGTTGAAGTTTTTGCAAATCCAGTTCTTGTTTTGTGTTCCAAATTCTTAGACATAGCTTGCATTAGGTTTCATTCATCCATTAACATCTTATTCAGTTGAGAAATCAGTTGCAAAGTTCCAAATAGTCAACAATTCAGTTTTGCTAAAAAGTCAAATTGCATAAAACTTAGTTTTGGGCTCAAATAGGGTGAATTTTCTTGGATTCATTTCTGGGTCAAAATCAATGAAACTTATGGTTTTAAAATCTTCAGCTGGTCTTGTTTCTTATTAGCATTTTTCCAGATTTTTGTCAATTTTTTAGAAGCCTCAAATGAGCTTGTCAAAACAAGCTTATCTGCCCTGTGCACACTGCACTGATCTGCACAGGTTTTGTGCAGATCTTGCAGCACTTGCACAGAGCTCTCAAGAGCTTGTCTAGGCTTCATCTTTAGCTTATAGATACCCACCCAGGTCTAGTACAGGGTCACACTTCCATTTTGTTGTTTCAGCTTATTTTGAAGCTTGTGCATAAGCTCAAACTTGGTACCCTCAGTTACTGTTTTTAGCTTATAACCCATAACATCAAATCTGTTGTAATTGCATCTCAGAGGATTAGGATAGTTAAAACTTGTTCCATTTATGTTATTTTAGCTTATAGTAGCTTGTGTATCAGTGTGGTACTTGTTTTGTCCCTTTAGCTTATCCAAGTGCTTATTTCATAAGCACATTCCACATCAGTTTCTATTTCCTCCAAACAACCTCCTGTTTTTCTATTTTTCCTAGCTTCTTAATATTATTTTAGAGTTTTCCTGAAATTTTCAGATTTTTCCAAGCTTGTTTGCTATTTTTCTTGATTTTAATTAGTTTTTAAGCATTTTTAATTAGCTTTAAATACAAATAATTAAGAAAAGCTTCAAAAAAATAATTTTTCATTTTTCTTAAGTTTAGATAAATATAAAAAGACAAAAAAAATATTTTTCCAACTTTTTCTTAGTTAAATCTGTATTTTTAAATAATTTAATTAGTTTTTAATAGTTTTTAATTCCTAGAAAATACAAAAATAATCAGAAAAATATAAAAATAGTTTTTAATTCCTAGAAAATACAAAAATAATCAGAAAAATATAAAAATAGTTTTGAAAATTCTATTTTGATATTTTAGATTTTTCTAAGTCTTAATTTTATTTTTCTAACCTTATTTCCTATTTTCTTGTATTTTAGGTAATTATTTATTAGTTAAAAATAGTTTTTAATTAATAATAATTAGATAATTAGTTATAAAAATAATTTTATTTTTCTATAAATTTTCTTTTATCATTAGGATTGTAAAAATGTATTTTTCATATTTTTAGGCTTAATATTGTGTTAGTTTCACATTTTTATTTGTACGTCGCGTAGTTTTTAATTTCAGTTTTATAAAAACATAAAAACAAAAACATCATTTTAAATATAGTGATAGCGTTTATTTAATATTTTTTATCTTTTTAACTTTCTTTAATTTGCATTTAAGCCCCTGTAGTTTATGGGCTTTCTCTTTAGGTATAGATCAACCACAATCCTTTCCCGTTCAAATCCTCTCGATCACTTTACGTTTGACTATTCTCGCACAGCTCGTTGGGACTTAACGACCTGGGGAAACACTATACTCTCCTGATCTTCATTGCATTCGTGCTTGAGCAGTTTTAAGCTGATTACGGTCTGCCATTCACAAGTGGCAGGCTTGAGTGATTTAGCTTGACTGTTTGGCACTCATCAAATTTTGGCGCCGCTGCCGGGGAGCAGTGCTAATAGTCTTACGTTTAGCAGATTAGTGATTTGACATCACTCCTTGTTTATACCATCTATATAATCCAAAAAACCCAAAAAGATTTTCATTCTTAGTTTTTACATCATGTTTTTCAAAAATACCAAAAATATTCCTCTTTACCCTCCTACCCTTTTTGATTATTTATCCCTTTACCCTCTATACATTTGATTCTAAACTTCTATTCTCATGGAATCTTTCGACTACGATGAATTCTGGGACGAAGCTGAAAAGCTTCAGACTTTATCACAAATGTCTAGAATTCGTGTTGTTCGTGAAGATCCATTAATTCTGCGTAGGGAAATGGAAAGAGAAACCGGGGTGACAAAGGACCAGGTACTTCCCTCTGATAATGGAAGTGATAAATACGTCCAACCTACGGTTATCCAAAGATCTAATCCCTCAATTGCTCCTAAGCCGTCTAGAATTGATCCTAAACTTTCACGATTTACGGTTAAAAGCAAACATGCAGAATTTAGACCGGTGACCAGCAAGAATGACTTGCCTAATCTTCACGGTTCTCAAGAACCAGAACCAGAGACCATAACGGAAGTGGTGGAAATTGCTAGCTCTCAGAGCACACCACTTGTCCCACATCCGAATTTTTCAAAATGTTCTTCGAGACTTGATAGTCATTCTGATCACCATGTTGGTTTTGTTGATTCTTTGAATAAACCGATTCCTTCTCATAACTCTCAAATAGAATCGTTTATTCCTTGTGTCGGTTGTGGTGAGCCTCTTTATGGTTCACCCTGTCGTTGGTGTACATGTGTACAATGTGGTAATGATATCCGTAACGGGAGTTGTTTATTTTGTGGTTCGAGGAATTCATTTGATTATGATCCTAATCAGAACTCATTTAACGACCCCTCAAACTTTTCCAATTACCCACCACAGCCCGACTCATCTTCATATAATCAACATAACTGCTGTGAATTTTGTGGAGGTCCTCACCAAGGATTTGAGTGTCAATCCGGAAACACGTTTGTCTACGAACAGTTTTCTGGTAACACTCAGGACTTTGGAAATGACCAAATTCCATATTATTCACATGATCACTCACAACAATCATTTTGTTGTGAGAACTGTGGAGGTCCCCATTTCATCTCTGATTGTCAAACAGGGAATCCATTTCCTTGTAACAATTACGACTATCCATATCACGACCAACCTCCACAATGCCAAATGACTCAAACTCCTCAGCAAACCCAACAAGACACTTATCTAGAGCTTCTGGAGTTAGTGAAACGAAGTGAGGAGTTCAATAAAACAGCATTTCATAATGTTCCCAGTATTTCTTGTGTATATTGTGGGGGTCCTCATGATGATTATCAATGTCAACCTTCCGGTTTTGACAAATCTCAACTCCCACAATGTCCCGTCATTCTAAATTCACATGAGAAATCCATGGAAGAATCGCTAGCTGAAGAGCAGGCTGCTAAAATAAATTCCCAAATTGCCTTTGAAAAATCTGTTAGGGAATCAATTGCAAAAGAAAAAGCAGCCAGATCTAGCTCTCAGTTTCGTTTTATTCCTGATGACAGTGATGATGAGGATACACTTGATTCATCAAGTTCATCAGATGATATCCCAGCAGTTGAGATTCCATCTCAAACAACTGCTATCACACCCGAAGCTCCCACTCACTCTCTGAGCATGGGGGACGAGCATCTTGACACTGTTCCTGAAAAGGAATCGGACGAATTCATAAAGTCTAGTGTTGAGAACCTTGTCCCAATCCCAAGAGAGTCACAGGGAATTCTTGATCATGTGTGTGATATCCCTCCTCCTCTTGTCTTCCAAAATGATCATATTGAGATGTTCTCCGATTCTAATGATAATGATTCGTTATCTTGTGGAGACATCGTTTATGTGGAAGATTTACCTTCTGAGCTTGATAGCTTAGAAGAAGAGAATGATGAAGTTACTGACGCTGAAATCAAAGATGAAGCACTTCGTGCAACATTACTGAATGTCAGACTTCTCATTTCTAAAATCGAGGCTTTCAATGAAAAACCTGTTTCATCTCCTATCCCCATTAAGGATAGTGACATTCTTTCCGATGATTCTATTCCGGAAATGAAAGCCTTCTGTTTTAATGATATGGGAGAGAAGATTAGTGGCAGTACCACTTTTCATTCTCATAATTCTCTCCCCGATTATGAATCATGTACATTGGAGGAGTTCACCAGTGAACCCACTCATATCAATTCTGAATATGATTCATTCACCTTCATGGAGTTCTCAGATGAACCCACTCATATCATATCTCCGCCGGAGTATGATAACTTCCATTTTGATCTAGACACACCCTTAATATGTCTTGATCAAGCGAGCTTAACTGATGAGATTCATGAAACTATGAATTCTCCTATTGAGGATGAAGAGTTAGTCATGATTTGTATCATGATTTTCTTTCTTTTCTTCATATATTCTGTCACTTCTCCTGTTCTTCACTCCTTCGGGAATGAAGACATTATCTTTGACCCCGGCATTTCCATGTACCTTTTGTGAGCCGGGTCTGTCTGTGTATATCTCATCGGTGTGGAACTTTCACGTACTTCAATGTTTATCCAAACATCTTGAATGAAAGTCCGATGGAGATTGTCTCTTCCACTTACTTCCCCATGAACCAATTAATTCGGGGTCGAGTCAAGCTAGCGACTCGGTAATCAAAAACAGTAGTTAAACATGGGTTTTCACCCGTGTGTACCATCCTAGTGTGGGGGAGATACCCCACATGTTGTATATAGATCTAAAAAATAAATGAAAATTGTAAATATTAAAAAAGAGAATAATTGTTGTGTTTCTACACTTAGCTAGTAATGTTATCTTTTTACGTTCTAAGTTTCGGCATAACAGCCGGTACTTTGAATATTGAGGACAATATTCATTTCTAAGTGTGGGGGGGGGGGGGGGGGGGGGAAATTCTGGCGAATTTTGATCATAAATGTACCATTTTAGTCATTTTTTCCCCAAAATGGCCAAATTTTAAAATTTTTTTTTAGTGGAAGTACTATGTACTAAACACAACAAATGGTAATCAGTCCACCATGTCTAACCCACAAAAGGATTGGCTAATCTAGGAGCAAACGGCTCTTGGTAAAGATATCTCAAATCCGTTGAACGGCTTGCAATTTGCCCAAAATTGTATGGTATTCAGCTCACCATATCCTTAAAAGTGAAGAGTTGGCTAGCCCGCAAGTTTATGGCTTGTGGTAAAGGCAGTGGAAAAACCATAATTGGTAATCAGCTCACCAAAGATAATATTGATAATTTATCTAAGAGTTGGCTAGTCCAGAGCAAACGGCTTCTGGTAAAGACAAATCAAATCCGTTGAAAGCTGGTGATTTGCTCAAAATCATTTGGTTATCGGTGTACCAAGGTTCTTAATTGAACTGAAACATTTGGCTACTCCAGAAGTAATGGCTTTTGGTAAAGAGATGAAATCCATTAATTTTTCTTAAAACATTGCTAGGGACTAGCAATATCTTAGTGTGGGGGATTGATGAGTGTCTAAATACTCATCATTTTTGTACCATTTAAACTGCAAAAACATCTGAAAACACTCAGAAATGCATCAAAATGATTAAAATATCACAAATAAGTGTTTTATGTGTTTTAAATGCAAAAATATCAAAATCTGGTGAAAAACGTATAAAGTTTGCATAATTGGCAGTTTTAGTCCCCCAAGTTTCAACAGTTGTCACAGTCCCTGGTAAAACAAAATAAAGAAAAATGTTATTCAAGGTCCCTAAAATATTCTAAATTGTCAAAATTGGTCCTTGAATAAATCTTTTGTTAAATGGCAGAAAAGGTCCTTGAACTTTCATGAAATGTCAAGTTTGGTCCCTGGAAATTTGAAAATGACAAAACTGGTCCTTGAACTATTGGAACTTGGCAAAAGTGGTCCCTTGTAACAAGTTTGGAAAATTATAGGATTGGTCCTTCAAGAATTGGAAAATTACAAAACTAGTCCTTGTATTACTAAAACCTAATTCTGACCCCTTTATGAACCTTGGACCCCTGCCAACCTGTGACCCCTTTCCATTTTGACCCCCTGGTCAAACCACCCAAGTCAAACTAGCAACTTTCCCTCCCACCTCCTGCTTCTTTCTTCTCCACTTGCTCTGCACCCAATCACCTCTTCCACCACCCTTATCCAATGACCCTTATCACCTCAACCCCCTCATCATCATACCTACTTCACCCCCCCCCCCCCCTAGTTGCAGTCTAAAGTCAACACAGGTCAAAAATTGGATTTCCCGCCAAAAATCATAAAAAGGCCAATATGGCCTCTGCTCACCCATTGGCTCAAAGAAGTGGTGGGATTTGGTCATAAGGACACGTGGAAGCAAATGGGAGTATAAAAGAGGAAGAAGAAAGATGAAACAAGGGTAGTTAGTTTTTTAATTTTTCTTAAATGTCGTTTTTTAAATTAATGTACTAGTTTAAGCCAAAATGTTGTAATTTCAGTTTATTTGTATCTCCTTTAAGTTAAAATATCATTGTATTGTACTTTTGAGAATCAAATTCAAGTTTGGTTTAAGTTCCAAGTTTTTAGTTCACTGTTGAAAATATCAGTTTCCAGTTCTTATTCATAAGCTCTCAGAAGCTTATTTTTAAACTCAAATCAGCTCAATTAAGCTTATCAAAGCTTTTTGTAAGCCTGAGCATCCATTTCAAGTCATTTTGGTACTTGGTCAATAAAAGTCAACTGTTGGTGCAAATTGGAATTAGAGATGAAAATGGGTGTTGCAGTGGTGATAATGGGTTGGATTAAGGTTAAATTAGAATAGGTTTGGTTTGGTTTTAGCCTGCAAGCAGTTGGACATTGGTGAGTAATTTTCTCACTTTTCAATTTTTAGTCAATTTTGCAATTCATGCTTATACTTGAATCTGTGATCACTGGTAGTTCTAGCCTATTTATTAAGTTGTTCTTAGGCTTAGTAAACTCAGTTTGAGTGTCTACATCAGCTCATTCAGTTGTTGGTTTATTTTAAGTTGCAAAACATGTTTTAAAGGGGTGTTTGGATCTGTTGATTCAACTGTCTTCAAGGCTTGTTCAGTGTTTAACTTCTGTTAGTTCATGTTTGTTA